>CM059274.1:95000-1295000 GCA_030347295.1 Setipinna tenuifilis
GGGGACATTGTCACACATCATGTCAACATCATGAGGAGCGCTCAACCGGCAAGCAAGTCAGTAATCTGAGCACAGGGAACACAACAGAAAGCGCTCCGGGAGGACAGGCAGAACTGGTGAGCATTTCGGTAAACAGAGCACACAACCAGAGCACATGTCTCGGAGTACAACTCGCTAGCAGGCAGAACCGGCAAGCATGATGGTGACTGGAGGGTCTACTGTAAGCTCCAGGGGATATGGCCAAAACCATGTCCAGGAGGAGGGCTCACCAGGAGGGTGTATACCTGGGAGGAGTGCTGGGAGCAGCAGGTCAGTAACCAGAGGGTCTGCCATAAGCTCCAGGGGACATGGCCAAAAGCGTACCCAGGCAGAACCGGCGAGCATGCCGATAACCGGTGCATCAACCGTAAGCTCCAGGGGACAGGGCACATAATGTCACAAGATTTGGAGGACTGTTACAACAATCTGCAGAGTTAGGAGCAGAAGAGAGAGTCCAAGGACTGGCAGCCATGCCATTTTAAACAGTCAGCCTCCACCGGTCCTTGGTATCGACCAACCAGCAACCAGCCTGGCTTCCTCGTCCAACTCCCACCTATTAAACAAAAACTACAGAGACCCCTGGTGCCCTGGTGGGGCTCTGCACTGCTACATGGGAGAGATCCCACAGCCACCCAACCGGGCCGTGACAATAGCCAAAACTGTGCCTGCTCGGGCAGCAAAGTCCAACTATGTTCCTACTTTAACCTAATACCTACCTGAGTACCTATCCAGGCCTTTTAAAAAAAAACTTTAGAATGATATTGGTATGTGTAAAAAAGTACCAAATAACATGATATATTATAATAAGACATAATATGAAATAAAAATTACACAAAAAGTGTAGGGTTTTAAATGGTGGCCTAAGACTTTATTTGCTTAAACCATGCCATTTACATTTTAATGTGATGCAACTAAATGGTGGGAGCAACTTATGACCATCCAAATGGCTCTGACTGCATGGTATTTTACTGATATTCCAAGAAGCTTCAAAAACCCACTTTAGACTGATACTAATTAAATAAATAGTTAATTATTTATTTTTAAAAAAAGGGATGAATTGAAAAGGGAAAGCAGTAAAGAAATAGTGGTTTGAGGTGTAAAATGTTGTTGTGCTTATTGCGTTGGTGTGCCCCCAGCTGGTGAAAAAAGCTTACAACACCTGGTGTTCCCAGGCGAATTCGTCTCCAAGTCCCTATCCGCTACTCCAACGACCAATGGTTGCATCCTGTTGGTCACAGATGGAGACCGAACGACCAATCATTGATTCCTGTTAGTCCGAGCCGGAGACAGAACAACCAATCAGAGACAAATGTTGGACAAGCCTTCTTTCCCTGACGACTCGATCCCTCATTAGTTATTCTGATCACAAGAGCATTCAGCACTAATAATTTCAAACCTTGGATTCTAACAGCTACCTGAGGTAAACTAATATCTTCTCTTTCACATAATTCAGTTATTTTGACAAATACGGGAGTAGCCATGTATGTTACCTAATTTCATAAAATTGCTGTTTACTTCGCTGCCAATAAAGTTGCTTGCTTCGGTCATCCAGACCTGTCTCTGTCAGTTTAGCTATGAAGAGTACAGAGTACAACCGTAAAGGACAATTTATTTGACCTCACAATAAGTTGGTAAATGCTTGGTACACTTTTGTCTGATGGACACCATCCACAGTAAGTCAAAATAGCTTTTATTTAAATAGCTTTTATTTGCTTCGTCTCTGTCAGATACGCTAGCGACACGGTGTTCAAAATGAGACAAATACGGATGAGTAGACATTTATTTGTCTGACGGAAGGCAAGGATGGCATTACATGTAATATTTTATTCGATGGCATATTTTGACTTTGAAGTTTGATGCTGTGTGTATTAGAAGAGTCATCAGTGACTCATATTACCTCAAAACTGTGAAAATAATTTCGCTCTCTTCCTTTCAACACAGTGGGCTATTAGTGCGATCGTAAAAATTTGTTTTCATCTAGTTAACAGACCATGAAATGTGTGTCTGATTACTTGTTACAAGCAAATCAGATGGTGATCATTCATATGCCAAAGTATTTGTCCGTTCGCTGGCTTGTTTGTTTTATTATGAGTAGCCTACTGACGCTACAGACGGCTGTCATGTCATCCATAAACTTCGTGAAAACAAGATGAAAACAAACAGTCAAAGTCGGTCAGATAAGTTAGAAATGATGTATATTATAATATGTGACAACTGTTTCTGTTGAGGGAATAATGTGTCCATCTGTATTAGTAATAGTCATCAGTGAGTGCGTTCACATGGACAAGTCGAAACCACTTGGAACTGGTTTGGTATCGTACCGGCTTCATGTGAACGGAGATTGGTTTGGTTTGGAATTGGTTTTCCTAAACCAATTGCGACGCCAGGCCTGGGCTGTTTTCGACTGCCATGTGAACGGGGATCGGATTGGTTTCGGGTATTGCGCATGTATCAACGAAATAAAAAACGCAGTTTGTTCCTTCATACGGACTTTCTAACACAGCAGAATGCACAACACGTACGCGAATGCGTCAAACTCCTGGAACACCATGTTTGTATGCCGCCAGAAAGTTTGTTTATTGTCTTTATTTAGTAGGAACAGTGCAGAGCCCATAGAAGATGTGCCAGAGTATTACGTTTTTGTTTAGACCACCTTATTGTTTAAGTGGGTAATAATATCAGGTGAAAGGAGGAGGCTATGTAAATACATTTGCACTGACTGACTTGTAAGATTTTCTTTAGCCACTGTTTTGCGATGTGGAATAACCGGAATGAGAGGTGAAAAGTTCAGTCTCCTCTACGTGTCGTCTGTATGTGTAGGCGTATGTGTGCAGTGCTGTAGTCTGCTGTTGCGTATACGATAAGATACATCTTACCTACGTAGCAGCTTTGTTGTGGGCAAATGTTTACTCGTGTTATGTCCATTATTTTAGTTAAGTGTCGTTAGTCGCGTTATGTCCAGCAGCTAGCATTGTAAATCTTATCAGCCTGGGTCGTCATGGCTGGGTCGATATCTTTGGCATTTTTTGCCCAAACAACACGAAACTTGGCACTGCACATACTGGTAACATTATGATGACGCCCTCCAAATTTGAGATCAAGCGGATGAGTGGTTCAAGAGTTATGCGTGGAAGAGATGTTCCTTGCATTAAACGATAATAATAGAAAGATAGAAGTTGACTACAGCGCCCCCACCTAGCGTAGCGGAAAGGGCCAGGTCTCTGGCCGAATCCGCTTAGACGAACTGCATGTGAACAGGGACTTGGGGGACAGACCACCCGTTGTGAACCAATCCCAAACCAAACCAATCCCACCATGTGAACGCAGTGATTAGTGATAGCATTAATTGAAATTAACCTACACATCAGTGACCCATATTACATGTTTTATAATGGGAAGCTTACCAAGTGTGTTGTGTGTACGTGCAATGGTAGGGGGTAGAAGGATGGCCATGCATACAGTATCTGTTTTACATTTCAGCCTTTGTTATCATCAATACTCTGCCTATCTTTTAAAAAATGAGCTATATGACACATCAATAAATCCTTTTATTTTTCCCCATAGCAATATACTGACTAGGCCGAGGTGGCAGTCTCCACGCAGCTCACCAGCTGGGGCCAGCTCACTCCATCAGCCACGCAGACCTCTGCCAGCAGGCCCAGAGCTTCCTCACCCCGAAGAGAGACCTCCACTTGCTCAGAACCTGGTGGCATTGTGCTGGAAGGCTGGCAGAAGCACTGGGAAGAGCCCCTGGCTCCTCTTCAAGCTCTTGGTATCGCAGCACCTAACATCCAGTGGCTGAAACACAATGAGTCATATGGGCTATTTGAAAGAGCGTCCAAGTACAAGAACGTCAGAGGTGAGATAGTGGAGAGAAAGCTGCTAAAGGAAAAGATGGAGTTCCACCCACCTCCCCATCCTTTGATGTTCAAAGGAGCCTTGCCCAACATGCTGTCATACTTCACAACACCTGTGTTTTTTTGGAGACCAGTCGGCGTGATGAAAGCCATGATCCGCTGTCCCAACAGCAACTGCCCTGCACCGCCCGGTGTGTACCTGGAAAAGAAAGGCTTTGGCACTTACGCCCGGCAGGTGTGTGGTATGAAGAACAACTATACCCTCCTGACTGAGAAGTTGAAATGTGCCTACTGTCAAAAGATCAGACAGACCGCTGGATTGACGCAAGACAGAGATGTAAACAGTGAAGACGAGGAGGAAGGGGGTGATCATAGCCAACAGCAACAGTACATCTGGCTGGCGTATAGCCCCAAGATCCTGATGAACCTGGCTCCAGCCATCAGAAGCATGTTTCCTGCCATCCTCTGTGGGAAGCGTGCCATTGACAGAAGAGTGGTGACCATGCTGAGCGACCGTCTCAACGCCGTGTCCATGACAAAAGTGCAGAGAGTGCTTCAGCAAGGTCATGATGAGTGGTACATGGAGCGGCGCGACCTCTACCAGACGCTCCTGTACGAGGCCCACACGGCTGGATCCATGTCGTCGCAGAAGGGTATCCTGTCCTACGTAAAAGCTGCTGGCACGTACACACCACCCATCTCTCAGTCTCCACTTCCATCTGCCCGTGTGCTGAGGCGAGCACATCTGATCATGGAGATGGAGAAGATGCCTGTGTATAGGAATCAACTCCTCAGCATGACAGTGGAAATCCTCTGCATTGATGGCACAAGAAAAGTATGTATGAAGTTTCATTAGTCTTTTTCTTTATTTTGTCAGTGCAAAAGTACTGTTGAATGAATGAATGAATGACAATGAATGTTTTTTTTTCTCGCACAGGTCCTCAAGAAGGTCTATGGTGATGGCCAGGGCACCATGCAGTACGTCATTAGCATACTCAATGAGTGGGGCCAGTTCCTGACCACAGTGGTGGCATCAGAGTCAGAGGGATGCTACAAGTGCATGGCCAGAGGTCTTATAGCCCGATTTCAACGTGCCAACACGCCAGCACCCAGTAAGTAAGTAAGTAAGTAATTTATGCAGACAACAACTGTTGCCGGTATGTGAACTTAACAGTACCACTAACCCTTAATGAAATGTAACAGTTCAATTTGCTTGTTTTGAACACTAGAATAAAAGTGACATCGCATGACAATATAGCACTTTAATATTATTTCAGTGACAGTGGTTCATCCTTCCTGGAGACCCTGTTTAGTGACTGGGTGAACATGGGTGCTGTGGTCAGACTGGACATCCGCCACTGGCTGCACCGTTGGGACACGGTGGTCATCAAGCAGACCCACGGCAAGTATGGGGCCTTCATGAGTGCTATGGCAGGTGCAGTGTTGGCCTACAACAAGGGGGACATGATGCTCCTGGTGCAAGCAGTCAGAAATGGAAATCAGGAGCTCTACGCAAAGTACAGCGACGAGGAGATGATTGCCTTTCTGAAGCCCAACCAGATCAAGTCCTATGTCAGACGGATTACCCATGGGGTTGAGGTAAGTGTTTAACATCAGTGTTTAACTGATAGCTACTGTAACTGTATGAGGCTTCAGGAGGGAGGTTTACTAACATTCTACAGCCGAACTCTGCTGGTTGTCATCTATTACATAAGCAGTCACTTTGAGTAACAATACCTTTTATTGTGATTTTTTTTTTACAGGAGACAGCCTCTGCAATTGAGTCCATCATTGCTGACTTCAAAGGGCCTGCAGGACTTGACACCGATGGCATCCACCTTTTCAAGTCTGGCGAGGCAGTGGACGCACACTGGGCCACTGCAAGCAAGCATCTTGGATGCATGCAGGTAAGTTATGGTCTGTTATAGCACCACATCATTGTAAGCCCATTGAAAGGGACACCAGAATAAACTGTGAAAGAACTGTGGTGTGCTTTACAGGATCCTCCGGGCATACAGCTGTATGTGTTTGTGAAGGTGGTGGTGATGTACTTGTTCAGCTGAACAGAGTTAAAGTGCAGACGAGGTAGCAACGCATTGGAGGGTATGCACTGCCACTTGTACAATGTCATACCTTTGCACAGATGTGGGATCATGTCTTTCCAGGTGAGCCACACTTTCAACCACACTTTATTTTACGATAGCTTCATTTGGTTTCAGTGATGAAAATGTATTGTTGAAATAGTAACACAACCGTACAAAACACCTGTTTTATGTTTTCTTTCTATGTCTATGACCACTAACTGTACTCCTGCTGATAGTGATTCTGTGTGTGTGTGTGTGTGTGTATTTTACGTTTATTGTTTAGTCATTGTATTGCACATGTTGTGTCTTAGTATGCTTAGTGTATTACACATTGAGTGTATGTATTTATCCGTGTGTGTGTGTGTGTTTGTGTGTGTGTCTTGTCAGGTGTACCTGCTCTCCTTCGCCGTGCAGTGGAACCATCGCATGGAGTCGCTCCGTGTTGCTGGTGTACAAGGCCTGCAGACCACTTGCATGGACCCAAGGCAGATCCAACGCATGAATCACCAGGCAGAGCTGCTGTTTGGCAAGGAACATGTGTTGGAACCAAACTTTGCTGCTCCGATGCCCTACCCGAAGGTATACAAGACCCCTGAGGAAGCAGCAGTTTTAAGGATACAAACAACACCTTCTCCATATGTTGCGGCGTCCAATTATGGAGGATATTAAAACAATATTTAGCAATTTGTTGTGCCTTCGATTTTGTAAAGCCAACCATTCTCAGCCCCCTAGTGACAAGTCTATGCACATGTCCCAGGCTTCCAAAGATAAGTGCTAGGTATTGGCATGTATAGCCAAGACCAGTTATTTTTTGTTCAAGAGAGCAAATATTCCTTCCTAGAATATTCCTTAAGGACACTGTCCAGAGCGCGCACACACACACACACACACACCTTGACGTTGGCCAGGGAAGCAGTTTGTATATGATGGCTATTGTTTTTTCGCTTTCCTGTTGCCTGGAGTACAGTAATGTAAAAAAAACAAAAAAAATACTGTAAAAAAAAAAAAACACTGTGAAACTGTTAAAAAATGTTTAATAATATTTATTTAACGATGTGAAGTGAAGTGTAATCATTGTAAATAAGAGACATGTTTTATTCAAAGCTTGATTTTAGAATACTTGGGCAGTATTACCTGCTTTTAAGCACAGGATTTCACTTTTACTTTCACTTTTATTTTGCACTTACCAGTGTTACTTTAAAATTAACTTCAAACTTATTTTAACTTGTTTTAATCACAATTGATCACTTCACCTGGAATTTACTTAAGCATGTGTATTTGTCACAATTCATATTCATACATGTTTCATTCATGTGTTGTCAATAAAAAAAATTATTGAATTTGAAAATGGTTGTGCTTCAGTTATTACCTGCATAGCAATTCAATTGAAGTGTTTAATAGTCACTGTTCAATAAAGTGACATTTTCATGCATGCTTCATTCAAGCATTGTCATACCTTCATTTGACAATAATTACCTTTACTTAACTGCTTTAAGACAAAGATTTCACTTTGGTAAATAAAACCATTCACCTATGTTACGATACTTTTTCTAAAATTAACTGCTCTTTTATTGCCATACTTGAACTTTTCATAGATATTTACCAATTAACGAATATGTACTAGTATGACCTAAAAACTGAAAGTTTTCCAGCTAAAAATGCCAATTTGTGGAAATTCAAAATGACGGACGATGGTAAGCATTGATGAAAAACTTGATGAACAGCATAAATTCTGGAAATAAACTACACAAAAATATTACACACTGCATCTTTAAGTAGAAGTGTTTTGGATCTTTGGAACTTTTTACCTTTCAACCTTTCCAATAACAGTTATTCATTCATGCAATCACAGGGAACAGATTAAGGATGTCTTTCCAGGATATTTCCATATTTTGGCCCTAGGAATCAGTAATTATTCTTGAGGCTATTTTAGTCATGACAGGCCTCGATCCCACAATGTTTTGATTTCAAGTCCACCACCTTACCAATTTTGCCACTGCATCTTGCATTACCTCAATCAGCCAGCAGGACTCCCAGGATCGTGCACAACCCAGGATCAGTGATAGGGACTTGGGGGGTCATGGCCCGTTCCCAGGCGGTCTCCCATCCAAGTACTAACAAGGCCCGACGCTGCTTAGCTTCCGAGATCGGACGAGATCGGGCGAGATCGGGCGTGCTCAGCGTGGTATGGCCGTAAGCGAAGGCTGCCTGCCAAAAAGGCCCTCTTAAAGCCGTGGCCACTTCAGAAAAAAGGCAGAGAGACAAGAAAAAATGAATAAAAATGAATAATTCAATAAATAAATCAATAAAGTCTTCATTTTTGTTTCAAAGAAAAGACATGAATTTAAAAGGGCAAGCAGTAAAGAAATTGTGGTTTCCTTTTGTCAGTGAGGAAAAAAGGGCCAGAGACAAACAAAATGAATGAAAAATTAAATCAATAAGTTAAATAAATAGTTCATTATTTATTTTTTTTAAAAGGGCTGAATTGAAAAGGAAAAAAGCAGGAAAGAAAGAGTGGTTTGAGGTGTCAAATGTTGCTGTGCTTATTGCGTTGGTGTGCCCCCAGCTGGTGAAAAAAGCTTACAGCACCTGGTGTTCCCAGGCGAATTCGTCTCCAAGTCCCTATCCGCTACTCCAACGACCAATGGTTGCGTCCTGTTGTACTCCAACGACCAATGGTTGCGTCCTGTTGTACTCAGATGGAGACCGAACGGCCAATCATTGATTCCTGTTATCCCGAGCCGGAGACAGAACAACCAATTAGAGACATGTTGAACAAGCCTCGTTTGCCTCATTACGACTCGATCCCTCATTAGTTATTTCGAGCACAAGAGCATTCAGCACTAATCATTTCAAACCTTGGATTCTAAACAGCTACCTGAGGTAAGCTAATATCTTCTCTTTCACATAATTCAGTTATTTTGACAAATACGGGGGTAGCCGTGTATGTTACCTAATTTCATAAAATTGCTGTTTACTTCGCTGCCAATAAAGTTGCTTGCTTCGGTCATCCAGACTGTAGTTTAGCTATGAAGAGTACGGTACAACCGTAAAGGACAATTTATTTGACCTCACAATAAGTTGGTAAATGCTTGGTACACTTTTGTCTGATGGGCACCATCCACAGTAAGTCAAAATAGCTTTTATTTAAATAGCTTTTATTTGCTTCGTGTCTGTCAGATACGCTAGCGACAAGGTGTTCAACATTGGCTAACTACGTAAGTGAGTGACTGATCATCAAATACATTATCGTGAATCATGTGAAGACTATTTTGGCTAAGGATGGCATTGTATGTAATATTTTATTAGGGCCCGAGCACCGGAGGTGCAGGCTGTGCCTGCACCGGAGGTGCGAAGCCCTATTGTTTCTGCTAAGATTATTATTATTATTAGGGACCGAGCACCGGAGGTGCAGGCTGTGCCTGCACCGGAGGTGCGAAGCCCTATTGTTTCTGCTAAGATTATTATTAGGGCCCGAGCACCGGAGGTGCAGGCTGTGCCTGCACCGGAGGTGCGAAGCCCTATTGTTTCTGCTAAGATTATTATTATTATTCTTTTCCTCCCGCGCCGTTTGCCCTTTTTTGAGGCGGTTCCCATGCACGAAAACTCATGAAATTTGGCACACACGTCAGAAATTCCCCCCGCTACTCAGAGAAAAATACCCAAGCCCTGGCGTTGCCCAGGGACACTGCAGCGCCCCCTGTTGTTACAGAGGTTCGTAGTTGCCATACACTTTCAGCTACATACACGAAATTTGGTAGGTGGGTTCATCTCACTAAGACGAACAAAAAAGGTCAATACAATGGCATGGCCACACCCAACAGGAAGTGAGATATTTGGACTATTGTGCAATTTGACATACAATGGAATTTAACGTACTTGTCCTAAACCGTACATCAGATTTGTGTCAGTTTTGGTATACATGATGTCAACATGTTGTAGATGTTAAATTGCGAAGAGATTTTTGATATGTTGTAAGATGACGAAACAACGGTTTGATGAATTTAAGTATCACATTATAAGTATCCAGATACACAGGAAATGTATCACCAATTCATTATGCAGTGTTTGACAAGAATAAAACTTGACAGGTTAATGTCTGTCATTACTATGAACATATCTGTGTGAGTGAAATGGCAGTCAGGCATAGCGCCACCATCTGGTAGCAGAATGACTTGTTTTAAGATGTTGTGAAGCTACACGGTACATTACATGTATGTGAGATTTGGTATACATGGTGTGAAAGTGGTACAGATGTTAAATTTTGAAGGGCTGTGAAGCCAATATTTGTCATTTTTTAATAAATTGGCATCAATCAACAGGTGTGTTCCATAGTGCGTCAAAGTCAGGCAAGGGCACGGGCAGCTAAAGGGTCCTCCATTTCAACAGCAGTTCAGAAGCAACAGGGCGCCATTTTCTTTTATCAATGTGATACTGGCTTAAGGCTTAGGCCTACATTCTGATATTTCAAAGCCCTGCCATGATATATTTACTATATGTTATTGGTAAACTACGAAATATTGCTTCACTTAGTGAAAGAAATAAACAAAGCGACCATAGAAGGGCTGGCGTGTTACAGCTGACTGAAGGTTAGCTTCCTTGCTAGCCCTGACGAAGTGAGCATAGATGAACTGGATGCTACGCTTTGCTGGCTTGCTAGGATATTAGCTACAATGTTATAAGTTCTGTTTTATTTGTACTGTTTCGGAGATGGATAATTTCATTCTGCGGGGGCGGTTTCTGTCCGATGTTTGTCCGGTGAGTTGTATGCATGTTAACAGATCCGTCCACTCACAGAAGATGCTTCACACTTACACACCACTTACAAAGGGGAGCGTTTCTCCGAAGGCCAAGACTTAGATCTCTTTGTTCCAAAAAAATGAAACCCACCGTTCCGACATGTCAACGAAAGGCTATTTTAGATCACCTCCTTCACATCGTCTCAATTCAGAATCAACAATGACAAGCCAAGTTCAAAGACAACGACAGTCCTGAGGCTACAGCCATGCAGACTCGGCTAAACAAACACAGCGAGCTGTTGCAGCACGCGGGGATACAATAGCCTACATAATTCAAATGTATAGCAATCTATAATTCATTCTTAATAAAACGATAGGGAAATGAAGAGAACTTCCCAAAACCGTAGCAGAAATGATCTGCTCGCCACGACGCCTCTCCAGTAAGACGCGCAAATACCCGCTGTGCTGTGCGCACCTCTGGTAAGATGCACAGGCGATGGTTCAATATCTACTTTTAAGCGTTGCAATATGCTCGAATAAAACAAATGCTTTCTCAGACTTGTGTTAGTTGTAGCCATCAACTCTAGTCTAATCTGGGAGTTCAGGGAGTAATTTTTATTACGGTGAACATGTGGAAAAAACTTCTACGTTATTTAAACAGCATTTCACAATGGGGAATTCCAGCAAGCAGTGGTATAATAATGAACTATTTCCTTGTAACTTTACAATATATTCGGGTTTATTTGATATTTTCCATATCAAACCGTTCGTCATTTTGTAATAGTTTCCCACTAACTGATATCCGTAGCTGCTTTTTTCGTCTCATGACTAAACATTACCGGTTAGCGCGGTACAGGTTCCATATTATGGCCTACTTCTAATGCAAATATCTTACAGTTGTGCTGTCCAATCTCAGCGAAACTCAATCGGTTTGTAGAAGTGATTATAATACTGCTACTCAAATTGTTAAACTTTGAAGTCATGCATACGGTTTTAACAAGGAAAACGAGAAGACGTGAATGTGCGTTTTAAGCGCAATTTTTGGTCTTCTTTCATGAAACTCACTGCTAGCACTACTGGAAAACGACACAGGGTGGCGCTGTAGGCTAACTCCGGTATTAAATCTGAAAGCATATCATGCAGACAGAGTTCGTGAAATACAAGATCTTGCCACTCCTGTATTAGTGTTCCTAAAAGCTGCTCATTATGTATTTTCAGGTGAGCTTCCGACCATGTAAGAAAGCCTAACTAATCTCTTAAAACTTTAACGTGTTCAAGTGGATTTAGTACACTGATAACTGTATTGTTTTGCTTCGGTTCAAAGTAAGATTGGCAAGCTTGGAACGTGCGGGTAGCTATCTTAGCCTGATTGTGTGGCACATAGTACATATTGTGTGGCACATAGTACATTTTAATATTTATTTTGGGGGTGCCACAGTGTTTTCCTGTATTGACAGACACGCCCATTTAATTTAATCCTAGCTATCAAGTGTTCTATTTGAGGGTAGAACGCACGAGGCCTTAAATGGTGGGTTTGCGCTGATTTTTCAGTTGGCTTACCATACAGAGTAAAATAGCCTACTCACAAACGGCGTCTATTTATTCTTTTAGGTAGGTGTATGTGACAAACTCTTTATTGTCACACTGGTGTGTGTGTCCCCATTAGATGCCATTTTGCAACTTTGTAATGGAATGTACAAATATGTAAGAACTGTGTAGCGATCGTTTAAATGTTGACAATATAGCTTACTGTCGCTATTGTTGCTGCTGTGGCTAGCTCCCTGCTAGCTCCTCAAGTCATAGCCTACTTTCACGAGTATGTGGGAGACTTTGAGAATTAACTTTTGTCTGACTCCCCACCGATGTGTGTTAGTGTTTGAACATTGATTGAATGTGTATTTTACAGTATGTATATCCTCTGTGCGATCCTTCTCTCTTAACGACGTCAACTAGCGTTAGTCTGCCAGACTGAACGAACGGCTGATGACTTATATAGTTTATCGTTGCCAAGGCAACAGAGTAGTTCATGGCTAGTGACATCACATGTAAACAAGAATGAATGAATGGGGGAGCCTAATGTAACGTAGTTGGAGGTGTTCTTGGTCATCTGATATTGACGGTATGTTTTTATGAATTCAAGATGATAGAATACAACATATTGGTGTGTCTTTTAGGCTTAATATAGCCGACGGTATTTATTGCTGTTACCATTAGCCTGGTTCAAGATGGTTTTGTAACAATTCTGCCGTGCTGTGATTTTAATACTGAGCTTTTGATGATTGTAACTGCAATGAGTACATTGCAGAGTACAGAGTACTGTTCTTGTACTACCATCTGGAGATGACACACACATACACAAACCTCAGACAGGCACAGACACACACTCTCACACCCACATAAACACAAAAAAATTCCCTTTAACACACACACATGCAAACACAAAGATAATTGCACTATACCTTTTTTCTAAAGAACATTTTCTCTACATACACGTACTCCCAGTAGACAATATAAAGCTCCTATGATTTAGCATTCACATATCAGATCTCTACAATAAATGCATTTGTGACATAGAGGACACATTTGAGAGGGGCGGCATGCCACGTCCCTGCACCGCAGGTGCGAGGGCCCGTCATCGCCGCTTGCGGCTATATTTATTATTATTATTCTTTTCCCGCTGCGCCGTTTGACCTTTTTTGAGGCGGTTCCCATGCACGAAAACTCATGAAATTTGGCACACACGTCAGAAATTCCCCCCGCTACTCAGAAAGAAATACCCAGGCCCTGAAGTTGCCCAGGGACACTGTAGCGCCCCCTGTTGTTATAGAGGTTCGTAGGTGCTATACACTTTCAGCTACATGCACGAAATTTGGTAGGTGGGTTCATCTCACTAAGGCGAACAAAAAAGGTCAATACAATGGCATGGCCACACCCAACAGGAAGTGAGATATTTGGACTTTTGTGCGATTTGACATACAATGGAATTTAACGTACTTGTCCTAAACCGTACATCAAATTTGTGTCCGTTTTGGTATACATCATGTCAACATGTTGTAGATGTTAAATTGCGAAAAGATTTTCGATATGTTGTAAGATGACGAAACAATGCTTCGATGAATTTATGTATCACATTATAAGTATCCAGATACACAGGAAATGTGTCACCAATTCATTATGCATTGTTTGACAAGAACAAAACTTGACAGGTTAATGTCTGTCATGACTATGAACATATCTGTGTGAGTGAAATGGCAGTCAGGCATAGCGCCACCATCTGGTAGCAGAATGACTTGTTTTAGGTTGTGGTAAAGCTACACGGTACATTAGATTTATGTGAGATTTGGTATACATGGTGTGGAAGTGGTGTAGATGTTAAATGTTGAAGGGCTGTGAAGCCAATATTTGTTATTTTTTAATGAATTGGCATCAATCAACCATAGTGCGTTAAAGTCAGGCAAGGGCGCGGGCAGCTATTGGGTCCCCCAGTTCAGCAGCAGCTCAGCAACAGGGCGCCATTTTCTTTCATTAATGTGATACTGGCTTAAGGCTTAGCTACATTCTGATATTTCAAAGTCCTGCCATGATATTTTTACTATATGTTATTAGTAAACTACGAAATATTGCTTCACTTAGTGAAAGAAATAAACGAAGCGAGCATAGAAGGGCTGTGATCTAGCGTGTTACAGCTGACTGAAAGTTAGCTTCCTTGCTACCATATTAGCCCTCACGAAGTGAGCATAGAGCTTTGCTTGCTAGCTAGGATAGTAGCCACAATGTTATAAGTTCTGTTTTATTTGTACTGTTTCGGAGATGGATAATTTCATTCTGCGGGGGCGGTTTCTGTCCGATGTTTGTCCGGTGAGTTGTATGCATGTTAACAGATCCGTCCACTCACAGACGATGTTTGTCGCTCACAGACCACGTTAGAAACGAGTCTATTTTCTGCAACTGTCCATAAGCGTTTTCATCCCAAATCCTATTGAAACCCATAGCACAATTACACGTAATGTCAACTATTCTGTCTAAATGGGCTAGCTGTCATTTACAACGAAGTGCAATGAACGAGTAAAACATAATACAATCAAATTACATTTCCCCCTCTCCCTCTCACAAGTTCAGAGTGGTATTTTTATTACGGTGAAAAAACTTCAACGTTATTTAAACAGCACTTCACAATGGAAAATCCCAGCAAGCAGTGATATAATAATGAACTATTTCCTTGTAACTTTACAATGTATTCGGGTTTATTTGATATTTTCCATATTAAACCGTTCGTCATTTTGGAATAGTTTTCCACTAACGGATATCCATACAGCTTCCATATTATCATTCTATCGTGAAACTCACTGGCTAGCACTACTGGAAAACGACACAGGGTGTCGTTGTAGGCTAACTCCGGTCTATCACTTCTACTGACGTTGACAGACGATGAGCATGGTTCAAGAGAGATTCAACAAAGTTTTATCAAACACTTACATTTCTTTAAACGAGGGGGATGCCCTGCTGTGTATCGTATGGCTGTGGCACTAAACCACAAAAGGGGAAGCGGTTACATCGTTTCCCCCGCGACCCAAAGCGAAGAAAACTGTGGGAGTCCAAAGTTAGAAGAAAGCACTGGAAGCCACATATGAATTCGTTCTTGTGTGGCGTAAGTTACATCTCTTTTTTCCCATAACTAAAAACCCTATTAACACTTCTTGTTAGTGTAAGATAACAATTATATTACTAGTGTAGCTTATATAAAGCGATTTGAGATAAATACCGGGTCAAGGATAGACTTAGCATATGTAGCCTAGGTTGTAATAACGTAGAGCTCTGGTAATGAATGGCGCCTGGTTAATTTTAAGTAATCATCTTTAACCACGCTGCCCTTTCCGAGATAAAATGTATGCTTGCATAGAGGTGATGTTTTTCACCAAAAAACGGGTGTTGTTCATGTTAACATTGATGATATATAAAATAGGCTATGAACGCGTGTTGTTAGTTTTAGTTAGCTGAGTTAGCTTGCTAATATACAAACGAACTGCGCTCTAGGGAGTCCGAGACAGTTATTTATCCCGTCATTTTTTAGGATGAAAGACCTGAATGGAAGATGAATAATGCTAGTTTAGATTGAATAGTTTTCTGTACTTGGTAGAAGACTGGAGTACCGGTATGTTTGTTGTCTAAAACACCTTCATGTTTGACCAAAGCATTAAAAGCAACCTAAAAATGACAACGAATAGCCTACTGTTGGCTGTAAAAGCTGCTGGTCTTTCTGTTGCAAAACTCACATTAGAAATGGACAGTAGTATGTGCGTGTTTTTTTTCTGTGAACTCTGTGTTCTTGTAGCACTGCTTTGGTAGAGATAATATTTCACCTGCCGCAGCTGCGGCGGGTAAAGGCTCATGGCAAAAATACAGTCAGTGCCAAGCAAAACTCATGTACCGTATACACGCTATGGTATGATGTGGATGACGGTAGCTTGGAAATGGAGCATTGACTTTTTGGTTGAAGGACTTGAAACACTTTCCCCAGAATAATTTGCATTGTCCAAAATATTTTTTGGATGTGACAGTTATGCTTTGAATTGCCCAAATAGCCTAAATAAATAAAAGACATCATTGGCTGCCATCGGATGATAAATATTTTACACAAAGGAGAACTTGATCCATTAAGTTGACCCATGTTTATCTGACACTCCTAGTCCTAGGCCTTTCCAGGTAAAGGAGCATTTTCCATCCCTCTACCATTTCACTCAGTTGGCATATAATCACTTGTACAGATATGTACACATACTTACTTTTAGTATTTGCTACCAGTCACAACTACACCACTATACTTTATCTTTTGGTATATAACTGTTCACACCCTCACTGTAATTCTTCTGTGAACTTTGCCTTAATGCAAACTCCAAAACATGTTGGATTATAGTTTCTGCATATTCTCATGCTCATACTTCTGATACATTATCCCTTTAACTACATTTCCACATTCATACAAGTAAAACTTGTGCTTCTTCTCATACCACTTATCTTACCCACACCCAATCCTCAAGTCATACATTGCGCAGCTATATTCAACAAATTCCTTTGCCTTTCATATGAACTGCCCCACTCTGAACAATGTGATCCTTGCTTTATCAGTGTCACCAAAGCCACTGCCATATACAAAATCCACACTTTTATTACACTTTTATGACACAATATTAAACAAACACATAAACTGAATGAAAACTTTATGACAACATTCTCCTATGATCCACTACTATCAACATCCCCCATACACTTCTGGTGTTTTACGCAACCATCCTCATATGCAATTGTACTCTTGTCGCCCTCCTTATGTTCCTGTTCTTGTATTACCATCTGGAGATGTAGCCTGTGTCTCCTCATCACAACAAAACAGAAATAGAAATTTCACTTCTACACACAACTTATAACAACTCATAACATAATTCTTTATATGATACTTCATAGAAAACTATGTCATGATTACCATCTCTATGCCGACAGCAAGTGTCAGGGAGGGTTCAAAATAACACATGTACATACATACTATGACAACATCTATCCCTTTCAGAAATCACTTCTAAACACTACACAAACACACAATGTAATTCATTCAAAACCTACATCCATGCCCACTTGCACAACATCATTTCCACACAAATTCTCACCTCACAACACTGCTCTACCACACACCTATCATACCAACAGTTCACACATTTTAATACACTGCGGTCATACCATGTACTGTTATGCAGTACATCTATTTTTTTTAATTGACATTCATCAGATTAATTTAGTTTAGATGTATGTGTACTCAGCAGTGTCTTGACTTCACACATCCACAGACACACACACACACAAAAACCTCAGACAGGCACAGACAAACACTCTTAAACCAACACAAACACAAAAAAAATCCCTTTAAAACACACACGTGCAAACACAAAGATAATTGCACCACACCTATTCCTAAAGAACATTTCCTTTACATACACGTACTCCCAGTAGACAATATAAAGCTCCTATGATTTAGCATCCACATATCAAATCTCTACAATAAATGCATTTGTGACACAGAGGATACATTTGAGAGGGGTGGCATGCCACGTCCCTGCACCGCAGGTGCGAGGGCCCGTCATCGCCGCTTGCGGCTATATTTTCATGTTATATTGTGACTTTGAATTTTGAAGCTGTCGGGCACAGCGTTTGACATTGATGTGTCTGTTTACCGGTATTCACTTCTCTATCAAGTGACGTAAGGTAGTGGCTGGCTTTTGAACGCGAGATGAAAACAGAAGAGCAGATTATGAACATGTTTGTCTGAAGACCTTTCTTGACGTTACTATGAGATGTAAACTATTACCAACATTCATTCATGTCATGCATATATGCATTTGTCTGTTAATTTGTTGGGTTTCTTCGTCGTAATGACGACACTGAGTCTGTAAGTAACCAAATGTTTCAACACATTACACAACTCGTTACGTTACGTGATCAAAGGCATAATCATGTATCATGTTAAGTTTATGTCTGGAAAGCATGGCATTGTATGAACTCTTTTATTTGATTCCATATTGTGACTTTGAAGTGTGATGCTATCAGGCTGAGCGTTTTACCGCGATGTACAGCGCCAGATGTGGGTGGTAATAACGTTTTTACCTGTCAGACTGCTGTTCAAAACTGTGAAAATATTTTTGCTACCTTTGCTGTTAACATTGTCCTATTATGACAGCTAACTGTAAATGAGCTGTCTTTTATAGTTTTGACATAGTCACTTGTTGGACAGTTAATAACAGTCATCAGTGATGCATATTACATGTTTTTATTATAGGTATTATTACCACTGGCTAAAATGGACCCGAAGAAGAGTCATGAATGTGAAGTGTGCAATAGGAGGTTCACTGAGAAGTCCAACCTTACACGCCACATGAAGCTGCACAACCCCAAGGAGCATGCTTGTGATGTGTGTGGGAAGAGCTTCTCCACCAAGCCCCAACTCAACCTGCATCAGAAGCAGCACCAATACCCCTGCATCCCAATGTACAGGAAAGGAGAGGCCCGGATGTTGTGTACGCCTGCTGCCAAAGCTGTGGCAGACAACCGCAACAAAGAAGTGGACCCGACCTGGCTGGACGCTGAGAAGGCGGAGGCTGCGGCCAGAAAGGCTGGAGGGGAGATGTGGAGAGGCCAGCTCATCATCACATTTGGCCAGTACACCGGGCAGTCTTTCAAGTGGCTGCTGGAAAATGATGTCGGTTGGGTGGCGTGGATCCTGTCCGAGTTTATTCACCAGGGTGAGCTCAATGACCTGCTGAAGTGGCAGAAAGAACGCCTGCTTGAGTATGTGAAGGATTTTCCCCCTGTCAGCTGTCTTGTTGACAAGAAGTTGAAGGTAAGTTAGCTAGCTTTTCATTTACACATGTGAGTGATAAAAGGCCTTTGTCAAAACTGTGTATGCATCTAACTGTTATATTTATTTATTTTTCAGGAAAAGACTGGAGCATCTCAATCCTCCATTTCCCAGTATGGCTCCAATTACGCCACCGATGCTGAGCTATTGGCTGTTGCAGGTATGCTTATGTACTTAAAAAAAAAAAACATTGTAGAGCTGCTTAAACTAATAATGTTGTCTTTATTTATGTCATCATGTTAAATTAATTTGCAATAATTATACCCATTCTGTGTGTGTGTGTGTGTGTGTGTGTGTGTGTGTGTGTGTGTGTGTGTGTGTGTGGGTGCGCGCGTGTGTATGTGTGCATGTGACAATGTGCTTTGCAGAGCAACTCTTGGATAAATCTGAGGTGCCTGTCTCCACCCAAATCACCACCTTGGGACAGCTCACTCCAGCCGCCAGCCAGGATCCTGCCATGCCGCCCTCACATCAACAGGCCTCTGTCTCCCCCTGCATCCAGCTGGAAGGTTGGCAGAAGTACTGGGAGGAACCACCAGCATCTGCCCAAGCCCTTGGCATAGCCCTGCCTAACATCAAGTGGCTAAAGTGCAGCGAGACATACGGTCTGTTTGAGAGGGCATCGAAGGTACAAGAATACCAAAGGCGAAGTTGTGGAGATGAAGCTGCTGAAGGAGAAGATGGAGTTCTACCCACCCCCACTTCCAGTTTCTGTCATGGGAGCGATCCCCAGCATGCTGGCCTTCTTCACCACGCCTGCCTTCTCCTGGCGTCCTGTCAGTGTGATGAAGGCCATGATACGCTGCCCCAACACCAACTGCCCTGCGCCGCCTGGAGAGTACCTGGAGAAGAAAGGCTTCGGCAGCTACGCCAGGCAAGTGTGTGGCATGACATCGTATTACACCCTCCTGACGGAGAAGCTGAAATGCTCCCACTGTGAGAAGATGATGCAGGTGACAGTGACGTACGACAGCAACCATGAGGAGGAGGAGGAGGAGGAGGAGGAAGATCAGCAGCAGCAGCAGCAGCAGTATATTTGGCTGGCCTACAGTCCAAAAATCCTAATGAGCCTCGCCCCTGCCATCAGAAGGATGTTCCCCGCCATTCTGTGTGGAAAGCGCGCCATAGACAGAGGAGTGGTGACCCTGCTGAATGACAGACTCAACGCCATCTCGATGAGTAAAGTGCAGCGGCTTCTGAAACAAGGCCACGACGAGTGGTACATTGAGCGGCGTGACTTGTACCAGACTCTGTTGTACGACGCTCACACGGCTGGCTCTCTGTCAACGACAGGTACATCCTCTCAGAAGGGCATCCTCCGCCTCCCCAGTCTCCTCCTCCATCTGCGCGGGTGTTGAGCCGTGCTCACCTCATCATTGAGATGGAGAAGATGCCGGTCTACCGCAGCGAAATCCTCAGCATGACTGGAGAAATCCTCTGCATTGATGGCACAAGAAAGGTATGCATGCAGCTCTCACATCGCATTTTAAATGCTTAAAAATACAGAGCGTCATAACTTGTAAATGATCACAATAATGTAATATGTGAATGTTTGGATTTGGTCTGTTTTATGACAGGTCCTGAAGAAGATCTACGGGGATGGCCAGGGCACAATGCAGTACCTAACCAGTGTACTGAACGAGTGGGGGCAGTTCCTGACCACGGTGGTGGTGGCAGCGGAGTCTAAGGGGTTGCTATGCACGCATGGCCAAGGGTCTCATCGCTCGGTTCCAACTTTGAAGTGTGTTATTATGTATATTTGTGTCTTGTCTTAATGTGCCTCTGAGGGCAATATGTGTATTTGTGTATTTATGTAAGCTACTTGGGCACCCGAATTTCCCTCTGGGGATCAATAATGTAACTGAACTGAACATATTTAGACAAATGTAGACACATTTAGACAAAATCGGATGGGCCAGATTAATCATGAATCTCGTACTGTGTTGTGTTTTGTAGGATCCCCCTGGTGTTCCGCTGTACGTGGCAGTGAAGACGGTGGTTATGAATGGCGTCCAGCTGCAAAAATACAGATGCTGGCGAGGCAGCAATTCCTTGGAAGGGTTGCATTCCCACCTGTACAATGCCATACCATCCAACAGGTGTGACATCATGCCATTTCAAGTGAGTAATGAAAGACAACTTCAGCAACTTTTATTTCGATGTCTACCTCCGTCCGGCAATTATGGTAACACCCGATATGTGGTACATGCAATGTGTTTCAGGTATACCTGATTGCGTTTGCGGTGCAGTGGAACACCAGGATGGAGTCCCTCCGTGTCTCTGGAGGTCAGGGTCGGCAGACAGCCTGTGTGGACGCCGTAAAGATTCAGCGGATGAATCGACAGGCGGAGCTGCTCTTCGGCAAGCAGCATGTGTTGGAGCCGAACTTCGCTGCGCCTCTGCCATACCCAGATGGCTACAAACATCCAGACGAGGAGGAGCTCCTTGGCGTGGAATATGCAATGTGCCAGTCCACTGCGTTCACTGCACAGAAAGGTACAGCAATACACAACAACACATTAAACTCACTGTGCCCACTGTTACTGCCCACTAACTGTCTAATGACGTTGCATTCATCACAATTAGTTACAATGTAACTCAACACAATGCTTGTGTGTTTGCAAGTTAATGTTTGCAGCTGAGGAGGAGCAGAGCAGGAAGGAGGAGGACGAGGGGAAAGAGGAGTCCACAGCTGAGGGGAGTGGCGAGGAAGAGGAGGATGAGGAGCTGGCTGACGAGGGTGTTGGAGGCATGTCAGAGGAGGACCCCATAGACCACGTCTGTGAGAAAAACATCTCACTCGGACGGAGCAGGTGGAGGAAGAGGACAGCCCCGCATTGCAAGACATCTTGGCGAGCCAGCGGCATCTCCATCTGCCGGGGATAGAGGAGGTAGAGGCCCTTGCGTCACTTCTGCTCCAGCTGGCAGAGACTGATCCCCACCACCTCGTGCCAGCTGTGCTGAGGCAGCAAATTACAACTGCAGCTACTGCTCTCCATGACCACGACCGATCCGGTGTCAACTTTGTGAAGAAGTATGAGTCACGGTGGGGATACACCCTCTTTGGCCGTTGCCTTGGAGCAGAGACGCCAGAGACCAGTGCTGCCCAGAAGACCAAGTTTGGCTGGATGCGGTATCCAGAGGCAGCACAGGTGACCGAGCAGAGCCGTCTTCTCTACCTCCTCATCAAAATGCTGCAGCACCATCCACCCTGCCGCAAGTTCCTCTCCTCTCCCAGCAAGCTGGCCTCGTCCATCAAAGGCCAGTACAAGAGGATCGCTGACCGAGTGAGAGACGACCCGGTCCTGGGCAGCCTCACCATTCCGCTGCCCAACATCAATGTCAAGTCCATCAGCAGCTTATTCAGGAGGGAGGAGAAGATGGCCAACTTCAGGGCAACGGTTGTGCCAAAGGTGAAGACTCACCGGGCTGTCCTTTCAAGCCACCTAATGGCTGATGCTCCATCCCTGCCAACCTCACTACCACCACCAGAAAGACCTGAGGTGCAGTACCAGGAGCCTCACCATATCGCTGGCAGAAGACAGGGTGAAAAGCGGAGGTAAGCTGTTAGCACACTTTCAAAGTGTTAATGCACACCCATATTTATATGCCGCACACTACAAAAGAGCCACATTTCCTTTACTAGATTTTATCAGATTTATATAGCCATGTAAGTTTTTTTTATACATATTTACTCCATGAGCATACATTACATGCTACTGTATGATACTGTATGGCAAACGTATGATACTGTATGATACTAAGCGTCTCGTGGGTGTGGTTTTTTCTTGAACATTTACAGGTTGGACTTTGAAGAGCCGCAGCTGCAGTTAACGCCACAGCCAGCCCATGGACCAGGGCCTTCAAATCGCTGTATCCAGCCAAAGCCTGCCCCTGCATCCTGTGTGCCACCATCAGTAGCAAAAGCCCCAGTCCTTCTGGTAGTGCCAGCCCAACCACAGGCTCCATCAGTGAGGCTTCTGCCGTCCGTCAGCCCACTGCCGTCCACCAGTCCACTGTTCCTCCCTGTCCTGCCACCCTGTCCTCTCACCGTGAAACCGGTTCTGCCCAAAAAATCAAATAAGCCATGTGGGGCTTGCAAGGTGCCACAATGTGGGGGGAAAAGGAAGAAATACATCCCTTCCAAAGACAAAGTGGCCGGAAGCAGCCAGAAGGCTTTCACCTTTTGCCCCTCCACCAACATGTCCACCACACCTGGCTTTGAAGGTGTAACCTACACCAGTTACGAACACTTTAAAGTTGTTGTGGACCAGGAACTGGAAAAGAGGAGAACCTCCCTCTAATGTTTACATGTCTGAACACACACACACACACACACACACACACACACACACACACACACACACACACACTCACACTCACACACTTACACAAACACACACACACACACACACACACCTTGACCTTGATGGCTGTTGTTTTTTCGCTTTCTTGTTGCCTGGAGTACAGTAAGTTAAAAAAAATACTGTGAAACTGTTTAAAAGTTTTTAATGTTATTTATTTAACGATGGGAAGTGAAGTGTAATCTAATCATTGTAAATAAGAGACATGTTTTATTCATAGCTTCATTTTAGAATACTTGGCAGTATTACCTGCTTTTAAGCAAAAGATTTGTTGTTTTGTTTTGGTATTTATTTATTTTGGCACTTGTTTTTGGTATTTATCTTACCAATGGTACAGTAAAATTAACTTCAACCTTCTTTTAACTTGTTTTAATCACAATGGATCACTTTCACTTGCATTATCACCTGGAATTTACTTGTCTTAAGCGTGTCTTTTCACAATTCATACTGTACATGTTTCATTCATGTGTTGTCAATAAAAAAATCATTGAATTTTAAAATGGTTGTGCTTCAGTTATTACCTGCATAGCAATTCAATTGAAGTGTTTCATAGTCACTGTCCAATAAAGTGACATTTTCATGCATGCTTCATTTAAGCATTGCCATACCTTCATTTTACAATAATTACCTTTACTTAACTGCTTTACGAAAAAGATTTCACTTGGGTAAAAAAAAAACATTCACCTATGTTATGATACTTTTCTAAAATGAACTGCTTTTTTACTGCCATACTTGAACTTTTCATAAATATTTACCAAGTAATTAAGAAATATGTACTAGTATGACCTAAAAACGAAGTTTTCCAGCTAAAAATGCCAATTTCTGGAAATTCAAAATGACAGACAATGGACAATGGTAAGCATTGATGAAAAACTTTATGAACAGCAACTGGAAATTAAATAGAACAATTATTACACACTGCATCTTTAAGTAGAAGGATTTTGGACCTTTGGAACTTTCTACCTTTCCAATAACAGTTATTCAGTCATGCAATCACAGGGAACAGATTAAGGATGTCTTTCCAGGATATTTCCATATTATGGCACAAGGATTCACTAATTATGCTTGGAGGTATTTTAGTCATGACAAGCCTCAATACCACAATGTTTTGATTTCAAGTCCACCACCTTACCAGTTGAGCCACTGCACCTTGCAATACCAGGATCATCCAGCAGGAGTCCCAGGATCGTGCTCATCCCAGGATCGCCGATAGGGACTTGGGGGGGTCATGGCCCGTTCCCAGGCGGTCTCCCATCCAAGTACTAACCAGGCCCGACGCTGCTTAGCTTCCGAGATCGGACGAGATCGGCGTGCTCAGCGTGGTATGGCCGTAGGCGAAGGCTGCCTGCCAAAAAGGCCCTCTTAAGGCCGTGGCCACTTCAGAAAAAAGGCAGAGAGACAAGAAAAAATGAATAAAAATGAATAATTCAATAAATAAATCAATAAAGTCTTCATTTTTGTTTCAAAGAAAAGACATGAATTTAAAAGGGCAAGCAGTAAAGAAATTGTGGTTTCCTTTTGTCAGTGAGGAAAAAAGGGCCAGAGACAAACAAAATGAATGAAAAATTAAATTAATAAGTTAAATAAATAGTTCATTATTTATTTTTTTAAAAAGGGCTGAATTGAAAAGGAAAAAAGCAGTAAAGAAAGAGTGGTTTGAGGTGTCAAATGTTGCTGTGCTTATTGCGTTGGTGTGCCCCCAGCTGGTGAAAAAAGCTTACAGCACCTGGTATTCCCAGGCGGTCTCCCATCCAAGTACTAACCAGGCCCGACGCTGCTTAGCTTCCGAGATCGGACGAGATCAGGCGTGCTCAGTGTGGTATGGCTGTAAGCAAAGGCTGCCTGCCAAAAAGGCCCTCTTAAGGCCGTGGCCACTTCAGAAAAAAGGCAGAGAGACAAGAAAAAATGAATAAAAATGAATAATTCAATAAATAAATCAATAAAGTCTTCATTTTTGTTTCAAAGAAAATACATGAATTTAAAAGTGCAAGCAGTAAAGAAATTGTGGTTTCCTTTTGTCAGTGAGGAAAAAAGGGCCAGAGACAAACAAAATGAATGAAAAATTAAATTAATAAGTCTCACCTCAAACCACTCTTTCTTTACTGTTTTTTTCCTTTTCAATTCAGCCCTTTTTAAAAAATAAATAATGAACTGTTTATTTAACCAAGCTAGTGAAAGTCAATGGATCCGTGTAGCATGCTATAATGCTACACGGATCCATTGACTTTCACTAGCTTAGCGACATATTCCCTCTTTTAACTTGTCTTAAAGCAAGACAACGCTTAACATGAAAAATAAGACACTTTACCACCTTTATAAACCCCAGCCAACGACTTTAACTGTATTAAGCCCCAAAATAGTGGCATACCCCTTTAATCATAGCTCATTGACAGAATGTCTGAAGACACAATCTGATCTACACTGTTTATACAAATATTGGAATCCCGCATAACACCAACATTTCTGCAGACACTCTAGGTGATATAAAATGAGATTTATTTTTTTGGGCCATTTGGCATTTATGATTACAGGATAGGATGAGAGTGGGCAGGAAATGGTTAGGTGAGAGAGATGGGGCAGGGTCGGGAAATGACCCCGGCCAGACTCGAATCACCGGGGTCCCCGTGGGCATGCAAGCACAAATGTGGGGGGTTTAGTGCGCTGCGCCACAGCGCCCCCTTATAAAATGTGATTTCTATTCAATTAAAGTGTTGTCTCAAAGTGTTTAGATTCATTTTTTAAAAGAATCATGATCTTACCATGCCAGGAGTATCAACCAGGCGTGGAAACTCGGCAATGATGTCACCAATGGCCTTGGATCCATTAGCACGGATCCACGTTGCCCGGTATGACACTGTATGTCTCATGAATTCTTTCACTTGGCTCTGTGGCCAAATGTTAGCCTGTAGCCACTGAGCCATTTCTATGGCTCGCTCTGCCGTCACAGTGTCTTCTATGGGGGTGAGAGGTATTAATTCGCATTTCTGTCACATATTATTATGTTGTGAGTTATTGAGGTTCTATTTTAGTTGTCATTTAATTCATTTTACTTCCTGTAGCAGGATAAGCAATTCAGAAACACCATGGCCACGTATGTCTGATGTGGTGTTCCTAATTGCCATCACAGGTGTAAATGCCACAGATTCATATCCACACTTGGGCGTGGGGGTTACATTTACCTGGCAAAATGGACAAAACGACGCTCTCTGGACCTTGCGGTACTTGATGCTGGTGCTGAGAAACGGGAGATGGTGCTGAGGAAAGGGAGCCCCTCCGTAGCCTCTTCCTCACATTTCTGAGGCGCTCCTCCAGGAACCCTGTGGCAGGCCTATGAAATCTCCCTGGCGTGAACCATGCGTCCTAGTGTAAAGAAGAGAGAAGACAATTCAAAATAACTTTTCAGATTTCAGTAGCATATACTTCTACACTAGAGGGTCATAATTCATGTTACATACATATCCAGTACCCTGGCAGTCTCTTAGAGATGCGAACTGGTTCACCACTGCTGCTGCCAGGGAGGCCTTTACTTGTAAAGAAGGGCTGCAAAAATGTTGGCATGTGCTTAAACAAATTTTGTCAAATTTGATAAGTACAATAAGCAAATAATACAACAAACACAAGTACTCACTTTTCCCCAAAGCGCTCCATCAAATACGACACCAGAATGCGGACCATTAGGCGCCGGTCGTTGAGGCCCACAAAGCCGTTTTTGTCAAGATTGGCCACAATCAGTTTACCATCTGGAACTTTTTCGAGAATGCTGCGTACATCCTGGTGGAATTAGTGTAATGAAAAGAAATACTGAGTTACATACAGACAGTAGTGGCCATTCTTATATGCACATGTTACCCTGAAATGACACCAACATACCAATACACAGAGAGACATACAGAGAGACATACCACTACTTACAAATGAGTCAACAGGATCAACTTCAACTTGCTGCGTTCTGGGTAGACCAGCAGGTGCAGTAGCATTTTGTGGTCCCTAAATACACGGACAATTTTATTTTAGCTTTCATTTTCATGTTGTCAGGTGTCACATTCTCATGAAATTACATACCCATACTATTATGTACCCATACAAATACAGTTGTTTGCTGTAATAATTGACAGTGATGGTGGTGATGCTATGAGGTCATGTGATGCTGGTGATGCCATGAGTAGGCTACCGGTAGTAGCCGTATTCGACTTTGTTGCCGTCAATCAACATTGGTGGTATTAAACACTGCACATTTGTGGACCACAAATTTACCAACCCTGAAGCGGGGTGCAGTGCAAACTTTACTCTCTACACACTCTACACACACTTGAGTGAACTCTCTGCCAACCAGTTCATAGGTCCTACACCCCTACAAAAGTTTTGCACTGCACCCCACTTCAGCTCCTCCTCCCCACCTCTCACCTCACACGTGGCGTGCTATAAGATCAAGCTGGTACAAGCTCTGCCTTGGAAAAAAGGGATTCACTGTAAATGCGCACTGTTTAATGCCACCCACATCGTGACGACATGTTCTCGCTGACGTACTTCACCACGTACTTCAATCGACGGCAACAAAGTCGACTCTTATTGGACGCCTCTGCTTCGTGACAATGCAGTCAGAAGCAGATGACAAAGTGCGTCTGCATACACTGTCAGGAGCAAAGCAGGGTGCCCTAAAACTCCCCTGACTCAAGTGTCATGTAACTTCTCTAAAACTGTTAAAATGAATTGTTAAAACAACACTGCAAAAAAATGAAATCTTAGCAATCTTATTTTTCCAGTTCCAAGTAAAACATCTAGTCAGTCTTATTTTAAGTGAAAATCTCCCAACAACTAGTACTTTCTAACTGGAATTTGTAACTAGAAATTAGACAATTTCTACTTGTTTTCAAATACTTGTTCATGGGGCAAGATATTTTTACTTGGTGATATTTTTTACCTGTTGTAAGCAATATTTCAAGTAAAAATATCTTGCCCCATGGAAAAACTTACCTGAGATACCTTTGAACGCATTTCATTAGATTATGTTACCAAAACAAGTCATGGTTTAAGTTTAAGACATAAAACCACACAAACAAAACTGAACTAGAACTTGAACTAAGATGAACAAAACTAAGATGGGTCTTGTAATATGAAAGGCACTTAAAATAGCCTGTATCGCATGGACACATAATGATCATCATCATTCATGTTGTAAGATTTGATAACATGGAGAGGATGATGGTCAGCAATGCTCTCCAAATCAATGGCCTGAATTGAGGGCACCGGACACACAGAATAGGCAAAATAGTGCCTTGAAAATCCTGTTGTTTGCCAATTTTGCACTATAACCCTGACAGTGGCTCGAATTACAACAATTGTCTTAATGGTGCCAAATTGAGGGTCGCCATTGGCTGAATGTGAAACAAGGAGCGTCATTCCTGGCCTATATCTGGTCCCTTTGCACTGAATCCATGCGGGCAGATACACCTCTGTGTACATGGCAATGCCGTCGAAACTCGACTTCACCTCTGTAAAACCCTCTATTGTTCCAAGAAGCGAAGTACGTCCTGGTCCAATTTGACGCTCATGTGTAAACAGTTGACCAGAGAGAAGTGTGTAGCACATCATCATCTGGTGTTTGAAGGCCTGCGTTTTGCAAATATTTCTAAAATTGCACGTCACGTGGCTAACCTGTTTGAAAAACGCATGCTTTGTCTCAAAGCGCATAGACCAAAAATGGAGAAGAGGCCCTAATTTCATGACTGCACCTGGATAATGTGTCATGAAATGGTGTTTTGGCTTTAGGTGACGATCGGTAGAGAGCCAAGAAGAGACTATGATGCTCAGCAATTAGGTGACGCAGGAATAGCACCACTCCATGTGTTAATTCAGGAGAAAAAATGATCTCCATGCAGGCCAACAAACATAAAAGCAATTCCCAGTGCTTGTTCCCTTCTGGTACCAAATCTCCGATCATTAGAGGCAGTAGCCTCAGGAGACACCAGGTCTGTGATGCAGTTTGCCTAAACGACCCGTCTGGATTCTTTAGATCCTGGGGTTTGATGGACGATGGTTTATTACGCATGTCGGAAAACCCATAATCAAAACTTGTGATACGGTAATTGACCTGATCCAGGGTCACAAGTTTGTCCTCAATTAATGACCCGAGTACCAATTTGACTTCAAGGCCACCAATTCCCTCCAGAATGTCATGCATGACATCGAAAACAGAGTTATCTGTGACGTGATAGTTTTGCAGCGTGTTAAGGGAGCAATCTGTTTTTATGCCCGTTTCTGCTGGGTTACTGATCTGAAGGTCTGCACTGTAATTTGCTTTGTTGCGCATCAAATCCAAATTCTCAGTTGTTTGCTGCCATAAACCTGCTTTTTTGATCGTGCACGACCGACAGACACTGTTAGCAGAAAAGCTTTCAGTGTAGCCAAGGATGCCGTTTAACCCTAGATTGTCACCGCAAAATTGAGCTAGACCTGCCTTCACAGTGCCTTTAAACACTGAGGTGCTCACCTCTATTCCAGATGTTTCCAATATTGCAAGGTCACTGGCAATTCGACGAAGAATTTCATTAAGTCCGTTTTCGCATTGTCTGTTTTATATACCGCCAGTAGAAAGTGAGACCTGAGGCTGGACAGGTATTCAGATGGCAGACATTTCATTGTGAAATATATAAAACCTAGCTTATGGACACATGTCTTCAAACCCAATGGATTCACCATCTCACAGTCATCTGCATACAGAACGATAGGAACAGAGAATTCCTCTGAAAAGAGGCGATTGTTGGCAAAGACTGTACCGTCTTTAAAGTCCTGTAGCCCGGATGTTTCTGCACTAGTACTACGCCACTGCAAGATTTTCTGCATTGTCCCTGGACTTTCCAAAATCACCTTTAGCATAGCGATTAGGGGGACATACTGGAAGGTGTCTCTAACGGTTACCTGCCTTACCGTTCCAGTTTGACGGTCCCTCTCCTGAGTGTACGAAAAGCCAGGGAGGGGTACTGCCTCTGGCTGGATGAAGTAACCGGACTGTGTGAAGTACTTCATTTGTTGGTATTCAGTTTCAATACCTCGAAATGGCTCTTCAGCTACCTGAAAACTGCTCTATTAGGACCTCTGCGTCTGGTGTGCCAGATAGCCCAACCTCTCTCAAAAAAGACACAGTTTTCTGTTTAAGTGTGCCAACTACGTCACTTATCAAACTGGAGGTTTGTTCAACTACCTCCTGCACTGCACTAACAGTTTGTGAAGGTTTTGATTTTAACCTGGCCAGGAACAAAGCTAACCTATTCTTCACATCTCCATCCTCCAGCCCATCCCATTCTTCTCCGGACTGCTCGGTAGAGTCACACGACTCATGACACTCCATGCTACTCTGCCCTGCATACTCTGCCCTGTGTTCAGTCGAATGACCGCCTTCAAATTCAGGTGCATGGCTCAACAAATGCGTCTTGAAACAGCGGTAAGAATTAAAAGTGCGGTGACATCCAAGTTGGGCACACTGGAAGTAGTTTGAGGAACTGTATATGCGGTGAATGACTCTCAGGTGTTTAAAGTACTGTATTGTACTGGAGCTGATATCTCTATTGCACTTGAAACAGATGTACTTTTTTTTTTTTTCATTTAAGATCTTACCTCCAACAGTTGCCTTAAGTTCCTCAGAAATTTTAGCCTGGGGCCAACCAAGGGTATCAGTGTGTTGAGGCAACTTTCTTGAAGCAGAGGGAAGGCCTCTTTGTCAATTTTTTCCGCTGAAAAATATAACACATTAAAATAAGTATGCATCTATGATGAATAGAAAAAAGTGCACACGATGTAAATATACACTGTATATGTAACAGAATGGACTGTGTTGTGGGTGGGTGCTTGACTTGCCTCATCTCCAGTGGCTAGGCCGTGCAACATGGTGCAATGTTTCCATTGTGTGTGTGTGTGTGTGTGTGTGTGTGTGTGTGTAACTGCTTGACTTACCTGATCTCCAGTAGCTAGTGTGTTTAACTGCTTGACTTACCTGATGTCCAGTAGCTAGGTTGTGCAACCTGGTGTGTGTGTGTGTGTGTGTTTGTTAAATTCAATAAAGCTAATTGTGGGCCACCGGTTGAAGTGAGGAGTTTAGCTGCTCATAATAGGCTTATTGCATGCAGGGACGGACTGGTAATCTGTGAGTTCTGGAAAAGTCCAATTGGTCTTTTTTTTCAGTCGACCGGCCCTGTCTAACAGTCTAACACCTAGGCCTACCAGAAGATGGCGCTGTACCGATAATTAGTCAATCAAACATAGGCCTACATTCTGTCAAAAAGCCAACAAAGAAGACCGTTTTCCTCTCTACCGCTCTGGAAATGGCGAGCAGAAAACGCAAAGAAAAAGGTGGATGGCAGAAATTAAAAGAGAAAAAAACAAAGTTGTTGGAGAATGAAGCTTTAAAATGTAGGAAGCTTAGAGCTTTTTGACCGCGGTGGTGGGGCTAGTGCCGCTGTTCTGTCAAGTTATCCTACCCCTAGGATTCGTCCTACCATGGCTACTGCGCATGCGCAAAGTCCGAGCGGTAGGAATATTCGACAGACTAGTCTGTCAAACCGTGCTGACGCGGTTCGCTGTTTAAAAGTGTGATCACTTACCTCGCTTTGTCAAGTCTCTGTTCGCGGGTTTCTTCAGAATGAAGTTGACAGCTTAAGTGTCAGAAGTTATAGTATAAAAAGTTACCACATCAGTGAAACATCCAATGATCGCCAAGAACATCAAAGCTGGGGATGCCACCCACCAATCAAACACACAAACACCAGAGTTTGTTTAACGTTCTTTTATTCTTGTTACTGGAGGAGTTCAGCAGTACTTGTTTTTCCCGCGATCGTCCTTCACCACAGACATCCAAGTAGAACTCGTTAAACACACACACACGGCGCAAGCCAAAAGCTGTTTTCGTACTTTAGTTACCGAAGAAAATAACAGTTGTTAAGTATTGAGTAGCTTCGTTTTATATTAGCCTGATAGCTTTCAGCTTGTCATTGTTTACTGATAACATCGGTCAATTCTATGACTTACCATAACAAAAATAACACAAGACATGCTTAAACGTTACACTTTACAAATATTGAACATAGCTTGCTTAAATTGTGTGTAGGTACGTATATATAATACACTTATCACCATTTTTTTATCAGCCCAGCTGATCGGTAGGATGTTCTGATAAAATATGACGCAATGTCTTCAAGCAGTAGCCATGGTAGGACGAATCCTAGGGGTAGGATAACTTGACAGAACACCGCCAGCAGCAGCAGCAGTAACGTTGATGTGGAGATCGCGAATCAGATTCTGAGCAACATGATGCGGATCATGATGTGGAGGGAGAGACAGCAAGGGGATCTTCACCGCACAAACGTAGGCATGGCTACTTGCCGGAGGAGGAAGAAGAGGAGGTACTGGTAGGCCTTAAGTGACGTTAGGCCACTCAATTGACTACTCTGATAATCACCTTCTACTTATTTGATTTGCGCTGTGATGATAAATAATGGCGTATTGCCCTCAAAAGAAACACGGAGTGAATTTGACAAATAGGCTACATTAAAAATAAGGAAACACGGTAAATGACCGCAAATTAATTTCTTTATGCGCCGCAAGTTAATTGATGCATTGGCCTGGAACCTAATAAAACTGCAGCAATGATAACTTGTAATGGAAGACAAGGGAATCAAACTTCTATAGAGTTTAAAACTAATTTGTATCACGAAAAAAATTACAAACAATAACACACATTTACACATTTGATTGATCTAAAGTTCTTGCATAAATACTCAAAAATGTTCTTGAAGAAACACTCAAAAATAGTTGTGTGGATTGTCAGTTATGAAAATTATGAAAAAATAATGGATAATTGATACTGTTAATTGTATAGCCTACTAAGTGCAAGCTTTTAAATAATGACTCAAAAAAAATATTTGCAAAACCCTCAAATTTAAATGTGTAAGGGATTTTAATTTGAAAATTCTGAAAAAGAATGATCAGTGCTACTGTCTTCAATATACATTCAAACAGTTCTTAAATAAATACTGAAAAAAATAGTATGTGTGGGTCACTGATTGCACCCTGATTGCATGTGGTTGTAGTGATGGTTGTGCCTGATGAATTTGTAGTGCTCTGTACACATCAGATTTACTGAGTGCATTTGTAGTGGGTTACAGTATTACTGTGATTCTGTGTGCAGTGTCATCAGTACGTGAACAGCTACCCCTCCAACCCTCTTGTTTCCAACACTCTAATAAACCCTCATTACTTTTAAACTGTCACTGCCCTTTTTTGGTGTCAACAACTTCCTGTTGTTGCATATACACAATGTAAATCTATGTCAAGTGTTTATTAAAAGAGGTGTTGGCCATGTAGTATCGACAGTTTAAATCGGTCTACAAACCATTTTCAAACCTGTTCTAACCCTACAACTTAGCCATAGAATATACAGTGTAAAATAAAATTATGCGTTATACTATTGGGGCCCACATCTGGACTGCATGTTGAATAGGCTTGGCAGTTCTATGCTAAGACACTTGAAACGATTAAAGTGAATGCAACCCCAGTGCTCGTTTGTGTTAACAATTCAATATTATTTGTTTAGTAATTTTAAATTTCAAACCTTCAAAAGTTGGAATCAATTCACCCAGTCCCCAGGCCTCAAGTGTCCGTTTGACGAAGTCATCCATCTTCAAAACAAATGTAAATGATAATTTTTAGATTAAAAAACATGCAAGACTCTAAATGACACTGTGAATAGTTTCATAGTGTAGGCCTATACAATTAACATGATCAACTAGGTTGGCCATATGTGAATCACAAAACAGATCACTGGTGTGTTATATTACACTTCGCTGATTTTAATGAAACTTGGTATGTTTTTAAATGGCACAGTAGAACCCCCTAATTGTATTCGGTGTTTGCAGAATGTGATTTAAAACAGTAGATGGCGGTAATCGTATGCGAACTAAGCGAAACTCCGCGTTCACCCCGGGTGGGAGAGAGGGAGGGGAAGAAAAAGACGATCAACAACAATAAGTAGCTGCTGTGTTCAGGGCGCCGCCGCCTTGGGCCGGTGTAGCTCTATTGATAATTTTAGATGTGGCCTGAGCCTTCACCCAATAATGTCGTCACCAGTTGATAGCAGGGGGATATGGTGGGCGGTGGGCGGCTATGGGTGACCAGATTACCGCGGTGATAAGCTAGCACTAGCCTTCACTACGGTAGTTGCTATGGGGATTCTTTCGGTCGATTAAATGTGATGAGTCTATTACTAGTATAGAGTAAACCGTGTACGCTGGAATTACGCACATACACACAAACCATTAAGTGGCTGGTTTGTTATTTGTGTTGTCAAAATGAGGCCTATACAAATAATGCCTTAAATTCGTCTGGGTTCGAGTCTGTCAATCTAAGGTTAGCTAGCGCAGGCTAAACAGCCTAGCTACCGTACAATAACGAACTACATCGCACCCATCGACTGACGTAAAAACTTCACCTTTTGACACCCCCCTTTAAAAAAAAAAAAAAACACGGCCCGAACATAATGACACGGTTTGGATATTCACCATTCATAAGTGTAATGAAATGCTGGGAAAAATATATTACCACATCAACTTACCTCACAGAGCTCAAACCTCCCTCCAAGATGGCTGACGTCTGACAGAAAAGTTTTCAAGCGGCAGAGTATATTCTTGGAATCTCTGGCATAACCCAATGGAGTTGGGTCACTGGCTGGGTTAATATTATGGGTTGAAATTACCCAACATAACCCAGCGGTCGTGTTAACCCAGCGTTTGGGTTACAGAAATAACCCAGCCTTTTTAAGTGTGCACTGACAAAAGGAAACCACAATTTCTTTACTGCTTGCCCTTTTCAATTCATCTCTTTTTTTAAAAGAAAAATGAAGACTCTATTGATTTATTTATTGAATTATTCATTTTTATTCATTTTTTCTTATCTCTCTGCCTTTTTTCTTAAGCGGCCACGGCTTTAAGAGGGCCTTTTTGGCAGGCAGCCTTCGCTTACGGCCATACCACGCTGAGCACGCCCGATCTCGTCTGATCTGCGCGTGCGTGAGTGAGACGGCTGTAGAAGGGGGAGAGAGGCTCCCTCAAATTGAGCCTTTTCTCATTAAAACGTTTTTGTATTTTTCTTTATTTTAGTCTTTTCTTTTCAAGTTTTGAGTTAATTAATTAAGCGAGCCCAGCAGTCTGCTGCTGCTGGGTAAGCGTTCTTCTTTGGTTAAAACAATGGACGGACTACACGGCAAAAGACTTCTGATTTCGGTAGAAGGTTTACGACAAGGGATTGCCTCGGATGGAAGAGAGAAAATGGTGACGACCACGGATTGGCTAAAGGCAAAGATGGAACGGAAAACTACAACGGACGATGATGAATGCAGAGAACTAAAAGAATTTGATAACGTAACGGATGACGAACAAATGAGTAAGGATGGCGACTTTATAACGGTAGCAAGGAAGAAAAGAAAGGTGAATAAATTAGAAAATCAACAAATTGATGAACTGAGTAAAGACGATCAAACTGATAAAAGAAAAGAAACTGTGGATTCAAACGGCGACAGCAAAAACAGTGGCAAAGAGAAAGCAGCGGTGAAATATAAACGAGAATGGACTGTGCTTTTAGAAACGGAGAATGTGACTGGATTAACGGCTTATGAACTGATTAAATTTATTGAGGAACTTGTTGGTTCTGGGGAATTGTTGGCCTTGAGACCAAAACAAAATAAACAATTCGAGGCAACGATGAACTCTGAGGCGGCGTGTGAGAAAATGGAGGAGGGTGTGCGGTGCGGGGAGGAAGTGATTGCAGTGAAGAGGCTACACAGGGCAGAGGTCATGGTCTCCTTCCTTCACCTGCTACCTGGACTGCCCGATAAACATATCCTGGACAGACTGATTAAGTGGGGGGTGCAGCCGATTTTACCGGTGAGGCGGCGGTACTACCCGGGCACAACAGTGACAGATGGTACACGTTACCTAAAGGTTAAGTTCCCGAAGGAGGTAGTGTCCCTACCATATAGTGCACGCTTCGAGATGGACGACGGTCCTCAATACTGCCGGGTCATACATGACCGTCAGGTGAGGATTTGCCGGCTGTGTATGAACCCAGGGCATGTGCTGTGAGACTGTCCTGCCTTTATGTGCCGGGAGTGCCTGCAGCAGGGTCACTACGCCCGGGAATGTACCGCCGCCAGATGCCAGGAATGTCAACAACTCACATCAAGATGCACCTGTCAGCTGTCAGAGGAGGAGGATGTCTAAGGTGGAGGAGGAGATCGTGGTCTCTGCCCCTGATCCGGTGGTGGTGGAGTTGGAGTCGGCCAAAGTGTCCCTACAGAGCTCAGAGGCGGAGGGGAGTGAGGGGGAGTTTGGCGAGACCCCCGGTCAACAGCCTGGGCCAGAACAAGAGGTGACTCTCTCCCCAAGGAGCACGGACATACCCGATAGCGTGGAGTTGGCGGAGGGAGTCACCTCTGTCCGTAGTATTACCCACGCTGTCCCTTCCCCTTCCTCTGTGGAGCTTTTTTCTGCAGAGGAGGGAACCGCGGTGACACACGTACAGGACATTACGGAGCATAATGAGGAAGAACAGAGTACAGACGGGGAAACGGGGCAAAATGAACTCAAACTTGTGCAAGTCCTACGAAAACAAAACCCAAAGAAGTGGAAGAAAAAAAACACTGGAATTTTAAACTTACCATTGGTTTTAAAAAACCAAGAAAGCAGGAGGGGGCAAAGAAAGGAGAAAGACTGACTTTAAATGAAGGCGAGTAATTTATTGGGGAAGTTTTTTATTTCCTCTTTTCTATTTATCTTTCTAATGGGGTGGAGTTGTATTTCCATTAACGTAAGAGGAGGGGTGAATCCGGGAAAAATGCAAAGGGTGGTTTTAGAAAATAAGAATACAGACATTATTTTATTACAGGAAACAAATTGGTCGAATGACATAGCAGAGGGTTTTAGAAAAAGGTGGGATGGGGATTTGTTTTATAACAATAGTATACATAAAAGGAAGAGGACTGGCTTTTATGATAAGAAGAAATGTGTGCGACAAAATAACAGAAATGTATAATGACAAAGAAGGGAAAATTTTAATTTTATGTCTTGAGAAAGAGGATGAAAAAGTAACTATATGCAATATCCATGCGCCGAATGAGGGGGCGGACAGGGTGGTGTTTTTTTAAAAAGTGAGTCTTTTAATGGATAAATGGAAAAATATGTTTATTGTTGGGGATTTTAACACGGCATTAGAGAAGGCAGATATTGGAGACACAATGCCTTTTACAGCGGACAGAGGGAGAGAACAACTAAAGAATCTAATGGTAAAGTGTAACTTGGCGTGGAGGGAAAGAAACGAAGGAAAGAGGGAATTCAGTAGAACACAAGTGGTTCAAAGCAAAATAAAACAGAGTAGAATAGATTTGGTTTTAGCCAGGAGAGATTTTATTAACAATATTCTTAAAATCCAACATAAAGCGTGCACTTTTAGTGATCATAATTACATTTTATTTGTCTTAGATTTTAGTGAAACTGAACGCGGACCTGGTCTATGGCTTCTTAATACAGACGTTTTAAAAGATAACTTTTATAGATTAGAGATAGAGAATTTGATAAGAGAGAGTGTGACAAATTTGAGCACGTATAGGGGCTGTGTTGGGCTATGGTGGGATAACTTAAAGTATGATATTAAGAAATATACAATGGAATATTGTAGAAAAATCAAAAATCAAAATGAATTCATGTTTAGAAGGGATTTAGAAAAAGAATTAGCTGGTGCAGCTAATGGCAAAGGAAATGTAAACAAAATCATGGAATTGGAGGAAAACCTAAAGAAGATTCAGGAAAAGAAATGTAAAGGAGCAATGGTGAGGAGCAGTGAACATGATAGAAGGGGAAAGATGCACAAAATTCTTTTTTGATTTAGAAAAAAGTAGACAGAAGGCAGAAGAAATAAAATCTTTGAAGAATGACAAAGGGAATATTGTTACAGGCAAAAATGATATTTTACATAGAGTTTTTACTTTTTACAATGAGTTATTTATGAAACAAGGAATTGATAAGGAAGGAAAGAGTTTTCTACTGAGCCATATTAAAAAAAGAGTTAAAACAGAAGATAGAAAGGAATGTGACAAAGTGATAACAAATGAAGAAATTGTGGATGCCTTGGGGAATATGAAGAATGGCAAGAGCCCTGGCCTTGATGGTTTGCCGTGTGAATTTTATAAAGCTTTTAAATCTGTTTTAGTGCCAATTTTAAACACGGTCTATCAGGAGGTGTGGGAAGAGGGGATTCTAAGTCCACGCATGGCAAGGGGAGTAATTAAAATTATTTATAAAAAGAAGGGAGATAAAGAAAACCTAGAAAACTTTAAACCTATTAGCCTTTTAAACTGCGACTATAAGATTTTAGCAAAGGTATTGGCAAATAGGCTGAAGAAGATTTTGCCCACAGTCATTCAGACTAACCAGGCATATGCTGTGATGGGTAGAGACATCTCGGACACTGTCAATAGCGTAAGAGACAAAATCTGGTACATGTCTGGAGAAAAAAAACAAGGTTTTATTCTGAATATTGATTTTGAAAAGGCTTTTGATAGAGTTGAACATGAATTTTTATTTGATGTTTTAAGTACTTTTAATTTCGGAAAAAAATTTGTGCAGTGTCTGAGATGTCTCTACTCAGAAGCCAAGAGTTGTGTCAAAGTTAATGGCTTTTAAACAGATTTTATCGACTTATCGAGATCAATCCGTCAAGGCTGCCCACTCTCTGCACTGCTTTACACACTGGTGGCTGAACCGTTAGGCTTGGCGATCAGTGCAGACAGTAAGATAAAAGGAATATCTGTTGATAATAAAGGCACTTTTAATTCAGAAACAAAGATCTATCAGTATGCCGATGACACAACTCTTGTGCTAAAAGATGAAAATAGCATTTTAAATAGTATGAAGGTTTTAGATTTTTATTGTAAAGGATCAGGAGCGCGAATGAATGTGGGCAAAACAGAGTTCCTGAGGTTGGGAAGAGGAATTCTGTCAATGACGCTACCCTTCAAAGAACTACAATCAGACATGAAAATTTTGGGGGTTAGAGTAGGGCCAGATGAAACTTTCACAACCAAGAAAACTTGGGAGGAGGTGATCGGGAAGACCAAAATGAGATTGGCTTTTTGGGAAAGAAGGAGTCTGACTCTTAGGGGCAAAATTCTAGTGCTTAACACCTTGTTTTTGTCGAAGCTTTGGTACGTCCTTGGTTCAGTCTGTTTGCCAATACCTGTGGCAAATGTTCTTAAAAAGTTGATGATAGATTTTATCTGGCACGGTAAACCATCCAAAGTGAAGTATGAGACTTTGATCGGTCCAGTGGAGGAGGGAGGGCTGGGACTCCTAGACCCCATCCTAAGGCTGAAGGCCCTAAGAGTAAAAGTAGTGAAACATTTTTTAGGAGAGGAGAAAAGAGAATGGAAACAAACAATGTTATACTTTTTATCCAAAAAACAGAAGATGGGCTCTTCAGCCTTATGGATGGGGTGGAAAGATAACATGACAGTTGGAGTCCCCGAGTTTTATAGAGAAATTTTGAGGGCCTGGGGTACTTATTCGGAATGTTTGAGTTTTAATCCTGGGGGACGGGAATCAATTTTAAATCAGCCATTATTCTTAAACCCAAATTTGAAAATTGGCGGTGGAAATTTCTGGAAAGACTGGTTTGAAGCAGGTTTTAGGAAGGTCAGAGATCTCTTTTATGAAGTAAGACCGGGGCTCTTGCCATTCCAAGCTTTCAATGATGAGTTAAGGAGAGTTAAAGAAGGATACGAACTTGAGAAAATAAAGAAGGAATTGAACTAAATAATAAGTGCAATACCAGAGGAATGGAATAAACAAATAATGTGCAATGATGGGGAGGAAACAGAGGAGGAGGTGAAAGTGGTATTGAAAGAAGGTGATGATGTTTTTAAGGCTTTTGTTTTAAGTGTAATGGGCGAGGGGGGAATAGAACAACTCGACTACGCCACCTCGAGGGGTTATGCCCCCAAGGACTAAGAATTAACTCAAAATTGGTATGAATTAAAGGCACCCAGGTTCGTTGCACATAACAAGCGGAGACAGAATTCCATACAATAAGAACAGCTTTATTTATTACAAGTCAAATGCACACATTGCAATGGCATCGGAGGCAGTAGTATAAAAAATTGTATTTAAAAATGTGTTCGGGGACAACTATAAATCGCCCAGTTAAGGCAAACAGAATCTCTCAACAAACGAAAATCACAGGAGGAAGGGGACTTACCATAGGGAGGCAGACTATCTGGCATAGGCAGCCCAAAAGGCCACACGTGGACTAAGATAGCACCGCAACCACACAGGTGAACACTATACTTGAACACAACACACAGTGACACACACCAAAAAGGGCACCCGCCACCAGGTGACAAGCCTCCCCACAGATGATCCCCCAGCTCCTGAAACAGAAAGAACACGGACACAGACACAGACCATACACACAGCCACCAGTTGGACCAGCATACAAAGCTAGGCCCCTTAGAGCTAGGCGTCTCACACTGCCTGAGTAAGTAAGTAAAGAAAATAGAACCAAATATAAACCAAATGAAATAAAAGAGCACAGCACATAAACCCCAAAAATAACGCAAACAGTAAAGCAACACAAAACCAACAATTCCAAGCAGGCAGGCTCACAAGGCCAGGCAATAGCCCGAGCTAGCCATTGGGGGCAACAGGTAAGACACAAGACACTACAATAAGCAGGCACACCGCAATTAGGCTGCAGCAAGGACAAACAAAATAACAAACAAAAGAAAGCATACACAAACACCCGCACACACACAAGCACACCCGAGAGCACCGATGTCGAGTCACTGTCCCTGACGACGAATCCTGTTCCGCCAGATTTTCCTACTTCCGCGAAACGTCCTACCCACGTTCTACGGTAGGAAGAAATGACAGCTATATCCGCAGAGAGTTCCTACCTTGTCAGAAAGTCCTACCACCCGTGTCCAGTGTCATTTTAAAATTCCTGCTCACTATTTGATCGGGGTTCGATGTGTTTTTTTTTCTCTGCAAGTAGGATACGAGGATTGAAATCATGGAATGTGTCCCCAGCAACTAAAATAATACCACTCTTGTTTTCAATGCAATGGCGTGTGAAGCTTAATTGTGGATGTGCAGTGCTGATTTAATTTGGCCGTCTTCTTTTTAGATACATGAAATAGAATGTGCTTCTTGGCTGCATGATTCAAGCAATTCAAATGACCCCTTTAAAATACTATTCCACATTATGCAGCTAGGTCGTTCCGACAATTGAAAGGATCCCGTCAGAATCAGAATATGCTTCTATGTTGATATGAAGGTAGGCGTTCTGAGAATTAAAATGAACCCAAGGCCTTTACCGTTAACAACTACAAAACAAATTTATTTTTTATTTATTTAGACATTTTTGTACATTTATTATTTTTATATATTTTATTCACATTTTGCACAGTTGAACTCAGACAGAGGGTCGCTGTAGTTAACACAGGTGAAATGGGCCCACCGCAGGCATGTTCCACACTGCACCTACACAGACAAGAGCAGTACAAATGTATAAACAATACAAATCGAATTTATTCTAAAATAAATATTTATTTAGCACGAGACGATATTTCTCTTCCATGTCTGCAAAGACAAAAACAGTTGTACACCTACAAGTCTCTTCAGGTATAGTGTGTAGTGTATGGAGTTAGGTTATGGCACGGCAGGTAGCCTAATAAATATTTGTTATCAATCAAATTAACTTAGAAAAGGATGGTGATCGCAGAGACGGTTTAATAGAAGTGACGCTACGAAGTTTCTCTTCAACCGTCTCTGCTATTACCATTAGTCGTAAGCATAACCGTTAGCATAACCTACTTTTTGCTGTAATAGCAACAGGACACTTTGACATTTGGTATGGTGTGAAGATCTGAAACAAAATGTAAAACGTGGCTCACCCCCTTCCTAGTTCCCTCACCCCCTCTAGTTACAATGCATAATATTTGTTTAACCTATTTAACCTCAATTATCCAAGATAACCGCTAGTTATTGCAGACGTGTTCCAAACGAAACTTTTGCACATCATAACTTTTAGATATCAAAAGTAGTCAGCACAAACTATTTGAGTTGAGCAAAGATCTAAACAACATTCACACAAAAGTTCTAGACATCGTTATTTTGTCATTAAAAAGGAAAATACCGCATACCCAAGTGTCTGTCTCAGAAAGTCCTCGGTAGACAGCTGATCGGTAGGATAAAACTTGTACCAAGTTCCTCGACATGACGTAATGTGTTTTGCGCATGCGCAGTGTAGGTCGGTAGGATGTTTTCATGGGTAGGGAAAATTCTCAGAACACCGGCCACAAACAGTGAATGGACAAAGGAGCGGTAGTTGTAGCGAAGCGAGCAAAGAAGCAGAGAGACAAAACAGCAGCGTGTTGGCTGATACAAAGGCAATCACCCCGTAACCTACGAGCATACAAAAACACTCACTCAGTAACAGTACATGATTAAAACATGCAGATGGAATACTGAACGGCTACATACCACGAGAGATGACGAGAGGCACACGCACAGGGGTACCGATACAGTGGTCAGCAGGCACACAACCTGTTGGGGTGGATAATGTTATATTAAAACATTCTAGGGTGACGATACAAAGCTGGCTGGTAAACCAGCGGTTACCTACCGTCAGATAGGGCCTAGTTTTAACACGCTCCCTCGAGCTGCAGAGTCCGTACACACACGAAGCCAGCATATACCGGATAATCCTGGGGCACCACTGCACACAGTAGATCCCTGCCACAGAGTTAGCATTACTACCGGCACCATGTAAACACAGCATGTCCACATCGACGTTGTTACATACTTACCTTCCACACAGGCAGTTGCAGTCCAGTTGCTACCCACAAGAGCACAAAGACAGAGGACAAACGAAGCTAAGCTCAAAATCAATAGCGCTTACCCAGCCATTGTAAGCGCCAGACCTTTTGAGCAAGTCAATCCTCCCCACTGATTGGTTATCTCGCGTTTGATGACGTGTCGTCAGCAACGCGTCTTAAAGGCACAGCCACCCAATTCCACTCCTGCAGTATATAGCTGCACCACACTCAACCCATTACATAAGGAACTTTTATCAGTTTTTTAGACAAAAAGCTTTTATTGCACCAATCGCAAATGTATACTGGTTGAGAGTGGTGGATGGTTTAAAAAAAGAAGACATATGGAGGAATGTAAGGCAAACGCTGAAGTGTCCATTTTTAGAAAACGTTGACTTTTTATTGGGCCATAACTGTGTTTTAAATGAAATGAGGCTTTTTAAAATGGGTTTTACAATTGATGACCAACGTAAAGTGTGTGGTTTAGAAAGTGAAGGACTGAGACATATGTTTTTTAACTGTGAAAAGTTGAAATGTTTTAAAGGAAAAATCAAAAAGATGGTGCTGGGGTTTGGGGAAAATGCTCAATATGTGAATGACAACTGGGAAAAGGTGTTTTTATTTGGGGCTTTCGATACAAACAAAAAGAGACAAGCACTTCACATTGTCATGGCAGTGGCAAGACATTCAGTGTGGGTGAGGAGGATTATTATCAAACAAAAAGGGGTGGAACTGGATGTCTGTCTTTTATTTCAAAACAAACTTTTAGCAATTTTAGAGGCTTTGTTTTTATATTTTACTGAAAGAGGAGATCTTGAACTTTTTAATAATATTTTTGTTCTTACAAATCCTTTTATACAACAGAGGTGGGAGCATGGGGGGTGTATTAATTTGTCTTTACCGGAGTGTTCTTAGAAGTACTTTTCTATTAATGGGCTTGTTTGCTTCTTATTGATAATGTCTTTATTTATGTATTCAATGAATACTCAAGACAAATGCTTTCATTTTAGCTCATATGTGAGAGCTACAATGTTTTTGTTTTTGCACAATCGTGTTTTTGCAGTTCTTTTGCACAAATGCATCTTTTGCACATATTTATTGTGTGCTTGGATGCCTTTATTTTTAATACTGCAGAATGCACTTTTCTTGACAAACTTTTGCACACAACCACTTTGCCTGACAATGTGAAGTTTTGAAATTGGGTTTTCTTTACAGTTTTGCACAACAACTGCTTCCTTTGCACATATTTCTTATGTACATAGAATGCTTTAAAAATTGTTGTACGCTACAATGTCAAATGTTTGTATTCAAATGTTAACCTGAAAGAGGAAGTGATGAATGGCTGTTTCATAAATAAAGACAAAAAAAATCTCCTCCGATCTCGGAAGCTAAGCAGCGTCGGGCCTGGTTAGTACTTGGATGGGAGACCGCCTGAGAATACCAGGTGCTGTAAGCTTTTTTCACCAGCTGGGGGCACACCAACGCAATAAGCACAGCAACATTTGACACCTCAAACCACTCTTTCTTTACTGCTTCTTTCCTTTTCAATTCAGCCCTTTTTAAAAAAATAAATAATCACCTGTTTATTTAACTTATTAATTTAATTTTTCATTCACTTTGTTTGTCTCTGGCCCTTTTTTCCTCACTGACAAAAGGAAACCACTATTTCTTTAAAGCTTGCCCTTTTAAATTCATGTCTTTTCTTTGAAACAAAAATGAAGACTTAATTGATTTATTTATTGAATTATTCATTTTTATTAATTTTTTCTTGTCTCTCTGCCTTTTTTCTTAAGCGGCCATAGCTTTAAGAGGGCCTTTTTGGCAGGCAGCCTTTGCTTACGGCCATACCACGCTGAGCACGCCCGATCTCGTCCGATCTGCGCGTGCGTGAGTGCGTGCCTGTAGAAGGGGGAGAGAGGCTCCCTCAATTTGAGCCTTTTCTCTTTAAAAAAGTTTTTGTTTGATTTTTTCTTTATTTCATTATTTTCATTTCAAGTTCTCTCTGAGTTCTCAAGCAAGCCCAGCAGTCTGCTGCTGCTGGGTAAGCGTTCTTTTTTGTTTAAAATAATGGACGGACCACACGGCAAACGACCTTTTACCCGGTTTACGAGTAATGGATCTCACTGACATACCTGAAGGAACGGCGGTGACTATGGACTGTTTCGAGACAATACCAGAAAAGAAAGGAAATACAAAGAATTCTGAACATGAGAAAGACGCCAACATGACAATGGAATTGAACTGAAAGACGGGCAAACGAGCTTTTTGAATGGATTCACGACGGTATCCAGGAAGAAAAGAAAGATGGATAAAGATAAAGGAACGGATAATGAACTTATTATGGACAATCAAACTGATAAAAGGAAGAAAAGAGATCTTGAAATTGAGAATGCAGACAACGGTGGAAAGGATATACGGAGAGAGAGAGATACAACAGGAAGGACATACAACCCTAGTAACAGAGAACGTTCAGGGAACGTTAGACTTTGGTTCTCTAAAGGTTAGGTTAGAACCAAACCAAAAGCTAACCTTTAGAGAACGTTACCTTTGGTTACAGAGAAAACCTTAGAGAATCATACGTTCTCTAAACGTTTAGGGAACCATGCAACTGAAACGTTCCCCTGTAGTTAGGATTTGGTTGTTTTTTGGTTGATATGAGAAGTTGTCTGGTATTTTACACTTACTTGACAAATTTGCACATAGACAATGCAAGTGCATTTAACTGCAGCATATTTCACGATTTAGGCTTTTTCCCCCAATATTCTTGCTTGCATATTTTCTATAGCCTACATTATATATGAAACTAAATCACATGGCAGTAAACAGCTGGCATCCAAGACATATCTATAAACTATTGCTGTTGAACCTATTGAAAACTACTCCGAAAATAAATAAAATACTGTTAAACAACCCACAGCTCAGTTTGTCTGGGGTAAGATGACGTCCAGTTTCGACCTTTTGTTTCGAACAGGCGCTGATGCGTGCTTTACCTACGTGATAATGATAGCCATTCAGAGGCATATGAAATGGCTGGGCTATTAAAGCAAGCTTTACCTACGTGCTAATGATAGCAATTCAGATGAATATGAAACCCCTGGGCAATTGAAGCAAGCTTTACCTACGTACTAACAATAGCCATTCAGAGGCATATGAAATGGCTGGACTATTAAACCATTGCTTGTGCATTCTAGTTTTTGGAAATTGGTTCAGCCGGTTTTTGTTTGTGTGACTGACAAAGCACAGCAACTTTGACAATTCAATAGATTGCCATATAATTTATGAAGCATAGACTGAAATTATTCATCTACAAAGCAGGAGGGATGGCCCTAGACATACGTTATGGTTAAGTGCTGTGTGCCTTTAAATGTGCCTCGCGAGTACGTGACGTCACGTCCTGTACCAGCCAGCTGCAGGACTGTACCGGACTGGACGCGCCAACCACAGAAATTTTAAACGAATAAAAGGACTGCGGGCTAACTGGATGTTTACGTGTTTCCCCGATCGGAGCGTTTGTTTCAACAACAAGAAGATCAACAGAAGGTATGTTGACAATTCTTTATTTTGTTAACTACATGATGCCGATGCCACCCTTGATCACACTCATCACTACAGTGAATTGTTGTTCCTGTTGTGCAGAACAGATTTGCTACAGTGTTCGTGCAGTAAATGCTGTACTTTTGATACAAACGGTGCACTGAATCCATTGACAAACATTAGACGGTCGATGACTGAATCATATCGGTACTTTAATGCCAATTTCTTGAGCAGGAAACACTGCCGTCATACCGAAAGAAAACAAGTATCTATTTTCGCATTGTACCCGCCTCAAAAACCTGCTGCAAACTTAATGCGGTAGGCTCCTGTGTATGAGTAGAAAATAGAAATTGATGTTAAGTTGTACTTTTATATGAAGAGTGTTCTATGGATATAGTTTGTTTACACGCTAAACGTTTGTTCCGCAAACAAACCGCCCTATTCAGTTTGAAACGCACATAGACCGCTGATTGGCCACTTGGCTGCCTGACGCAGTGGGGTGTCATGCCTCCACATGTGTTTTCATTGTAAATGACTCTGGAGAGCTTGTGCTATTCCTCGAGTATTAATTATGTGTGTGTGTTTTTTTTTATTAGAAATGTTTTATTGAAAGGCTTGGCGGAGCAAATCCAGGGGCGGCTGTGCGCTGAATCGTGCAGCAGGTTGTAACAAACCAGGTCCTTTCCCTCTACAGTCTGAGGGGTAGGAAGGGGAAAAGGGCCTTCCAGACCTTGGCCCTCTGCAAAATTATAACTGGTAAGTTTATCGGGTATGTTTTTCAAATGCAAGTTATGTCAGGTTTGACATATATTTCAATATTCAACTTTTTTTTTTAACTTCCCTTTGCAGAGGCCTGCATGCACACCTTCCCTGATTGAGATTGAGGAGTGCATTGGGCATGCACTGAAGTTTGCACCACACAGACGGTAAATTAAATTTCAGTCTCTTATTTACCACTGAATTGTCCCAATAGTTAAATGAAACGTTTGACACTAAGTTGGATGGAATTCTTTTTAGGTCCGAGGGTCCTCAACTATAAACCTCTCCATATATTTTTTGTTTTTATCCTTGCATATTTTATACTTCATTGTATTTTAAGACCTTGTTTTTTAATCACCACAGGTAAGCTGTTTTTATGATTATGATGTGCAGTGTTTTAATCAGCCTGCCGTTTCACCAGCCTAATTGTTTCTTATTTGTTTTTTTAACTACGAGCTCTGGGGGGTATTCCAAAAAGCGGGTTTACTGACTTAACTTGAGTATGTTAACCCAGAGTAAGCGGTAAACCTGGGTTTTCAGTTCCAAAACAGTCAGGTTAAATAAGTCACTATGGTAACATACGCTCTCGACATAACCTAGTAGGGGGTAGGTTTTGTTCAGGTTATGTTTAGGTAATCGAGTTATGTTCGGGTAGACCACATCTGTCACAATCACTTTAATTAAAGAAAAAGCAACACTCCTAAACACTTTTGTTGTATTGGTTTATTTAGTTCTTTCCCATAGACTGTTTCATTGCCTGAAAAGAGAAACATTGCATAGAGATCGTACAATAAAAGAAGCATGCATTATTTGCTCCGCGCATCATTTCTTTATCTCAATCTTCAGTTCAGATACTCCATCTCCAAATCTGCCTTGGTGATTTGGCGCTGGAGGTGTAGCCGGTAGAGTTCCTTTGCCGACATCTAAAATAACCAAGCGGCCATGTTCAGCATTTGATGATCGGTCCATGTGCGCTTATACTATTATTATTTCTTACTTTGCTGTATTGATTGGAGCTTGTCCCCCCAGAATCGGCCTCTTTTTCAGCCTGGAGGTACATATTCGTTTAACTGAAGTGAAGTATGAATGAAGGTAGAATAAGTTGCACTGGATCACGGCAAAGGCTTTACCTCTGACATTGTTGGGGGCTCCTCCAGGGCCGACACAGTCTGTTCATCATCCTATAGAAAAACGACAATAGGCTAGTGGCATGGGCTTAAGAGCCTAAAACACTGACTATGAAAAAACGACTTACAGCAGCAGCAGCAGCAGCATCAATTTCTGGTGGTGGCTGCTCCACCACCAGCAGTACTCCACCTTGAACTAAAAGAGGTTGAAATTGGTATTTTCGCGTAAAAGCAGCACTTACTGCACAGCACACAAGGAGGTTCCTATAGGCTACAACATAATAATCATGATTATTATAATTTCATATTTCCATTTCATATTCAATAAACCTGCAGTATAAGGGTAGCCCAATAGGTCACATTGGATACATGAAAGGCTGGCTATTACGCATAACCTAATAATAAGGACAAATACACTGGACAAGAGGGGTGTGCTCCTCCTGGGAGGTGGCCGGCTCCGATGATGTCCCCCCAGGAATCCCCTCCATCATCGGCCGGCCCCGATTCACGGACATCGCTAGCTCCTCAACAGGGGTGAGGGGCTCAGCTGTCCCAGCGCCAGTCCTCCGGGACTCTGCGGTCTTCTTATTAGCTTTAAATACAGTAGACGCATCTTGTTGGAGCATGACAGTTTAAAGGTCCACATGGGAGACATGATGTCCGCCTAGAAAAAATACTTACCATTTTGTACTATATTTTTATATTTCATTTTCACCTGCTTCCAGGTCCTTTTTTGCGCCCCGGGGTTACATCTAATTGATAAATCAATTAGATCAAGACAAGACAAGACAAGACAAGACAAGGAGTCTATTTTTGCAGGCGGCATCAAGATATGAAGGCAGTTTCCCGAACTATTTAATTTTATTTAAGATTGTGCGCGTCGCATAGGCCTAATGTCCCTAACTTACGCATTCACGCGATTGGCGACTCTCTGCCAAGCCTCGTCGCGTGCCTTGGAAACTGTGGTGGAGTTGCCCTTTTTGATAATTGCTACCCTTTCCTCCTCATAAGCCTCGAGGAGGATTTGTAGCTCCATTTTGCTGAAATATGCAGCTCGTTTCGCCATTTTTCGTGTTTTCGACCCTCGATAGATGATGTCTTTATAGATTCGCCGGGAACGCGCACAACACTAGGTTAACCAATACGGGGTTAATTGAGTTAATTCATAACCGGTGTTTTGGAACCAACTTCGCGGGTTTAGTCATCCTGGGTTCAACTAACCTCGAGTTCAGGTTTAAACTCAGTGTTTGTTAACCTTCCTTTCTGGAATACCCCCCTGGTGTACAGGTTAGCTCTCTCCCTCACTTAATTGCTGTGTAGGCCTTACGTAATAAATGCACTTGAGTGGTATTTATGTCGAAGTGGTCAACCGAGTGACGCTAGCCAACTAATTGTGAAGCAACCTTGCAATTACTAACAGTCTTGTGTGCCTTTTTGTTTTCCTTTTGGGTTGTATTTTTTGAAGTGTTCCTTGTGTGTGTTTACTAATGTGTTTTGTTTGCTGTGATAATCCTGGTTGCCTCAACAATTAAGTTGGCATCTGCCTTTTAGAGTCCAGGCATCACTCTAGAATAATCTATTTTGACCCAAGCCAGCCTGCATAATACAACAGCTCAATGTGTACTGTATGTTTGACTGTATGTAACATCACATACGTATAAATACGTATGTTTTCAGACTCATGAGAGATTTGGTGGGGATTGAACGCATCAGCAGACAAGCCGGCACTGGTGGGAACCCTGGAGGCTGTACGAGACCGGACGAACCTCAAGTACCGCTGCCTGGACCCAGTTATATACAGAAATTCCTGTGTGTGTGCGTGTACTTTCACTCCCACTGTGCTTGCATTTGTGTCCGTCACAAGCCAGGCTTCGCCACGCACACTGGATTCCCCCCATAGCTGGCCACAAATGGACTGACTTGTTTTTTTTTGTTTGCTCATTAGCTAAGGCTATTTTAAAGGATTGTTTGTATTTATATTACATTAATAAAATTGTTGTAGTATTTTAATTTGTTTCTGTGCTTCTTCAGTGTCCTGGGCATTTGTCTACATTCTAAGGTGTTTTTTTTTTTTTTTTTTTTTTTAGAGGTGTTTTTAAGACCGACATTTTTTACCAGGCCTACTTCCTGCAACATTTGCCTGGCCATTCATTACTGCTTGTGTTCTGTAGTAAATAATTGTCATGGAAAAGCAACTTTTTACAATGTAGGCCTACTACAAACTACAGAAAAACTACATTTTGGTGCGGAAAAGAACATTTGGGGAATACTGAGGGAACCAAAAATGTAACCAAGGTTACTAGAAGGTTGTAGGGGGAACCTTGTGGGAACCAACATGTAACATTGGGGGAACGTCAGGAGAACGTCTAGAGAACCAAACATGTAACCAAGAAGGTTATGGGAACGTTGAGAGAACCAACATGACATGAATAGGGATAAAGGCACGGTGGGAGAACGTTGGGAGAACGTTGAGGGAACCAAACGGGAACGTTCTGGGAACCATATTTCGGGTTTCCTGCTAACCAATTTACAACCAAAAAATAACTTTCAGGGAACGTTTCCAGAACCAAACTGCAACCAAAGCCTAATGTTCCCGGAACGTTCAAAAATTGTTAGTAGGGAAGCGTGAGTGGACTGTATTACTGGAAACGGAAAAAGAAGATACATTGAATGTTTATGATCTAATCAATGCGGTTGAGAATGCGGTTGGTACGGGACAGTTGCTAGCCCTAAGACCTAGGCAAAACAAACAATTTGAGGTAACATTGAATTCTGAGGCAGCGTGCGAAAAGTTGGAGGAAGGAGTGAGCTTCCGTGACAGGTTCATCAGCGTGAAGCGACTGCACAAAGCTGAAATAATGGTCTCCTTTTTGCATCTGCCACCAGAGTTACCAGACTCACGAATAATTGACAAACTAGTCAACTGGAGGGTCTCACCTATCCTGCCGGTAAAGAGGAGATACTACCCTGGCACATCGGTGGCTGATGGAACGCGCTACCTGAAGGTGAGATTCCCGAAGGAAGTTGTATCTCTCCCGTACAGTGCGCGTTTCGATACGCAAGATGGCCCTCAATACTGCAGAGTCCTTCACGACAAGCAGGTGAAAATCTGTAGGCTCTGTATGAGCCCAGGACATGTATTGCGGGAATGGCCAGCCTTTACGTGCCGGGAGTGCTTGGAGCAAGGACATTACGCCCGCGATTGCACGGCCGCTAAGTGTCCGGACTGCAATAAGACCATGATGAAGTGCATCTGCCTTGGTTCGGATGAGGACGGTCTGCCTGTGGAGGGAGAGGGGCCTATGATTGTGCCGGCTACCCCCGGGCCAGTGTCTGAGACGGGCTCGCTACGGGTGTCTTCCGAGGACCTGCAGGAAAAAGAGGGCGGTTTAGACGCCAACGTGGAGATCCCCTGCGTGCGGCCGGTAGCAATGGCAGTCGAGGACGGTTTGCCTGTGGGGGGAGATGAGTCTATGGTGATGCCTGCTGTTCCCGAGCCAGGGCCCGAAACCAGCTCTGAACGGATCACTTCCGAAAACGCACAGGAGAAGGAGAGCGAGTCTGATGCTGACTGTGGAATTCCCTGTGCCCAGCCGAAGGCAGCGGCGGCTGTCTCCCCAGGGAGCTCGGACTTTAACAGCACCGACAGCGCGGATCTGGTGGAAAGAGCCGCTGCTGCAGGACTTTATTTTACCGGGATGGAGCTGGACAGAGAAGAAGGCAAAGCTCCGTTTGAATGTGACTTTTGTGTAACTGACGCACTGCAAACACAGACTGAAAAGAAGGTATGCCGACCACTAAAACAGAACGAACTAGAAACGGTAGAAAAGCTACATAAAAAGCCCATAGCGAGGAAGAAAAACACAGTTGTAAATCTACCTTTGGTCTTAAGAAAACAAGAAAGCAGGAGGGGGAAATGTAGGGAGCAGGTCCAATTTTAAATGATGGTTTTAGTGGGGAACGGCTTTTTAATTTTTCTTCTTATATTTATTTTTTTAATGACGTGGAGTTTTACTTCCATTAATTTAAGAGGTGGTACGAACCCGAACAAAATGCAGAAAGTGATAGTTGCAACTAAAGAGAGCGATATTATATTACTTCAGGAAACAAACTGGAAACATGACAGAGCAGAAGGTTTTAGGAAAAGATGGGATGGGGATTTATTCTATAATAACGGTATACAGAAAGGAAGGGAGGTGGCTTTCATGATAAAAAGAAATACTTGTGATAGAATAACTGAACTGTATAATGATAAAGAAGGAAAGATTCTAATTTTACATTTTGAAAAAGAAAATGAGAAAGTTGTGATATGCAATATACACGCTCCAAATGATGTTGCAGGGAAAGTAGTCTTTTTTAAACATCTGGGTCTTTTAATGCAAAAATTGGGCAAAATGATTGTGATGGGAGATTTTAACACTGTTTTAGGAAAGGAGGATGTTGGTAATAATATGTTTTATGGAACAGACAAAAGGAGGAATGAATTGCAAAGTGTAATGAAAACTTTTAACTTAATTGATGTATGGAGAGAAAAGAATGGTGGGAAAAGGGTATACAGTAGGATACAGGTGGCGCAAGATGAAGTGAAACAAAGTCGAATTGATTTGATATTAGCTACAAAAGAAATCAGCACTTATGTTAAAAAAATTCAATATAAAACATGTAGCTTCAGTGACCATAACTATGTACATTTAGTTTTGGATTTTAATGAAATAGAAAGGGGCCCTGGGTTGTGGCACCTAAATACAGAGGTTTTAAAAGATAATACCTATAGAATGGAGGTAGAGTGTCTAATAAACGAAAGTGTAAAGGAAATAAATATGTACAGGGACTGTATTGGAGTATGGTGGGACAATTTGAAATATGATATTAAAAAGTATACAATGCAATATTGTAGAAGGATGAAGAAAGAAAAGAATAGAAAAGAGCTGGATGCTACAAGAAAACTGAAAGACGAATTAGCAAAAGTAGATATTGGTAAGGAGGATGTGAACAAGATAATGCAGCTGGAAGAGGTTTTAAAAAAGATAGAGGAGAGTAAGTGTAAGGGTGCAATGATAAGAAGTAAACTATATGGTGGAGGGAGATAGATGTACGCGATTCTTTTTTGATCTAGAGAAAAATAGACAAAAATCAGAAGAAATAAGGAGTATCAAGGATGATGAAGGAAATAGTATTAATGACAAACAAGGAATTTTAAACAGAGTCTTTTTTATTTTACCAAGATCTTTTTAAGAAAGGAGGAATAGAAAGGAATGCCAGTGAATTCTTATTAAATCACATCAAAAAAAGGGTTGAAAAAGGAGACAGAGAAATGTGTAATGGTGACATATCAAACGAAGAAATTGAAAATGCATTGAGCAATATGAAGAATGGCAAGAGTCCCGGCCTTGATGGTTTGCCATGTGAATTTTATAAGTCTTTTAGAACGGTTTTAATTCCTATTTTAAACATAGTATATCAAGAGGTATGGCAGGGTGGGATTTTAAGTCCATCCATGTCAAAAGGTGTAATAAAAATAATATACAAAAGGAAGGGAGACAGGGAGAAACTAGAACATTTTAGACATATAAGCCTTTTAAATTGTGACTACAAGATTTTAGCAAAGTTGCTGGCAAATAGACTGAAAAAGGTCTTACCCACAGTCATTCAAACCAACCAAGCCTATGCTGTACTGGGTAGAGACATCTCAGACACAATCAATAGCGTGAGAGATAAAATATGGTTCATGGATAAAGAAAAGAAAAGTGGTTATATTTTAAATATAGATTTTGAGAAAGCTTTTGACAGGGTTGAACATGAGTTTTTATTCAGTGTAATGAATACTTTTAATTTTGGAGAGAAGTTTGTGAGGTGTCTGAGATGTCTCTACTCAGATGCCAAGAGTTGTATTAAAGTAAATGGCTTTTTAACTGATTTTATACTTTTATCTCGATCCATTAGACAGGGTTGTCCACTGTCAGCGCTACTCTACACCCTAGTGGCTGAGCCATTGGGGTTAGCAATAAGCGCAGACAGCGAAATTCGAGGAGTACCGGTGGAAGATAGCATGTTTTTAAGATCTGAGCCTAAAATATATCAGTATGCAGATGATACAACTCTTGTTTTAAAGGATGAAGAAAGTATAAACAAAAGTATTTAAGTTTTAGATATTTATTGCAAAGCATCTGGAGCAAAAATGAATGTGGGTAAAACTGAGTTCATGAGGATAGGAGGAGAAACTCTGTCAAGGACGTTCCCTTTTAAAGAAGTTACAAATTATATGAAAATTTTGGGGGTCAGAGTAGGGCCAAATGAGATTTTGACAACAAAAGAGAATTGGGAAGAGATGATTGGCAAAGCAAAACAAAGATTGGGTTTCTGGGAGAGGAGGGAAAATATTGGTGCTTAATTCACTCTTTTTGTCAAAAATATGGTACGTCCTTGCTTCAGTCTGTTTGCCAATACCTGTAGCAAATGTTTTTAAACGTTTGGTGATGGATTTTATTTGGCATGGCAAACCAGCGAAGATAAAATATGAGACTTTGATTGGACCAGTAGAGGGGGGGGGGGGGGGCTGGGATTGCTAGACCCCATCCTTAGGCTGAAGGCCCTTAGAATAAAAATGGTAAAAGTTTTTTTAGGAGAAGAGTTTAAAGAATGGAAAACAACAATGACATATTTCTTGAATAAAAAATTGAGCATGGGGCCCTCAGCCTTATGGATGGGGTTGACAGATAATATGACCATTGGCATTCCGGAATTTTATAGAGAAGTTTTAAGAGCTTGGGGTAGCTTTTCAGGAAGTTTATCTTTTAGACCAGTTGGAAGAGAAGCAATTTTAAATCAACCTCTGTTTTTAAATCCAAATGTGACCATTAAAGGGAGTTTTTAGAAACTTTGGTTTGAGGCTGGTTTTAGAAGGATCAAAGATCTTTTTTACGAAATAAGGCCAGGACTCTTACCATTTCAAGCATTTGTTGATGAAATAAGGAGAGTGCAAGATGATTATGAGGTGGAGAAAATTATGCAGGATTTAAAAACAATAATGAGTGCCATACCACAAGGGTGGATGGAGAAAATAAAATCAAATAATGAAGAAGAAAAGGGAGGAAAGGTGGAAGTGATTGTAAAAGACGGAGAAGGCACTTTTCAGTGTTTTGTTTTAAAGAATTTCTATTTATTTTTTAGAAACAAAGCTTTTATAGAGCCAACCGCAAATAAATATGGATATGGATGAGAGTAATAGATGGCATTAAAAAAGATGATATTTGGGAACACATAAGGCTAAGTCTAAAATGTCCAGTACTGGAAAACTTTGACTTTTTACTGAGGCACAATTGTGTATCAAATGAAATGAGGTTAATGAAGATGGGTTTTGTGGCAACGGACTTATGTAGAGTGTGTGGAAAAGAGAAGGAGGGGCTAAAACACATGTTCTTCATCTGCGAAAAACTTAAGTGCTTTCATGCCAACATAAAGAAACTAGTTTTAGGATTGGGGGTGGAAGAACAATGTGAACAATAATTGGGAGAACATTTTCTTGTTTGGTGCACTGGATAAAAAAAGAAAGAGCCAAGCACTCCAGATCTTGCTTGCAACAGCGAGGCATGCAGTATGGGTGAGGAGACTGGTAATGAGGACGAAAGGTTTTGAATTAGATATATGTGTTTTATTTCAAACTAAATTATTGCGTGTCCTTCAGTCTTTGTTTGTATATTTTAGTGAGAAAGGGGATCTGGGAATGTTTAACAACATCTTTGTTTATAGTAATCCTTTTATCCAACAGAATTGGGATGGCATAAAGCTTTCTTTGCCAAATTGTTTTTAGATTAGGCTTTGTGGTTTTTTATTTATTTTATGGTCTACTTATTTATTCATGTATATTTATGTATGTCATCTTAGCACAGGTCATGTTAAGATTTCTATTTATATATGGTTTTAGTAATATAATATCTCAGTTTTAATTTCTTCTTTGTAGGTTTTGCACAAAATGCCGATGCAATATAGGCAGCCTAATTGCACTAAATGTATTATAAACTGTATCTGTATTGCATTCCTATTTATTTATGAGTGTTTTTCTAATCCTAATGAGAAATCTCCAAAGATGGAAATTGAGATGTTTTTTTGTATACTAAGAAAACTTGTGACCTGTAATATTTTGATGCAGTTGTGATTGAATAAGGAAAAAAAAAAAAATCGCCTGGGAATACCAGGTGCTGTAAGCTTTTTTCACCAGCTGGGGGCACACCAACGCAATAAGCACAGCAACATTTGACACCTCAAACCACTCTTTCTTTACTGCTTTTTTCCTTTTCAATTCAGCCCTTTTTAAAAAAATAAATAATCACCTGTTTATTTAACTTATTAATTTAATTTTTCATTCACTTTGTCTCTGGCCCTTTTTTCCTCACTGACAAAAGGAAACCACTATTTCTTTACTGCTTGCCTTTTTAAATTCATCTCTTTTCTTTGAAACAAAAATGAAGACTTTATTGATTTATTTATTGAATTATTCATTTTAATTCATTTTTTCTTGTCTCTCTGCCTTTTTTCTTAGGGTTAGGGTTAGGGTTAGGGTAGGAATTTCGTCACTAATCCAACAGCTCTGTGGTTTGTATGGGGTTCAGAAGTCGCGCACCACGCCGTACCATCCGGCTGGCAATGGCCAGTGCGAGCGCTTCAACCGTACACTCCACAACCTGTTGCGTGTGCTGCCAGGATCCCTAAAGCGGGACAGGGTATCGTGTCTCCCACAGGTTCTGTTTTGCTATAACAGTACTCCCCACCAGGTAACCGGGGAGTCGCCGCACTTTTTGATGTTCGGTCAGGAGCCGCGACTTCCTGTTGATTTTCTGCTTGGTCGGGTAGCTGAGCCAGTAGTCGGGAGTGTGCACCACTGGGTTCTAGAACATCAAACCCGTTTACAAGTGGCGTTCGAGGGGGTGCGGGACCGGTTACAGGTTGCCGCTGATGGTCGTAAGGCCCGACATGATAGGCACGTCAATGATGTACCACTGGAGGAGGGTCAATGGGTATACCTCCGTGATCTGACAGTGAGAGGTAGGCATAAGATCCAGGACCTGTGGAGCCCAGTCGTATATCAGGTCATCCGGGCACCACCAGCTGGTGGCGCAGTTTATGCCATAGCACCAGTGGACGATTTGCAGCAAGTCAAATATGTTCATCGTACACTGCTGAAGGCACGGGTGGAGGGGGCATTCCACAATGATGGTCCATCTGACCACCCCCCAGCCCCTGCGGTTTTACCGTTAAGCAGTGAGGAATCGGATGGTGAGGACTTGCTGGCATATGTCCCTGGAAGGGGTCCATGTGTGGGGGCACCAGCAGTGGACCGCGGCCGACACCCAGCAGTTGCAGGTAGGGTTGACACTCCCGTCGACTTGGGGGAAGGTTCCAGCATCCCTCTGACGGACAGCTCGCGGTCCGTCTCAGATGGTCAGGGGGGTTTGCGTAGAACAACTCGGGTAGGAGCAGGGAAACATTCAAATCCCCATCGGCTCCCACGTGCAGCTGTGGAGATGGTGGATTATGGGCCTCCCTCCACAACTCTATAAGGGTTGGTCCTAATTAGGGTGGGCTTAGTCGGTGCCTTGTCGTTGGGGCAACGACACAAAATCAGGGGGGTAGATTGTAACAGTGTAAAGGTTCATCTGACACAGTGCTGCTGTCGTCATTTTGGTCGCTGTTGCCTCTGCCTTTCTCTGATTGGGAAACTATCAGCTGGTGGTCAGCTGCGCTTCTTAAATAGGCTGGCATGTGTCAAGCAGGCTGTCTGCTTTGTCCGGGACCATAGTGTTCACTTTCAATTCTCTCGCTCTCAGCGGTGTTCCTCGGGTAACAACTACAGGTATGTTTGATTGCTTGTGGTAGAGCGCTATCGGGTTGTTTCGAGTTGAGTTTTTAAAAAGTTTTCATGTTTAGTTGCTGTGGCAGGCGGTCTACAATCGTCGGATCTGGTCACATCCCATTTACTGCACTGGTGTGCGTTACAAATCAGGTAGGCAACGTACTATGGTTTGCTACGGGTTGGGGAATTGTTTACGCCACCTGAGTAAGTAACCAGTGTTATTATTTGTAGTGTCTGGGTGCAGTAGGCTACTGTTCAGATTGGCTTTCAAGTATCCCATTGGCGGTCGCTTGGTAGGTCTACTGTCTTTTTATTTAGTAAGTTTATGGTAGCCATCAATTATTGTATTGACACTGTGCTCCTTTTTAGGATTTGGCGATATTCCAGTGCCGTTGCTGTTCTGTTCCACTTCGTGTGGGTGAGGCCATTTCGGTTCTTTGCGCTGTGGCTGCATGTCCTTTCTGCCTGCTGGTAGCTGGTGTCGCTAGCTGGGTGCTGCTACGCGCTAACTGGCTTGGGTGGCTGTGTTTGTAGGTGCATGTGTAGGCCTGTGTGCATGGAGTTCGTGTCTGTAGGGTTTTTGAGTGTATGTTGGTGCATCTGTGTGATTATTTGCTATTATAATTTTGGGGTTATGTTTATTTTCCTTATTGTAACTGTCTGTTAATTGTATGTGTTTGCTTTGGGTTGCTTGCTTGCGCTGTCTTTTCTTTTGCTTGGGGATTTTGTTTGGCTTGCATGTGCCTACTATCTGTGCTCTGCTTACAATAGACTTACCCCCCCTAGTGGTGTTTATTCCCTTGCTTTTTATGTGTTTGCTGTGGTGTTTGTAAATTGCGAAATCCTTTTGTTTCTTTTGTGTGACTCTGATTACTGGGGAAACCCCTTCTTTTGCATGCGTTTGCTGTGATGTGCATGTGTCTATCCTATCTCATTGCAGAGTGAACATTTATATTTTTTTTTGGAATAACATCCATGCAGTTATCCATCTTGGTAAGCTTCTGAGCCAGGTCATAGTAGCTGGACCTTGTGAGGTTGTCAGTTGTCCTATTGTTACTGTCTGTGGGCCTGCTGTATGAGTGTTCTGTGTGCTGCATAACCCTTTTTTTACATAAAAGATCTTTAAATAAATATTGTTTTGTACCAACAATCTGGTTGTGCCTCTGGTTGTGGTTGTGCCTCTGATTCTTCACCTCAGACTACCTGTCCTGCATGAGTTAGGGGTACTCTAGTAACATCGAGATCCACTAATAGCGGGGAGGTTGGGTAATTGGGTCTAAGTTGGGTTACTCTTGGCTCTGTCACACAGGCCTTTCTCTGGTGGAGCATTCTGCGCCGGCAGTCGGAGAAAACATTTCGCAAGGTGGAGAATGAATTCTCGCACATTGCGGTGGATGCGCCAAAGGTTAAGGAATGTTTGAATGCAACCAGAACGCTGGGCATCGTAATTTGAGAGAATTGCTTGTACTGTCCCGGTTCCATGTTTCTGCGACGACTAAAACTCTTTGGCCACTTGGAATTCCACGTCAGTGACCGGCGATTGTGACAGGTCGAGAATAGGCCTCACCGTTTCCACATCAAGAAAATTGTCGGCCTGTGGATTCAGTGCAGCAAGCGCACTTGCCAGTTGTGAGTTGCGCTCACTGAATCTGCGCTCCATTTCACCAACCACCAAATCAATGATGCTGTAATACAGCCTTTTAAGTTCATCCTCACCAGTGGTTCTGTGAACTCCTGTAGGTTCCATGACAACATAGCCGTCCATCCGTGTGCTCTCTAGCCTTCTCCGTTTGGGTCTAGGACTGGGTGTGTCGCTGGTGGTGGTGGCCGTTACAGCATCCAACACCTTTCTGAATTCGCCATCACAACGGAGTTGTTTGATGCATGCTGTTGCACTCGTCACAACACTTAAACCTGTCATCAGGTCAGTGTCCTCTCTCTGCAGAATCTTGTTCGGGGGGTCCAATAGAGAAAGGACTTTGTACCCGATGCTGCAAAAGGCATCAGATGTTCCGTGTTTTTTCCCAGCGCTTTTGAATGTTCTGCAACAAAAACAGAATGCCACGTCTGCCTTAACGCTATATTCCAGCCAGTCTCGGTTGTGAAACCATTTGCCGTTGAAAGCTCTTGCTTTGCCGCTGTACATGGTTACCGGGTATTCTTTCAGGACGGGTTGGAGAGGCGTGTCGGTCCCGAGGTCATCTACTTGTAGCCCCACTTTCTGATGACTGGAGGGGCTTGGGCTGCTCCAAGGTCGTTGCTCTTGGCTAGCTGTACCAGTTGTCTGTGCCCCGTAGCTAGCATTGTCCACGGGGTCAGCATCTGCCGCCGTAGCACTGCCGGTGGTGGTGACCTGATTGTTGCTGTCAGTTCCTGCTGCTGGAGGAGTCGGACGACGATCATCAGGAGGTCTGAGCAGCCACTTTCGTAAATCCATTTTTTTTAAATTAACTAGCACAATAAGCTCTCGAAACTGATTGCTGTACTGTAGGCTACAAATCTCGACGTCCGGTGTCGATTCTGCGCACTGCAGTGTTTTTTTTTTTTTACCGGTATCAACAAATTCAAACTAGTTTACCATAGCAACAACCAATGAGAATTGACCAAATGACCGCACGCAACCAAAACCAAAACAGCCTATATTCTTCTCATCTTTTATTTTATTGAAGTTAGATTGCACATTGCACAAAGGATATTAAAATTAGACTGTAATAACGCAATGGTTTTAAATGTGTTATAATGGGTTTTTTTTTTTTTTGGTCCTGCGTTGGGTGGTGGGGCACCAGTGGCCACCAGGGGGGGCCGTGCCGTCAAATGCCCCCCCATATCGCCGACATGTCATCTCCCTCCATAGTTGGTGCGTGCATTTAAACGCGTGTGTGATTTACAGAACATTAGTATAAGCGCATTTTTTCAACTCTGGGCTCAAAACACAAAACTGCATTGAAAGCTGTTATTTTGCATAGAGACCCTTATTTGGTGATTGGTATTAAAACATGTGTGTGAATTACAGTTCATACTTTTATGTGTATCTGATCACCTGTTTGCTCAAATCACAAAACTCTAACCAAGGCTGCTATGTTATCTCCCTCCATAGTTGGTGCGTGCATTTAAACGCGTGTGTGATTTACAGAACATTAGTATAAGCGCATTTTTTCAACTCTGGGCTCAAAACACAAAACTGCATTGAAAGCTGTTATTTTGCATAGAGACCCTTATTTGGTGATTGGTATTGAAACATGTGTGTGAAATACAGTTCATACTTTTATGTGTATCTGATCACCTGTTTGCTCAAAACGCAAAACTCTAACCAAGGCTGCTAAGTCGTCTCTCTCCCTAGTTGGTGCGTGCATGTATACACGTGTGTGAATTAGAGAACTTTGTTATAAGCACATGTTTTTAGTTCTGGGCTCAAAACACAAAACTGCATTGAAAGCTGTTGTTCTGCACATATTTTGCATAGAGACCCTTATTTGGTGATTGGTATTGAAACAGGTGTGAAATACAGTTCATAGTTTTACGTGTATCTGATCACCTGTTTGCTCAAAACACAAAACTCTAACTAAGGCTGCTAAGTCGTCTCTCTCCCTAGTTGGTGCGTGCATTTAAACGCGTGTGTGAATTAGAGAACATTATTATAAGCACATGTTTTCAGTTCTGGCCTCAAAACACAAAACTGCATTGAAAGCTCTTGTTCTGCACATTTTGCATAGAGACCCTTATTTGGTGATTGGTATTGAAACATGTGTGTGAAATACAGTTCATAGTTTTACGTGTATCTGATCACCTGTTTGCTCAAAACACAAAACTCTAACCAAGGCTGCTAAGTCGTGTCTCTCCCTAGTTGGTGCGTGCATTTAAACGTGTGTGTGAATTAGAGAACATTGGTATAAGCGCATGTTTTCAGCTCTGGGCTCAAAACACAAAACTGCATTGAAAGCTGTTGTTCTGCACAGATTTTGCATAGAGACCCTTATTTGGTGATTGGTATTGAAACGTGTGTGAATGACAGTTCATAGTTTTACGTGTATCTGATCACCTGTTTGCTCAAAACACAAAACTCTAACAAAGGCTGCTAAGTCGTGTCTCTCCCTTGTTGGTGCGTGCATTTAAACGCGTGTGTGAATTAGAGAACGTTGTTATAAGCGCATGTTTTCAGCTCTGGGCTCAAAACACAAAACTGCATTGAAAGCTGTTATTGTGCATAGAGCCCTATTTGGTGAATGTATTTAAACACGTGTGTGAATTATAGTTCATATTTGTACGTGTACCTGTTCACCTGTTTGCTCAAAACACAAAACTCTAACGAAGGCTGCTATGGCTTGTCTACCCCTAGTTGGTGCATATATTTAAACGCGTGTGTGAATTACAGAACATTGTTATCAGTGCATGTTTTTCACTTCTGGGCTCAAAACACAAAACTGCATTGAAAGCTGTTATTGTGCATAGAGCTCTATTTGGTGAATGTATTTAAACACGTGTGTGAATTACAGTTCATAGTTGTACGTGTACCTGTTCATCTGTTTGCTCAAAACACAAAACTTTAACGAAGGCTGCTATGGCTTGTCTACCCCTAGTTGGTGCATATATTTGGACTCTGCCTTTTTGTGTTTATCCTTGGACTGTGTTTGAACCTGAAAATAAACTGTGTGTAAAAGACTACTCCTCGTCTGGTCTTTGCCTGACACAGGAACTATCAACAGCGCCCGAATAAACTTTCTCGGCACTATCTAGTCGCAACAAATGCTGCCTTGTGTTTTTTCCTGCCAAACTGTTGAAGCACTTTGAGCTACATCTTGTATGAATTGTGCTATATAAATACAGTATTATTATTATAATTCATTTCACATAACAATATAACCTTCTGAGCAGAGTGCAAGGATATAATGTAAATAAATAAATAAGCCATTTGGCATAGTTATGGTTCCAGTTTTGGGAATTTTGGGGCAGTTATGGCTATATTGTGGAGTTCCATGGTGGGTTTTGGGCAGGTTTAGGGTTGATTTTGGCGTCCTTTGGTTATGATTTTGGTATTCCTATTTTGAGCCAAAATAGGGCCATGTGCCATGCCCAAACTTTGCCAAATTGTCAAGCCATTTTTGGGTAGAAGGCAATTGTGAAATGGTGAGAATGAAGGGTAGGATGTGGGTTGGGTTGTGTCACACTTTTAGTGGCCAAGTGGATGGACATATGTGCAGTCACGTACCTGTCCAATTTTCTTCATGTGAATATCTATAGCCTACAGAGATGTCATTTCTTAATAATTCTTGGACAGCATGTAATTATAATGACTATAGTAATAGTGGTGTTCATAGGTCAACTTTGTTATACTGTCATATTATTATTGTAATGATGTTTCTGATATGTCTGTAAATGTTTATGGTATTTACCACATAACTTATTCCTGTTTATTGGCTTTTGTAATGTAAATCAAACTTAAATCATGTATTAGTATCTGTTATGTTGGTTTTGAAGTAAAATGAAGGATAGATAAGCAATCACTATCAGCCACAGTCTTTACCTCATTTTTACATTTGTTATTATGAAGTACTATATGTACTATAGGTAAAAAATGTAAGATGGTGTAATAACACATTGAGGTTCCTCAACATTCTATTTGTTACGACAAATGGTACAGTTATCAGTAAATTTATCACAACTTTTGAACAAAAAATCGCAAATTTCTTTTTTTTGTGTAGAACACAAAATTCTGAATCTGAATATACTTTAGTTTTTTTAACTACAACAGACATTTTTTTAAAAATCTGGGTGAAACTTGACACAACTGTATTTTTGTGCAAATTTTTGGATGGAATGTTCGGCTCAGTTTGAAAGATTTCACAAAAGCTTACAAATAGGCCTATATTACGCCTAAATGGCTTCTTTTTAATCATAATCTTCACCTTTTGCTTTTTTGGGTCAAATAAAATGTGACTTTCAAATATAGATCATTTTGTTTTCATATATGAAATCATATAAACACAATAAGCTTTGACAAATACTGCATAATAATGTTATATGCCAGAATGTCATGCTTTATTGAGGTACACAGTAAAGCATTTAATACAACAGTAAGGCAGGTCTGATGTTAGGAAAGTCAAAATGTGAAAAGTTATTGAAAATAAAAAAAATCCTCTATAATTCATTATACTTTTCAAACATGCAGTGTACCATGGTTCACACAATGTAAAATTGGGTTATTACTTCTATGTCCATCACCAGTGATTTCACATATTTTTTCAATAAGGAAAAAAACGTAGACAAAACACTTTCACTACAACAAAAACTATAAATACTTAGACATGACCTTGACAGGTTTGCAAAATTAAATGTAAAACTTTTAGAATGTGCTTGTTTTGCTTCGGCTCCTGCACAGAATACTTTGTAGGAGAGTGACCTTATCATTTATCACATAACTAAATCATTGAAGCAGCCAAAACATAGTCAGTACCTAATAGAAATCACAGAACAAACCATGTTGTGGATCCATACTTTACTCATTGGTAGTTATCAGTGGTAGTCATCTCACAGCATACTTCCTGACAAATGTTTATAATAAAAACTACTTAAAGTTATTTCACTACGCATCGCACAAGACAGCTGCAATTTGTGTCTGGTGCCATTATAAAATATCAGCAGCTAACATCATGAATTATTGTTACTGATGGTAAACATTCATAAATAAAACACCAAACAGCATGAGTTGCTGCAGTTGTTGAAAGACAAAACAATACAGTCTTACCACCCAGCACTTAGACAGTGAAATGTTTTTAATTGAGATGCAGAGCATATTGTTTCTATTGAAATTTGATAAATGCATTGCGCAGTATTTCCAGTGGACATTGACTAAGCTTGCAGTAACACAATAAATAAACTAATGTAATGGACTGTTAACTGTATCAGTATTTCATAGAAAAAGCTGAAAACATTTTTCTCTTTTTGAAAGATATTATCTTTTGTAAATATACTGTATCCATAGAAACACAGTGGCACTCACAAATTACTTTTTAAATAATGATCTCACCTTTTAGTATGCACGTGATGTGTTACTTATAGAATTGTTTTTAAAGCACCCTTAGGTTTACAATCACACTCTTTAGTCAATACAAATATTTGAAATATGTTTCATGTTAAGAAATAGCCAGTACACATTGATCACATATATTCTGGAAACGATTGCATAGAAGTTTAAAACCTGTCTTCATTTAATAAAACCATTTACTGTAAGAAACTACTGAAATCTACAAGTGCTGAAACCAATAACACTATTCAAAAATAGATTCATAGATTTTCTTCCATGTAAACATCTCCTTTTTTATCTAAAAACACCATGCATGCGAGGCCAATGTCAGTCAGTTGCCCACATCTGTAATGGTATTGAACAGGGACTCCATTGCACTGCCCACATCATCTGCCATGTGAAACAGACTCCCAACTCACGTCTGTGGAGAAAAAAAAGGTTATTATGAGTCTGTCGTTTACATAAGAACATTTTTAAAAACTCCTTTGTCCCCAATAGAATTAAGGCAATAAATAAAACAGGGACTCTTACCGGAACCACCTCAGTCCCTTTTTAGGTTGCTTGTTTATTGTATTTTTTAATCAGTGTATATTTAAAGTGCTTATGTGGTGCCACTGGATAGGATCAGTGTATTGAAAGGGGCTGCTGTGGCCTAGTTGTTAAAGAGTTGGTCTTGGGATTGGAGGGTTGCAAGTTCAAATCAGCAACATCCCTCCCTACCTTTAAAAAACTTGTAAAAACCCTTCTCTTCCGAGAGTGCTTCCCTTCCTAACAAAACTAACAATCACTAAACCAACTCTCTCTTTCTCTATCCCTATGTGGAAGTACATATGTCTGTAGTGTCCCTCCCCCAGGAAACTTATTCAGACACATGCACCTCCCTGTATGTATAAAGGTTGTCTGCTTACTCTGTGTCCCTTTACATCTCTGTTTGCTTGTGTCCTCCTTTTTTGTAAGTCACTTTGGATAAAAGTGTCTGCCAAATGCAATGTAATGTAATGTAAAATCCTGTTCTAGTAGTAAGTAAGTAATAAACAACTACAGTAAACAACTAGTGTTCTTCTGCACTCTCATCAATGGCTGAAGCTTCAGCAAGGCATCTAACCCCACATTGCTTTAGGTACTGTAACTGAAACCCTGTACCTAAATACCTAAATCGCTCTGGATAAATGTGTCAGCAAAGTGTAATGAATGACATGTGTTGTGCTTTTAGAGATCTTTGTGCTGAACGTGCATGACATATTTTGTGCAGCATTTACCCATATCACTAGGTGCCACTATGATTCAAGTGAATGTTTATAGGCTGGGTCGATACGCTTCTCTTACATCAGCATACCAGCACAAAATCATTGTCTTGGGAAAAATTGTTGACAAGTTATTTAACAAAAAACATTTTTGGACACCAAGCGTAGAGTTGGCATATCTATGTTGGCCAAATTTAAGAAATCAGAAGCCAAGATAAGGACTTTTGCAGAATTGTAAGCTACATTTTAAATATTCATTGACATGTAACTTTGAAACGGTTCATCTCAAGATAAATCCTTTGATAACTTTTTGTCACCATTGTCTGTACTTGACATGTACCAAATTTGGTGAGATTCACATGAACGGCCTATGACCAGTTTGTTTGGTTTTGCTTTCACAATGTTAAAATTTTACGGAAATTCTTTTTGTTAGAAGTGGGCGTCGACCAGTTCAATGTGTGTGGGTCAATAAAAAAATTGTTCTCTAAATAATGGGCAAAGTGACATTTTGTACAATTACAGTGCCCCTGTGGGCCAAATTTTATGGCATGTGCTGTGCTTGTAGAGGTGTTTATGGGCTGGGCTGATGCACCTCTGTAACACCGACATATCACAAAAATATCATGTTGTTGGGTGAAACGTTCATTGAGTTATTCAGCAAAAACGTTTGGGCACCTTACCATCTTTGATGGACACTGCCACTTGCCCTTGGGGGCCAAAAGCTTCTAGTCACTCAAAACCTTCTAGGGCTACATGCCTACAAAGATTCATGTCCCTTAGAGTGCCAGTGTCCCGGCAATCGTTGACGGAAAAAAAAGGGAACAAATTTGCGCCAACACTAATATGACTGCTTTATACCAGTCATAATATAGAATGTTGAAGTGCTGCTGTTTTTAGACAAGCTTCTCTGTGGTCACACATCATTTTGGGAGGAGCATACCCACAGATGAGCAGATGAGCACAATTTGCACATTTCCCTGAAGGACAGGGAGACTTTACCCAGTCTTAAACATGGGTGCCTACCAGATGTGATTGCTCTAAGAAAACAAGGAATGTTCAGCCTCCCCAAAAAAAATCCTGGAGAAAATACTTTATTACTACTACAGTGCCTGACAAAAGTCTTGTCGCTTATCCATTCTGTAGAAACAAAAGCTTATAACCTGACTTTTAATTAATACATTGGTTGTATAAATGTCTCATATGAAAGCTAAAACCCTCCCAAATTATGCTCAATATACTAAAATAAATTTGCTTCACTGAAGAAAGATTGATCATTTAATGAACACAGAAAAGTCAGATTTTGGCAAGACAAAAGTCTTGTCGCTTTGTCATATGATGCACCCAATCCTAGATTACAGCCTCACCTGTCATCAGTTAATGATCAATTAATTAGTGGATGTGTATAAAAAGAACCCCAGCATACCAGATCTTCACATCAACTCCAACTCCAGGCCTGGTCACCTCAAATCCCTGTGTCAACCAGAACAGTTAGTAGAATTCTGTCTCGAAATGTCCTCCATGGTCGATTCAGTGCACAGAAACCAGAACTAAACAAAAGGCAATTAAAAAACATTTGGCAAGGCCCACAGCCTGCTAAAAAGATGGATGCTGGAAAAGTGGCAGAAGATTTCTCAGATAAATCTTCGGTTGAGTTACATCACAGCCACCGCAAATATTGCAGGAGACCTACTGGAGCCCGCGTGGATCCAAGATTCACACAGAAAACAGTTAAGTTTGGTGGCGGAAAAATCATTGTCTGGGGTTACATTCAGTATGGGGGTGTAAGACATTTGCAGGGTGGAAGGCAATATCAATAGCCTAAAATATCAAGAAGTATTAGCAACCTCTTACATTCCCAACCACAAATTTTGCAGCAGGATGGTGCTCCATCGCATACTTCCATCTCTACATCAAAGTTCCTCAAGGCGAAGAAGATCAAGGTGCTCCAGGACTGGCCAGCCCAGTCACCAGACATGAACATCATTGAGCATGTCTGGGATAGAATGAAAGACGAAGCATGGAAGGCAAAACCAAAGAATCTTTATGGACTCTGGGAGGCATGTAAGACTGCTTTCTTTGCTATTCCTGATGACTTCATCAATAAATTGTACGAGTCATTGTCGAACCACATGGATGCAGTCCTACAAGCTCATGGAAGTCAAACAAGATATTAAATATGAATCTCACAGCACCATTACTTGATTCACTGATGTTATGCAACATATTTTTGTATTTGAAGTAAATTATTTGTTCAATTTTCTGTAGGCGACAAAACTTTTGTCTTGCCAAAATCTGTCAATCAATCTTTCTTCAGTAAAGCAAATTTATTTTCAGTATATTAACATAATTTAGGAGAGTTTTAGCTTTCATATGAGACATTTCTAAAACCAATGGATTAATTAAAAGTAAGGTTATAAGCTTTTGTTTCTACAAAATGGATAAGCGACAAGACTTTTGTCAGGCACTGTATATTGCAGGGTACTATATTGTAGTGATATTGCTGTTTTATCTCTAACATGGTACAAGTGTTCAACATAGAGGAAAAATTGTTTAGCAATAACTTTTCACAGTTTGCAATGTTTTTTTATATAGTGACAGCACAACCAGGTCCAGCTTCACTGGACTTCAACAGCACTCGTTGAGAATATGCTCTCTTTTAGTGCTAGACATTTATTGGTCAAATGCTGAAAAATCGTCACTTCCAGGGAGGCTCAGACTCACTGGGAGTGAATGGAGAAGGTGGGCTGAACCATTTCAAGAAGAGGCTGAGGCTCTGTGTGGTGATTGGAGAAACTGTTAAAGTGGCTGGACTTTTTTTGATTGGCAGCTTTTTTAAAAAATATAGGCAGGCAGCGGTGGATTTCATCCTCAGTCCCATGTGAATTTGGGATTTGGGAAGTCGTGAGAAATCTTAATTCTTATTGCCTGCCGTTTACTAGTTTCTTTGTACACAAGTTTGGAAATAAAGTGTAAATAAGTGTAATATAGTGTCATTAAGGTTTTATTTTGGTTCGAAAGGTTTGTTTATTTGAGACTGTAGAGGGTGGAACCTAGCCATCTAACAAGAAAGCTGTACATTATGGAGGCTAGCATTGCTGATTTGATTTTGGCAAAGCCATTTGTAGGTCTTCCTTATGGGAAGAAAATCGAAAGAAAGAACAGGGCAAACCAATGCCTAACATTGATTTAGTTAAAAAGGTAGGAAAAAATTATCATTCTTTTCAGCTCTTCTAGTAGCCCACAACAAGGTTAACTGGCTAAGTGCAAGTACAGCTGTAACACAATGGACCAAACCCAACTTGGCAACCTTGCTCTGCTTGCCATCGAGAGTCTCTAGAGAAGACTCAGGGTAAAAAAAAAATTCTAGAAAAAGAAAAGATGGCAGAATTTTCTTCTAAATGGCTATGGTGGTGGTTCTTACGCATAAAGCAACATAGGCCTTATTATTAACAGTTTTATATACTTATATATCCTACAGAAAAAAAATACTACAAACAGAAATATAATGAATAATTTTGCAATGTCACAGTATATTGGCCAGTACCGGGCCAAAAGAACCAATAAGAGTCACTTCACAGTTTGTGGGGTTGACGGCCCAGTCCTGGCCCAATAGAAGCAATAAGGGTCATTTCACAATAGGTGGGCCAGGTACCCAGGTGACACTCAGACGACAGTCATATCAGATTCACAGCGTGTGGGCCAGATGTAAGCCAAAACAATCAAGAAGAGTCAATGTACAGAGTGTGGGGCCATTCTGGGTCGGGGACCCAGCCAAGAGTTGGTCAACTCAAAGGCAAGTGTGTGGACCACAATTGACTATTTTTTCTACTGACCAGCCTCCCATGCTAGAAACTCCTGAACACTACTTAGGAATGGATGCAAGACATACATTACAAAATTAATGACATGAGCATTTATTTATTTATAACTTTGTTAGTACATTATCTGTGGTTTACGTACGAGGAGTTTTTACATGTAGATCATCTTTTGCTATAAATAATGGCAAGTCATTTCTGTTGCTAAGAAACTCCAAACAAATGCTATGTGATGGTTTTTAAATTTCTCCGGTTTAATTGTTGCATCATATTTCATTCCAAAAATCCCAGTTCAGCTCCGGTTTGGCTCTGCCACACTTTAGGGCTTGCCCAAGGCCATCTGGCCACAGACCCAGCAAAGATCTTAGATTCTACAAAGATAGGGCAACGTAATAAGTTACTATTGGCAACAAATGTGAACAGTTCCGGTCTGCATAAATAGGTGTGTCATACGACGTCACAACATAAACCAATACAAATATAATTCTGTGTAGTCTATGATCATATGATGGCAACAAATTCCTATTTTGGATTTTTTTGTGTGTGTCTGTAAAGCGAGCAAGCAAGCTAATGAACTAGCTCATTCAAGTGAATATGACAACACACATGTGCTAAATGCTAACAGTGACTGGATTGACCTTGAATTTAATACATTGCTGTAACTTTACAACTTTATATTACTTTGTCCACTTAAGCTAATAGTAATAGTAATAGTAATAGTACCTAGGTGGGTGTTAGTGAGTAAAGTGGCAGCTCAACTTTCACAAATTTAGCCAGTATAACAAAGGACAGAAAATTTCAGTTGTTAGTGTAAATTCAAAGTTTAAGTTTAAGTTTAAAAGTTAGACAACACAGCTGGCACTGCAGTACGCCTTGACTCGCCTTGACTGGGACTATAACAAAATGCGAAGCCCCAGGAACTTCAGGAACTTCTGTGGAAAATGCTTTGAGCTTGAACAGAGGATTTCCATCCTGGAATCAAAAATTGATGCCTGTTCATCAAAGACGGACGAAATACACAGGACATCTAATAAAGGGAGTCCGGCAATTGATTCCACATTTGGGAATGCAGAGAATGCACCACAGCCGGCTGATACCATCAACTTCACAAAGCAAAATGTGAGTACAGGCCGCTGGCATAAAGAAGGTGCTAGACCCAAAAAGAAAAGAGTATTTACCTCAACACCAGTGCGTTCTGCTGTCACTACACCCATACACTCTGGGCCTATGCAAATCCAACAGCCCATAGCACTTCAAAACAGATTTGAGTGCCTCAGACATCTGGAACCAGAAGTTCCTAGAGAGACAACTCACCATTGACAGAGACTGAATCGTGAGAAAAGAGCAGTGGGAAAAAAGGAAAAACAGCCATCAACACCTGCTTCTCCAACAACCCTTGTTCTAGGTGACTCCACGGTAAGAAATTTAAAAGGAGAATGGATGACTGTTTGCTGCCTTCCTAATGCATCCATTTCTGACACTAAAAACAGTATCTCAAAGATAGTGTCAAACCATAAAGCTATTGAACGCATCATTGTGCATGTTGGAGCAAATGACATTTTTAGAGAACAGCTCAGTGTCAAAGAAGACTTCAAAGAACTTTTCTCTGCCCTAAATAAGCTTGGAATACAAACGTTTATCAGTGGCCCACTTCCAGCACAGGAAAGCTATGCATTCTCTCGACTATTCAGTCTAAACATGCTCTTCACTTGGGATGAATTTTATAGACAATTTAACCTGTTTTGGAATCGCAGAGCATTCTTCAGACCAAATAGCACAGAACTTAGCTGGACTGGGGCCAAAGTCCTAGCTGACCACTATCGCCTCTCTCTCCATGCAATCTTTTCTTCACCGACCTTGGGTCAACCTGCTGATAAGCGCTCTGTAGCAGTACAGACAGAACCAACCATGGCTGATAAAGACTCTGTTGGGGTACAAACTGAAATGGTCATGTACATCAACAAACATTCTGGTGAGCCAAAACAATGGCCCTCACAAGCGGGAAAAGAGAAAGGTCCAATCATCTCCTCTACTGAGACCTTGGATATGCCTCTGGCAGTCGCAACTGCGTCTGATATAGTTCCGGAAAATCATCCAACCTCTGACGCACCACCATCCAGATCCTTGCCACTGCGGGACCATGATGACAAGGACACTACTGGAGCGACTCATGACCAACTATCTGCGTCAGGCTGCCCCAGACCTCAGCCATCAAATGACAAAACACTAACCACAACTGTTTTACCAGAAAGCCCTGATTTTATACCATCTCCATCACCACCCCGCTTGCAGTTCCCTGCAAGTATGCGGAGACTGCTGCCAATAGCTAGACTGAGTTTTTCCAGCCCGAGACACTCAAAACAAGCAGAAAACCCCTATGGACAGGCCTTCATGAGCCCACAACCATCAACTGCATACCCATACATTACAGCACCCAAAAAGCGCAGGGCACCACCACTCTCACCACCACCACCACACCGCCATTCTCTTTTCCTGTGCTTACAACAAGAAGAAGAATTCGTGTGCATCCTGTGAATGGGGTAAACCAGTCTAATCTCCTGCCTGTTCCAAAACAACCTCAGAAAGCATCAGTGGATATGACCCCTAAGCTCACTGTAAAACTAGCTCTTCTGAATATCAGATCACTCTCTAACAAGTCATTTTTAATTAATGATTTTATTTGCTCACACAAACTTGATTTTTTACTTCTTACTGAAACCTGGCTGGAACAAGCAAACAGCTTTACTACCCTTATCGAATCAGCTCCCCCAAATTTTGATTTCATGAGTGTCACAAGAGATAATAGACGGGGAGGAGGAATAGGACACATATTCAAAGCATCTTTTCAGTGCAAACAGACAACATTTGGCAACTTTACATCCTTTGAGTACTTAGGTGCAATCATTAAGTGTTCTCCTAGTATGTTACTACTGACTATCTACAGACCACCAAGACTCTCAGCAACATTTTTTCTGGAGGAGTTTGCAGAACTATTATCGAACATTTGTTTGGAATTTGACAGTCTTGTTATATCAGGGGATTTTAACTTGCATGTAGATAATGTAGAAAACACCTCTGCCAATGAATTATTCACACTGATTGATACATTCAACCTAACACAGCATGTACAGGGACCAACACACTCTCATGGCCATACCCTTGACCTTGTCATCACAAAGGGTCTTAATGTCTCTACAACTGTTATAGACGTGGCCTTATCTGATAATTTCTGTGTTTTCTTTGATGTTTCTATGTCCCCTCACATTCAGAAGCAGTCTATGGCTGTAATAAGGAGAGTCATAAACAATGACACGTCTTCTTTTTGAGCAGGCACTCCCACAGCCCCTAAGTCAACCATCAGACTGTACAGATGAATTAATGACAAATTTTACTTCAATGTCAACAATGCCCGTGTGCTATTGTCTACTGTTGAGACGTTAACAAACCCATCATCACAATTGCCTACTGAGTTTCTCTCAGTTAATAAATGCAACGACTTTGCATATTTTTTCAAAGGTAAAATTGATAAAATACGAATGAATATAGCTTCTCAATTGCAAATAGCCCAAAATCTGGAACCATTGGCTCCAGTGAAAGGGGACCTCAGCTCAATGCCAACATTTAGCTTAATCAATTACGATACTCTTGAAAAAACTGTACAAAATCTCAGTTCAACCACATCTGAACTAGACATTTTGCTGACAATTTTTTTCAAATCTGTTCTTCACCTAATATCAACAGATGTACTTCAGATTATAAATACATCACTACAGACTGGCATTTTTCCTTCCTCTTTGAAAAAAGCAGTTGTAAAACCTTTACTCAAAAAGAATAACCTTGATGTTTCAGTGCTTAACAACTACAGGCCCATATCCAATTACCATTTATTGGGAAAATAATTGAAAAAATAGTCTTTAATCAATTAACTGCCTTTCTGACATCAAATAATTGCTTTGATAAGTTTCAGTCAGGTTTCCGTGCCAATCACAGCACTGAAACAGCTCTGATTAAAGTTATAAATGATATACGTCTTAATTCTGATGCTGGCAAAACATCAGTCTTGGTGTTACTAGACCTTAGTGCTGCTTTTGACACTGTTAATCACTCCATACTACTACATCGACTCGAACATTGGGTAGGATTTACTGGTATAGTTATCAATTGGTTAAAATCATACTTGCAACAAAAGAGTTTCTTTGTTGCCATTGGAAACTATACATCAGCACCTGTGTCCTTGACCTGTGGTGTCCCTCATGGGTCAATCCTTGGTCCATTACTATTCAATCTCTATATGCTCCCACTTGGACAAATCATCAAGAACAACTCAATTAATTATCATAGCTATGCTGATGCTAAATCTACTTAGCTCTATCACCTGATTACTATGCTCCGCTTGAGTCTCTCTACAGGTGTATTGACCAAATAAACAACTGGATGTCCAACAATTTTCTTCAGCTGAACGCAGACAAAACTGAAGTTATTATTTCGGGAAAAAGAAAGAAAGACTTAGGATCGCCACTGCTCTTGAGACTAAAGGGCTTAATTGTTAAAAACCTTGGTGTCTTTATTGACAGTGAACTAACTTTCAACAGTCACATGAAAGCAATCACTAAATCTGCATTTTATCACCTAAAAAACATTGACAAACTTAGAGGTCTTATGTCAAAACAAGATCTAGAAAAACTTGCACATGCCTTTATTTCCAGTAGGGTAGATTACTGCAATGGCCTTTTCACAGGCCTTCCTAAAAAGACCATCAAACAGCTTCAACTGGTCCAAAATGCAGCAGCAAGGGTTCTTACAAAAGCAAGAAGAACTGAACACATAAGGTCCCTGCACTGGCTCCCAGTAAATTATAGAATTGACTTTAAGGCATTGCTTCTTGTGTTTAAAACACTAAATGGGTTGGGACCAAAATACGTGTTGGATATGTTCTTGCTATATGTACCAACTAGGTCTTTAAGATCACAGCAGAAACATCTGTTGGTAAAACCTGTTGTCACAACAAAATGTGGTGAAGCAGCTTTCAGCTGCTATGCACTTCAGCTATGGAACCAGCTTCCAGAAGACATTAAAAATGCTCCTACTGTTGGAAGTTTCAAATCTAGACTTAAGACTAAACTGTTCTCAGATGCTTTTTTGCCAGTGATTCACCTTTAATTAATTTATTATTTTACCTCTTTTATCTTTTATGTTTACCTATTGCTTTACTCTATGTCGTTTACTTATCTTACACATATTTTAAACATATTTTATCTTTTATCTTTTTCTGCTTCTATATTGTCCTTTGCTTTTATTTTTGTTAAGCACATTGAACTGCCTTTGTGTATGAAATGCGCTATACAAATAAACTTGACTTGACTCTAAATAAAAAAAAATATGTTAGTGTAGTTTGCTGGCATAGTGTGCTAGCATAGTAACTGGGTGATGCCTGTCCTGAAATAAAGCAAATTTTCTCAAAATCCAAACAGTAGCAACTTACACTATTAGGCTTGAAATAATCACACATAGTTGCAGATTGGACTGTGACAGATGGTTCCAAAAATGAACTCCAGAAAGACGCAATGACCAATTTCTTAGTTAAATTCCACATGTGTCCCATTCATTTCAATTAAATGAGGCTTGACTCTACTCTGCATGAAGGGTACCCACCCCACCTGTGATAATAGAACGCGGAAGAAAACGGACATTGGCAACTCTCCCTCCCTCAACACTCTCTGGCCCCAGTCAAGCCTTGATCTTGAAACATTCCACATCTTGATTTTTTTGAGTGTAAATACGACATATGAGTAAGGATGTATAGTGAAAAAAAACATTAAAAAAATGTGCAATATGTTTAATTGGTACAGTGATTTAGTGCAGCAGCCTACTACAATTAGTAGGACCACATTAAAAGTATAGAGACAGCTTTCAAAGAGGAGATTAAAAGTACCACTGACCTCTCACTGGTTTACTCGATGTCCTCCTGGGAAACAGAAAAACAACAGCCAGCAAACAAAAAAATAATTTTAACTCAGAAATAGAAAAAATGTGGAGAGAGCAAATGAATTAATGAGAATAATGGGTGAGAGAATTCAACATCAACAGAGGTTTCAGTCTATTAAACCATTGATCGTCAAGCACGCTTAAATTACTTTTGCATTAGAAACTGTGATTGTTGTCTGCTTTGATAAGAATACAGAGATGCGGGTTGAAAACAATACCTTCACAATATGCATAGCTCTACTGCAACAAAAATGCTTTCAGTGTTGTTCGATCTCTGTTATTTTTGTTTAAGTCAGTTTCTTCCTCCCTCCTCTCCCTATTCTAGTTTTATCCTAATTTCAGTCATATTAACAACTAAATGTACCGCTATGATATGATCGCCACATGGTATTAATTTTTGGCTACCCGTCATGTGAAAGTCATTGGTCATTGTGGCTAACCTACATGTGAAAGTCATTGGTCATTGTGATCACATGGCACATTGCCTGGGAAAATTGTAGTCGTTGGAAGTGGGTGTCAACCAGTGTTTTTAATCCATGAGATTCAATGAATTCAAAACAGAAAAATTGGTGTTATACTGCAGCGCTCTGCAGATAATAGAAAAAAAATATTTTGTACAATTACAGCACCCCCTATTGGCTGAATTTTACAGTACTAGCCATGCTTTTAGGTGTCACTGTGCTAATCGTGCATGACATATATTGTACAGCTCCCGCCTTCTCAGTCCAAGATATTGGTAATTTAAAACCCCAATTTTTGCATTTACCCATTTTAGTAGGTGGTGCTATACTACTGTGTATAGGTTGGGTCAATACTCCTCCATAATATCAATACATCACAAAAAAATGGATTTTGTTGGGTGAAACGGACACTGGCACAAAGTGGGGGTGGGGGTACAGTTTCAGGTCCCCCAGTGTTTTAGTGTCCCGCTAATTGTTGCCGGAAAATCAGTGGGGAAAAAAATGGAAAAATAACTGACGAAACAGCCGTCATAAAAATGTTTACATGACTTCTCCATGAATATAACAAACATTTTGCACATAGTGTTCTTGAGTGTTTGTCAGAGACTGACAAAAGCCAGGATATTGGGAGACAAATGAACAGAATTTCATGCAGTGATCAGTGCTATTGCTGTTTAGAGGTAAAAGGTTTTACTAGGGTTGGGAATCGAAAACTGTTTCTGACTTCATACTGGTTCTAATTAACCAATTCCATCAGAATTTTACACCTCTGAGGTTATCAATTCTGTCTAATGATTCTCTTGTGTCCGTGCAAAACGGTTTACCTAAGAATGTTAAAGGAACGACAGTCCTCAACGTCTTTTTTTGTTCCGTGATCTGTTTTGGCGGGGGAGGACCTCTTTCTGCAGACCACAGTCAAGCCTCGTTGCATTACAATGAATGAGACGTGGAGTTTTCCCAATAAATTGGTCATAATATCTTTCTGGAGTTGTTGAGGGTTTTTGGAAACATGTATCACAATTCATAATAGTGTAAGTTGTTAATGTTTGGATTTGGAGAAAATGAACTATTTCAGATCAGGCAGCTACCACTTGTTATGCAGTTGTTAGCAAGCTAACGCTAGTAAACTAGACTAACATAATGTTTTAAATTGAGACGTATTATGGTAGTCACTGAAACACACCTTGATAATACTTATGACATAAGCTCAAGTGGGCAGAGCAACACAGTTATATGGTTCACAGCAATGTGTTTTAGGCAAGTCTGTTTGTTAGTTTGATTGTTAGCTTTTAGCACATATGTATATTGCCAGTTATTGCAGTTTACTTGAATGAGCTAGTTTGTTAGCTTTCTAGCTTGCTTTACAGACAAAGACTCAAAAACAATAATTTGTTGGTATCACATATGACTTTTGCCACTCAATAAACTACTAAGGAACCGATAAGGGAATTGATAAGGAATTGGGTTGATAGGCACAATCGACAATGGAATTGATATTGATAAAAAAAACCCACCCCGAGGTTTTACAGATCAATACAAATCAATCAGACCCAGGGCTCTATTTTCACGATCATTATGCACATTGTCTAAAGTCAGTCGCGCAAGTTGCTTTGGGGGCTTTCCCGACACAATTTGGTATTTTGACAGCGGGAAAAGTGAACATTGCACCAGACGCAATGTTCGAAAGCATTGGTCTTAAATTACTTCATTAGTCATGGGTGTGTTTTGGGCGTAACATACAATTAACCAATGAGAATTTATACTCTCATTCCCTTTAAGAGCCAGCGGGCGCATTGTCCATGGCCTGTTGCTATTACAATGGCGGATTTACCCAGACAGGAGGAGCTTTTCGGTGGAGGAGACCGATCTGCTCGTGCGTGAAGTAAAAGCGTGTGAGCAGTTAATATTCGGGGATGGAAAGAATCCCCCCAAACCTCCGCGGGTCAAAGAAGTATGGGAGAAAATATCGTCAGTAATTGTATCCTCCTTTGGCAAGAAGAGAACTTTCGAACAGTGCCGAAAGCGGTACAACAACGCTACAAGATGGGAAACAAAAGCTTTAAACTCAAATGAAATATCAAAAATAAACGGAAGGTGAAGGTCCATCAAACCATTAGTCCACTAGTTTTCTTTTTGATGATTTGTCCATATTATTTCTTACAACTTGCCACGCTGTTCATTTAAAACGACAAAAGAAATCCTAAATAAACTGCAGAACATTGCTATAAACTGCACAACATGGCTATATTCTCATTATTTGTGCCTGTTTGCTTACTAAAACATAAAAATACATGGCTATACAGGCTATACAGCTATACTGGCGCAGCAGCAGGTATATCGGGGTTCAAAGCGTTGTAGGTGCAATCAGTCTCGTCACAGGGCGGCGCCAATAATAAACGTGGGTATAATTGGCATTAACTGATCAGTCTCATAAAATCAATTCCATTAATATTACCATTAATTCTTATGTTTAATAATAAATTACCAAACAGTTAAATTGATGGTATATTACCAAAATTGTATGCTTATACTACAGCTATAGTAATAATGTATTACTTATAGTATCACAATACACTACAGTCAATAGCATTTACATACACTTGGACTGGATGAAGGCATTGGAGTATTTTAGACTGGGTGGCTTCAACGAGTACAGCAACAATAACAGGCAAACACAGTTTATCCCAAAGGTATAGAGTGTCCCAGTGACGCCACTTCCGCTCGATTTCATGGGACCTCTGAGCTCGCAAAAAATGAATGGGTTTCAATGAGACTAAAATAGCTATTTTCTGGTCCCAGTCGTTGTATGCCCCTGAAATGAAATATGTTGTTTGTGGATTAAAATGGTGTTTTTTCATGTAAAACGTTTTACCGTTTGTTGTGCTGTTGTTCAGATAAAAGCTGTAGCGAAAACAAAATTGAGAAAGACTACGTCGCGTTGTTGACGTCACGTCCCATCATTAGCCTACTCTTTCTCCGATCTATGTTAGCAGTAAATATACATTTATAACAGAGATGCCAGTGTGTTTTGTGCCTCAATGTGCGCATTCCAGCAGGAATGGCTGCTCCTTCTTTCGTTTCGCACAATTTCAGTGATGACGTATTTCATTCGCGTCGACAGCAGCGAAGAACTGTAGTTCACAAAGCGGCCTCTCACAAAACCTGCCACCATCAAACTTCTTCGCTGTGAATCGTGGTTTTCTTCGTATGAAAAATTATATTTAAAACTGACAAATATCATATGTCCCATTCATGGTACAATTCATACGGGACCAGAAAATAGTTTTTTGCTCTCATTGAACCCCATTCATTTTTTCTGACTTCCGAGGTCCCGTGTAGCGGAAGTAAAACGGAAGTCACTGGGGCACTCTATAGTTTATTAACTAATGAGCTACGGGTGTGAACTAATCCTACAGGTTATGCTGGATATATATACAAGACAATAGGGTGCTGTGTGTGTGTGTGCAAGAGAGAGAGAGAGAAGAGGGGGAACCTGGGGGGTCCCTAGTTGGATGTGTGAGGGTTAAGCATTGTGCCAAGATAAGCGCGAGAGCGGGGGGAGGGCACATGGTTAACTTGCTTTGAAACAATAGGCTAGTTCTGCTAGGCTATCGTTAGCATCCCTTTTGACCAGGTGAGATAAGGGTTAGTAAGAGGGGGAGAGAAAGAGAAAGAGCAGAGGGTGGCGATCCGATGAAGGAAGAGTCCTTGTTTTAGGAAAGTTCTCTCTCAGCCTGTAGCTGGGAATTGACTTCGCGATTAAGAGGTTTTCTGCAGTGGTTCGTTGCGCATAGACATTCAGAACTGTACTTCCTCAGTGTCTAGCTGGGAATCCTGTGGATTAGAAGTAGTCCGTTCCATTCAAACTCGAAATGTTGCTCGTGCAACGGGTAGCCTAGGGGAATCCGCTCACCCTGTTCGTGGCTATATGACTGAGAAAGGGAAGCCGGTCGCCTTTCCAGTAAACTTGCGTACTCGAGTTAAAGTATGTTGTGACCTTGTGCAAAGGCCATTCTTTGTCTATTTAGCTGCGCATGACGAAGTTTTGGTCTGCCTGCTTGGCTCCTTGGCCTGGTGCAGAGCAGAGAGGGTGTCTTCCTTTACGCCTGTGAGATCCGGTGGCCCACGAGACAGAGAGGGTGTCTCTTTAGCTCCATGCAGACTTAGACCAGCAGGACAAAGAGGCCAAGCAAGAGCCCGCCAGTGTTTTTAAAGAGTGTGAAACCTGAGAAGGGATTATCACCTGAGGTGTGGCTAAGGAAGGGGATCATGGGAAGGAGAATCATGGGAAGCGAAGTTTATGTGTGGTTGTACCTACAGCGTTGTGCACCCCTAAAATAGCTTTTCAACAATGCGCTAGTGACCATAAAGGACCTTTTTATTGATCAAAGTGCAACTGGTTTATGTGTCCTCATAATAGCATCTGGTGCGCTTTACGGCAGACCACACCTCTTCTTTTCGCCCGTCACGGCGCAATGTCATCTGCTATCTACACAAGGTGATTTTTTGCCTGAAAAAATGAACGTTGCGCTGGCACAGAATAGCAATGACAGCATGCGCATGTCACGAATGCACAATGCGCCACGGCAAAATAGGACTCCAAATCTCTTGGTTGTTGATGGTATGATAGGCATGTCTGTCTTTACTCTCACCTTGGTTATGAGAAAAAGGACTGCCAAGCTGCTCCATCACGTCCACTAAACTTGCATCTTGTGTAGGACTTGGCAAATCCTCATCACCTGGACAAAAACATTTTAATTAGCTTCAAAAAATCTTAATTTGCTTCATTTATCTTAACTTAATTGGTGACCAAGTAGAAAAGCTGCGAGTCAGCTATTGTGTTTTTACGTTTTCTTTTTTTTACTGGGGGGCAAGTAGCGAAGTTGATGGAAAAACTTGTAAAAATTGGCACATTGCTTCAGGACAGCCCCATGATTCTTTTCAGCAGGTTTCATGCCAACATCTCAAACTCTTAAGCGCAACCAACTGGTCAAAGTTGGAGGTACATTTATGCATGTAATTTTTGAACCGTACATACAATTTTCAAAAAACTTGATATCACTGGAATACTTGGACCAAGCCGAGTTCAATCCTATTATATCAATTACCACCATGATGGATTTTCCGCTATATTGGATTTTGTTGAACTTTTTACAGGTCACAAATTTTGTTTGGTCTATACCAACATAAACACAGAAGACAGCAAACAGGAAGTGAACTCATATCTCTGAAACACCTTACGTATTGTAACCAAACTTCATCACATGACTCTTGACCCCTTCCCTCTTGACCCCCCCTAAGCAGTTTTGTGTTTTAGGTCATATTTCTTTAGGCTATTTTACACAAAGTGAAACAAAATTGAAAGTGAAACAATTTTTTTACTGGATACAAAATCTGGCCAATCATCACAAAAACTACAATATTCTTTGAACATGTGTAGACGCATAAACACTTTTTTCATCAGGACATCAGGAGAAAATTTAGCTACTTCCCAAGTTACCCCTGTGGTGCTAGGGACAAAGCACTGAGCTTAATAATCTCACCCTCACAAGTTAAAATCCCAACATATGATGTCAAATAAATGTTTTTTGATATATCATCAAAACAATTCTGAGTTACAGGTCAATACATTTAAAAGTTTGGGCTCCTCAATCATCTGTGGTGCTTATTATGTCAAGATGTAGTAATCAGAACATAACACAACTTAATATGCAGAAAAAACTATGCTATTCTTGGAATGTGTGTATTCTAAGCAACATTACAAACACATACAAACTTTTTTTTGACAGTTCAACACCTGTGTGACGTCTGGAGAACATTTGGCCAGTTTCTCAGTTATCTCTCTCAGAGAGACAGGCTGCAGCCGGAGCAGAGACAGCGAGGTGCTCTGCAGACAGTGTGGAGTTTTGCCTAAAATTAACAATAATATATTTTATAATATATGTAATGTGTAGTGAGTAGTAAAATATAAAAAGGGTTTCTTGTGTGATGTTGACTATCGATCTGTGACAAGCCCCAGATAGAGAACAGCACCTGTTGTTTTGCCCTGAAAGAAGCACATAGCTGAGGCTGCTATGACATCGGGGGCTTAGGAATGTATCCTCTCTGGAACAGCTTAGGAGAGTGGTTTACAAGAATAGGTTGTCAGTGTTTATTCCTTGTAAGGTTTGGAAGTTGGCAGTGGACCAGCTTTTATTATTATAGGTTAAGGGTACATAAGTGAACAGAACTTAGTGAAACCTAGAGCAGAGCATACCAGAACGACTACGATGATGCTGCCTTTGCTCTCTGTGACTGCCTACAATAAACCTTGAGACTCATGCACAACAACTGCTCCTGGACCCTTCCTTTTGTGTGAGCCATCCTCAATCCAGGGGTTTCCTTTTGAAGGTCTTGCTAATTATTTTAATTAATATTAAGTTTATTTTATTGGTTTTGATGTGTTGAAATTTACAACAACAGAGCAGAGGCAAGTTTGCTGGACGTGCCATTACTGTATACTGAGTAATCGCTACAGCGCTCATCATATTAGTATGGCGGTCATTATTCACTCAAAATGGATTTCATTCCATTTTGTTGTTTCATTTTGTATATATAGACATATACTACCAGTTAAAATGCTTTAAGTAAAATATTGAACAAAATTTAGTGGGTATTTCAAATTAAACTATAGCACTGTCTCAAAGGTGGAACATTTGCCTATTTCACCGCTACAGAGCCACATCTTAATTTTTCAAAAAAGTTCAAGCTCAAAAAAGGACACCACATTACAATAGTTTGAGTTTGAGTTTGAGTTTATTTTATTTTTGAAAAGGGACAGCGTACATTAACATTTTCCTTACAGGAAGGCGATATGTTTGCACCAGGTTTTAGCATACTGCTAATTTCCACCTGTCGTCCCTTTGGCAGGTTGATGAATTAAGAAGATACCAGTAAAAGATAAAATAGGCCAAATGTCAGTTGTTTTCATAAAAACACACACACACACACACACACACACACACACACACGCACTCAGGTACACACACGCACTCACACACACTACAATGTAAAATAAAGTGCTAAAGTGAAAGTGCAAAATACTGTGTCCATATCAATTTCTCTTTACAAATAATACAATAAATAAAAGAAACACAGTAACCTTCATCAACAATTCCCCCCATACCCCTAAACCCCCCCCAACACACACAGGTGTAACCATCCCACTCCCTGCAACAACAAATCCCCCCATACCCCTAACCCCCAACACACATAGGTGTAACCATCCCACTCCCTGCCTAGTCCAGTTTACCCTTATCTAAGCATGCGTGCATGTCTGAGTTGATAAGATCCATTTCTTTACCAAATATGAAAAGGACTTAAAGTTTGTACAGGATAAAAGTTCAGCTGGGAGGTTATTCCACTGATTTGTGGCTACAGAGGAAAAAGATGTGTTTCCAAATGTAGTTTTTCGTCGTGGGACACTACACTCTCCTCTAGAGACTGATCTAGTAGTCCGGGTTGATGTCTCTGAGCACAGAGAAATAAATTGTTCCAGTGGGGGTGGTGCACCACCATGAATGAGTCAGTACCGTAATTGTATCAATCACACTTTTCAAAGTATAACAGGATCAATATTTACAACATTCTAACATGCATATTTGCATGTTGTATTGGAGTATTTTTAGTGTCCCAAATACATGTGGCACATAGACACATTAAACTTTAGAGGGGTAGAACTTAGAACTTAGAAAAGGAAAGATGAAAAGAACAAAAAAACCCTTAGAAGTAAACTTAAGAGATGAACATAAACATAGCATCCAAAGATTAAAATGTAAAAAGAAAGTTATATCAATATATTTTAAAGTCTGCATTCATTAGTCATCTGTGGTTTTATGGCATGATGTAGTGGTTGGATCGTAACAAAACTTAATATGCCAAAAAACTACAATATTCTTTGAATATGTGTAGACTTGGGTGATTTGTAATCAAAAACACAAACAAATAAACAAAGAACTTTTTTGACAGAGAACATTTGGCCAGGCTTACAGTTACTCCTGTGGTGCAAGGGACAAAGCACAATTGATGGTCATTGCCAACTTTTAAGGTCAGCATAAACGAGTAAATAAACGAGTGCAATAAACGAGTAAAGGTACAGGATATAATTACCTCTGCCAAGGAGGTTATGTTTTTGACAGCGTTGGTTTGTTTGTCTGTTTGTTTGTCTGTTTGTTTGTTTGTGAACAGCATAACTCGAAAAGTTATGGATGGATTTTGATGACATTTTCAGGATAGGTCAGAAAGTGGGCTAACTTAGAACTGATTTGTTTTTGGTGGTGATCCGGATAACCATCTGGATCCAGGAATTTTTTATTCAGTGAAGTTACCAGTGTAGCATGGAATCTACAGTTGTTGAGCGTTTGGTTAGAGGGTTCAGTGAAAGACAGAGGAGAGTTAGAGTGGTAGTGGTGAGCAGCCCAGTAGTTCATGTTGGCAGTGGAAATTAGATAAAGTACTCTCCTGCACCGAAGAGCCAACCAAGTTTGTGTGAGCATGAGTGAACGAACCCACCTGCACCGAAGAGCCAACCAAGTTCGTGTGAGCATGAGTGAACGAACCCACTAGTTAACTATTACACCAGAAATAAAATGTTTTAACACGATTAATGTCTTTTAATGTCTTAAGGTGAGAATGACAATAAGGTGGAGACTTAAGCTGCCTTGGCGGAGGTCTGCGCTCTCTGAGTGCTTTTCTAGTTAGGCAATAGGTTCACTTCTCTGTCTCTCTCTTCCTCTCACACAGTTCTTGAGTAACTGAGTGATAATTTTATTACTGTCAACATATGGTAAAAATGTTTAGCACTTCACAATTGGAAATTCTAACAAGCAGTGGTATAATTGTTAACTATCTTCACCTTGGAACTTTAAAATATATTTAGCCTACAGTTTGGCATTAGGTCTAATTTGATAGGCTATTTTCCTGTGTTTGCATTTTCGTCAATCATCATTTTAAAATAGTTTTCCCCTAAATGAGAGCTTTTGTTTACACAACCAAATTCTTGAAGGTGTCTTCAACAAACAATAGCGGGTTGAGTCGGGTTTGGTTAAAAATCAGTGTGCTATTTTGTGGTTTGGGCAGAGGATGGGTCGGGTTGGTGCGGTTGTTAAAAATCTTTGACCCACGCATCACTACATTCTCCCAATTTGGAAAATGTCAACAGTAAAAAAAATAAAAATTCACAGGTCACAATTTTTGACCAATTTTTACAAAACTTGGTACATGTGATCTTTGGACCAAGCCGCACAAAAGTTGGTGTTTTGATTTTAGCCCTCATTGGAACCAGTGACAAAAACAGGAAGTGAGCTCATATCTCGGCAACACCTTTGATGTACCGTCACCAAACATGACATACAGACTCAGCACCCTCTTCTGACAATGCAGAGCCATTTACTTCAAGCTCTCTAGCGCCACCAACTGGTCAAAGTTTGAGGTACACTTATGCATGTACCTTTTGACCTGCACATCCACATGTTCTGAACAATTTTCATGAAACTTTGTATGTGTGATGTTTGGGTCAAGCCACACAAAAGCTATTTTGTGGGTTTGATTTTCATGATCATTTGGCCATGACTGCCAGTCGAAAACAGCGACAAAACTACTGTACAGGAAGCGACCATATCTCGGCAACACTTTGACATATCCTAACCAAACTTGGTGTACCAACTCAGCCAATTTCCAATTTTCAAAATTCACTTGGCATCACTGCAATCCTTGGGTCAAGCCAAGTTCAACGAACCATGTGACGTCAAGCTCTGCCTCAAAACCATTCCGCTATTTTGGGAAATTTTTCACAAGTCACAATTTTTACCCATTTTTAACGAAACTTTGTATGTGTGATTTTTGGACTAAATCACACTAACAAAAGTTAGTCGTTGGATGGCCAAACGAATTTTGCAGTGAAGCTGGCAAACAGAAAGCTCATATCTCGGCTGTGCACAAAACAGATTTATGTGTAGTAGCATGACATGTAGATGTTCCTTTTGACATGGTGTCAGACACAGCAACACATGTACAATATATGTACAACTTTTCCTAGGTGGGGTTACACGCCAAGAGTGTTGAGCCCAAGGTATAAATACATTTTGGTCTTCTTGGTTGCAACAGTTAGCAAGTTACTACACAAAGACTGATTCCATTCTGTATCATCCAGATCAGGCTACATCCCCACAAAGTCCTATGTTTCCCAGTCTTTCAGTGGCCCAGGAATCCTCAACACAAAATAGGTGAAAAGAAAAGCAAAAAAAAAATCACACTAAACTTATATGACACTGCTAATGACAACTATAGTGGTGGTCATAACAAATGGTATGGTCCTGTATAAAAGGACCCAAAGACCAAAACCTCAAACTTTCGAAACCAACCCTCCAGATTGGTGTTATTTAAAAGCCCAAATAATCGTGGCCATAAAGCACTAGCAGGGGCATAGTTGTACCAGGAAAAATGGTAGCAACTGCATGGTCTCTTTTATCTCCATCTTTGCTCCCCCAATGTTTTTTTAAGCACTGGCAGGAGGCCAGTGTCAGTAACACCAGCTGGTCTTCAGTGGGTCCAGTGCCTCTATATCTTCTCCCTGTGGTCGCTGTGTACAGGTGAGGAGAGGTGCAGTCTATGTGACCCCAGCCATGGCTGCCTGTGAGAAGGCCAGGTGGCCACCCCACATTTACAGAGGTATGGATGAGGTGTTGGTAAGGGATAAAAGAGCAGCAGTTGGCGGTTTGTTTATATTTTTTACAAAAATGTGAGCTTTCAAAATACAGAAAACAAGTTGGGTCCAGTATTGAACTTGGACCTTCATGTTCTTTGTCCAACTCTGTATAGCTTAGACAAACCTAGGTACACAGATTCACAGCACCTTGTGTCTCACAGCAAGCTGAGCAAACTGCTACAACATAGAGCTTTCTATTGGTAAACCTCCCATAGACAGGAAGTTCTGTCTATGGCAGAACCATCAAGAATTGACTATGAAATGCCTCAGTATACTACCGGACAGAGGTACAACCAATCAGACCACTAATTGTGATGACGTATGCGTAGCATTCGTTTATCATTGGTTCCATATTTTTACAGAACACCTGAACTAGGTTGGCAGGTTAGCCAGACTGACTTCAAATGTAGCGTCACAGGCAGATTGGGCAGGCCCAGGCTACAAAAACCATAGCAATCCTGTCTAAACTACACTTAAACATTCAGCATCATCACTTATCTCATATCAAAAGGGAATAAGCTTTTTAACCATCCACAGCTTCTTGCTTTCCTACACGTGTCATCCTTTCTGGCCCACAAAAGAAAACGCTTTTTCTTAACTGTGAGCTAGCGTTTAAATGTCCATCCAATTACACCATTTTACTTTCAAATAGGTCATACCAGAGTGCAGAAGGGGGACCACAATTAAAGTTATGGAATGGAGTGGAAGTCTAAGACTATTTTTTCTAAAGGTCTGTGCAAGGTATGGTGAAAAGGAGGTCTCCTTTTCAAAGTGTCATTGGTGGTCCCCAGATCCACTTTTGCAACTGCTCAATCCACTAGGATACTTCTCACTCAGGCTCACAGAGAGTAAGAGAGTAGCCAACAAATGATAGCAGTCTGAACTACAAATAAAAGGACACACAGGTAATGTCTGAAATGACATACATCCTCCACAACAGGCAACATTTCCCTGCAGTAATAGTAGCAGAAGACAGTTGATTGAATGTACTCATGACCCTTTCACTCTTTACTGTCTCTTGAGATGGGACAATACCAAGATCCACATTACTGGCATCTTTGTGATGTGCTAGCAGCAAGGATGTGTGCGTTGCAAGGAGCAAAAAAAGGCATGGCCCTAAATTGCCAATCCAGTCCCGGTGGTGAATGCAGTGTTGGATTTGGCATCATGACTAAGGGGCACCTGCTGGTATTCTGACAGGAGGTACAAGAATGAGAACCACTAAGAACAGGCAACCTGGTCAAGGGACTCGTGTATTCAGATCATCTATTTGGTAGCTGATAGGGGTCTTTGATTATCACATTGTTAAGCAGGTATTTCTAAGTGGCTTTGGTAGTCCAGCCCATGTCATTATGTTCAGAAAAATGGAAAAAGATTTCAAATCTGGGTGCTTTACTGACAGTAAAATCTGGGTGCTGTATGGAATGCTTAGTAACAGTCTACTCACCCATAGTGTCAGTGGTCTGACTGGCCGCTACACGCAGAAGTGGGAGACTGGAGTCAGACCGCTGTGAAGAGGTTGAGGGGGAAGAGAGAGCTGTGCCATTGACCTTGGACTCCGTCTGTGGCTAGGACAAAGGCCAGTGTGCAAATGAGACATCAAGCAACGACTGCAAAGTTCACAGCTTGAATTATATAGACAACAGCAATTACCAAGGGCAGATGTCGTACATAATGGTCTTAACCAAAGTAAGTATTATGGTCTATGCCGAAAAACTTTCAATGTTGAGATTTTGAATGGCAGCTGAAAATTACACATATAAAGGCACATCTCAATTAATTTGAATTTTGTTGAAATGTGCATTTATTTCAATATAATGTAAAATAAAACAGCAGGCCCAACCAACTACTGAGGCCATGAAGATGAATATACTTTTCAGAAGGCTGACATTTCTGTATTAAAAATCTTTTATTTGTCTGATGTTCATATTCTGCTCATGGCCTGAGATTGGACGTATTGGATTTGCATTAGCTGTAGGCTGTAATAATCAACATTAAAGCACATTATTGAAATATTTCATAATATGTTTTAATTTTTAATGGGTCATAGAATAGAAAAACATGTTCACCTTGTCTTTGTTCACTAAAAAGGGCTGAGTTAGAACAAAGCAGGGTTGTTATGTCATATCTGCAAAACCAACAGAAGTTTAATTGTGGTTGCCAAAAGAGGGCACAATTTAGCCTAAATAGACCATTTTAATTCCCAATCTTAAGTTGTTAATGAGCTTGTGAAATTGCATTTGATCCTATGAAATTTTTAATCAAAGTGGAATGCATTTTATTTGAACATCAGAGCACAAGGTGCAATATTCTATTTAACTATTCTATGACCCCTTTAAATGAATGTATGTTGTGAGGATGATTTTGTTTTCAAGGCCATATTGGCAGATTACTGCATGTTACCACAGCTCATTTTTGCCAACTATTAAAGCAACACAATGTAGGATTTGCTCGTCTTACAGTCAGGAAATGGTATTGTCTGTGACTGTCGTAAAATCTGTATTTTATGCATCTGTTGATGCTGATGGAATTCCCACCAGAGGTAGGACTGATGCGTGTTCAACCATGTCTTCAACCATGTCTGGTTTGGTAAACAAGGCTAACGGAGCATTCTAAAAACCTTAAATTGGCCTAACATTGGCCCATGGTTATTCTGTGGTTACTTTAGGGAAAAGGCAAGAACGGTATCCTTACAGCATTTTATACGAACATTGTCTTAAGATATCAGAAACAAAAAAAAACAGTTGTAATGGTCCAACAGTAACAGTGCAAGGCCACTGTTGGTGGGGCACACCTCTTCCTCTTTCACCTTACGCCAGGGAGTGAAAGCAGGGCCAATATTCACCCACCCGTGCTCTAATATTATCGCTCTCCCACTTTCTTTTCTTTGCATCTTCTGAAAACACACTAAGCTGCTTCAGTTTTCTTGGTGTTTCAGCCATGACAACTGCTTATTCGTTCTTGTTTCTTTTATTACTGTCTATGGTTCTAACTCCGTTCCCCTGCCTCATCTTTTGAAGGGGGGGGGGGGGGGGGGGGATGTGACATGCCATAAATCCATCAAATTTTGTAGTTTTTTTTTGGTGACATGAAGTTGCATAGTGCCAGTGTAGATAATAAAGGCACTCTCAAGTGATGTCAAAGGTGTAATCACACCTACTGTGAGTTGTTGTACCATAAGTACGATTTTGAAAATATAGGTTGAAGGCTAAAAACTACATTGTGTTGCTTTATGTTTCTTCCAGTCAAATACTGCATTTTAATAGACAAGAGGCATTTTTATGAGCGGTGATACTGAATTCAGAATATTCAGTGCCAGTTTTTACCATTAAATTTACCGACTTCCATATTACTTTTATTCCTGAAAGTTTAATAGAAAAGAAGCAAACCATCTGATGTCTTAGGACAAAAAAGATCAAAACTGCAAGGTGGTCATTATCATGGAATACTTTACGCCGACCCCTAATACAAGCTGTAACAGCAGGTCCTGGCAAGGAAATTAAATGCAGCTGACACTAAGAGCTGACATTGAACAATATCAAAAATCTGCAGTTCTGAAAGCACAAGAGGCCCTGTGAAAGTCCCCCTAAAAGAAATCAATTTTGGGCCCCCACCCAAGCCCCCACCCAAGCCATCTATTATATATATATATATATATATATATATATATATATATATATATATATATATATAATAGATAGATAGATCTATCTTTGACATGATTTTAATTGCATTCGAAATGTGCCACCCTCATACTTCAAGGAAGCACTGCCTTGCTCAACCTTTAGTCAAGGCCAGAAATCCTGAAATAACCCTAGGAATAGGAATAATCCTAATCTTTCACTAATGAATACAGCCTCTTTTTGGACAAAATTAGCTGGGCAAAGCAGGGAGAACTTACAAGCTAAGCATAAAATTTAGCTCTAAAAAACAATCAATAAACCTTGATCAGACAATTTCATTTCATTCTTGGAAAATAACCACCATTGTAGGCTATAGTCAAACATAGCATCTTAACTCATTTTATTATGAGTTTTATTATTTTATTATTTATATGAATTAGGCAATTCTGGGGTGCGTTTTTTCGAATGCAAAATTGTTGACTTCTTAGCCACTACTGTTGTTGGTACTTCCAAAGTACCGCCCCAGAGGTTACTTTGAGTTTCTCGAAGTCTACTATGGTAGTACTGCACCAACAGTTGTCATCTTAACGTCCAGCTTCTTGCTAATAGTTTTGTAGCCCATACCGGTCTTATGCAGGTCTACAATCTTCTCCCTTAAATCCACAGAAAGCTCTTTAGTCTTTTGACAAACTGATTGATTCTGTGGCCAGGTGGCTTTTATACAAGTCATTAGTGATATCAGGTGTCTTCAATTTAGGTGACAAGGTAATTTGGACAGTCTAACTTGTCTGCATTAACAAGAACTCTTGATGGTTACTACGGGATCAAATACTTATTTTCCTCAATAAAATGCAAATAAATTAATACACATTCTTTAAAGTCGATTTCTTGATTTTCTTTGTGATATTCTGTCTCAGCATGTTGGACTACACCTACCATTAATATTACAGATTGATCGAGTCTTTATTAGTGGCCAAACCAACAAAATCAGCAAGGGATCAAATACTTGTTTTCGCCACTGTAAGTGAAAGACACCACACAGAACCTGGAAACCCCCATCCTCTGACTTCTGTCAACACACAAGCGTGGAGTTGTTACCAGGTGCGGCGTAGTGTCTTTGCACCTTTCAGAGGTGCTTTGCCTGTGTTTAGCCTGTGCTTTATGGAATATAGTCCCCCATCTAAATGTCACTTGGTCAGTTCCTTCGTATTAATTTGCATTGTCATTTGTACTAAATCTGAATGCACAGGTGATGAGAAGTAATTACAAAAAAAAATCGAGTAAATCTATTCACTTTTGTCACAATTGGCTAGTTGGCAACACTAGATTACAGTGACTATGCTAAGCTTAGGTCAGTGCTGCCAGATTCGGACAATGGCTGGGTCTGCTGGAAAACGCTTCTGCTCACGTATCCAGCTCTAGGGACTAGGGACAACTCTAGGGATATTGGCATATGTCTCTGCACAATTAAAGACATATTTCAGATGGTAGGGTAGATTTGCTATAGCTACAGGCAATAGTGATGACAAATATAAAGCAAATGAAAAAGAATATACTGAAGGGATGCAACCTTTGTAGATTTATTATGAAATGATCAAAGGGATAGATGGTAATACAGTGTGATGTGTAAAAAAATTGGATGTGTGTTTCACCTGCTCCAGGAGTTGGCGAAGGCGATGCAACTGAGATTCCAGCTGTTTGTTGTGATCCTCTAGAATTTGCATACGAGCTTCAAGACGACCTTTGTGCTGACGAAGAAGTTTGGCTTCAGCGATAAGCTCAGCATCACGGGGACTCTGTGGGGACACTGGCAACATCTCAGGTGGTGAGGGCAATGGAGCAAGACCTTGACGGTCATGAGCTTTTTTCAGACGATCATACTCTGCTTGTAGTTTCCTGTGAAAAAAAAGATCAGAATCTGCACATCATTGGATTACTTTAAAAGTCAATCAAATTAGTCTGACCATATTTTAGGCCAGTCATTATCAAAAACTCCCACCCACATTATCTTTGGTCAAACAGAAACCCTAAAACTGTTGTAAACATAGGACTTGATTCTCCCGTTTGTGGTACAAAAACGATGGAAATCATTTGCAGTTAAAGGTTTTTTGTAATCTTCAAATATTTCATGAACCTTTAGTACAAAACATTAAAAACAAGCTTAAAAACAATTTTAAGCTACATCTTCCAATTTTGATTGACATAAAACTTTAGAGAGTTCATCTCCAGATAAATCTTTTGATAAGTTTTTGTCAGCATTGTCTGCATACGACATATCTCAAATTTGGCGAGATTCATATGAACGCCCTATGATGAGTTTGTTTACTTTCATTCAAGGAAATTGTTTTTATAGGAAGTAGGCATGGACCAGTGTTTTCAATGTGTGAGGTTTAATGGACCTAAGACAAAAAAATGGCTATAAACTGTAGCGTTCTCCAGATAGCATGAAAAATGTCATTTTGTACAATTACAGTGCCCCCTATTGGCTGAATATTATGGTACTTGCAGTACAGTTCCCTAGCCTGGGCACGCCCATACTTCCTGTGCCGCTGCATTTGAATTTCGCTTGCAAAGTCAGTCTGGCCAAGCTCCCATTCAACACCGTTTCTACATTAACAGAGAAACTGGGACCAATGAAAATCTAGCATTTCAAAAAGGCAATGACGCGGTAGTTTAGCGACCAGAAATCTACCTCAGTCACTGTCAACATGGCAAACGTGGAGCAACGGCAAGATTTCAATGCAGCTGTAGCTGCTGTTTTGGAAGATGGGTGAACATGTTAGCCAACGAAGTCTACAAAGAAAATCTCCTTGGCATTGTTGTCGACGAGATTCATCTGACTTATAAATGGTAAGTGTTGCCAAGTCAACCCAGTTTACAGTATCTAAATAGCAGAACAACACAGTAATATCTTGCAAAGTTGTGGAGCTATTTCATCGACAAAATAGCTGCACGTTACATTGTCAGCGATAGCATATGGAATTTCGAGCTTTTGTGCAGTTACGTTTTTGTTTACTCATATGCACGTTACTATTCTCTGTCTTATACATGGACAATAATGTGATTGGTCGAAGCTTCGTCCAGTAGCAAACACAGGCATTTCACACACGTGGGTTAAGCCCGCCCTCTGAGAAATGGGTTTACAACACAGCTTGGCCAGACCAATGTTCGCAGAGCATTGATAAGTCGCGTTAGCCAGGCTAACAGTTCCCACCTTTTTAGTCCAAATACAAAACCCATTTACCCTTTGCATTTACCCTTTTCACTAGGTGGCGCTATGCTACAGGTGAGTCTGTATGGGCTAGGTCAATAGTCCTCCATAACACTAACATATCATAGCTTCATTTTGTTGGGTGAAACGGTCATTAAGTTACACAACAAAATCTTTTGGCAGTTTCCCCCTCTTTCATGGACAGTGGCACAACAAAGGGATGGCCCCCAGGGACAAAAAAGTTTCTATTCGCTGAAAGCCTACAAGGGCTACATGCCCACAAAGTTTCATATCCCCCAGTGTTGCAGTGTCCCGCTAATCGTTGACAGAAAATTGTTGAAAAAATTGGTTAAAAATCTGACCAAACCCTAACCCTAACCCTAACCCTAGCTTCACCAGCAGTGGTTGTAATAAAATGCTGAGCTTATCCCTGGTTTCTATAGGTTTCCTTTCAGATGCTGTCAAACTGGCAGTTTTAGACAAAAATGTAATTATGATATTAAACAATATGAGAAAATACATTATTTTTTTTCCATATTGCCCAGCCCTACTCATACGCCTACAAAACTTAAGATGATTTTACAGTGTGTGCAGAATTATTAGGCAAGTTGTATTTTTGAGGATTCATTTCATTATTGAACAACTACTATATTCTCAATCAACCCAAAAGACTATTAAATATTGAAGCTGAATATTTTTGGAAGTTGGAGTGGGGCTTTTTTAGTTTTGGCTATCTTAAGAGGATATCTGTGTGTGCAGGTAACTATTGCTGTGCAGAATTATTAGGCAAATTAATAAAAACCAAATATATACCCATCTCACTTATTTATTTTTGCCAGGCAAACCAATATAACAACTCAAAAATTACAAATAAACATTTCAGACATTCAAAAACAAAACAAAAACAAATTAGTGACCAATATAGCCACCTTTTTTCACAAGGAGACTCAAAAGCCTTCCATCCATGGATTCTGTCAGCTTGTTGATCTGTTCACCATCAACATTGTGTGCAGCAGCAACCACAGCCTCTCAGACACTGTTCAGAGAGGTGTACTGTTTTCCCTCCTTATAGATCTCACATTTCATGAGGGACCACAGGTTCTCTATGGGGTTCAGATCAGGTGAACAAGGGGGCCATGTCATTATTTTTTCATCAGCCACGCTGTGGAGTGAAAATAATGTTTTTCTTGAAAGATGCCGACTTTTTTGTACCACTGCTTGAAGAAGGTGTCTTCCAGGAACTGGCAGTAGGACTGGGAGTTGAGTTTGACTCCATCCTCAACCTGAAAAGGTCCCACAAGCTCATCTTTGATGATACCAGCCCATACCAGTACCCCACCTCCATCTTGCTGGCGTCTGAGTCTGCCCTTTACTGATCCAGTTTTATCTTGTGTCTCTTGTTCAGTGGTGGTCGTTTTTCAGCCTTCCTTACCTTGCACACCTTGTATTTTTAACACTCCAGTAATGTTGGAGCTCTGAAATATAGCAAAACAGCTGGCAAATGGCATCTTGGCAGCTTCACGCTTGGTTTTCCTCAATTCTTGGGAAGTTACTTTGCGCCTTCTTTTTTCAGCGCGCCTCTTGCGAGCCTGTTGGCCCCCTTCAAAAGCTTGGCAATTTCAAGGCTGCTGCATCCCTCTGCAAGACATCTCAAAATTTTAGATTTTTTAGAGTCCGTCAAATCTTTTTTCTGACCCATTTTGCCAAAGGAAAGGAAGTTCCCTAATAATTATGCACACCTATATATAGGGTGTTGATGTCATTAGACCATACCCCTTCTCATTACACAGATGCACATCAGCTGATATACTTAATTTGTAGTAGGCTTTCAACCTATACAGCCTGGAGTAGGACAACATGCATAAAAAGGATGATGTGGTCAAAATACTTATTTGCCTAATAATTCTGCACACAGTGTAATTTTCTTCTTTAAGACTAAAGACTTGCACAGAGGGGCCTCCATCTGTTAGCTATTTCAGTCACCATGTAACGTAATGCCAAATACTCTTTGGTACCTGACTCAGTCATCTGCTTTACATGCCCATTTTCATTTTCCAATTCAGATACCCAGTCTTTAGCCTCACTAAGTCGTTAAAACAACTGCAATATCAGTTTTCATTTTAACTCGAGTATGCTTGACACAGCCAATATCTGCTTGCCTGAAGTGTGAAACTTACCTAAGGCATATCCACTTCTTTGTGTGTGTGTGTGTGTGTGTGTGTGTGTGTGTGTGTGTCTAAAGTGTCCCTGCTCCAGGAAACTTACTTAAGGCACATCTACTTCTTTGTGTGTACCGTATGCTGCACTAACTTTGCCATGCCTTTGCTATTCTATGTTCCTCTTCATTTCTGTTAGCTCATTTTGTTCTCCTTTTGTAGGTTGCTTCGGATAAAAGCGTCTGCTAAGTGTAATGTAAAGTAATGCTTGAACTGCAGTAAACCAACATGCATACTCACTTGCAGCCATAGGCGCACATATAGTAACATAATATTACACATTTTTGGATGCATAACTAGATGAAATGCACTTCCTCCCCACTATTTACACTGTCTAAAATACCTGCCTACAGTAAAGACATGGCTCTTAACGGTCTTAAACTAATGCAGGTGTTGTGTGTTTACCTGTTCTCTTGCTCCAAATCATTCAAGACTCTCTCCAACTCTCCTTTTTCCTCTGTCTCCATAGAAATAAGTATCTGGGCGGGGCTTCGAGGCTGAGAGGGGGAGGAGCCTGTGTTGAGGCTCTGGCAGTAGTGCTGAATCAACAGATGCTCATCATCCCTGGCAGGTGGACACAGTCATAACATAATGACAAAAACAGCAATACACATTACCGAGATCAAAACCATTGAAAACAGTATGGAACATGGCTCACATGCTCTCGTTGGGTGAAATGCTGTCAGTCAGATATGTGCCATTTCTGGTTTCCATTTCAGCTAATCTGTAAGACAAAACACTTTTGTCCAGTCCAGTTACAAGCTACACTTAAAGAAACATTAAAGTATAAAGAGTAAAGGTGCTTTTACAAAATGACAGAGCAAAATAATTTTCATGCACCTTTAACTTGGTGAATGATTCAGGGATTCACAAAACAAATATTTAATTATATAGGCAATGGGTTAGGATAAATATAGTTGTAGTTATTGTTGGATAAAAAGATCAATATTCCCAAACATTTTATCATCCAGTAATGCTGATTGATGGAAACATAATAAGGGAGAGTGAAAAATATAAATGAAACAGATATGGTTGTTTGTGTAAGTTGTGAAAGACAGATTATCATGCTGTGATTACTGTAGAATGACAGGATTGTCATGATGTGATTGTTGTCTTTATTTCTAAAAGTATTATTTTATTTCTCTGATATGACAGTTAATGATAAATTATAGATTTCTGTCTTGTAAGTCATGCTTCAACCTGCTGGTGGCACCTTCATTCTCTGACACCAGAGAGCAAAAATTTCTTAAATTAGTAATGATGCAAAACTCAGACTAATAACTATTGTCAGCAGAATATTAAGGTTGTTTTAAGCAAGCTGTGCTGTCATTTAAAGGCCAATCAAATCTGACTTTTCAATATATTTCATGTCCTGAATAAAATGAAAATGTAATACAATAAAGTGAATGCTTTGATAATTTTGAAAGTCAAAGTAAGAAATGATTTTAAGGTCAAATGTACAGGATGGGTCATAAATATGGGACACATTTTAAAGGTGTCATGGATTTAAAAAATGGCAAATAGTAAATGAAAGAAAGAATTGAACGAAAATGAAGTAATCATGTTTTTTGTTCTTCTGGGGTCCATGGCATTACACTAAACCACTTTTTAAATGACTCAATTTCCTCAATTATTGAGGCTAACTTGTGTTATTGCAATCATTTAGCTTGAAGCCAAGCAATTAATAACCTTTTTTTCCCACAAAATAGCCATGGTCATACCACTGCTTGTATGCTTATAAATCGCGATACCACTGAGAACTCAATGAAATGTAATTTGCATGTTTTTACAGTTTTTCTCAGTCGCTTTGGTGCTTTGCGCTGGAAATGTCTCCTAAATTGAACAGTTGCTCTCAGGTGAACTTCAGCTTTCACTCACAATGAGATGTGTGAAGTATTAGTTGTAACGCCACTATATTGGTTGTAATCCCTTTAACCCTCACTTGGCAAGCATATATGAACGGAGCAGGACATAGTGTTTACAATTCTGTGACACAGAACTGGAAGGTCAGCAACATGGAAGAGGGGTGAGGATGTGAGGAAGGGGAAAAGAAAGGGGACAAAACAGGGGAAGAGGGAGAAGATGCCAAATACATAGGCAGATGCCTAACGAAATTAGGGCTAAAGTTGTGGACGGTATTGTCAATCATGGCCTCACAATGGCTGAGGCTAGTCGGAGGGTGCAACCAAATGTTGGAAGAACCGCTGTGAATTCAATCATTCAAAAATGTTGTAGGGAGAACAAAGTACAGTATTGTACAGTAACCCAACATCTCATAATATCTGGTTTACTGTACATTACTGTAATTTTACTCTGCACCACATAGGACTGAAAGACAACCACACAGAAGTGAAAGAGGGTCCCTTTTTACCCTTTTGCCCTTTTTAGCGAGAGAATGCCATTTGTGCAATGGTGATTAAAATAAGTTTGAAAAAAAAATTGAAAGCGCTGTCATAGAGGATAACAATGTATTTGTCAATATTGAATCTGTGTCAATTGCAACAATTGACAGAGTGCTCAAGAAAAATGAAATGCGCATGAAACAATTGTGCAAAGTACCATTTGAAAGGAACAGTGAAAGACTAAAGGAAATCCATTACCAGTATGTACAGGTAAAACATGTCTTCTATGTGTACTCTAATGTTCAGCACTGTAAACTGTCTGCTCTGCTGCAGCAGAGTCATGCAAAGGGTGGATTTGCCACTCCAGGAGATACGTTTCTCGCTGCATTGCAAGGGTTGATATACATTGTTATGTAGATGAAAATATGTGGCCAGACAGACAGGATGCCAGAATGATTTACCTATTTTCCATTACAATACATACTGTTATGTTGTTCACATTTGTGCACAGCTCTACCAAAAGGGTGTTTCTTATGTTTGTTCTAAATAAGTGACTGTAGTGTATTTTTCTTTTGCACAATGCTGTAGAATTGCAAAGAGCATATACAGTAAAAATGTGAAATGTACGTATTCAGTGTCTTGTACTCACTCCCCTAACTACAGCAACGTGTAACTTGTAACTAAAATGGCTGTACAGGTAGTGTATAGGGATGTCTTGAGCATTTTCAGGTAGTGTCAATGAGTTCTAACCTTTTTTTCTGCATTGGAAAACACTGAGAGAAGTTACTGTCATAATGAAAACATGACAAACCCATTTGACTATCTTGTTCATAAACAAGATAAAAAGACTTCTCATTTTGATGACACTGTCAGTTTCATTGACATGAATACTTGCTTTTGAGGAATGGACTATCCATTTTGAACAAGTGCTTTTGCAGGTTATCCACTAGGTTTTGCAGTTTGCACTAACTGTTTTGAGAAATGCACTAACTGCTGCGCAAATGTTAATAGTGTTGTGAGAAAAGTACCAAAGCGACTGAGAAAAACTATAATAATGAGGGTTACCAATACTAACTACCTGTAGGAAATAGCAAAATCTTTAATATGTGAAACTCATGTATATCAGTTTAGGAAATCAAAGAATATATTGAATGAATGTTTGAATATATTGAATGAAACCTGATATATTGAATGAAACCTGAATATATTGAATGGAACTTGAATATATTGAATGAAACCTGAATATATGGAATGAAACTTGAATATATGGAATGAATGTTTGAATATATGGAATGAAACTTGAATATATTGAATGAAGCCTGAGTATATGGAATGAATGTTTGAATATATGGAATGAAACCTGAATATATGGAATGAATGTTTGAATATATGGAATGAAACTTGAATATATTGAATGAAACTTGAAAGCTGACATCATCAAGGCACTGGCGCCATCTTTTGTTTTGATGTCATTTCGTATCTAAGGAGGCACCTGCAGCTCCTATCTATAATCTTCGTCTGTACACACGGGCCCAGGACACAAGAGGTAAGGAAATAATTTGCATTGCATTTTAATTGCAGTTGAGAAATGTTTCATTTCGTAGTCACAGGGAACAACAGTAATATCAGAGGTGTTAAGTATTCTGTTTAGCAGTAGTGCTAATCGCTAATTATCGGCTAATTTTACAGTAATAACCTACAGTCTATGGTAATAACAAGCAACTTTTCAACTATCTTACTCAAAGAGGGAGAAGGTTAAGGAGAGACAAACCAATCAAACCAATAAACAAACAATTCCAGTTGTCTCATGAGAGATGTCAGTGCATGTCTTAGACTTTGTTTATAAGTTTCAGTATAAGCCAAGTATACTTTACTATGCCATTCTATAAGTATATAAAATATAGTTTATAAAAGTCAACTTCAAGTATACTTCCTCAGTTTTAGTATAAAATAAGTATACTTATAGTAAACTTTAATAAACTTCTTTTTGCTAAGGGTGGTCTTTGTTTTTGTTTGTATGTTTGAAAATATATCAAACTTTTTTTCAACATTATGTCTTCTGATTTTGTAAATGCATCAGACTCTTGTGTACATACAGTTTGAGTAAACTTTAAGAGTACTTTAAGGAGTATATTTCAAGTATATAAATAGTAAGCTACAAGTAATATGCCAAGCAAACTTAAAGTATAACAACAAGTAAAGCAGTAAAATAACCAAAGTTTAGCGGCTAAGGAGCTGGACCTGCAGCCAAAAGGTCACAGGTTCGATTCCCGACAGCGACAGGTGGGTGGAGGGAGTGAATGACCAACTCTCTCCTCCATCCTCCCCTGTGACTGAGGTACACTGAGCATGGTCACATGTGTGATGGGTTGAAAGCAGAGGCTGAATTTTGTTGTGTGCTGCTGTGTGATCACAATGACAAATGGGAATCACTTCATTTTTTTATTACTTTATAATAAACTAAAAATAGGAACTTGAAGTACATAACTAGTACAATGGCAGTATATAAGTATATATAAGTACTAGGCCTGTAACGGTATGTGTATTCGTACCGAACCGCTGGAAAAACAGACGTTCGGTTCAATACAGTGCTGTACCGAACGAATACAGTCAGTATGTGTTTTACATGTTGCTGCCACTACATTTGGCTGTTTTTAACATTCACGAGGATAGCTGTATGTGGTTGGAGTAGTAAGGGAAGTTCTTAAGAGAAACCTGTTTGTGATTTGTGCTCTTATGACCACGTGGAGGTGACGTCACACGGCGAACCAAACAGACGAGCCTTTCCATTCTTACCACTTCACTTCAAAACTTTTACCGTGGCAGCCTGGCTGGCCAATATAAGTTGTCCCGCAAGCTAGCCAACATCTAACAGCAGCAACTGATTCAAAATTGCACATTGCATGGGCTACATGGGCTAAACATTATCATTGTGTTGCCTAGATGATATTTAAGTGTTGTAATATCATTCTATAAATGCAAGTAGTGTACTAGTACAAGCTTCTGACCGTATTTGTTAGCCAGCTTGCTAATAGTTAGCTAGTCGTAAGCTAACTTTGCTATCTTAAAACTTCGAGTGATTAAATGGTAATCTAGAGTACTCTGCTTGTCTTAAGTCAGTTTGTGTTACATTAAAACAATCCGTGACGACACCATCACTTTTGGTCACTCAGAGACTTTAAATCATACAAACACTTTAACGTTAGAGGTTCCACAAGTGTCTGCCATGTTGGTCTGAATTTTTTGTAACTCCTGCCTCTTAAGCAAACGTCACGCACTAAACACACCACACGCTGATCTAATTGGTCATAACAACATTCTCCTTTAAATAAACTTATCTTCCTGGCAAAAAAAATATGAAGATTTAGATTTACAATGAATTCCTTATTGTAACTGGAACTTAGTGCTGCACTTTAAATGTTGATTTTGTTTACTGTAAAAAGGAATGTATTTTTTATTTCAAACATTGGTTAATTTGAGAATATTTCATTTAACTTATTGGTACCAAGCAGCACTTGAATATTTTTACTGTTTCCATTTCTATATTGACATTTTGGTTAAATAAACAACACCATGCTGAGGAAGAAAATGGTTTCGCATTTTATGTCCATACTGTACCGAAAATGAACCGAACCGTGACCTCAAAACCGAGGTACGTACCGAACCGTGATTTTTGTATACCGTTACACCCCTAATAAGTACAGTATATAAGTGTACTTGCGGTATACTTTAAGTATACTAGAGGGATATACCAAGTATATTGATAGTATATAGATGAGTGTACATCTTGTATATTTTAAAGTGTACTTTTGAAACTTAAAATCAACTTTAAAATATACTTAAAGAATACTTTTATAAACTTAAAATGTTCCAATTTAATATAAAAAAGTATTAAATTAGTATACTTTCTAGTACACTAAAAGTACATGGTCTGTAGTATACTTTCTATACTTACACTTATACTGAAGTATACTTCATAAAATAAACTTTACGTATACTTTTTGCTAAGGGTAGATACGAAATGACATCAAAACAAAAGATGGTGTCAGTGCCGTGATAATGTCAGCTTTCAAGTTTCATTCAATATATTCAAGCATCCATTCAATAAATTCAAGCGTTCATTCAATATATTCAAGAGTTCATTCAATATATTCAGGTTTCATTCAATATATTCCATTTTTATTCAATATATTCAAACATTCATTCCATATATTCAGGTTTCATTCAATATATTCAAGTTTCATTCCATATTCAAACATTCATTCCATATATTCAGGTTTCATTCAATATATTCAGGTTTCATTTCATATATTCAAACATCCATTCAATATATTCAAACATTCATTCCATATATTCAAACATTCATTCAATATATTCTTTAATTTCCTAAACGGCATATATATATATTTTATAATCCAAGCATTTAAAATGGCCCACCCTGCATTCATCTGTTTTCAGTAAATAATTATTTAAGTCCTATGTCTCTAATATTATACTGTACATGTACAACACCATATTATAATGCAGACTAAGCTCCACTCCAATTGTTTGTTCTTTCTAGGATTTTTGCTAAGTAGAAGCAAATAGAGCTCACCTGCTGGCATAATGCTCAATCCGTGAATGTGTGTCATCGTGAGAGAGCTGAGGCGAGGAGGTAAGACTGTAGGGAATGTAAAGCATGCAACATTAATAAAAATGACAATACTTGAAATTTGAGTCAACCTTTCACCATTCTATACATATACTGGTTGAACACATACATACAAACACAATCACCTACATACACAAATACAGAGCACCCTCACTTAATGGACAATGTCATGACATGGATGTGTCTATTCTCAAAATCTTGCCAGGAAGTCAGATATACACTGTTTTAAAAAGAGCTCAAAAACGTGATATGGACAATGGGTATGTTCAATTGTAAAGTGAAGAATATTGAGATTTGGATGTACAGTATGTCACAAAAGTGAGTACACCCCTCAAATGTTTGTACATTTTTTATGATATCTTTCAATGGAAAACGTCTGAAGATATAACCCTTTTCTACAACGTAAATTAGGCAGTGTGCAGCTTATATAACATTGCAAATTTGCTGTTCCCTTAAAATAACTCAACACACAACCATTGATGTCTAAACCACTGGCAACACAAGTGAGTACACCCCTAAGTGAAAATGTACAAATTGTGCCCAATTTTTTCCTCCCTGGTGTCATGTGATCTGTTAGTGCTACAATGTCTCAGGTGTAAATGGGTAGCAGTTGTGTTAAATTTGGTGCTATCACTCTCACACTCTCTCATACTGGTCATTGAAAGTTCAACATGACACCTCATGGAAAAGAACTCTCTGAGGATTTAAAAAAGGAAATTGTTGCTTTACCTCTGCAGCAATGCTGGCAATCTTCTTATTTCTCTGAGGATTTAAAAAAGGAAATTGTTGCTTTTCATGTAAAGCAACAATTTCCTTTTTTAAATCCTCAGAGAAATAAGAAGATTGCCAGTACCCTAAAACTGAGCTGCAGCACAGTGGCAAAGACCATACAGCGCTTCAAGTGGACAGGCTCCACTAAGAACAAGCCCCGCCATGGTCGACCAAAGAAGTTGAGTGCACATCCACAGCATCATATCCAGGGCTGTGTCTTCAAAATAGGCATAGGTGTGTTGCCAGCATTGCTGCAGAGGTTGAAGAGGTAGGAGGACCGCCTGTCAGTGCACAGACTATACGCTGCACACTGCATCAAACTGGTCTGCATAGTTGTCGTCCCAGAAGAAAGCCTCTTCTGAAGATGACACAGAAGACATTCCGCAAACAGTTTGCTGAAGTTTACTGGAATCATGTCCTGTGGTCTGATGAGACCAAAATAAACTTATTTGGTTCAGATGGTGTCAAGTGTGTATGGCAGCAACCAAGTGAGGATTACAAAGACAACTGTGTCCTGCCTACAGTCAAGCATGGTGTAGGAAATGTCATGGTTTGGGGCTGTATGAGTGCTGCTGGCACTGGAGAGCTACATTTTGTTGAGGGAACCATGAATGCCAATATGTACTGTGACATACTGAAGCAGAGTATGATCCCCTCCCTTCAGAAACTGGGCTGCAGGGCGGTATTTCAGTATGATAACGACCCCAAGACCTCCAAGATGACCACTGCCTTGGATGAGGGTGAAGGTGATGGACTGGACTAACATGTCCCCAGACCTGAACCCAATTGAGCATCTGTGGGATATCCTCAAATTTAAGGTGGAGGAGGTCAAGGTCTCTAACATCCACCAGCTCCGTGATGTCATCATGGAGAAATGGAAGAGGATTTCAGTGACAAGCTGTGAAGCTCTAGTCAACTCCATGCCTAAGAGAGTTAAGGCAGTGCTGGAAAATAATAATGGCCACACAAAATATTGGCACTTTGGACACAATTTGGACATTTTCACTTAGGGGTGTACACACTTTTGTTGCCAAATGGTTGTGGGTCGAGTTATTTTGAGGGAACAGCAAATTTGCACTGTTATATAAGCTGTACACTGCATACTTTACATTGTACAAAAGTGTTATATCTTTAGACGTCTCTCATGGAAAGATATAATAAAAAAAATGTACAAAAATGTGAGGGTTGTACTCACTTTTGTGACATACTGTATGTGCATTTGGGATGAGTTGTGAATGTGTGTGGATTTGAGATGAGTTTTGGATGTGTGTGCATTCGAGATACTCACGCATGCTCTACGGGCCAAATGTTGATAAGGGTTACAGGACTGCAAGACAAAATTCTTAATGAGGCAGAGGGAGCTGACCCATATGATGGTCATTCATGCACATGAGGACACACTCATGAAGGACTTTAAGTCACTCTCATAGACCATCAAATGTAATTATTCTTAAGCACATATCAGACATTTAATTTATATAAAGAATGTTAAAATGTCTTTCATTTAACATAAAACACACCATTCTTGCTACATACATTACAAATGTATTCTATTAAAAAACTCCTTCCCACACTATCAAGCCTTTCTTGTTATGTGATTGATCATTCTGTGCTGCAATAGCGAATGCTTGAGAGCTTGATAATGCATGGGAACTGAACAGCAAAAAAATACTGAAACAAAGTGCACAAGAATTCCATTGATAATTTTCCACAGCAAATGACTGAGTGTATTGACATGTGCATGAGCAATAGTATTATGATTGCATTTATTATCCAGTTTATGTGTTTGCATGAACAATATACAAATACACAGAAATAAAAAAAGGTTCATCTTAGGACAGATGATAAAAACAAAATGGAATGGAACCGTGGCCACCACAGGCTTGTAGGCCTCCATACCTAGAACCATTTTTGCCCTCAGATAAATAAACAGCTTTTAAAAAGAAATACTAAAACGTTTCACAACTTGATTACAATATTCTAAATGCATTGCTGTTAATACTGCAAACCAATCTGGGTTACTATTTGAGATGGTAGTACCAGTCTTTGCCGTATCACTTTACCCTTCTTCCAACTTCAAATAGAAAAATATTTAAGTCTGTATTTTGAAAGAATATCTCAACAACATCTTAATCAGACACAAGTTGGTTGGAAGCCCACATTCATTGATTATTAGTCAAATTAGTCAAACCGTATCAGTACATGAGTAAATACAGCAATCCACATGTAACTTTTGTAAAAGGAACTAGAAACAAAAAACAACAAGAAAATATTTTCTCAGATAGCTAATAGGCTGCTACACAAGCATAGCCTGCACCAGACATTCATATTTGAAATAGAGTTCATATTTACATATTTTACAATGTCTGATCTGCCACATTATTTGTGTAAGCAATAATTAGGATTGTCTAAGACACTGATGCAACTTCTCAATGGTCAGGGAACAACGTGACTTTGTTTTGATGGCATTCAAATAAAAAAGGCTAGACTCACAGATATAAGTAGACCCAAACATTGCCAGTATTCGCAAAGCAACTTTCCTTATTGTGAGGTACTGATGTTTGATAACATGGTTAGACCAAAAGTCATCTGCACTCTCAGACTGCAAGTACTGTTTTAAAGCAAAGGAAGAACTCCACTAATCTGAAACATGCCTTTATCAACACAATATACTTCTTGTGCTTTTGAAGCCAATTCTGCATCAGATACAAGACAGAAAGGGTCACGGGCAAACAGCAGTATCTCTTTGGGGATGGTGAAATCTTTTTGCGAAGTTCACAGTCAGTTCTGTCATGAAGTCTGTCATGATGTGTGTGATGTTCGCTCTGGGTGGTGTGGTCATGAAATCACAGCAATTTTGAGCCCCTTAAGTTTAATTCAATAGACCTTTTTACGGCCCTGTAGTTCGCAATTCAAACTATTCAGGTGTCAAAAATGTCACAAAGAAAGTAGACCAAAGCAAAAACTTTTTGTTCATCTGATAATGACTTTCTCCAGCCAAGACTCGGACAATTCAAAGCCTATATATGTTGACATGTACAATTTTCCTTGGGTGAAAATTTATGGACTGAGTTCATACACCTTGTCAAGCCCAAGGTAAATAAATAAATAAATTGATGTTTTTGGTTGCAACGATTAACGAGTTATTCTGCAAAAAGAATGGTGCCCCTACACATGAAATTTTACAAAATGTGGTGTGGTCTTTAAGAATGTTGTGCCCATTGAGTATGGGGTTTAATGAAATTTAGACAATTAAAGGGCAAGATATTGAGTGTAGTGTAGTTACAAGTGGTGTTTCAAATATTGATTAGTTGATTGATTAGAACTTTCCAAAACATTGTCTGCAGATGACATACACCATTTTTTATGACAATCAAATTTACAGAACATAATGTGCTTCAAGAGGTTGGAGTAGAGTCTACATGGTAAATCTGATGCGATAATGACTTTCTCTGGCCAAGATACTGGTGATTCAAAACCTCAATTTTTTACATATACAACCCAAATATATTACAGTGGGGACGAGGATGGGATACCTTTCAGTTTGAAGGGTATTTCAATTGTAGAACTAGCGCAGTTAAATTTCTAGGAGACGAAGTAAACCTGATGTTTGTGATCTGAAAGCTCTACCCTCCATCCACAGGGATCAGTACTGGGGCCACTTCTGTATATTGTCTCCATGACATACAGGCATGGATGACAAGAAACTACCTCAAATTAAATAGCAATAAAACAGAACTTTTACTTATTGGGACCACAATGACAAAACATCACTTCAATTCCTGTAGGTGAGGACCTGATCCAATATGCCGCTCAGCTCCTGGTACAGGCTATGGTCATCTCTTGCCTCGATTACTGCAACTCCCTCCTGGCTGGCCTACCTGCTTGTGCAATCAAACCATTGGAAATGGTCCAGAACGCAGCAGCACAACTGGTTTTTAATTAACCCAAAAGGGCACGTTACGACACTCTTCATCAACCTGCATTGGCTCCTGGTGGCCGCTAGAATTCAACACAAGCCTTTGACTCTAGATTAAAAAGTCACATCAGGATCTGCCCCTGCTTATCTTAAGGTCGAAAGGCTAATGTTCCGTCTTATCTCAAGGTCTTACTAAAGGCAGACTTACAAACCGTCTGGCCGTACCCTCTTCCACACGAGGCAACATCACTCTAAACTTTTTTCTGCCATTGTTACTCAATGGTCGAACAACCTACCAGTCGCTGTAAGAGCAGCGACATCCCTCTCGACCTTTAAAAAGCTTGTAAAAACCCTTTTTTTGAGAGACTGCTTCCCTTCCTAACAAAACTAATCTCTACTAACCAACTCTTTTCCTAGGTGCCTCGTGCTTGTATGAGTCTGTGTGTGTAAGGTGGTGTGTGTGCCTGAAGTGTCCCTGCTCCGGGAAACTTACTTAAAGCACATGTATTTCCTTGTGTGTATGTGTGTAGTTTGTTTACTCTGTTAGCTGATTATGTCCTCCTATTGTAAGTCGCTTTGGGTAAAAGCATCTGTTAAGTGTAATGTAAAGTAATGTAAAGGTGAGGACATCATACCAGTCTCCAAACAGGTAAAGAGCTTTGGCGTTATCCTGGATAGCACCCTCTCATTCTCCAATCACATCAGTAATGTCTGTCCAACTGCATTCTTCCAACTCAGGAACATCTCCAGACTGCTCCCTGCACTTACCCAACACTTTGCTGAAGTGCTTGTCAACACCTTGATAATGTCATTGACTACTGCAATGCCATTCTGTCAGGCATCTTAAACAAACTCACCCACCGTCTTTAACTCGTCCAAAACTTTATTGAATTCCCTTACCTTATGCATTAACACTGTACTCTATTTCACAATTTTAAAGTGCATTAAAAACTCACCCTTTTAAATTAGCATGTGGGCTTTAAGCCACTTGTACCATTTAATGCTCTTGTTATTGTTTGTAATGTTGATTTCTTTATTTTTATTTTCTGTAAGGTGACCTTGGGTGTTTTGAAAGGCGCCGTATTACTCTTATTTTTATAACCCAAGATATAAGCATTTAAAATATGTCCTGTATTTTTGGCCCACCCTATATATAAATAACAAATTCAAAGTTTGCAAGAACACTTTAGTTTGCTGGCGGAAGTAATTAATCATTAATGAGTACATACTTATGAATGGAAAAGTACACAATTTGACTTTAAGGACAACACTGCACTGGTTTGGTTTTTGTAATAGTATAAGCGGTCATCGTTTGAAAAATCTGTCTCACACTAATTTGGTGAACGATGCACTGTTTCATAGAGAGAAAATATGGTGGAAAATATTAGACTCTTAATGAAATGTATCAAATGAGTTGTGGTGTACATGAATGTGTAACAACTAAACTCTATAAATCTTACTCTTTCAAAAAACAGAACAGCTATCAGTGACCAAGTTAACTTTACCAAATGGGCCAGTTGTCAGCAATGTGTGGATCATCAGTGTAACTCAGTCAGTAAGTAGTGTTGCTCCTTGGACTTTTTTAGACAATCTAATATTCTAACCCATACTTTATCTGCATCTCTCTATTTTCAACAAGATATGGTACCGAGGTAACCCATACACTTAAATGAAGTGAAATTCCCATCTTCAAAATGCACACACTTTTTGCACTCCTAAGAACTCTAATTTAAATGTAAATAAACTATCCACAATAAAACTATGGATATTTGTCACACCAAAAACGCATGCTCGCTGCTCAATAAAAAGCAGCCTGACCTGACCTGAATTATACAATCAAGTTTATTAAGGTCTAGTGGTGGTTTGCAAAATATGAACTATTGATCTCATGACAAGAACCACTACTAACACGCCCTTAATTGAGTAAGAAACAAAGAGTGATGTTATACACTTACGTTTCCATGTTGTCCCCCTCAAGGACAGTTTGTACAGGTAGGTAACCCATGCGTGGGTGCTTGGCAAAATAGCGTTTTGTTCTAAATTTGTTCTTCAGCACCTTAGCAAAATCTCGCACATCTTCTCCTGATGTAGTCTAAGAAAATCACAAAGAAAACATTTTAACTATGCTACATATTTTAAAACAAATGCCTTTATATGTGACATACTATTTCCTTCTACACACACACATAAACACACATACCGGTGTGCAGTACTCAACCATTGGATACTGCATTTTGTGCCCTTTGGCTACTCTTCCAGAGAAAAAGCAACTTTGGCAGATGTCATAATTGAAATGCTTTAAACTTCGATATCTGAAAGAACCATGAAAATAAGACATATTAAAAGTGTTTATACATGCAACAGAATTATGTCAAATGTAAAAAGATGCACTGTATTCCATAGTAGTACACAGTAGTGGTTTTAGGCACGGGCGAACAGGGCGCCACGAGCGCTTGGGAAAAAAAAAAGCTTTGTGTATCATATCGCTGCAATCAGCACATTGGCGCCCCCTAAGTGAACTGCAGGCGTCCTTACTTGCTGAGAAGGGGCCATGCACAAAAGCAGCATGTTTCTCTGCCTCAGGGGGGGCGGGGGGACCGCCACTGGTAGTACATATTATGACAGCCCCATGCCATTGCTATGTTCTGTACAAAAAAAGTACAGCACAATCCCAGATTGGTTTGTATGCCTCGTCTCTTTAAATCTTTATGAGGTCACACAATGTAGGTAGAATTGGTAGTCCTTACAATGGAAGCAAAAAAAAAAAAACAAATTGTACGTACTACAGGTACTCTTCACAAAGGAGCATTGAAATAAAATGCTGGGATTATGATCAGTCTCATATCAGTCTCATATAAATGAACCATTAACTGTAATGTTTAACAATAAACACTAAATTGATGGTGTATTATATACAGTCGGAGGAAAAAGTTTGTACACCCTTTGGAATTTCTTACATTCCTTCATAAATTGGTCATAAAATATGGTCTGATCTCTCCAACAACCTCAAGAATGAACAAAACAGTGTTTGCTTGAACTAAAACCACTCAAACAATTACATGTCATCATATTGTTATTGGCCATAAGATGGAAATATTGACAGGATAGGGAGGCGTAAATAAGTACACTCTTAGCTAAGGCTCCTCCAAGAGTTAATTAGACTAATTAGATGATTACACAATTTGACCCAGGTGTGAGCCAACCTGAAGTCCAATTACTGAGGTGAGGTTGTGTGTAAATGGAGACAGTTTGGAACGGTTGCCAAGGAGTGGCCGCCCTGTCAAGATTACTCCAAAGGCAAAGCGAGTCATCATCAATGAGGTAAAAAAGAATCCAAGAGTGTCTGCTGAGATACTTGAGGAAATCACTTAAACATTCAAACATCTCTGTTGACATGTCTACTATAAGAAAGACACTGAACAAGAATGAAATTCATGGGAGAAGGCCACGGAGGAAGCCATTGCTGTCCAAAAAGAACATTTCTGCTCGTTTAGAGTTTGCGAAAAAGCATTTGGATGCTTCCCAGTGTCACTGGGAATTGAAAAACATATTGTGGACTGATGAAACCAAAGTTGAATTGTTTGGGGGGAAGACACAACATCATGTCTGGAGGAACAAATCCCGGCAAATCCGTTCTGTGGTGCACCGTGGTCCTGCGTGTCCATAGTTGAAGGACTGTTAAAGGACTGTGGCCTATGGGAGGACTTAAATATTCGGGTGACCAGCTTCGGCGGTTTGCTGCAACTGGGGTCCCTATAGCCGCAGATGTGCTTGAACTTTGTCGGACTGTTTGCATTTTGAAGAGGAAGCGGTATGTTCATCGTGGAAGACGCTCTCCTAAAGCCAACTGCCCCCCGCCGCTTGCCGAGCCATTGTCGCGGCTGGATGTTTCTCCTCCTGGGGTTCATCGAGACTCTCATCTCCAGGCTGTGTCCCTCCGCCGGGCAACGCCAAAGCTGCCGGTGACTTTTGATGATGCTGTCCCGGTTGATTTGCCCATCATTCATTTTGTTTGTTTTTTTGTTTGAAAGTGTTTTGAGACCATGCTACATGGTGATACTGCACTGTAAACAATAAATATTATTATTATTATTATTATTATTATTATTATTATTACAGGAAACGTCTGGTGGAAGTTATTGCAGCCAGAGGAGGGTCAACCAGCTACTGAATAATAGGGTGTACTTACTTATGCCTCCCTATCCTGTCAATATTTCCATGTTATGGTCAATAAAAATATGATGACATGTAATTGTATGAGTGGTTTTAGTTCAAGCAGACACTGTTTGTTCATTCTTCCAAAGGGCGTACACACTTTTTCGTCTGATTGTATTTTGATGAAGGTATCAAAATATGACTATTTTCCTTGCCATTGCAACAAAAACAAAAGAAAAGTAAAACAATTTATTCCAAAGGGAGTTTGTTAACTAATCAACTAAAGGTGTGAAATAATATTACAATTAGTGATGGTATATGTGTGTGGTTGAATGTAAGGCAACAAGGTGTGTGTGTGTGTGTGTGTGTGTGTGTGTGTGTGTGCGTCTGCGCGTGTGTGTGTGTTCTCTGGGGTGCACGTGTATGTGCTGGACAAAAAGAGGGGAGGGGAGCAGCTGGACTCACACAAGAGTGGGAGGCACGTAGCACATGATTAAAGCATTCTCAAACAATACTACTTCTGCTGGGCTATTGTAAGCTAAAGCCTTATTGGTATTTCAATGCAGGTAATGTTGGGATGGGATTAGGGCGAGAGAGAAAGAGATAACAATAACAAATGCTCAACTCAAAGTCAAAATGAAAACAGTGTACATATTTAAATTAGACATATGTTTAAGCAATATTTTGTCACGCTAAGTATTATGCTGGCTTTGCCACTTGTACACTTGAGATTTAGCAGAAAAAAGGCCTGGTTGCTCAGAGTGCCGAGTTTCGTTCTGGGGGGCAGAAGACAATTTGTGCTTGCAAAGCAGTGGGGGTGTGATGAGATTCTTGGAATGAGTAGTTCCTTCAGGTAGGAGGAGGTGTTGCCCCTCTAGTGAGTAAGGAGTGAAGCCTCTTATTAAATCCTGGCCAAGAGGGGAAGCCAGTGAACTAAGCGTAGGGGTGGGAATAATGGCCCTCATTTATAAAACGTGTATGATCGAAAACTGGGTACATGCGCCTTCCCACACAATACTTTATTTTTCAATTTATTAACCTGAGACCCCTTAGCAAAAAGAAGTTTATTAAAGTTTACTATAAGTTTACATATTTTATACTAAAACTGAGGAAGTATATTTGAAGTTAACTTTTATAAACTATACTTTATATACTTATAGCATAGTATAGTAAAGTAGCCTATACTTGGCTTATACTGAAACTTCTAAACAAAGTCTAAGACTAAGTACATTTATACTAACTCGTGCTTAGCATTTAATTTATATATTAATATAATATAAGTTTAAAAGTTAACAGTATATAGTAGCCTATGTGTGCTCAATTGCATTATCTTTATGTACCTTAAAATCATACACAAAAACAGAAAAACATTTGCATTGACTTTATTGATCTAGCTACTTCGTAGTCCTTGGTATCTCTGCTTCGTCATCCTCCAAATGTCTTCTATATGGTCCCTTTCACTATGTTAGCTCTAATGAGCTGGTTGTTCAGCTTCTTCCAACTGACTGGGTGGTATCGCGTTGCACTTCTGTTTTTGTGTATGATTTTAAGGTACATAAAGATAATGCAATTGAGCACACATTCTATATGCTGTAAGTTTTAAACTCCACCATTATATAATATTAATATATAAATTAAATGCTAAGCACGAGTCAATGACTTGACTAAAGGAAAAGTATATGTTTTCATTTTAAAGTATAAGTGTAAGTATAAATGTACTTAGTCTTAGACTTTGTTTATAAGTTTCAGTATAAGCCAAGTATACTTTACTATACTATTCTATAAGTATATAAAATATAGTTTGTAAAAGTCAACTTCAAGTTTACTTCCTCAGTTTTAGTATAAAATAAGTATACTTATAGTAAACTTTAATAAAGTTCTTTTTGCTAAGGGGCAACATGGATGTGTGCAGTGTTTATGCTTAAACCTCAAGTCCTGACATGGTGTACATACAATATTCCTGCCTGAGAATAGTAACGTTTTGACTTACATTAATGAAATATGGTAGTGTATATTGGATACAACTACCCCTGCACATTTTTCATCTATCCTGAATGTAGGCATAAGCGTGTCTCATGATGTGGTTAGGATTGGTCTGACTAATCAATATGTAAGGGATAACAGCCGTTGAGGCATGCATTTGATAGAATTAATCAAAGCTGGTGGAGCCAAATCCATCAAGTATATGTCAAATTTCGTCGAATGCCGTCTCAAAGGCTGTTATCCCGCTTATGGCCTGGTTACCACAGTCGTGAATTTAGAATGTAATAATTTACAACTTCATTCCAGAACATTTTAATTATTCCATTCTACGTTCTTTACAATTAGGAATCATTGTCTGTTGTTTATGGCAACATGTCGTTAAAAGGTAGAAAAATAGTAGAAAAGCAACCGTTAAATTAAGCTATATGGTTGTTATAGTTATCATTCTATTGGGGCATTGATATGGAATGGTGTTTAAACTTTATGCCAGAATTTTAGAACTTCTTTTCATAGTTGAATGGTTCAACGGAATTAATGCATATCCCACTAGCCGATCAGAAAACAGCATTCTATTTGACCGGGCCATAACAACAATTTGTTTGGCTTTATTTAGACATTGCATTGAAGGGCAGAACACATTTTGGTGGCTGTGTCCAAAACAAAACAAAATGCTGCCTTTGAAGAGAACATTTAGTGATAGCAAGGCATCAAGATTGTTCAAATTGAATAAATGCATAAAATGCTGCCTTCGAAGGTACCTTCGTTTTGACCAACTTTGAAAGAAGCATAGATAGATTTTTAATTCTCTCCTTTTCCGCCTTCCTTGCTGATGACAGATGCTATCTGTCAAAAGTAATTAACGACTGAAATTGCAACACACTGTAGCTATCTTGGAACTAGAAAACAAGTTGGTTTCCCTCATATTGTTAATTCTATGGGTGAGGCCTCTGAATTAAAACTTCTAATTCAACATTATATTTAGACTACACTCTTTGTAAGCTATCCATTCTTATGCCTTCATATATCACTGGTTAGTAAAATGTATGCTGGTCCTATCTTCTTAGTCAAACAAAATTTGCGTATTTAAAATTTGTGTATTTTATACTGTTTATGGGTGTCTCTAGGTATGCTGATGGATGTATATGTGTTACCTGAAACCAATGATGGGGCACTCCTTGCATATGTTACACTTTGCCTGATGTTTAGCTGTCTCAGCAGCAGCCACACGATGCAGAACAGGAAGCCAGACCATAGACTGTGGCTCAAGTCTCATCCAATCCAGAAACACAGCTGCCTCCAACTCAGGCTTATTGTTTGCCTAAAAATGACATGTTGTTATGGATGAGGCCACACCAAGGTTTCTGCATGTCTGCTCATATATGAAACATCTATGTAAATATATATCCATTTATGTAAGTACAGTCGTGGTCAAAAGTTTACATACACTTGTAAAGAACATAATATCATGTCCCTCTTGAGTTTCCAGTTATGTCTACAACTGTGATTTTTCTCTGATAGAGTGGTTGGAACAGATACTTCCTTGTCACAAAAAACATTCCTGAAGTTTGGTTCTTTTATGACTTTATTATGGGTTAACAGAAAAAGTGACCAAATCTGCTGGGTCAAAAATATACATACAGCAATGCTTATATTTGGTTACATGTCCCTAGTCCATTTTTACTTCAAGTAGACACTTTTGGTAGCCATCCACAAGCTTCTGGCAAGCTTCTGGTTGAATCTTTGACCATTCCTTTTGATAGAATTATTGCAGTTCAGTTAAATTTGTTGGGTGTCTGACATGTACTTGTTTCTTAAGCATTGTCCACATGTTCTCAATGAGGTTTAAGTCAGGACTTTGGAAAGGCCATTCTAAAACCTTAATTTTAGCCTGATTTAGCCATTCCATTACCACTTTTGATGTGTGTTTGGGGTCATTGTCCTGTTGGAGCACCCAACTGCACCCAAGACCCAACCTTTGGGCTGATGATTTTAGGTTATCATGAAGAATTTGAAGGTAATCCTCCTTCTTCATTGTCTCATTTACTCTGTGCAAAGCACCAGTTATATTGGCAGCAAAACAGCCCCACAGCATGATACTACCACCACTTTGCTTGACGGTAGGCATGGTGTTCTTGGGGTTAAAGGCCTCACCTTTTCTCCTCCAAACATATTGCTGGGCATTGTGGCCAAACAGCTCGATTTTTCTTTCGTCTGACCACAGAATATTTCTCCAGAAGGTCTTATCTTTGTCCATGTGATCAGCAGCAAACTTCAGTCGAGCCTTAAGGTGCTGCTTTTGGAGCCAGGGCTTCCTTCTCGCACGGCACCCTCTCAGACCATGGTGATGCAAAACACGCTTCACTGTGGACACTGACACCTGTGTCCCAGCAGCTTGTTATTCTTTGCAGATCTGCTTTTTGGTGGTTCCTGGTTGACTCTTCACCCTCCTGACCAATTTTCTCTCAGCAGCAGGTAATGGCTTGCATTTTCTTCCTGATCGTGGCAGTGACACAACAGTGTCATGCATTTTATACTTACAAACAATTGTTTGCACTGTTGCTCTTGGGAACTACAGCTGCTTTGAAATGGCTCCAAGTGACTTTCCTGACTTGTTCAAGTCAATGATTCTCTTTTTCAGATCCGTGCTGAGCTCCTTTGACTTTCCCATTGTAGTGTTTGTGGGTGTCTGTATCCAATAAGCCCTATTTAAATGGCCTCAGAGAAGTCACCAGCTATAGTCACTCATAATCACTCACAAGAAGTTAAAAGACCATGATATGAAGCTCATTTCATTGACACAACTTTCTAAATCACCAAAAATATTAATTCATGTTGCTGTATGTATATTTTTGACCCAGCAGATTTGGTCACTTTTTCTGTTAACCCATAATAAAGTCATAAAAGAACCAAACTTCAGGAATATTTTTTGTGACAAGGAAGTATCTCTTCTAATTACTCTATCAGAGAAAAATCACAGTTGTAGACATAACTGGAAACTCAAGAGGGCCATGACAATATGTTCTTTACAAGTGTATGTAAACTTTTGACCACAACTGTATGTATCTACATAAGGATGCATTTATGTGAGTATGCATCTATGTAAGTATGTATTTGTGGGAGTATAAATCTATGTAAGTACCTATGCATTTATATAGTTGTGAATTTATGTATTAAATCTATGGATTTTTTTTAAGGTTGCATCTATGCATTAATATAAGAATGCATCTATGCAAGTAAAGTAAATATACTCACAAACTGGAAGCAGCTCCTGACGCTAGGTTCAATATTGCTGCCACCAAATGCTGCAACCTCCCCAAGTTGCCGTGGTATCTGAATACAATCATGGAGCAAAAGACCCAATCGCCTCTGATCACAGAATCCTGTTACACTTGCAACTTGTCTGAAAAGAACTAGAAAAAAAATGGGATTGATTCTAGGTTTTGGTTATGTTAAAACACTTTTTTATATTCTGATGCACATCCATGCTCTGTGCATTAATTCCCCGGTGTGAAATTTAGAGTTATCTTGTCAAAGAACCAACTGAAAAAAACCCAGAAACAAGCATCTCAACAAGAAAAGTGATGTTTCTCTGGACCCTGTGTAAGACACAAGTTTGCATATAGGAATATTACATTTTTTCAAGGCACTCACAAAGTAATGATTGATATAATAGGTAAAATAAGTGAGATAAGACAGATCACATTAATTACTACATTACCTCAAGAGTTATTCAAGACTCATGTAATTTGTCACATAGTATTTGTACACGTACAACTGCAGTGAAATGAAATGTGATGCTTCCAGTAGTGTAAACAAAATATATGAAATAAAAATACAGAAATACTGTACAAAAATAAAGTAAATATCTAAGGAGAAGAAGAAGAAGAAGTAAGGCTATAAGCTACAAACATTTTAATACATGTTAAACCCAAAATACCCACTATACAAAAACATACAAAATATACTTTCCAATATAAAGATCTGAAAAATTAGTGTATGTATTGGGTTGTTCGTAGTAGGTGTGCATTGGATGGCGGTTTGTGTTTATGAGGTGAGGATGCTGTGGTGGGTTGGTAGTTTAGTTCTTTTTGCCTGGGGGACAAACTTTTTCCCAGACCTTGTAGCAACTCATAACGTAATAACGGCTCTTAACGTAATAACGGCTCTTAACGTAATAACTGAAATGTAATAAATGTAATAACGTAATAGAAGTAAGAAGTAAGAACGTAATAAATGACTCTTAATGTAATAAAATCATGAGCGCATAACGTAATAATGTCTTTGCGCATAACATAATAATGTAATAACCTATTACGTTATGAGCTCCACTATATAGCAACTCATAATGTAATAAAACCTCATAACGTAATAATGTCTTATACTGTGAGAAAAGTTGCATTAACACTGTTTATCTAAAAAAGAATACTTTTATATGCTATCAGTGGTTACAACACCACCAACAAAAACCCGACAAAGAAAACAAAATAAACAGAAACTTCATTACCCACAAGGGGTGACTGAACTGACCAGATGGATATCTAAGCTCAAAGTGCATTTTGAGTTATTATAATGTATTGCTTAACATTAATTAACATATTAGTTATTCCATTACTCAGACGTCAATTAATTTCTTCTGATTAGAGTAAATTGAATTGTCAAAAAATAGAAACTTGCTGTCTATGGCCAAATTTGAAAAATGGAGAAAATCACGGTTTTCATTTATGAACAGTTAAATTTTCCCAGTCACAATGAGTACTTAGAATTTGATAGTTGTGGTAAGTATGTAAGGGATAATGTATTGTCCACGGGCGACTATATTTCCCGACAGGGGCGAACAGCGTTATTGTTCCGCCCCTGAAGGGAAATATTTTCCTATAGTCTCCCGTGGCCAATACATTATCCCGCTTATTCCATGGCTTATTACTGCTTATTACTGCTTATTTTGAGAAAAGACAGACAATTGTTTACCAAAATAATTAAGAATTTATTCATATACACATTGGCTTCTGTCGAGAAAAAGTAGTCCAGTTGGAACGTTATTGTTGTTCGTTCCTAAGCAACACTCCACTGTCACTGGATATTTTGTTGCGCTGCGAATATTTACTTTCAAAGTGGCCGAACTACTTGCGGAGTGATATGGTACCGTAAATCTGAAGTGACAAAACTCGTTGCCATTGGCAGCGAGTGTTAATGGCGCAGCAGGCGGTTATCGAAAAAAATCCGTCCGCAGAACGCTGGGAAAGTCCATTCAAAGTGAATGGGAGCTGTCGCAACATTCTAGAGGGCCGTAGAATGATCATGTAAAAGGTCACATTTGTTAATGGGCAGCATGAATTCTGGCCATAAACTACTAAAAATATTACACAGTGCACCTTTAATCAACAATAGGATTGCTTCAAAAACGCTAGTTAACCGTTAACGTTTCACCTTGCAGCAATGGCAAAAGTAAAAAAATGAATTTAAGGCCACTAAAATAAAAGGCTACTCAGTTTCTCTAATTTACATATAATATACTGAAAACCATTCCTTTTTTAGATAAACAGTGTTAATGCAGCATTTCTCACAGTATAAGACATTATTACGTTATGAGGTTTTATTACATTATTATGTTATGCGCAAAGACGTTATTACGTTATGCGCCCATGATTTTATTACATTAAGAGTCGATTATTACGTTCTGAACATTTATTACATTTCAGTTATTACGTTAAGAGCCGTTATTACGTTAAGAGCCGTTATTACGTTATGAGTTGCTACAGACCTCCTTCATCACTGGGCATTCCCTCTGACTTATCTGTCAGTATTTAGGCAGCAGGAAAATGGCAGCATGCTGCGATTTTCCAAAAGCTGGTAGAGACTTAGCTTTATAACTCTCCCTGAACTGTGTGTAGCAGTGGTCCAATATGTTGTCATCGCGCGTTGGGAAGTTGATGTTTTGAATAAATTCAGGCATGGACCGGGTTAGGTGTAGCTGTTTGAAATCGCCAGCCACAACAAGTGCATCCCCTGGGTGCTAATTGTTGTTGCCTATTTAACAGTTCCTGCAGCTCTGTTACAGTGGTGTCTGTATTTGCTTGTGGGGGGATATGGACAGTAGTAAATTAGTTAGTTAGTTATAGCTTTATTGATCCCCATGGGGCAATTGTATTTGCAGTACAGTTGCTGGCACAAGACATGAGACACAGACAGGCATATCAACAACAAAGAACACATACACAGCAAAAAAAATAAAATAAAATAAATAAATAAATAACAACGTCCAGATGGCAGGAGTTGAAATGAAGAGGACAAATGTAATATAACAGATGTAAACTCACGAGGTAGATAGAAGGGTCGGACCACGATTGCTAGATGTTCCAGATGAGGCAAACATGATTTAGAGAAGACTGACATTCTTTGAGTTGCAACACTCTGCCGGGGTGATGGTACAGTCCAGTACAAGTTGAGTTAGCCATGTCTCTGTAAAACATAGGATGCTACAGTCCCTGATGTCTCTTTGAAACTGTATCCTCGCTCATAGCTCATCCATCTTGTTCTCAAGAGACTGCGCATTGGCTAGTAGAATGCTGGGCAGTGGAGGCCTGTGTGCTCTATTCCTCAATCTGTTTCGGGCCCCGGCTTGTTTACCTCTATATTTCTTCTTCCTTTGCCTCGGAGGTGATTTGCGTCTCCATGGTTTCCTGCTGCATTTCGGAGTATCTCAGTCGGCCAGGTGGAATCGGTGATTAAAACATCATGAAATAAAAAAGTATACCCTTCCAACATTTTGGAGTGAAATGGCATCATAGGTAATCAGCCCGTAAGATGAATGGAAATGCAACAAGTGAGAATTTGCTCAGTTGATTAGTATACGTCAAAAAATTGCTGAGATAATGACTTCACTTCCTGTTTGGCATCATGGGTACTGTGGTTGGCTGTGATGCATGAATGCCTTTGCTGTACAAACCTACTCAGGAATTATTTTAATAAAAAGTGCACATAGTTATAATTTAAAAAAAAATGTATGTAAGAACACCCCCTAATAACCAAAATGGGCAATCTTTGGTATGCCTTCTCCTTATTGGCACCCAAGTGTCTCTTATCAAGTTTGGTTAGCATATGAAATCCTTTCTAGGATATGACCTCACTTTCTGTTTGACATCTTTGCCATGAATTTTGGTTGGCTGTGATGTGCAGATGCTTTCAGTGACCGTAAAAGTGCTTAGTATAATTTGTTAGACTTGGTCTGGAGATAATCTCTGCCGAATCTTATAATAATTGATCACAATACATAGCTTGTGCAAATTTTCTTTTGTTTTAACAATATCCAATATAATGGCTGTTGTCATCTAGCCTGGGCCCACCCATACTGCCTGTGATGTTACATTTGATTTTGCGTTTAACTCAGTCTGACCAACCTGCCTATTCTCGGCTGTTCCTTTGGCTGAAAAATCGGGCACCAATGAAAAACAAACGCTACGCATTCGTCATCGTAATCAGTGGTCTGATTGGTTGTAGCTCTATGCAGTAGTCACAGAGGCATTTGAAAGACGTCCTTTGAACCCACCTCTGAGAACTTCCTGCCTATTTGAGGTTTGCCAGACCAAGCTCTGTGAGCTTCCGAGCTTGGTGCGACAACCAGGCTGGTTGTAATCAGGTTGGCATGATGAAATTACATGCTTTGACCTTAACCCAATCAAGAACTAGATGCACCAAATAGCGGTACATGGTATGACCGCCGCAGTGGGCTGTGAGGTTAAGCACAATAAGAGAATGAATTATTTTTATACATTTTTTTCCAAGAGAGTTGTGTAATTCCAAGGTAATTTTTGAAGACGTTATAAGATTTTTTCCAAACACTGTGTGCAGATTATGTACACCAAATTTCCTGATAATCGGATAAACGCCTTTGAAGGAGTTAGTTAATGGGTGTGGCCTAATGTGTTTGAAACAGGTTGTCTCAGGGAATGTGGGGAAATAAGAATTGTGTTTCAATACCTTATCATTTTGCAGTTATTAACCAAAATGGAGTTTTTGGTAATTATACTGCCCCCTATAGAACAAAGTTTAGGAAACAATGTGCTTTAAGAGGTTTAAGTAGTGATTCTACATGGTATATTTGATATGATAAGGACTTTCTTCTGCCAAGGCAATTCAAAACAGTTTTCAAAATCAGTTTTTACATGTACAATTAGGTGCCACTACATGCCAAATGAAAATTTATGGACTGAGTTAATACACCTTGTTGAGCCCAAGGTTTAAAAAAAATTATTGGCAAGTTATACCGCAAAAAAATATTTTAGCTTCACATCTTCACAAGAGAACAGCGCCCCTACACATGAAATTTTACAAAATGTGGTGTGGTCTTAAAGAATGTTGTGCCCGTTGAGTATGGGAGGTTTAATGAAATTTAGACAATAACAAAGCAAGATATGTTGTGTAGTGTAATTACAAGCTATGTTTCAAATACTGATAAACCTAATAAAAATGTCGGCAGATGACATACACCATTTTTCGTGACAGTCAGATGAATGCCCTTGGAGGAGTTTTGCGATTTTTGGGGGGCCAGCGCAGAGGTGGGATGGACCCCTGGCACCAAAACAGCTTATTCTGTTTAATCCAGATGGGGCTACATCCCCAAAAAGTTTCGTGTTTTCAGTCTTTCAGTGTTCGGGAAATCGTTGACACAAATTTGGTGGAAAAAAAGAAGAATGAAGCAAAAAAAAAAAAAGAAAACTATATGACCGCTCTAATGCTGCGCTAGCAGCAGCTGTGATATGGGAATGGTTTCACTGATCTGATCTCCAGGGGGGTTCCTTTGTAAAGCTTGGTCTATTGGACAATTATATGTCATTACACATCTTTTATTTACCCAATTACCCTATATTTATTTACATATACTTACCTTTTACACTTATTTGACCTTTTGTGCTTTTATATATTGTTCTTTGCTTTTAGTTTTGTTAAGCACATTGGACTTCTGTGTATAAAATGCGCTATACAAAAAACTTGCCTTGCCTATGTGTCTCATGAAAATTGGACAAAATTTGTGACCTGTAAAAATTTTGTTTTACTTTTGACATTTTTTCAAATTGTGATTTTACATTTTCGTAGGTAGAAATTTGTAGGATTGCAATGGTACCAGACTTTTGAAAATGGATCAAAAGTTACGCACATGAACGCATAGCCAACGTTGACCTATTGGTGGCCCTACAGCATATGCATCATTGACATAAAACCGAAATTTATCTTGGGACTGTCCTTAGCAAGTGTGCAAATTTTACTTTAGAATGACTTGATGCCTACTTACGTACACCTGTACTAAAAAAAAACAAGACTGAAAATAACCAGACTGATTTGATGCCTACTTACATCTGTACTTATCCTCCAGATGTGCTTTACAGAGGGAGATGATGCCAGTCTTCAATGATAGCGTCCTTATCTTACCACTTCTGCCACTGTGAACGAAAACCAACATTCACTAACATTTGTCAATATTTTTAAACCTTTGTTTAACCTATGTTTTATGTAAGTGATCTTCAAGGGGCCCTGAGTAGGAATTTCAAGTTGTTTTTTAACAAAAACAATTATTCCAGTAAAATATGTGACCTAATTTATGTGTAAATATCACCACCTGTGTAATCAAAGTATGCACCAGTCAGCACATTTCCACCATCAGCATCAGTAATATTCAGAATAGTGACAGTAGCACGATGGGCTGTTCTCGCAATTTGTCATTTTTTAAAAAAATTAGGAGAAGGACGATGAGGATCATACTTAATTTGGATGATTCTGCATTGAAAAGAGAATTAAAAAAACAGGTTGACCGGCAACATCATAAAACAAGACTAAATATAGCTGCAAGTGGCGAAGACAGGCCCTCCATTCCTGCAAATCATGACATTTTGGCTGTTTTGTTCGCCTGATTCCTGTTTGTGCTGTTTTTCTCACTTCAACTTGATTTTGTTGTTGTATTTCAACATTTTCGTTGTTGGAAGTGGGCATGAACAGTGGTTTTCATTAAATACAAGGGAAAAGAATATTTAATGTTATTTAATGAACTTTTTTCGGACTACTAGCTTTGCGGGGAACACTGTCCCCATGATAAAATGTCATAAAAATTTGGCGTGCATGCCAACAGCACAGTATAGATTTGATGTGTCAAGCTTTACAGAATGTGGGCGCTTAAAAGCCAAGATGTTGACATGGATGGTTGTTTTCAATGCATGAGTTTCGATGAAATTTCAGTTCAAAATGTTTTTAAACCATAGCAATTTCCCAAATAATAGCTAAATTGTCATTTTGTAAAAATACAGCACCCCCTATGTGCCAAATTTTATGGTACTTGGTGTGTTTTCAGAGGCTGACCTGCTGACTGTACATGAATTTTCTGCAGTTTCTGCTTTCTCAGTTTAAGATACTGGTAATTAAAAATTCCAGTTTTTATATTTACTCTTTTTACTTAGTAATGCTATGTTAGAAACAAGTGTTTATGGGCTGGGTTGATATGCCTCTGTAACAGTGATGCATGGGTTAATCCGGTTACGAGTCACCAAAAAATATTTTTTAATGATATTCAGGTTGTGGTCGGTCAGGTTGTTTGAAATAAAGATGCCATTTAAATTTTGGTAATTTATATAGTAGACAAAATTTTCTGAGCGAATAACTGGCGGTGCAAGATGTCGCAAACTCTGTAGGAGGTAGAGATGGAGACGGCAAGAGAGAAGGTAAAAACTGGGGAGTGGAAGCTCAACAAACACATGAATAGAAAGCAAAAGCTGAAGACCATAGTGCTGGCTTTGTCATGTGTACTTTCTGCGATGCTATTTATACATTTGATAGCCACAAAACTGGCATGATCAACATGGCCCGTCACAACTGCGGCACTTTTAATTAATTAATTAATTAAACCAACAAGTGGCACCTTTTATTTCATTTTTAGCTTTCATTTTAAGCACAGGTTAGGCTTACTGTAGACTATATATGTGTTTCAAAGTGGAAAGACGCCAGAGTAGCCTGCTTCCCTTTGGCAGGTAAATGACCGGTGAACACTACTGATTTTGTAGCTGTTAATGATAAGCTACAGGAAACATAGCCTCGTTAGCCAAATGGGAGTAAATCTATGTTTGCCATGTAGGCCTGCTGTAAGTAAACCTCAATTTAAAAAAAAAAATCCACAAGCCGTTTACTCTATGTTGCTTTTTGGCAAATATCTGCAAGTCTAACCAAATTTCCTGCTTGCAATTCTAAAAATATTGCTATGTTTAAAAAGTTGAATAGCATGGCCACACGTTGTATGCCAGCTACTGTAGCTGCAATTCACTTTTACAATAGGATGGCAGAAAGCACCTAATCAGTTTGTTTCAATATACCATTTCAATGTTACATGGGAGAAATTCCTACACAGCACCCGTTTCATCACTTAATACCAAAACATGATAAAACCATATAACAAAAAAACAGAAGAGTTTTAGATGTCACACTCCCTCGTAATATCCAACTGCTACACACTATTAAAAATAAGTAATGTGCTGTTAATAAATAAATTAATAACATAGCATTAATAACTGAGCATCAACATAAGCATGCTGACTCCAAATCAGAATCATGAAGTTCATTTCATGAGCTATGTGAGGGCAAAAGAGTACATTCAGCATTGTTGCTCCTATGTGATGGTGACACGAACACTTGTTTTACGTCAATATGGGTATGAGTAGTTCGGGCAGATGTCCTTTACTAAGAGATGGGTGAAACACAGCAGGAGATGTTTCATCAAGGGATCAAAAGTCTGTCTGTCTGTCTGTGTACCTAACCTTGTTTGTCTGTGTTATTAATGTTGCAAATGGCATTTCTTGCTTCTATAGTTAGACATCTTGTTAACAACTAATGCATTTGCATTCAAAGTTGGTAGGTAGAAATGGGCCTGCCTTGGTTAATTTGATGATGTGGGTAAAAGGATTTATTATTTATTTGGACAGAAATTGGCGATTTGGCATTTATGTGTATAGTTTGTGCTGCAGTATGACTATGTGGGAGAAAGAAAATAAGATAAAAAAATTGTACAATATTAATAGGGACCCATCAGCTTCTGTGCAGTATGCAAGATCTATAGGAAGTATACACTGATGCATGTTTAAGTGGGCAAATTCTAGTGATATATTTGGAATCAGCACCTCTAACTTGCTCAAAACATCAACCAAAGCAACAAACAAAATTTCTGACATACTGGCAAATATGTGATTGATACACATTCTACGAAAGCATTCAAATGCTAACAGTTCTTACTATCTCAGGTCAAATGAAAATTAAAAACAGTATTTAAACTTGTATTTTACTACACAGAGGTGTTATATGTGAGCATACATACATGTCATAGACATTCAGCAGCCAATTTAAACACATATCCACACAGAGCGGTACATTGACCAGACTGCTGTGCTGCTTCTCCAGTCGGGTGTAGATATTGGTGAGACAGGAGACCACCTGAACCACATCTACCAGTTGCTCATTCTGTCTCAGTCCTTGTTGCTCAAATGCCTCCACTGCTGTAGACATCCCTAGCAGATCCACTAAAAGCAAACACAAACCTGTTCATATCACTTCCAAACCTCAAACCTCAATCAAACGTGATATTTCAGTTTCATCTTATTAAAAATACCACTATTTATGAACACAGATAGCAATTACCCTAACTTTTGTTAATTAAAAACAAAATCTATCAAAACCTTCTCAAGCAATGTTGCAGACATAATCATGCATACATGTGATTCTAATCAGTGAAACCTGGCTGACTGACACTGTTGTCTAACCCTCTTATCACACTAGTTTTTTGATTAGTATGATAATGTTGGAAATCAAACTGATAAGGCTAGCAGTAAGCTTTTGTCTTATCTTACTCCTGATCAGTTTCCTAGGACTCAAAAGTATATAGGGGATTTAAAGCCAATGCATATTAACAACTTTTACACTGACCAACAACACACAGTCATACTAACTATAACCCATGTAAAGATGTTTTATTTATGTAATAATCAGCGAAGCATCATACATTTATAGTACACTTACATACCCTTAGATGCTGAAGTATGCTTTCTATGATAAAAATTCAATCCTACTCACAGCACAGAGCTTTCTGAAGACGCCTAAGCTTCATGGCTGTTCTGTAGGCAGAGAAGCGCACATTGTTCAGATCCGCTGCATGAGAGAAAGAGAAAGAGAGAGAGTAAGAAGGACAGACAGAGAGAGAGAGACAGGGACAAGAACAGGGACAGAAACAGGGAGAGAAAACAAAATCTTTTAGATGAATAACTGTAAACTGCAAAAAAGTTACAAAATAAAACATAATATTCTTTTCAATTTAATTAAGTTGAAATTTAGGAGAAACTGCTATGCACCAAGAGCCTTTTTTATAGTGTGTGCTTTTGTCAGTTGTAGGCTGTTGTAGGCGTTAGAGTGTGGACACCCGACCTGAGTTGGGTTCAGTCAATTATGAAATCTTACTCAGGCTCAGGTTGGATTTAGTCACCTCATCACAAAGACATGTTACATATAACAATATAGCCATAGCCAACATCTCATATGATGTTTTGCAAATTGCAAAAGTCCATTTGTAAATTATACAAAAATATATTTTAGGTGAAATGGGTTACCAGAATCTAGCCTTATCACTTCCTTCCTTCTTGGTGGGATTTGTTTCCATAGCTGTGAAGTGATCTTTGCAACATGATAAGTTGGAATGTTTGGAATGGAGCAAAACCCTGCCAGCCTGTTGCTTAGCCAATGCTTTCAAAAGGTTTTAACTGCTAGTGCTAGGTGAGTCATGTAAACATGGAGACTAATCGCTATTCTTAAACCATTACTAGGAAGACTTTTTACAGATAGCACCTTGAGGTAGTTGTCCAGTGGCCGCCATGTTGAAATGAAGTCCCGAGTGACGAACACCAACCAATAGGCGGGATAGGAGGAGAGATTGCACAAATTAATTTGCAAATTAATGGATTCCATCTGTTGGTGATAATATCTAGTGATTGTCTACAAGGGAATCATTTTTTACAATCTCTTATCCTATTCCGCCCATTGGTTTTGTGTTTGTCAATCAATTTGTAGAAAACAAACATGAGGATACTTGCCTTGTTTATGGTTTAAAAATAGCATTTTCTTTGCAAGCGTATACTACTCCTCTAGCACTAGCATTGTGAGCAACTTGTTACCATGTTGCAATATACTCCCTAAGTTCATTTGACACAGGAATTCTCCTTCAAAATCTCAGCTGAGTTTTGGTTGGGTTCCGACAGCAAACTGTCTAGCAAAAACAGTTTTTGGACTTTTAGCTTCAATGGTAAATAGTGTCCTCTATGGCGAAATGTCATGGTGACCATTCAAAGAAAGATTTGTTGAGTTTGCATGTCAAGTTTGATTAAGTTTGGGTAATTAAGATGTGGACTATGAACTATTTTAAGCTATGTCTTTTGATTGACATGTAACTTTGAACCGGTTCATCTCAAGATAAATTGGCATTTACCCATTTCCCTAGGTGGCGTTATGCTGCAAGTGAATGTGTATGGGCTGGGTAGATAGTCCTTCATAACACCGACATAAAAAATATTTTGTTGGGGGAAATGGTCATTCAGCAAAAACCTTTGGGGGTCTCCCCCTCTTTTACAGCACCCTCTGCCAGCCGTCCTGGACTTCCTGTTTAAGGTTACACTCAGCTGTTCAAGGGTTGAGGCCCTTCTTGGCGCTTCACAGCACACAGGAGAAAGGCTTGGTTTACCTTCCTGGGATGGAAGATGGCCTGGCTGCTTACTTGGCATGGCAGATTAAAATGGCACGAAGACCTCCATGGCTAGAACCCCTGCCCGAGTGGAGGAAGGCAATAGATCTCTCACTTCGCACTAACAAGTGCACTGCCGTAGCACAAGGGCATGCTATTGGCCACCGGTGCAGCCCCCTGCAGAATGACGGTTATGGCCATGCGCTTGAGGTGATGTGCCCCCTACAAAATGTTGGAGTGGCTCCACCTCGGATCTTGCTATGTAACATGCCAGCTCCCTCACATCCAATTATTGCAATGCGTTATTAATATAGTGTTAAACGCATGACACAAACAAATCTTCCCCACAAAAACCCTGTGTTCCAATGTGTTTCCTAAAGAGTTCATTGACACAGAGCCTTGCCCTCTGGTAAACTTTTCCCCCACACAGTATGCACATTAGCACACAGCTGCACAGTTTGTACACACAGTAACTCATCTGCCTGGCAATTCCCCACTTTTCCAACAGATGGCAGCAGACAACCATATAATGAAGCTTTGGTTGCGAGTAACCACAGTCCCAAGTAAGATACGTATAGCGGCTACTAGACCTGCATACACTGAACAAGCATTTGCTAAAAATACCATTCAAGATGTTGATTTTGCCACATTTTTATAAAAGCTTCGGAGTTCTGCCCTTGGCCTGGGCATGTCCCCTCTTACTTTCAAAAAGGTGGTTCAGACAGGGTTGGCCCCTCTCAGGAGGCGTGGCATGCACATACTGACCTAAATGTTGGGTAGTGATGGCGAGCTCCTGCATGCTCTTAAAGAGTCACATAGCAGACACACTAAAACACCTGTTTTTTGGTAAAGTGGACCAAGAGCTGCCTCACCCCCACACAGTCCATGTCCTACCTTCACATGGGGCTGGACTCAGACAGGATAACCATGAGGCCATCACACATGACACAAGCTGCCCTGGGCAATTCACAGTGCACCTATAGTCACAGTGGGCCTCCTGCAGATGTGGGATTTGCCAGCATGTTTTGAGGTTTTTCACACTCTCCCAGTCTAGGACAGGAAAATGTGTGAGGTGAGTGACAAGCAAGCAAGTGATCACAACAAATGCCCTCTCTGGCTGGGGTGCTGTGTGCAAGGGACAGTGTGTCAGAGGAAAGAGGTGTGGTGAATGGTGAAGAGCTCTAACACACTAATGTGTAGACGCTTCACCTGACATTTTCGCCTGATGCTCACAGGACATTACATTCTAGTGATATTGGATAACACAGAAGCAGTAACTTACATAAATTGCCAGAGAGGCTTAAACTCCCTGAATATGCAGAATATGCTGTTGTTGTGGGTGGGCCACCACTTCCTTTCACTCAAAACAGTCCATGTTCCTGGTATTCAGAACAATGCTGCAGACATGATGTCGAGAGACCCCCTCTCTGAGTGGTGGCTGGCGCCCTCGGGTGGTGCAGCAACTGTGACAGTGTCATGGACAGATTGACCTCTTTGCATCCCAGAAGACAACACAGTGCCCAGCTTGGTTCTCACTGACGGAAGACGACCCTTCGCTAGGTTTAAGCACTAGCCCACGACTAACCCAGCATTTGGCCATATGCATTCCCCCTGATAGCACTACTTCCAGCTCTGCTGCAGGGGGTGAGAATGAGTGTGTGTGGTTCCTGGAGCTGATGTCATTATTAAACAGAGAACCATCCATTTTCCTAGAATGCAAGCATCTCCTTTGCAGGCAGACGGAGAGATTTGGCACCGAAGTGTTCTGGCCCTTGACAGGCTAAAACTGCTGAATGCAGTTCTCCAGCTCTCTGTAGCTGAGACCATACAGAATGAGACAGCCCTGTCAACACACTCTGTATTTGCTTAAGTGAAAGCTGTTTGCTGACTGGTGTAGTGAACACAGGATCGATACACTGACAAAAAAAGCGGTCTTGCTTTATTGCTGGCATTGGTGTCAGTTTAGAGTGTGAGTGATTTGACAGCACTGTCTGTCAGCCCCGCTTGTATGCACACTGTTTTGCCCAATAGAACATGTACTGAGTTCTTTGCAGCACTTGTTGAGTTGGGGCGCTCACCGTCCACGCTCTGGGCAGTTATCTCATACTGGGCAGCTATCTCAGCCTGTCATGTTGGCTGGTCAGAAGTGATGTCTGGGGCTCACCCCTTGCCTCTCGCTTCCTGAAGAGTGTGTGGCACCATAGAACGCCATGCTCAGTGACTATTCCCCAGTGTGGACCTGGCCTTGGTGCTGAAGGCGCTCACTGGCAGTTTGAGCCAATGGAGCGTGAAGTGGCTGTCCTACAAAAAAAAGCGGTCTTGCTTTATTGCTGGCATTGGTGTCAGTTTAGAGTGTGAGTGATTTGACAGCACTGTCTGTCAGCCCCGCTTGTATGCGGTTTCTGGTGCATGATTTAAAGGTGATTTTACACCCTAACTCCCTTTTATCAGCCAAAAGCCCTTTCTGCGCCGGTGAGATCGAGGCTTATTGAGCTACCGGCTTTCCTGCTGTCTGACTGGCATATGGAGCCCTGGGTTGCCACGCTGTGCCTGGTTAGAGCACTGAGATTATATTTGGACAGAACTAGCTCAGTCCAAATAATGGATAAGTGGTTTGTATGTTTCTGTACTCAGGCACAGCAAAAGCTACTCTCTAAATAGAGGCTTGCCCATTGGATTATAAAGGCTATCTCGACTGCTTATAGAACGGTCTCATAGTGCAGGCAGGCTCAAAGTGCACTCCACCAAAAGGGGTGGCGATGTCTTGGGCAGCCTGGAATGGTGTAGAGTTGGGTGGTATCTGCAGAGCACATTAGGACGCACACCTTTCTGTTGGCTACATTTTACGTAATTTTAAAAAAGTATATTCGGACAGAGGCATTATCACATCAAATTTGCTAGGTAGGATCACTACTCCAACCTTTGTAAGCACATTATGTTTTCTAACATTTGTTATTTAGGGGGCTCTATTATTTAAAAATGCCTTTTGGCTTAATGGCAGCATATGAAAATGTTCTTAATCAGTATTTGTTCCACTATTATGATAACTGCTATCTTATTTACTGGATTGGAAGGCTGATATCATACTTGTGGACTTGATTTATCTTATTGTCAAGTGAGCCAGCTAGTTACAGCTTGTACATACCAGGCTAGTGGTAGCTAAGCTTAGCCATCTTTCTTTGGGCTTCACTTGCATCAAAAAGTAAATCCATAAACATCGATCTTACAAAAAATACTAATTCCAATGCTTCTTGTGTGGAAAATGTTGCCGGAAATGTTTCCAACATGTTACCAAAACCTTCTATTCTGTATCATCTGGATGTGGCTACATCCCATCCTGGAAATACACAACACAAAATTGATGGGAACCTAAACAAAAAAAATGGACAAAGCCTATGTGACCGTGCTAATGATAATGTTAGTGGGGGTCATATATAATTATACTCCCTTCCCAGTATGTGACACATTTGGCCATTTTTCCCTCGCCTAGGCAGCAATACATCAGGCTCATGCGATCAGTTCAAATTCAAGCTAAAGCTCTTGCTCCCAATGATGTGGAGAGCCTATCACTGTCCCAGGGGAATGTTTAAGTAAATCTTGTTTCATCCTGATATGGGGTTCATGTCGAGAGTCATGAAGGACCTCTGCAGCCTGCTGAGGATCAAGCAGCTGAGGACGTCCGTGTACCATCCCCAAACCGACGGACTGGTGGAGCGTTTCAACAAGACCCTGAAGTCAATGCTAAGGAAGGCCATAGAAGAAGATGGGCGCAACTGGGACCATCTGCTACCCTACCTGCTGTTTGCGGTAAGAGAGGTCCCGCAAGCTTCTACAGACTTTTCACCCTTTGAGCTCTTACTGTCTTACAGACCCAGAGGACTACTGGACATCGCCAAGGAGGCGTGGGAGGAGCAACCGTGCAAGCAGCGCACCCTCATCGACCATGTGGGGGCCATGAGAGACTGAATAAAAGCCATCTATCCCATAATTCGGGAACACATGGAGACCGCTCAGCGGCAGCAGCAAGCCGCATACAACCGACCTGCCCAACCCAGGGAGTTCAAGCCGGTGGACAGAGTACTGGTGCTGGTACCCACTGTGGAGTGCAAATTCCTGGCAACCTGGCAGGGTCCATATGAGGTCATAGAGTGAGTGGGGGAGGTGAACTATAAGGTGAGGCAACCAGATAAACGTAAACCAATACAGATCTATCATGTTAACCTTCTGAAGAAGTGGCACGCCAGAGAGGCGTTGCTCAGTTGTCTACCCCCAACAGAGTCCCAGGAACCCGCAAGATAGGAGGTCAAGGTAGGACCGAACCTGTCCCCCCTACCAACGACAGATGGTCTTGGAGCTGGTGGACCGGAACCGAGACGTCTTCTCCTCCCTCCCCGGACATACCGAGGTGGTCCAGCATGAGATCCGCACCCTCCCTGGCCGAAAGGTAAACCAGCGCCCTTATCGGGTGCCTGAGGCTCGGAAAGTGGCCATCTAGGAGGAGGTAAGGAAGATGCTGGACCTAGGAGTTATTGAGGAGTCAAAAAGTGCCTGGGCTAGCCCCATTGTGCTGGTCCCCAAACCAGATGGGTCAGTATGAACTATAGAAAGCTGAATGAAATTTCAGAGTTTGATGCGTACCCAATGCCTCGTGTGGATGACCTGGTTGACTCCCTAGGACATGCCCACTTCCTGACCACGCTCGATCTCACAAAGGGCTATTGACAGGTGCCCCTGAGTCCAAGGAGAAGACTGTGTTTGCCACAGCAGAGGGGCTGTACCAGTACACATGGCTCCCATTGGGGCTCCATGGTGCACCTGCCAAGTTCCAGAGGATGATAAATAAGATCTTCACCCCCCCCACCCACCCTCACAGTGAACCCGAAGAAGTGCAGGCTGGCCTTCAGCGAGACGAATTACCTGGGATACAGCCACAGGAGGCCAAGATTCGGGCCATCCAGGACTGGCCACAACCCATTACCAAAAGGCAGGTGAGATCCCTCTTGGGCCTGGCGGGTTACTACAGGCAATTCATAGCAAACTTTGCTACCGTTGCAGCACCCCTAACCGAGCTGACGACCAAACGATGGTGGAATGGACCCCAGCCGCAGAGCCGGCATTTGGCGCCCTGAAACGAGCCCTGTGCTCCAGCCCAGTGCTGATGGCACCAGACTTTAAGAGGGACTTCATCGTCCAGACTGATGCCTCTGAGGTGGGGCGGGGGGCCATGCTCGCACAAGTCCATGACGGTGAGGAGCATCCCATCCTCTACCTGAGCAGGACATTACTTCCCTGTGAGAAGAACTACTCCACGGTGGATAAGGAATGCCTCGCCATCACCTGGGTCCTAGAATCTATGCGCTACTACCTCCTGGGCCGGCGCTTCACATTGTTCCTGGCCATCCACTGCAGCGGTGCATGGTCCGACACCAAAGAGACTAACGGTAGGGTCAATAGATGGTTTTTAAGTTTACAAGCTTTTAACTTCTCTGTCGTTCACAGGGCAGGCAAGCGTCCCAGGCTGCATCCTAGAACATCGATATATTCCAGTAAGATGGCTGCAACCTCAACCCGGCCAGGCTCCATCTGCTGGCGGAATAGTGAACTGCGCCTCACCACGAGGGTGCAGCACGCTGGCAGCCACTGATTGCAGAACGCAGGTGGAGTCAATTAGAACCTAATGGGCAGAAGGACTTGAAAAGAGCACTGCACAGAGACATTGGTGAGAGGGAGCTTGAGGAGCAACACAGAAGGCTGTAGCCTCCTGTTCATGTGGATTACTTGGGAGAACCTGCTGGAAGGAAAGACTTGCCTGGTTGAAGGAATTATTTAGGCATTGGATTTACCTGGATTTAGCTGCAAAATGCTGTATGGATTACTTGCTGGGGTAAGAGCGTGGGCAATGAACATTGGGGGAAGATACAATTGTTTGTACATTGGGAGAAAGAGACTCTATTTTGAGCAATACCTTTTTGTTGAATTCAGAGACCTTGTTTAAGTTGAAGTTGAAAAGAAGAATCCTTAGTTTGCCTTTTTGAACTTCAACGACTTTTTCTGTTAAACCTTCTTTGAACACAATTAAAAAGAGACTTAAATTGAATCTTGTGTCCTTGCACTACTTGAACTGCACCGCTCAGAACTGTCTAACCTCTCATGGTGTCACAGTATGCATTTGGCTGGGTTTTACCACTTATTCAGTAGTATGCTGGGATGGTGAAACCAATTCATGGGCAAGCCCAAAACCTTTGTATTTGGGCTGACATGCTAGACCTGGTTCGTGTGAATGCGCTATGGTATCCCACTTATGTTTGCAGCCGATGCTGAGACAGCTGTATTGTCTCCACGTGTTTGGCTCAGTGCTTAGTTACTGTGACTAGTTGCTGAACTCAATAGTCAGTGCGTTGCTAAGACAACTTTGGAAGTTGGAAAGTTGCTAAGTTGGAAAGTTGCTAAGACAACTTTGGAAGCTATGGAAGGAGTTGGACGCCCACCTCATAGCCTAGTCAGGTTACGTGAGTGCATGTTCCCACTGGTTAACACCGAAGTTGACTAAAAGAACTAACAGATTATGAATATAAACCCGGTTCTCTAAAGAAGAACATTAGCCATTAACCCTTTGATTGCCTGGCCTCTGGACCATGCTAAAGTTACTTCCGAATGATTCATGGTAACTTGCTGTGTACCAGCTTATATTGCCACAGAATGCACGCATACAAAATTCATGTACGTATACATATATTTGTTATATATTCAATGGATAAAGTAGAGGATAAAGTAAAACGTTTTTCAATGCACTGTCAAAGTTAACAGACTAGTTAACAGTAAAATTATTACTGGCATTATATCATAGCCATTAAATATATAGGTTGGGCCATAATGATGCTATAAATGTTAGTATCTTGGATTAAAAAAAATTACATAGAGTACCAATTATATGTATTACATAACTGAAATACAGGAGTTCAACATATTATTTTAGATTTTAGTATCTCTCTGGTGTAAGTAGTTAGTGTTGGTGCCTGATTTCAATAAACTGAACAGGCTGTTACTGGGGTGGGTGGAGTCCTTGTCCTGCACTAACTGATTTAAGTACATAAGTACAATATCATTAGTGCTCTGGGAAAAGGCTATGAATATTTAAACTCTGGTTTCTTGGACTAAATTGTTAAGTAAGTAAAATAGTCACATAGCCTATTTTAGTAAGTAAATGAAGTAATTTTAGTAAGTAAGTAAGGTAAGTCAAAATCAATTGTCATACCAAACTTAATATTCAAATAAATACGTGCACAATGTAATAGAACTCATGAAATGTGTGAAGTACTTAGAGTTCTGACAAAGATATACATAATGAAGATTGACATAAAACTGATATACTAAGGTGCTGACCCAAGGACTGGTACAGTTCGGTCATCTGAGGATGATCCCAGCTTGTTGTCTGTGTCTGATGGCTGAGGGATAAAAAGATAAAAACCCAGTTAATATAGTTATCACAGTTAATACAGTCATATAAAGATACAGGGATACAAGGACATTGTATTGTAAGACATGCAGTGGAATTGCTGTTTGTCAGCCTTTACTGTGCATGGGGAAGGGGAGTAAAGTGCCTAGAATGCAGCTGGGGGATGGCTGTCCAATCAATGGCAAGAAATAGGTGATGTGGCGTAAGGGGTGAGATAAAGTGCATAAAGTGCAGTTGCGGTGAGGTTGGGAGGAAGGACTGGATGGGGGCTGTGTTAGAAGATGGAGGGGGCACTAAAAAAGGTGATGGTGGTATGAACAATGTGGGCAAGAGCTAAATTAAATTAAGAGCTAAAAAGCAGGAAGGGATAGTTTGGGGTAATAATGAGGAATGGGTTTTAAGTTCCTGATGATGGGCTGTGTGTGAGGGGCACTGCTCTGTGTGTGGTGGGCAGTGTTGTTATGGGGATGGGGCTTCCTGATTACATTCAGTGGTTGGAGCCCAGTGCCCAGTGCCAGTGTGTGTGTGTGTGTGTGTGTGTGTGCTGAGGTGTTGAAGGGATGTAGAGATGCATGAGCGCAGTGAGGCGGGGATTTTAGGGAGCTAAAAGGGAGGAGTGGGACTGAAATGTGTAGAAAGTTGTGGTGGTGGTAGTTAACATTCTGCAGTTTTTGATACATAGGCTAATGGACACCACTCTGGAAGAAAATTAAAGATGTCTAAAATGTAAGGGTAGGTTTGAAAAGCCTTTTTTTACAAAAACACAGCCAAAATTTTAATATTATGACGGGGTCATTAAACATTGTCAATAGAAACATCTTCCAGACAAAAAAAGTGAAATATAGGAAACTGTCAATGACTGAAATTTGGGGCAGGCAGCTCTGCAAGTGGATCCCAAACATAGGCCAGAGCTTGTGGTTATTCCAGAATTTCACTCTACCACCACTGCTGAGATTCCTCACATAGAGCTGCATGCAAATTGACAGTTTCCCTATATTTCACTTATTTTGACTGGGAAACGCTTCTATTTTTAAAAATTCAGGTCTATAATTTGAAATGTTCTTGACTGTGTTTTGTAAAGAAATCTACCTACACCCTACAACCTACAGTACCCTCACATTTTAAACGTGCTTCCAGTGTGGTGTCCAGAAAAATAAACCTATTTATCAACAACTCCTAAATGTCAGCTTTTCTCTATCATTTTTAGATTCCTACATATAAGCATTTAACGTGTCCCGTTTTTTTGGCCCACCCTGTGTGTGTATATACACAGTATATCACAAAAGTGAGTACACGCCTCACATTTTTGTACATTTTTGTATTATATCTTTCCATGTGAGAAGTCTGAAGATACTTTGCTACAACGTAAAGTAGGCAGTGTACAGCTTATATAACAGTGCAAATTTGATGTTCCCTCAAAATAACTCAACACACAACCATTAATGTCTAAACCACTGCCAAAAAAAGTGAGTACACCCCTAAGTGAAAATGTCCAAATTGTGCCCAATTAGCCATTTTGCCTCCCTGGTGGCATGTGATCGGTTAGTGTTACAAGGTCTCAGGTGTAAATGGGTAGCAGTTGTGTTAAATTTTATTTTATCACTCTCACACTCTCTCATACTGGTCATTGGAAGTTCAACATGGCACCTCATGGAAAAGAAGTATGTGAGGATTTAAAAAAAGAAAATTGTTGCTTCACATGAAGATGGCCTAGGTTATAAGAAGATTGCCAACACCCTGAAACTGAGCTGCATCACAGTGGCCAAGACAATACAGCACTCAAGAGGACAGGCTCTGCTAAGAACAAGCCTTGCTGTGGTTGACCAAAGAAGTTAAGTGCATGTGCTTAGAATCATATACGGAAGCTGTGTCTTCAAAACAAGTGTAGGAGGGCTGCCAGCATTGCTGCAGAGGTTGAAGGGGTAGGTGGACCGCCTGTCAGACCATACACTGCACACTGTATCAAACTGGTCTGCATGGCTGTGGGGCATCCTCAAACAGAAAGTGGAGGAGCTCAAGGTCTCTAACATCCACCAGCCCCATTATGTTGTCATGAAGGAGTGGAAGAGGATTCCAGTGAAGCTCTAGGGAACTCCATGCCCAAGAGAGTTAAGGCAGTGCTGGAAAATAGGGCTGCGTCTCATTTGTCTGTCTTACCCCTTGTTCTAGCCCTTGTGTCTTGATGTGCGCGTTCACGTGTGACAAAATGGTATCTCAATTGTCAAAGTGAGGAACGGGAAGGGCAAGAATGCGCGTCCCCGTACCCCTTGGTATCAAGTTAGGTGAGGGACCTCCCTAGCCGACCAAGGGGTTCGACCCAACTGTCAAAACATTCGATCATCATCAGCGCGTGCTATAGCGCCTCATCATTGGGCGCGTACACAAACAGAAGTCATTTGCTCTCATTTTACAGCCTCTGGCCATGGCGGACCGCGTCTCACATAAATGTAAGTATGTTTGTTATGTACTATGGACGTATGTTTATATGTCATATTCTGTAATTACAAATTTGCTTAAAGAGTTTTCCGTGGGCAATGGGGTTTATTTAGCAAAATTACTGTATTCATGAGTAGTGGCTGGAAGTCTTCAATGGTCAGCTAGTTGGTTTCGAATTTCAAACAGTAAACAAACTACGCTAATCAAGAACATAAAAAAACTCAAAATGGTATATGATACCATATATTTGTTATATTTAGGTGGTTATTATATGTAATATTGTATTTCAATATGTATATTGAAAATGTAGCGTTACGATAGGCCACCGAGTACCAGGCTTGCTGACTTGTGTAGCAAACATTTCATTTTTGATTGTTCTCTGCTAAGAACGAAGACTTCTTATTGTCAAGCTTTATAACCAAAAATAGCGTTCATTATGAAGGCGAAATCAGTGTTGTTTAACCAATGTTGTACAGACTGTGACGAACTGTGAGACAGCAGTAGGGGCTGATTACTAATCACGTCAACTTCTTTCTCTCAGGGACAGAACAGACGAGGCTGCTCATTCGCTTCCGCAGTGGAAACAAAAAGGCTTTTCTGAAGTCAAAGATGGCAGCAAAGATGCAGTGGCAGTGAGTAGCCAATACTAATTTATTGTCCAGCTCGATAAACCACTGCTATACGCTTGCAGGTGTGGGTGTGTGTGTGTGTGTGTGTCTGTGTGTATATCGACATGTCACAGACAGGTATGGCTGTGTTTGATCGCAGTTGTTTGTGAAACAGGATTTTTCTGAAGGACACCGGTCTTAAGGGCAAGGTGACGGGGATGCAAGCTTCCAAGAAGTGGGAGAACTGAAAACAAAAGTACAGGTATGCTGTCCAGATGCATATTGTTCACTGTCTGCAGTTATAGGCAGTCTATGCCCTCAGGATATGGACACCTCTCTGGACTGCTCTCTGGAGTGGTCAGGTCCCGAGTCACCAGGAGCCAGTACACGGAGGATTTTGGAGGCCCCCGCTACAAATAGGCAGAGGAAGAGGAAGGCAGATGCTGCGCTGGAGTTCCTGCAGGAGGAGGTGCGCGAGGAGAAGAGGCGCTTTGAACTACAAGAGGCCAAATGTGCTGCACGGCACGAGGAAAATGCAGACCTCATGAAGCAGATGCTGGCCATCTGCAGGGAGATGGTGCAGAAAATGTAATTTATTAATTAATGTATTAATTTATTAATTAATTTATGTGTTGCTCTAAATTATTATTAAAATTAAAATGATTATTAATATAATATTGTGTTATTATATTTGCTATTATTAGTTAGGGTTATTAATAAAATGTATGTGCAATAAATAACGCTGTTGCAAAAAGTAACTTTTGGTGTGTCAGCATTCTATTGTAATTGGTATAATTTATTTGAAGATAGAGATGGTACATTTTAAATAGTATCACTGTATAATATCACTGCATATGAAACTACACTTCATGAAGATAAACAGCAAACTTTAATTTTCATTAGCCTTTTTAGATGTAACTGTTGCTACACTGTACCTTTAACTTAAACAATATGTTTTCAAAGAACAATAATTTGAGGGGGTCACCATGTGCAATGTCTCAACATTTATTGAAAAAGAAAGACAGAAAGAAGGAAAGAAAGAAAGAACAAGAGAAACCAGAGGTAACAACAACCTACACTGACAGCTTTCACATCGTAACACCCTCAGACACCCGGGCAGCAAGTGTGTCCCTTAGTACATTTCCTGAGGCTTCAGGCTGAGGATCCTGGGGAAGGGGGAGGGGGATCAAAACCATTGATTATATCATCATGTGGTTCAAGTATGTCTCCATTTTCCAGGCAGACATTATGTAAAAATGCACATGAACAGATCACTTTGGTGGCAAAGGCAGGGGCCACCTCCAGTGCCCGGAACAGAGTTGTTCTCCAACGTGTTTTTCATGATGCCAAACGCCCGTTCAATAACGCTTCTTCCTTTTGCATGGTGGTAATTGAACCGCTGTTGCATAACACCCTCGGACTGTCTCTTTCTACAATGTGATGAGGGAAATTGGAGTCTGAAGACAGGGGTATCCACCATCACCCAAAATAATGTGTCCTGGTGGGGGATAACATGCCTTCCTGTAAAAGGGGCTATTTTTCATTACTCGTGTGTCATGCACTGAACCTGGATAACCCACAAAAATGTCCAGGAACCTACCATCCGCATCACATATTGCCTGCATATTAATTGAGTAAAAGCCCTTGTAATTAAGGTAGTCCAGGCGGTGTGGTGCTGGTGGCTTAATCCTAATATGGCTCCCATCTATCGTCCCAACTACATTGTTGAAGGCAGGGGTCCCAGACAGCGCCACGAATCCCTGACCAACTGCAGGTAGGTCCTCTAGGCCAGGAAGGGAGATGGCTTTCTGTAAATTGGAAAAGAGGCTCTCTGCCACCCTATGAACAATCTGAAAAACAGTTGCTTTGGGCACATTAAACACACTGGTCACCACCCGGTAGAACAGCCCGTGTGCCAACCAGTATATGTACACCAGCACCTCTACTTCATTCCCCCAGCCATGGTCTTGATACCGATGAAGCAGCCTTTGCAAGCTGATCATTGCTGCCCTGGTCAACCTGAAGTCGGTCCTAATATCAGACTCGCCATCAAACCACATCCTCAATACAGGCACAGTCGCGTCCGGCCTGCAGTACATGGCTGGGCGATCTGCCTGTAACAGAAACAAAACGAATATCGTGACCACTATGATATTTTAATGTTGACATGCTTGGAGGAGGACACACCCCCGTAACATCAGCTGATTACAAAGCTAATGTTGCTAATATGTAGGTAGCGTACATACCGTGTGTGCTCGAAGGTATCGCATAAGGTGACATCATCTTCGGGTTCTTCGCCGTCTCTCCCACTGCGCTCTTGTTTCTTCTTGCGCTTCTTCGAGCCAACGTAGCAGTAAAATTACAAACTGTAGCAGCACTACACAAAATGTTTGCTGACGCGGTGAAGCCATCTTGGTTGTCTTAGCTATGCTGTTGCTACAACGACCCGTTCTCTGTTGCTATGGGTTGGTGTTGCGCAAGGAAGACGAACACCCAAAGCATACAAATAGGCTATAAATAGTTTGGTTTACGTCATATTTAGGTAGTACAACATTGATTTCTCACTTCGATTTTAATATTACCTCATAAAGTGATAATCCAAAGACAATTTCTAAGGTAGTAGAGTCGGTGGCCGCCATGTTTATTTACTGGTTGCAGGAGAGCTGGCGCACAGCATTCTGGGTAGTCAGCAGGGACGATGACGTCAGGACAGAGTGTCATATCAATTCATTGTCTATGCCCTAACCCTACGTCTTAAGTGTAAAGGCGAAGGGGGGGAGGTGTAGGGGAAGGGGTTAGGGGTAGGGGCAGGGGAAGACAATGAAATGAGATTGGGCCTAAGGGTGGCCACACAAAATATTGACACTTTGGGCACAATTTGGACATTTTCACTTAGGGGTGTACTCACTTTTGTTGGCAGTGGTTTAGACATTAATGGTTGTGTGTTGAGTTACTTTGAGGGAACAGCAAATTTGCACTGTTATATAAGCTGTACACTGCCTACTTTACGTTGTAGAAAAGTGTTATATCTGTAGACTTCTCCCATGGAAAGATATAATAAAAAAAGTACAAAACACTTTTGTGACATACTATACATACACACACACATTATTCGTATTTCCCCATAGTCAGGTAAACCTGCCCATCATACTTCACTTCATTTTGTACAGAGGGTCTGGCGGTGTAACACTTTTCTTCCCGAAGGTGTGGTGAAGCAGCTTTCAGCTGCTATGCAGTTCAGCTATGGAACCAGCTTCCAGAAGACATTAAAAATGCTCCTACTGTTGGAAGTTTCAAATCTAGACTTAAGACTAAACTGTTCTCAGATGCTTTTTGCCAGTGATTCACCTTTAATTAATTTATTATTTTATCTTTCATCTTTTATGCTTACCTATTGCTTTACTCTATGTCTTTTACTTATCTTACACATATTTTAAACTTATTTTATCTTTTATCTTTTTTTGGTTTTATATTGTCCTTTGCTTTTATTTTTGTTAAGCACATTGAACTGCCTTTGTGTATGAAATGCGCTATACAAATAAACTTGACTTGACTTGACTTGACTTTGTAGAAAATCACAACGACTGGATCTGCCTTTACCCCAGTCGTTAATGTCTAATCATGACGTTAGTTGTTAGTGCAGAAACTAACAAACTAACAACTGACGGAGCAAGCTGGAAGATTAAACTTTTCCTGAACCCCATGGGAAGTAGGGCCACGACACAAATGAACCTCCACGAACATTCGTCTTGCTCCGACTTTAATTCTTTAATTTTCCGAAGCGCTGCCACAACAGACTGGATGGCCTTGTTTACGTTGTTGTCCACTGCCATTGCCAAGCTACATCCACAGACAGACTACAAGTGAAATGTAGCATACGCAACATTGTCATTGCTCATGAACACCTCATCTGTCCGCTGATTGGCTAGTATGGAGTCTGCCCTAAAAACGAAGTAAAGTACATGAAATCTACATGGTACCTGACTGATATCTGAAAAAATTACAAATGAATTCAGTGACATTTCATGTGCCCTGAACAACAGAACAAAAGACTAACCCTCGAGTTAGTTGGACCCATGGAACTCTGGCACAATAAAAACACATTGTTTATTGCTTACAGTCACTAAGCTCAAATTAAATAAAGCCAATTTAGCTAATCGTGACTGGTCTTAGGTTTACTTATTATCTGAGTTATATCATACAAATTTGACAATGGCATGAGGAGCAGTCACATTAATTGTGTCCATTTAAGTTCCCTTAAGCACACATTTAACATGTGGTAGTTAAACAGGTCAATTGACATGTAACTTGTGACTGCAAAAGCCTTTGCACACCAAAAGGACTGACCACGTCACCAGCTGCCAGCTACTGTCTGTTGTCATCATATTGAATTTTCTCAGAAAAGTGGCAATGTTGCACTGCAACAATGGTAAACCATCACATGCATTCTCCACTTTTGCGAAAGGAATTTCTATGCGTTTACTACTGTTGTTTGTAGCATACTTACCCTCAAAACACCACCAATGTACACTACTTGTAAAATAAATTAATCTCATGTCAATGTACATACTATTTTCAAGTAAAAAAGGTTAGCCAGTTAGCCATGTTGACCTGTTATGTCCAATGTGTCTCTTAGTAAGCTAACCAGAATTTAAATATTAGCAATTAAAGTTAGCCCACAATATCAAGGTATATCAGTCGTATTTAGCTGGTGTGGAAGAAGTGTTTTATAGTGGGACAATGTTTCTGATACTTTTTGAGGACAGGACACTGACAAAAGTTGGGAGTTGGGATGTCCAGGTGCAGAATAAACATGAGACCCAGGGCTAAGATGGATACATACAAAGCGGCCAGGATGCACATAGAATGATCAAAGGAAGGGTGATCAGTACCCAGTGTTCCAGATAAGAGATAAAGTAGAACAGTATGACTATGAAGGCCAGAACATACTGACCACCCTATTGGGCAACCTGCTGGTGATCAACAGGACTATTTTTTTAAAAGAGGATAGCAAGGGGCTTTCCACCATTATAAATTGATACAAAAACACCATAATGAATAAGCAAAAGTTTAGCAGTGAAAAAAAAATGCTGATTGGCCAAGATTCAGCTACTTACATCATAGGCGTGAGGAAGAGGTGTCCTCGGCCAGAGAGCATAAATACCAGAGAAGGGACTGGGCCCTCCCAGATCATTCGGATCTCAGAGGCAACTGTTTGGGTCTTCTGCAGAACACCTGGTTGGACATCGATTCACTCACCAGCTCATCAGCACAACAGTCTTGGCAGGTTAGCAAGCTGTTAGTTTTTAGTAGTGTTGTGAATAAAAGGCTCTCCAGTCATTAACAAACTTTTTGTTTCCACTGGTCTCTTTTTGATCAGGGATTCAGAGTCCTACTTTGTTTAAGTTACTTAGTCTCAGTAGAGGTTTTTTCATGGTTTTCCTGAGTGGAACTAATGGAGTGTAAAGCATATTTTAGGTATATAACATAGTGAATTAAGATACACAAAAATCAAAATTTCTTGCAATGTATTTACTTCAAGAGATGGGCAAATCAATATACAGCATTCTTACCCTCAGGGGCAACAGGGAACAACAGAGTTAAACACACAACAATATCCCCATTCCACAGTGTCTATAAGCTAGCCAATCACACCTGGCATCCTTACCAGTGACATGAACTGATTCACTAAAGTCAATCAGCCAATGAGAGTGATTCCTATTACTGATAGCCCTGACTGCTGATTCAACATATTGAATCGGAAGCAAACCAGCTGGCAGACATCTTCTGATATAGGCTGCACTTCCAAAACTTTCAAATTTGGCAAAAAGTTGCTCAAAGATAGCCCCAACACTATCAGACATCCGTTGTTGGGTGCTTTGCATGTCTAGCATTCTTTATCGACTTGACCATAAAGCTAGCCACTGACAGCTAGCCTGTGGTTGGACCAAAGTTGCAGCAAAGTGCTTCACTCTCAGGTGGTTATGCACAGTTTTGGTGGACCTCTGATATCCTGTCATTGCTTTACGGAGTTTACACTGAACCTCTTTGCCATTTATTCTGCTAAACAACAAGTAAGCAAGTTTTACTTGGCTGACACTGCACACTGCATTTAGTGATAAGCACTAAATCGGTACAGTGTAGAACATGCTGGTGCATTATCAGTGCCTACTGGTTAAAACAAGTTTCTATTTAGAAAACAAGAAAATGTTTTTACGTTATTCAGTTTCTTTACTTGTTTTCATTTTCTTTATTTTTGGGGATGAAACATTTACCATTTGATGTTTTAACATCATATTGAATATTTTACAATCATGACCCATCTCTAGAATTCACATTAAATGTCATTTATCATAAAACTTACAGATATAAATGATATATTTATTCAGTTTTAAGCGTTTAAGTGTTTAATATTTACTATATTGTGTGCAAAATTGGGAAGACATTACACCCCAAATAAATGTATTTTTGCTTTCCATATTAGTGACTTGAAGTTGGTCAAAACATGCACAGACTAGAAAAGCACTCTGAGAGCGCAGACCTCTGCCAATTCAGGAAGTTTCCACCAATGCTGTTGCACCCTAAAATATTCGTCACATATGATTTATATAATATATAATATGATTCCTTGACCCAGAAAACATACCTATAGGACTGAATCAAGTTGCTATCATTTATCAGTTCAAAAGTTATTAAGCGAAAACACTTTTTCACTAATGGCGGATTTCTTCTGGATAAAGATCCGTGACTATTAAAGATATGTCAAATCCGTTAACACTCTACTGAATCCACAATCTCTCAGCTACAATTTGGTGTTGGTTACATGTCTCTAGCATGATTTGTTACTTGACAGTGGCCCATTTTCTGCAAGGCCGCTCAATTCTTAACATTCTGGATCACCAGATCCGGAATACTGTGAGGAATACTTTGGGGTTTGTTTGACCTTATGATGGCCCTATGCTGTATTTTTTACCAAACATTCTGTGCATTATTTGTGGAGTTATAATCAAAAATGTCCAAAGTGACCCTATCTCTCAATGGTAAAAAATTATTTTAAAAATTCCTGAATCCAGACGGTGATCCAGATCACCACCAAAAACAAATCAGTTCTAAGTTAGCCCACTTCTGACCTATTCTGAAAATTGTATTTAAATCCGTCTATAACTTTTTGAGTTATGCGAATAACAAACAAACAGACAGACGGACAAACAAACCAACACCGGCGTAAACATAACCTCCCTCGTGGAGGTATTAATCTGCGCTTTGGGCTACTTGATATCCACCCTGCCCTACATTAGGGCAAGTGGTCAAAAAGTGGCCCAGCAAGGAAAAAACAAAAAAGCTCAGGTCAGTTGACAATGTGTGATCAAACTACCTAGGCATGTCAGCAACATTCTACAGAGACTGTTTAAAAAGGCACTGCAGTACATCTAAGAATCTCATGCAAACTGAAGACAGTTTACACAAACTATAACCCAAGTATTGTATGTTTAATATTGGAGTAGAAAGCTTTTAACAAGACATGTGTGCTCCTCAGTTGTCAACTTCAGTTGCCTGAAGTTAGCCAGAGTGAAACAATCAGATTTGCTTTAAAAGAGGGTTTTCTTGAAAGTAAGCTGATTAAAAACAAATACTATAGAATATTTACAGGTAGGGCTGGGTGATATGGCAAAAAATGATCACAGTGATGATAATTATCACATTTTATCCCTGACACTGACAGCTTACGAACATCTAGATTGAAATCTGTCCTTGAAGGTACCAACATATCTCGCACATACCAGCTGTCTTTGCTCTATGGCACTTTGGCCATTACCAAAACATAGCCATAAAACTGATAACATGATGTGCACACTTTTTTCAACAATGACATCAGCTTAGGAGGAGAACTCCAAGTCATGTCCAACATCATTTTTGCTGCCACTTTTGCTCATCCTGCTCTTTTCTATCTTCACATTTTTCAGAAGCTCACAAATGGCAGTAGCACATGGAAAGGTAGACTCTGATCGGCAGTTGTTGTGCCATTGCTGCCTTGATGCCCAATGGTGATCATTGCAACTCACCTGAATTGTCTATTTATGGGAAAATGCATGACATTTTTGGTTTTAATAAGTTCAGTATATCCTGTTCAGCACACATTAGGCAACAAACTTTTGAACTCTATTTAAAAAGAAGGGGAAATCTGAATCAAATTGGAAGACACCCCATCCCTCTCTATTAGCTGAAAAGGAACTGTAGCAGACCTACAGATGAGAACTATTTGTTTAAAAACTTTTAGTGCCGTATAGTGGCTCAAAAAACAGTTGACTACAGACACAAAAAATGGACTGCACTTTTGCCTGTGCACCTGTGAGTCAGATTTTTAAATGTGTTAACACAGGTGTCCTGTGTGAAAATAAATGATTCACAGGTTTAGAAACATCAAAAACCACAGAAACTGAGTGGAGTTCTAAACTATTGTATACACTAGTTAGCTTTGTGAAGTGTGACACAATAGTATTTCTCCTCTGATTAATTTTCCGATCTTTTTTACGCTGCAGCCTATGTTTTGGTTAAATATTCATATGCTTATTGGCACCAGGATGTAAACATGCAAAAATCTAAAATGAAAGCCATGTGTTTGTCTGTCCTCTTTGTATAATACATGCCTGAAACCTCAAAAAGATATGCTACTGAGTTACCTAGTAGCCTTAAGCTGGCTCAATAACACATCTTTCTCCCAATGCAGATTTGCTGTTAGGTCATAGGTTTGAGCCTATGGTTGGACTGTGCAGGATGACCTCTGTCATATTTGCTTAACCATTGACAAAGCCTTTGAATCCTTTTTACTTTTGTCTGTCTTGGTATCACTTGTATAGCTTGCATTTTCATGTGTAAGACCTCGCAAGTCCCAAAATTTGCAATACTCCCTCCAAAATGTTTCTCATGCTGACAAAGTCACATTTTTAAGGCATGAAAGCTCTCACTGAGTTTTGTCCAGTCATTTCCCAGATTTGGAAATTCACTGTGGCCTAGTTATTTAATTCACTACTATCTGCAAGCTTAACCAACTAATGAAATTTAATGACCCACCCTCAAGAATGCACATATGTAGACAGCTACTAATGTAGTATCAGAGAAGGTCTGTAGCAGGCTCTGGTAGTATGTACGTATGCAACTTGTAGCTAACCTGTTGTCAGTGAGCCAAAGTCCTCTGTAAGAAGGAGAAGCTGCTTGCTTTGCCAACGGGACAGCAATAAAGAATGGTTTGAATCCACCTTTCCAACAGCTTCATTTACAAACTGACCAATGTAGTCGACATTTCCTTGAGGACTGTTTTGAGAAGTAGACTTTGCTCATTGCAAGGTGGAATTGGTTCATTGGTATACATGGAACAAGGATCATGTGGTCCAACAAAAGACAGTCTCGCAATTTGTAGTACATTTGGCAAAGGTGAATGAATTGGAGAGATGGTTGTTCAGGTCGACTGCCTATGCTCACATGAAAAACACCTGGGTGAGTTACAGCACTTAAACCAGCCCTATCTTCTAAGGGTACACACATCATGGGTATAACACCATATGTCTCCCTCCCTAAACCATGAATGAATTTTCAACTTAAAAATCATGAATAAGATTCTTAGATATCAGGGCACACGCTTTGAAAAGAGGGTAGTTTGCCAGCTTGTATATACTGCATGTAATTGTACAGGTAACGGGCTGTAAGAACTGTAATATTCAGGTTGTACACATGTAGGATACAGTACCAAGCGGCTATGATAGAACCATCAGGCACATCAGCTTTTTCCACAGTAGGTTATATTTAAAAGGACTTAAGTTATAGTGTGTTTTCAGTGATACAAGCTTGGCAGCTAATTTAGCATAATGGAATTCTATGCTATTTGCTGTTTATAGTGGGTCTCGTAGCATTATGTAGCATTTAATTTGCATTATGCTGCTGCTAGTTGATTATTGAAAGTGTGTGGCAAATGTGTGCTTGTCATCTCATACATAATGAAATTGAAAGTCATGAAAGTTATTGCCATTGGTGATTGTGATCACATGGCACAACACAGCACACAGTGCACACAATAAAAATGTAACCTCTGCATTTAACCCATCACACACGTGAGCAGGGGCAGCCATGACAATGACGTCCAGGGAGCAGTGTGTGATGATGGTACTATGCTCAGGGTACCTCAGTGGCACTACTGACAGTTGTTGAATTCAAACCTTCAAACCTGCAATCCTGTGGTCCATTACCTTAACCGCCAGGCCACCACTGCCCCTATATATAGTGTCTAGATATAGTTGTACAAAACACAATATGACGACTGCTGTGTTTAGGACTTACACCAGTAGGCTACAGTGCCAAGCAGTCATGATAGAATCTAGGCATCTCAGCTAAGTTACTACAGCATGCATGTTTTAGTTAAGCCAGCTAGCATGCTTTAGCCGGTTTAGCCCAGTTTTCTGATAGTAAAAAAGACGTTCCAGACCAATGAGGGTGAGTCACTGGGTGAAATGCAAACATCACAGCTAGACTGGCATTTAATTGTCCAGCTTTGTGGAAGTGAGGGGTAATGCAGATGTTTTAGTCATGCAGGAATAGGGTAAAACACAAGTTCTACAAAGTAAAAGAATAAAGCATTTAAATGGATCTATCTTAATGGATGCAAAAAAATTATGAATACTAAAAATAACCAACATAGTTGATCTAGTCCTCACACGTTATGCCTTTCTATGTTCTGCCAGTACCACAAAAGATAGGTTTTACTTGTCAACTGGATAAAACCAGAGATTTTTCCCAGAATCAGAAAGCTATCTTTGCAGCTAGGTTAACTGTCATTTTGAGCAGTAGGCCTTTGTTTTGGGAAGGGTTACTTACTGTTACCAAAAAGCCAATGATGAAGTCCCTTAGCTCACAGTTATTAGGCGCACTACCATTGCAGTTGCAAAACTATTCAACAACATTTTACCACAAAGTTAATGCTATAACTCACTTAACTGCCTGTGTTATCCAACAGGGAAAACAACAGTTAAACTTCCAAGGTCTGGATTAAGAACATTTCCCTGGATTTGGAAGCTGAAGTGTCACTTCCATGTAGGCATCTGACAGTACTGGTTTTGTAAAGTCGTTGACCTTTCCAGACACTGCAGAGAGATGCAGTAGTAGCCTGCATTGTTGCACCAGAAATTATTTATTACTGATAGGTTTCCACATTACAGGCAGGGACATTTGGAGATGTAACTGGAAAGCAACAAACTCAAACTCAAACACACCACATTAAACCATTTTCCTGAACTCTAAACTTTGAATGTCTAAATGTCTCCGAACCCTGCTTAGTGACCATATACATTATCATTCCCAGACCTTTTTATTACAATGGAGAAGAGAAACCCTAATACCCTAATTATTCCCAAGCAGATATCTCCACATGTTTGATTGACATGTTCCATGACACAGCAGGGAGAGGGAGATGCACAAGAGCTCATGCACACAGAACACATAATCTATGGAACAGTCCACTAGAGAGCAAATATGCTCAACACTACAGCTCCATTAACACCCAGTGTTTCCCATACATTAACAAGACCGTGGCGGCTCACCATAGTCTAATTTGCCCTGCCATAATGTAAATATGGAAAGTGAAAAAAATATTTCCGTCATACCAACGCATATAGACGTCTCAGCCAGGCTCTTTGGTTTGCATTTAATTACTTCAGTTAATTAAAAAGTCAGGATGCATGAATTTAGGCCTGCTTTGGTAGACAAAAATAACATGAACCTGCAGCATTGCTGGACGGCATACTGGATTTCTATTATGCTAACATTTAGTAAATCCTTTAAAGTTACTGAGAAGAAGAAGTGTAATTCTGGCATTACTGATATGTTGAGTACCAAAGACTGGCATTGATATTTTCACTTCAATTCGTTCAGTTGGTTGATCAGCCTCAAACCGATTAAAACATTGATTTAGGCTGCGATTTCATCTCAGGTTTCATTTGGACACTTCTTTATCTTTATGCCTAGTATATTATTTATGCTTAGCTCCTCCATTACACTTTCAAGGGCAAAAGGCAAAACGTTAGCCTACACAAAAATAATGTCAACCGGTATTTTAGTGGCAAGCATTGTATTTACCCAACAGGCTTATCTAGAAGTCGTGGGTTAGTGTCGGGCTAACATTTATGGCATTCAGACTGATTCAATGTAACAGCTAAGACACACCCTCGATTACAGTTGAGCGCATCGGCGTTGTCTTATTTCAGAAACCAATTTGATGCATTGATTTATGAAGTAATATACCCATCCTTAAAAATGCCACCCTCATTCTCCTCGTGGGAGTTTTTTTCCGCAGAACGTATACATTTAATGTAGAATTGCAGAGGGCCGTTAACAGATTGTGTCGGTCCTTCGCCCCTTGCCCACAGTGCAGACCACTGTAGATATCCTGACGGCGAATACTAATCGAAGACTGGACTACCCTAACAAGTCAATTATGTAAACCACAACTCATTCTCACCTGACACGAGATACGGAGATAACACATTTCCAGGGCGACAGCTTGACAACTGGACGTTACCACACATTGCCCATTCAATGTTAATCACGGGTTTTAGCTGTCCTGGACGACTAAAAATGGAGGATGTGCAAAGATGTAGCATGTAGCCTACACCTGCTGGGTCTCTAACAACAGAACATCTGCCACAGCTGGCACTACCTCTCGATAAGTGGAAGGTGCCACCCCCATCCCCCACCATTACCCCCCCCCCCCTTTCTCTACGAGTATAATACAGCTCAGTTGATTACACACGGTAGTTACGCAGCCATGACCTACTTACTTCCTTACTTGCTCCCTCATCGCCTGTCGCATAAATCGATCAGTCCAAATATGTATAATGGGACGACAACCTTGGTATATGGGACGAATTCTGCCGCGACAGATAGCTTTACTGACAAGACCGCTGAGTCGCAGGCTGTGCACAGCAACTCCGGCTAGCCAGACAAGGCGGAGCTACGGCGAATTCCCTTCCCCCAGACAAACTAGTGCAGAGCCCGAACGAAATCGCTTGCTCTTGCTCTGTCGTCACATTCTAAAACAAGTTAGGTGTAAACCAGTTAAATGTCTCACCTCACACCATGTACAGTATACTGTGAGAGATTCAATGAAATAGATAACGAAGCCCTGAATTATTGAACGGAAAGGTTAAGTAGACTACGTTGCGCAGAACAAGGCTAAAACAATTGTGCATGTGTGTGTGTGCGTGCGTGCGTGTGTGTGTGTGTCATAACCTGAGTTTTAGAGGTTCAGCCTGAATCTTACAGAGACATCCGTGTAGTCTTCAATGTCTCCTAGTAAAAATGTGTGGAGGACAATCCATGTAGTATTCTAGGTTATTGCACTTCTGACAGAAAAGTGTGCAGAGCATACAGCTATCAAAACACGTACCTTCTTTATATATTTCTATGTTTTTTTGTAGCCTACTCTTCAAACGCAAAAATTAAATGAAAAATTCACAAATTCTTTATTACAGCTGCACAAATCCCATGCTAAATAAAGACCATCCATATGCCCACGGTTTTGCTACATCACACTAAAGTTGGGGCATCACCCATACATTCAGGAGGGTCACCCTGCCTACAATTTTAGTTACCCTTTAATGTAAACTCTACTGAGAAACAAACCTTTGTTGTCCTTAGTTATAGAACTGTGTCCCAATGACCCAATTACTATACTATACACATCCATACACCTCAGTGTTTAAATAAATGTTTCTGGTGAAGGTACATACTGTGCTGTATTATTTGACATTGACCATGAAGCAGTTATTAGATGATATTTCTGTAATTTACTTGAGAGCATGCATGGATATTTTTGGATGCTTGTGTGTGATGCAGCAGGACAGGAGTAAAGAGAGGGAGACGAGGTAAAGACTAACAGTGAATAAAATCAAGGATAGCATGTGGCCTAGGCTACATCGGAGGGAGCAACATCTCCAACATTTTCAACCTCTGTTCCAGACGCACATTTTTATAAGGAAACATGAAAAAGTTAATAGTTAGTAAGCCATTACTATGAAGGTAAATATGTTGCAAAATGGGGGAGCGTGTACGCTTGATTTGAGAACTTGTAGAATATAATGTGAGAATGTGTAGAACAAATAAAGGACCTTGTAAATGCCTATTTTCATATACGTGTATGTTAAAATTGTAGTCACGGTGGAAAAAAAAACACGAGTGGTTGAAAAAAAAAGCGTGAACCAGTCATTGTGGAAAATATTCACACACACAGGAGAAAAATATTAATACATGTGTAGATTGATATTTGCATTAATAGAGTGACAGCTACATCTATAATGACAGATGCAACCACTCAGCGATTGCAACTTTTCAAATGTGTCCCAGCAGTTCCAAATCTGCGCGCCTTACACATCTTGCGATGAGCATGTAGCAAAACCAACTTGCACTTGTACAGAGGGGGAAAGAGAGGGAGGGGTGGGGTGGGTGTGGTATAGGGGGAGGGGTTGACCCAATCAAAAAGGGGGAAGATGAAGCAGCCTTTCATTTCCGTTAGAGGGGAAAATCGAAAGATTGTGCATGGCAGACTACCCCTTGAAGAAATGGCCGGCCAAACCCAGGTAAGTGTCTTTTAAATATAATTCTGAATATAGAAGGATATTACGATTGAGGGTTAAAAGGCTGCCTTCAAAAACACTGCATGTTTATAAGCCGGCACCCCTGACTCAACACAGAGTCTCTTCACTTTCAACGTGCTGCTCTTCCTTGTTGATCCTGACATGTCCCAGGTTGGTAGCATTTTATGGCAGTGTGCCTCCCTGCTTGCAATGTTCATAAGAAATGGACGTAGGCCTGTCCTTTTTATTTTTTTCCAAACTTTATATCTGCTTCTGCAAACATTGCAATAAAATCTTCCACAAACCCACATGCTGAATCTGATTATTTGGGTGTTGATTCAATCATAACCTGGAGGGAGCTGATGGTGGTTGTTTAACTAGCCTTTTTGTTAATGACTTTTGATTTGATGTGGTCTTTGTGGGTCTGTGTTGACAACTGACAGAAGAATTGTTGGTGAATATTATTGACATGGTTAGGCAAACTACCACTCACACTCAAGAGTTTTTGCTTGTTTCTAAGGGGTTTTAGACTGAGAAATGCTGACGGGAATAATGGATTTTAAATATTATGACAATACATCTGTTAATGCAGTGTGATTTTGCATTTATAACAAAATTCTGTATTAATGTGTAGATTCTGTGATTTGGTCCATGTTCTCCACATCGCGGAAATTATAGGGCCATATGAAAGGCTCTTCTGAATTCGCTTTGGCACCCTCTATGGTCTATAACCGTACTAAGTAAGTTTCGAGGAGTGGGCTATAGGTCTGCAAGGGACTGATTTTTCATCCTGCTCCAGTGAGTTTCTGTCCCGCTCCCCCAGAAATGTGTAATATTTCATCCTGCTCCCGTCCACTGAATCCCATAAGCAAGGCTTGTGGAGTGTATGGTGGGCCAAAAATACATACTTTAAACACTAATATCTTGGCTTATAAAAATTAAATAAGCTACCAAATATTTGTCGCCACATTGACAGAAATTTATGAAACAAGGCTATATTATGTGGACATGACTTAATGTCTTTTACGTAGGGGTAGAGGGTAGATTTGGCTAACCAGTTTTTCACACCATACAGCCAACAACATTTCTAACTAGGCTATAAACCTAAATGAGTCTCAATAGAAACATTCCACAGTGAAAATAAGTGAAATAGATAAACTGGACATGATTAAAATGTGTGGCGTGGTTCTGCCTGCATTCCAAAACCAAAAACGGCTACAGCCAGCCTTGCTGGCAAAATAGCACCGGACTGTCTATTTACCCAGCACGGCAAAACAGACTGCAGTTGTCTATGTACCCAGCTGCGGCTAGCTGAATAGGCAAAAATTGTCTATATACCCAGCTAGGAAAATAGACACCTGATCCTATTTTGCCAGACATTTTTTAAACTGAATAGCTATGCATTTTGTACATGCTAAAGCATATTTATATTACATGGAAAATATTATTCACATAATCTGCTTAATTTATATGCATTATAAATGTGCCATTATTATACTAACATCATATTGAGTGTGTTGTATGAATATGCTTTTGAATTCATAAAAACTCACTCTGTCTGGATGTCTTCAGGTCCTGATTTTTTTTCTTGTCTGTGCAGAGAGGAAAAACCGTCATTCACCACATGCTCACAAATATACATTACATTAAATTACATTACATTGCATTTGGCAGACGCTTTTATCCAAAGCGAGGGTACAGCTAGACGATTTGTATTGGCGGATCGTAATGCCCTAGATCGGACGTGAGCCTTTAGTAAGGCATTGAGATAGGCGAGGGCGGATCCTGAAATGACTTTGTAGGCTAGTGTCAGAGCCTTATGTTTAATTCTGGCAGCTACCGGCAGCCAGCGCAGGTCGCCGAAGAGAGGAGTGACATGTGTCCTTTTGGGTTGACTGAAAACCAGTCACGCTGCTGCGTTTTGGACCATTTGCAATGGTTTGATCACACAAGCAGGTAGGCCGGCTAGGAGGGAATTGCAGTAATCGAGGCGAGAGGTGACTGTAGCCTGCATTAGGAGTTGAGCGGCATATTGGGTCTGATTTTTCTAATATTGCACAATGCATAGCGACATGACCTCACTACAGAAGAAATGTGCTCAGAGAAAGATAGGCGCCCAGCTAGAAGGGGACGTTCTGAGAACTTTATCTAACGTTCCCTAGAGGTTCTCTAAAGGTGAGAACGTCCGGAACCTTTAGAGAACATTCGGGACATTCTTAAAACGTCCTCTTAAGGTTATGAAAGTACAACAATTCAAAGCAACGAAAATAACTGTAAGGGAACGTCCCATTTTGGTTATTTTTGGTGACACTGCAACATTCGGAAGTGAAACATTTGGAACATTAATGGAACGTTCTCATTTAGTTCCCGTTTGGTGATGTAATAACGTTCCCTTGAGGACTTCAGAGGGACGTTCTCTCTTGGTTATCTTTTGGTGAAACTGTAACGTTATAAAAATAACATTTGGAACATACTGGCAACGTTCCCATTTAGTTCTCGTTTGGTGACATAATAACGTTCCCTTGAGGACTTTAGAGGAATGTTCTCACTTGGTTATCTTTTGGTGAAACTGTAATGTTACAAAGATAACATTTGGAACATGCCGACAACGTTCCCATTTGGTTCCTTGTTGGTCATGCGATAATGTTCCATTAGGAACTTATGAGGAGCTGACACTGCACAAAATCCCCCAATTTCTCTGCAAGGAAAAGCTTGTTGCATGGCTACACATGCGTGTATTCGGCTGCTGGCAAAAGTGTATGCATCTGTGTGCACTGCTGTGGATGTATAGCGAGTGTGCGCAGATGTTTTTAGTGTATGAGTCAGTTTAAAGTTTAAAGTAAATAAGTGGGCTAAGAAAGGCTAAAATATAGTAGCCTTCCATGACTCTTTGATAACCAGCCTTTGAATTGCTATTGGTTGTAATGAGACTGCTCCTATAGTTCAATATGAGTGAACAAATTCTGAAGAGGTCATTAAAAAACAAACAACTACGAATGTTCTGTTGGTTCCCTAAACATTTTTGAGAACATTTTGAGAACGTTGTAGAAACAACCTAGAGGGAACGTTTTTCTTGGTGGTTCTCCAAACGTTCTTAAAACGTCCTGAATGTTCCCTAAAAGTTCCCAAAAAAACCTTCCCTACACGTTAAAGGAACTCCACAAAAAACGTGGAGAGAACATTTTTTGAAAACTTACAGGGAACGTTCCTTCCACCAAAGAGAACGTTCTAAGAACGTCCCCAGAACGTGAAATTTCCAGCTGGGCGGTCATGTAATACGACACCCAGGTTTTTAGCAACGTTGTTCAGGGCAATAGAGACAGTGCCAATATTCAAGTTGATGTTGTAGCAGATTGACACATGGGCAGGGATGACCAGGAGTTCATTTTTTGACAGATTAAGCTGGACATGGTGTTCTTGGACAGTGGACAGGTCAGAGAAGCTGTGTGAGCGGATAACATGGGACAACGAGGTGGTACCACTACCACAGTCAGCTGAACCCCTCAAGGATAAACAAGGATACTTTTGTGTGCTCTAAGGCACATTTTGCTTATAACCTTATTGTAAAGTTATACTAGTTAGACAGTTATGCTGTTTTAGGTTATGATTTCAGTTCTCTAACCTAATTTATGAAGAATCAAGGTGCTAGCAAGCAAGCTACCAATACGCTAGCATACGCTGCTAATAAACAGAGCGTTGTATGTGCGTCATCCATTTGCTTGTAATAACGATCATAAAGATGAATAGACATTCCCAGCTGTAGTGAACAGTGTTGCTCCTTGATATTATTAGTCCCAGCCTCTGTCTCGATTAGTAAGCTATGTCGTTGTTTAATTTTTTGACTGAAACCAGTCTATTTGCCTCTACTTGGATGCCTTGTTCATTGCATTTCACACATATATCTTTAATATAGCCATCGAACGCATATTGCAGCATCTTTCATCTTCATCTTTCACCTTCATCCCTTCAGCTGTAGCCCTACTCAACAGCAGATGAACAATACCAACTACCCAGCTACCCAGCTACCAACATTCATGTATTGTCTTGTCCTGTCATGTCTTGTTTTGTCTTGTCTTGTCTTATGTCTGTGAGAATCACTGGAGCCACACCAAAAGACAATTTTCTGTTTCACGTGTAACAGGCAATACAATTTTATCTTATCTTATCTTATCTTATCTTTGCCTACTTCTGTCAGACACGTTATTCGCTGCTTTATAAAACTTTGACAAAAGTTCAACAGGAAGAGCTGTCACATAAGCCATGTTGATAGATGCACAGACTGTCAAGTTTGTTTGTTGGATGTAGCAATAGTAACTCAGGGGGGGGGGGGGGGGGGGGGGGGGGGGCTTAGCCAAGCCTTTTAGTGGAGAAAAAAAATCTAAACAATTCCAATAGCTTCTCTGCTTGGACTTCTAAATATAGCTGCAAGCAGCAATGAGGGGCCAAAGCAGCCAAACAACCCAGCAGCTATACACTGCCATGGCAGAAGAAAGTAGAGGAAGAATAACTAGACCACAATTTAGCAAGATAGCCTTTTGGCTTTAGGTTACATTAATTAGATCTTTCAGAGTGTTCAGATAAGGGTCCTGAGTGTGCATACCACCTTTGCTTCAAAGCATTTATTAGCACATCAAAGCATTACTTAGACATGGCCTTTCATCAGCGGTGGTGCAAGAGTGGCACTGCTTGATCAAAACAGGGTCCTGAGTCTGCATACCAAAGTTAGTTATGATACGTCAAAGCATTAATAGGTTATGACTTTTGACCAGTCGTGGTGCTAGATAGATTTTAAGTAAATGGTTCTGCAATGGTCAGAACAGGGTCCCAAATCCATGTACCAAGTTTTCTTATGATATGTCAAAGCATTAATGATATACGACTTTTGACCAGTGGGGCGGCTGGAGAGTTTGACATGTATGGTTCTGCGTGGTCAGAACAATGTAATGAGTCCGTAGACCAAGTTTGGTTCCAATACGTCAAAGCACTGCTGACATATGAGCTCACTTTCTTTTTCAGCAGCTTCACCACCACTTTTGCATGGCTGTCATGGGCAAAGATCACATAGACCACGTTTGATGTAAAATGGACCTGTAAAAACTTTTTTTCCACTTTTTTTTTTGCAAAACGGTGGAAAGGTTTGGAGACAGATCTTGACGTCACATCAAAATTGGATGTACAATTCAAAAGCCAGTTGGTGGCGCTAGAGAGTTTTTCTTTAAAGTATATTTTTGGGGGCTTTTTGCCTTTTATTGATAGAACAGTGAAGAGTAGGAGAGAGAGATGCGTTAGGGTTAAAAAATGACCCAGACTGGACTTGAATCTGAGTCCCCATGAGCACTTGACCATTCATGGTACGGGTGCTCCAACCACTGGGCCACCACACCCCCCTGGCGCTAGAAAGTAAATGGTTCTGTGTGGTCAGAACAGGGTGCTGAATCAGGGTGCCAAGTTTAGTTATGGTATGCTGAAGTGCTGCTGAGAAATGAGCTCACTTACTGTTTGGAGGCTTCGCTGCCAATTTCGATGGGCTGTCACGACCAAATGATTGCGAAAATTAAAAATCCATCTGATAATTCTGTGTTATTTTCAATAGAGAATGTGTAGACAGGTTCTGACTGGGGATGTCTCTGTTCACTACATGTTCACTACATTCAGACACCTTACTGTAGTCATTGGCAGCATCATTATGTTGATGTGTATAAGGAAAGCACAGGGTTCGGTCGATGTTCTAAGGTTTGGCAGAAATGGAATCCCATAAAAAAGCCTAAGATTCTGCAAAATCCAAAACCAAATCCTGAATTCTTTACATCCCTAATATGTTATGTGCTCATTATGACAGCTTTTATGTGAGGTGCACAAAACACTGAGCATAACAGCTTAGAAGAGTTGCAGCTACAGTGCATGGAAGAATAGTGCTGTGATGAAGAGCATCCACACTTTATAAGCTCAAAATGTTGAGGATCAAGCAGAGGAGGGTCTGGGCTCAGAGCTGATTTTAAGAGCATTGTCTGGTAATGAGCTCTCAGGACAAGCTGTGTGAAAGTTTCAGCGGTTGAGGCAGCGCAGAGATGTTATTAGTTTGTTCTTTGATGTTTCTGATGTCCACCAATTATATCTTATCTCGAAAATGTCATATTAGTATTTGCATTAGATCAACAGCAATAAGCTATGAATACTGAACATTCTATGTACTACCCTCAACATTGCCTAATTTGTTGAGAGAAAGTCCTGATTGCATGGATTTTATCACAAACACCTTTTCAACTCCACAAAGATTTGAGATTTGACTCAGAAAGTACTGTACATCTGCCACAGGTGAATCACTTAAAGATTTCTGCACTGGCCTAAGCAACAAGTAGATCTGTGTTAACAAATACATCTGAGTCAAGGCCATATGTCATACATCATACAAATAGTGATGTATGTCACTTTGGAAAAGAGTTAAAAACTGTAACTGCTTAAAACTGTAACAATCGTTTTGGAGAGGAAATTATTTGTTTGTTTGTTTGTTTGAAGTTTAATCAGCTGTATTATAGTTACCTCTATAAAGCGATTTAGTTTCACTGTGTTTACATGGCAGAATTGCAAGATATTTGCACTTTACAGTTGAATTTCTATCGCAAGTTAAGAGAATGCCTACAGAGAAGTCAAAGGCTAAGTTGTTGTGCTATGCCCTTGTTTTGCTTATCAATCTGTGCAAATTCAAGAAAGCTATGTATAGAGATCTATTGCACAACCAGGAAAACTGAACTGTACGTGTTGGTGTATCTAAAGGGATTTTAAGATGTTTTGTAGCTTACATAAAATGTAATAAAATGCATCATGTTTATTTATGCATTGGTTTGTAGGCTAAACAACTCATCGTTATGCAGTGCCTGGTTTATTATAGCATTTTATATATGAGCACAAGTAAAATTATGACTATGACTTATCTTTAAATGTTTAAATATCCCCAAAATGATAGTCCTTAAGAAAGGTAAAAAGCCAACATTTTTTGATTCTGCATTTAGAAATTCTAGCAACCAATTAGTGAATGTTCCTATGCCATTTCCTGGCTAATGAGGTGCAATAAAAGGATGGAATGAAACGGGCAGCTATAGCCTAATGACTAGGGATTTGCTCTTGGGTTAGAGGTTTGTAGGTCTGAAAAAAAGTAGGAAAAATGCTGGTGGGGGAGTAAATAAACCAACAGTTTCTTGCATCCTTATTCGTGGCACCCTTGAGCAAGGCATCTAACCCTACATTACTCTGGGGGGGTGCACCTTCAATGTAAGTCACTCCACATAAGATATGATATCTAATGTAATGGATGTCTATTCTGTAAAAAATGGTGCCACTGCCTTAACAAGGGTGAATGGACATGGGTGGAAACAGCATTATGACTCACATAAGTCTGTCCTACACATATTTTAAGGGTAACTCTTACTTTATGTAGTTGCTTGGTAAGACTTGCTGTTGAATGGGACTGCTTGCAGAGGCTAGAAATGAGTAAAAGAAAATGGGCAGAAAGACATATTAATGTCTCATAACACATACACAAATGATTTCAGCTTCATTGATGACTTTCATTTCCAGACCATTTGTATTCATATCAATACACAAAATAAAGAAGCTATTAAAAACAAATTAACTTTTCTAGTCAAACACGTTTCTGATATTTATTCATTCCAAACAATATGGTTTGTTGCCTGACCTAAATATGAATAATCTACTAATTGAATTTAAAAAACTATGAACATTCAGTACAAGGAGAAACCCATCACAAAGTACAAACAACCACATTTTGGCTATATTGACCCTTCATACCATGTCTGTGAAAAATATGCACAACTATTTAAAGTTAAAGAATATGTACTGAAATAAAGCTTATTTTTCATGTTTTTGATGGTAGATGGTTTGATGGTTTTTATCACTGTGTGCATAGTGTGAGAAATGGTGTAGGGCTGGGGTTTGGGTAAGACAAATTTAACAGGAGGACGTTCTATGTGTGACCTAAGGTTGCTCACATCAATGTGCATGTTTGTTTAAAAATGATGGCTTGTGTCATGGTCAATGTGACAAATTAAGATATAAGTTGTCGAGAAATAAGTTGTCAATAGACCAATGTTAAAAAGTCATATGCATCAAAAAGATATCCATTGCTATAAAATTAAAGCTCCAAACTGAGGACCAGAGTTAGACCCTTTACACAAAGGGAAGTTTAAACAGAAATGTGCTGTGTAATATGCACAGTCTATGTTTAAACAATGTGTGTGTGAGCACACAGCAATCATTTCACAACATTTAGGGATTAACTTACAATGTGAAAAAAATTCCATCTGGGCATCTGCGAGCTGGGTCAAATGTTCTTCTATAGATATCTGAGGAAGAAGTAATATGAAAAAATTGAACAAGCTCTAAAAATTCTGAGAAAGCACATGATTCCATGCATTTAGAGAACTTTTAACTTTCAAAATTATTATGAATTATTTTTTATTAAACTCTGATAGTCATTTAAAGTACACTCTTTGAATTCATGGCACCCAGTTAAAATAATGTGCAGAAGTAACATGGATGTAACTAAATGCACCGCATAGCGATAAATATTTTTTAGAACCCATTGGTTTAATCCCCAGATAATTTACATTGACCTTCATAGAATGAATTTGTCAAGATGGTGGCACACAGAACCTTCAATTTTTGCTTCTTCTGGTCTGTGAGAAAGTATATGCATTACATCCCAGAGGGTTTGTCCAGTTCTCCTACATACTATCTATAGTGCTTACAGAGGATGGAGTAGTGATACTACATGGCAAATTTGATAATGATTTTTCCTACCCAAGATACTTGCAATTGAAAATAGCAATTTTGACATTACCAATTCTATACTGCAAATGACCAATTATGGACTTAATATATGGAGTTAATATACTTTGTTGGGACACAGGTATCATAAAAATGTTTTAAAGAATGTCATGCCTATTTACTGTATATAGTTAAATACAATTTGGTAAATTAAAACACAAGATATTAAGTGCAGTGTAATTACAGTCTATGGTTTAAGTATGGATTGGCGTCTAACTTCAAAACACTTTTGTAAAAAAATTTCTGTAGATACACCACATTTCTTCACAATTGGATGAACATCGGAGTAGTTAGTTCACTTTCACTTTTAGTTTTTTTTTTTATTGCCAAAAAAGTGGCTAACAGAAAGGATCTGTCACAGTGTTCCTTTGGGGCTTTCTGGCAGTGCTGTGTTTTTCCTTTGTTCTCCGTTAATTTTCCCCCTGATCACTTTATTAGTTTCAATTATTCTCTCTGCACCCTGCACTGCCATGATAATCTGCCTCACCTGCACGTCTTGTCTCCCTGTTCCCATGTTAATCTGCCTCACCTGCTTGTTTTGTCTCCCTGTTCCCTGATTATTAGCTGCACCTGCACGACCTCGTTTAGGCTCGTTTTGCTCCTTAGTTTTCCCACCCTTAAACCCTGGTTTTTCACTCCCTCCCTGTCGGTTCGTTTGCTACCCACGGTGTGTTTCTCCACGCCAAGCATTCTGACTCCCGACACTTGTCTTGATCTTGTCAGACTTGTTTTCTGTTCTCCTGTCTGTTACTAGTTTCCTGAAGTCTAGTCTCTGTGTTTGCCGGAATTGTGTCGTGTTTTGTACCCTGTTTTTTGTGCCTTGTCTTTCGTCCTGTTTTTGTCAGTCCTCCCTCCAGTGTTTTCTGTGTGCTTGGACTGATTCACGGCTTCGACCCGGATCGGTACCCCGACAACGCCTTAGTCTTCTGCCCACAGCTCCGACCCGGACCACGTCCCCAACTACGCTCCGGTCTCCAGCCCACGGCTACCGTCCCTATGTCCCTGTTCCCCTGAATCCCTGAATAAAGGTCTTTTGGGGTTACGCCACGCAATTGGGTCCGTTCTCATGTTCTGTCTGTTTCCTGGTTCCTGCCTGTTGTGACAGGATCATTTTGGCAGAGAAAGTTATCGCATCAAGTTTGCCATGTAGGACGACTACTCCAACATCTCTAAGCACATTGTGTTTGGTAGAATTTGTTGCATAGGGAGCACTATAATTTCCAAAAAAATCCTTTTGACTTATAACTACAGAACAGATATTTATTCCATAGCACTATAATTTCCTTTGTGCTGAACTTCACAGCACACTGTGGCAGTGCCATGTACCTCTTTGCAGTGCATTTAGCTAAAAACATGGCTTCCATTGCTAAAAATCTCTGTAAGATGTAACATACAGTAGGCATTTCAAATAGCCAACACTTTCAAATTCTGTAGGTAATGGAAAATTCTGAGATGCAAATGTTTTGCCTATATAGCTTACACCTTCTACTGCTTTGCCTTTTTTAACCATTCTGGTTAGCAACATTTATAATTCACCTCCAAAGAATGGTAATTGCAAACACTGAGTGGAGAAATTTACAAAAGTGTAAAGATGTTATACCTCTGATAGACTAAGACAAGAATCAGAGTGATTTATTGGTGTTTTATCATCACAGATATTTATTTTTAAAAATCTGGTAATATCTTATAAATAGGGCGATCTACTACTCAGTGCCTAGGGCCTCAACTCAAAGTTTCGGATAGATTTGGCATCATCATAGGACAAGATGCAGAATGCAGCGCAGATGGTAGCAGTTGAGCAGCTAGCTAGATATGGTACTTTTAAAAACATAATAATGGAATGAACTGTTAGAGTCACATCAATTATCTTTTAAACACCACCATCTGCAGTGGAAATGTAGCATGTTGTATAGGCGCACAGGGCATAAGCATGTATTTTAGGACAACAGGTGGTGACTGTATACATTGATCATTTCACAAAGGTACCCATGGATAATTTCTTAAAGGTACACATTTAACATTGATAACTCAAGAACAGAAAGGTTGTATACAACATACAAAAGAGGAATGTTTTCTTGTTTGGTATCCTAAATTCAACAACTAGATTCAGAGTAGTTATAACAGTAAGATTGTGCACATCCCATGTCAAGATGCAGGACAAAATGTTTTTAGAAATGTCATTTTGGGCCATAAAATAAACAGAAAAAAATAATTTCAAGTGTGCAGCTAATTTCCAAAACTAGGCATCTACATTAGAGAATTTTAGCAGTACATGGTATGACCGCCACAGTGTAATGTGAAGTTTAGCACAAAGGGAATTATAGTGACCTTGTGGAATGAATGTTTAATTTTTTTCAGGATATGGGCTGCAGATGATTCCTCCTAAATATTTTGACAAATGAACATCTTTGGATGAGTTAATTTATGTATGAAAAATAATTGTTTTTATACCTAATCTTTTTGATGTTAGCTAAAATGTCATTTTGGAGAATTACAGTGCCCCCTATACATCAAAGTTTATTAATCATATTGTGCTTCAAGAGGTTGGAATAGTGACAATACATGACAAATTTGATATGATAATGACTTTCTCCATCAAACGTTAGCCGCAGTCATAATAACTGAATTGCAAGCCTACATGGATGTTGATTTGTGGATTAAACTGAAGAAAGATTTCTAGTTTCAGTGTTTGCATTTATTTTGAGTTTCAAACAGTATTAGTGCTTGTCTTTTTGATAGACACATAATGTGAGTTATCGGTGGTTATCATGAAAGCCACAAGAGCCGATGACAGAGCCTTGCACCTCTGGTCCTACCACCCATGACATTTCACCTGTTGATTTTGCTTGAATCTAGTTTCTGTTGTGTTTTTTCTCACTTCAACTTAAATTTTGGTTTTATATTTCAACATTTTCATCATTGTAAGTGGGCATAGACAGGTGATTTCCATGCAAGAGGTCCCACTGAATATAAGGAAAAAGAATTTTGATTTTAAACCATATTTTTTACAGATAATAGCCAGAATATGAATAACCAGAATGTGGCGAGTAATTTAATAAAAAAAACTGTTTTCAGACAGCACCCATGTGTCACAACATTTGTCACAACATTTGATGCACACTCAAAAAAGCTGTGTAGAGCTTGCATGTCAAAACAGACCAAATTTGGGCTTATTTTTTGATTGACTTGAAATTTCTTTAACGATTCATCTCAAGATAAATCCTTTGATAACTTTTTATCAGCATTGTCTCCAGATGTCATATACCAAATTTGGTGAGATTGACATGAACACCCTATGCATGACATGGACTACTGTTTTTAATGTGTGAGGTTCAATGGAATTTGAGTAAAAAAATAATTTTAAACTGTAACATTCTCCACATAATAGCCAAAATGTCATTTTGTAAACATACAGCGCCCCTTATGGGCCAAATTTCATGGTACTTGTGTTTTCAGAGGTTGTTTTGCTAATTGTACATAACAAATGTTGTGCAGTTCCTGCTTTCCCAGGTCAAGATATTGCCAATTCAAAATCACATTTTTACATTTACCCATTTCACTAGCTGGTGCTACGCTATGTACAAATAAGTGTGCATGGGCTAGGTGGATATTCTTCTGCAACACTGCCATATGGCTCATCTCAAGATATATCGATTAATAAAGCTTTTTGTTGTCATCGTCTGTATTGCATCAATGATGTGCATCAAATTTGGTCAGATTCACATGAACGTCCTATGATGAGTTTACTTTCACTTTCGTTTTTTTTAAAAATGAACAAAAATTGTTTTTGTTGGAAGTATGTGTGGACCAGTGTTTTCCATATGTGAGGTTTACTGGACTTCAAGACAAAAAAATGTTTTGAAACTGTAGCCTTCTTTAGATAATAGGAAAAATGTCATTTTCAACTGTTAGAGCACCCACTATAGGCTGAATTTTACAGTACTTGTAGTGCTTTTAGAGGTTAATGTGCTGATTGCTCATGATACAATTTGTACAGTTCTCGCCTTCTTGGTCTTGGTGAGTGTTTATGGGCTAGATTGATACAGTTAGATTTGATGGGAAACTGTAGTGTAGCTGAAGTGTATAGCTGAAACTATACAGCGACCATAATGCTCTAAGACATAAGGGGGCACTATGGAGTCTCTGGGCCACACCCACAGCCAAGCCGCTGTCCCTGAGAAGTGACCATTAAATGCAGAGTTAATTTCATTGTGTATACTGTGTGCTGTGCCATGGAATTACAATCACACTGGGTATTGTTTGTTTGTTTTGTTTTGTTGATAACACACCTGCAGTAGTCGCCATCTTGTGTTGAGGTTGTCCACACGTTCCATGTCAACTTCTGAGAGTACATAAGGGGGTTCAAAGCTTGATGCAAGAGCATTAAGCAGACTCACGTCCCCCTGCATTGATCCAACCTGTTCCTGAAATACCTGTAAGTACATCCATTGTTAAAGGTGTTATTCCAGTATGCAGTTCTGAAAGAGTAAACATGCTTTCTTAGAGTGTTATAAGGATTTGCATGTTCTACCTTAACTTTTTCACAATTAAATGTCAGTGTATTCAAGTGTATTTGATTTGGTATTGTCCACCTCTTAACTGAAAGCCAGGAAAATGCAAAATGAGCCTATTTATCTATTATAAAACTATCACTTTAGTCCACAAAACTGTTGCTAGCTTGACATTAAAAGTGTGCAGTGGAATTAATACAAACTACTGCTGCAACAGAAAAATGGTAGTTCATACGTATCAAATATCTTTCACTGGGTGTCTTCAGTGGGTCCATAACAAAAATAATGGCACTTTGGGGTGAACTACTCTTTTTAGAAAAGAAACCTGGGGCTCTATTTTCACAATCATAAGCGCATTGTCTAAAGTCTGTCGCGCAAGTTGCTTTGGGGGCGTTCCCGACACAATTTGGTATTTTCACGGCGGAAAAAGCGAACATTGCGTCAGGCGCATCGTTCAAAAGGGTTGGGTTAAGTTACTTCATTAGTCATGGGTGTGTTTTGGGCGTAACATACAATTAACCAATGAGAATTTATACTCTCATTCCCTTTAAGAGCCAGCGGGCGCATTGTCCATAGCCTGTTGCTATTACGATGGCGGATTTACCCGGACGGGAGGAGCTTTTCGGTGGAGGAGACCGATCTGCTCGTGCGTGAAGTAAAAGCGCGTGAGTAGTTAATATTCGGGGATGGAAAGAATCCCCCCAAACCTCCGCGGGTCATAGAAATATGGGAGGAAATATCTTCAATAATTGTGTCCTCCTTTGGCAAGAAGAGAACTTTCGAACAGTGCCCAAAGCGGTACAACAACGTTAGAAGACGTGAAACAAAAGCTTTAAACTCAAAGGAAACATCAAAAATAAAAGGTGGAGGTCCATCAAACCATTAGTCCACTAGTTTTCTTTTTGATGATTAGTCCATTTCATTTCTTACAACTTGCCACGCTGTTTATTAAATAAACTGCAGAGCATTGCAATCGCTGTTTATTTAAAACACAAAAGAAACTGTAGAACATTGCTATAAACTGCAAAACATTGCTATACTCTTATTATGTGTGCCTGTTTGCTTATTAAACATAAAAATACATGGCTATACACGCTGCAACTTTTCTGCCAGTTCAGCTCGCCTCTCTGGGGCAGCAGCAGGTACATCGGGGTTCAACGCGCTGTGCGCCGAAAGCGGTACAACAACGTTAGAAGACGGGAAACAAAGCCTTAAACTCAAAGGAAACATCAAAAATAAACGGAAGGTATAGGTCCATCAAACCATTAGTCCACTAGTTTTCTTTTTGATGATTTGTCCATATTATTTCTTACAACTTGCCACGCTGTTTATTTAAAACGACAAAAGAAATCGTAAATACACTGCAGAACATTGCAATCGCTGTTTATTTAAAACGACAAAAGAAATTGTAAATAAACTGCAGAACATTGCTATAAACTGCAGAACATTGCTATATTCTCATTATTTGTGCATGTTTGCTTACTAAAACATACAAATACATAGCTATACAGGCTATATATGTTGCAACTTTTCTGCCAGTTCAGCTCGCCTCTCATCGGGGTTCAAAGCGTTGTGCGCCTCTAAAATAGCTTTTCAACAATGCGCCAGTGACGAAAAAGCACCTTTTTATTAATCAGAAGCGCAAATGGTTTATACGTCCTCATAATAGCATCTGGTGCGCTTTGCGCCAGACCACACCTCTTCTTTTCGCTGAGCCGCCCGTCACGGCGCAATGTCATCTGCTATCTAGACAACGTGATTTTTTGCCTGAAAAAATGAACGTTGCGCTGGCACAGAATAGCAATGACAGCGTGCGCATGTCGCGAATGCACAATGCGCCGCGGCAAAATAGGGCCCCTGAAGTGTGATTGACATACTCTTATCTCTATCTCTCTTATCTCTATATTTCCGTATATGTGAACATCTAGAATGCTATAACATATGCAATAACAAATGAAGAAAAACGTAAAAAAAAAACATGTGGCCATAGTTTAAAAAGTTGACCTGATTGAGAAAAACCAATTTGATATTTGGATTCAGCACATCAAAATTGTTATAAATCAGCTAAAACATCATATAAATAAATGTGTTGTTGACCAGTGTAATAGTTCAATGTAATCGCAAAGTAATTTGTTGATTTCACCATAATGTCCTAAATACAGACATAGACACCTCAACTGTGAAGTATTTCCCTCTGCAGAAACACTGTCCTCAATCAGTCCTCATAAATTCCACTGTCTTTCTCGTTTCTAGCAGATCAGAGCTTTTTTGGTATTTTACATGCATTAAAGGTTCTGTGGTCACACCTTAATGTTATCGATCTGTTCCTGGATTGAGTGTATGGACAGGTCTCGCACAGGTTTCCATGATACTTTCACCATCTCTGCTTGTTTGAGCTGGCTGTCTAGTTGATCCTCAACTTTATACAGCTCTAACAAACGCCGCAAGTAATGCTCCAGGATCTGCTGCCAATCAGCCAAAGCTCCCTGGAGTCTGGCCCACTCTGATTCCACATCTGCCATTTCCTTCTGTAGAACACGGCTGACATTCTGAGCTCGGTCCTCAGAAGAAACTTCTAGAAGAGTAGAGAATTTAGCTGAGGAGTGTGTAGAACAAAGAACTACTGCAAAGTCTAATCACAAAAATGCATGAATTACAATTAAATACATTCAAAAAACCACAGCAACATTTTCACACATTCTATGTTAAAATAGGTTACTGTGTGAATATTGTAGATCTCTGTATGTATTTGTACCATACCCATCAACTCAGGTGCCTGGGGTTCTGTGCCTGGTTGCTCGGACAAGAAAGCCTTAACTGCCTCCAGTGAGGAGATCACAATTGGTTCCTTCTCTTGTACCTCGAAATGTAATTCCTGTATCACAACAACAAAGAAAAATAAGACATTTAATTCTAAACAGATGTACAAAAAAAAGGTTGGTATGTGTGATTAATGGCATATTGTCATTACACAAGAGAGGGTGTCAGGCGAATATACACTGCCTGTCCAAAAGAACTCACCTCCTGGATTTAACTAAGCAAATAGGCAAATAGCAAAGAGTGTCCCATTGAAAAAGTACTTTTTGTTTTGACACCCTGCTCCTCCCCCTTCATGCTACCTGTCCTGTGTAATTCAATCATTGTTATCCTGCTGTTTCTCGTTTCCCTGAGATTACCTGCCCTATTTATGCCGTCTGCTTTTTGTCTGTCTTCATCTGGTCATCTTAGTGTGCTCTCTCTCGTGTCTGTAAGTGGTCCGTATTATTCTAGATTTTTCTCTGTTCTTTGGACTATACCTAAACTCTGTTTTTTAACCTCTTTGTTGGATGCCCTTTTTGTGGATTTATCGCCTTCGTTTTATTTTGGGATTTTTGACGCCTGTGATCTGTGCTTTCGCCATTGTTTAATTTTGGGATTTTTGACACCTTCTGATCTTCTGTATTTTTGCCACTTTAATAAACCCTGTGGATTTTACTTGTCTACCACTATTCGGTTCCGAACCCTGGTAGTTTCAGCAGGCTGGAATGCAGAAGCCATGTATGACGTCTTTTTCAATGGGCTAGCAGAGGAGAACAAGGATGAACTCCTTCCCAACGGCGTAGGCTGAGGGCACCCCTGGTCCTCCCCAAACAGGAGTCTCACCCCCCCTCTCCTGCTTCAAGTTCAGTGCTGTACCCTGTAGTCCATGCAGGTTGACTGGGCTTGACTCTCCCAGGCTGAGAGGGAGAGGCGACTTGGAGACAAAGCCTGTCTCTACTGTGGCCAGCAGGGGTACTTTCTGGGCACCTGTGCGCTAAAAGAAGGCACCCGTCAGAAGTGAGTGGAGTTCTGGTGGGCAGATTCTCCAGGAGATCTTCCCCACCACTTCAAACCACCCTGCCAGTCACAGTGTTTTGCAAGGGCTTTCGACATACCTCTTCTGCTCTCTTGGACTCAGGGGCTGAAGAGAGCTTTATTGACTCCGCCTTGGTGACACAGTGGGGGCCCCCATCACCAAGACACCTGTGTCTTTGGCCGTATACTCTCTCAGCGGAGGTCAATTCGCCCAGGTCACCCATCTGTTTTTTAATGTAATTGGCTCTCCCCTGAACCCTTTGATTCGGGGCCATAGTTGACTGACCAAACATAACCCCCACATCAATTAGAACAATAACACTATTTTAGCCTGGAGCCCATTCTGCCTGTCCCACTGCCTGAGGTCTGCCCCATACCCTTTGTCTACTCCCGAGGTCCACGACGACTATCCTGATCTCTCCAAGGTACCAGGGGAGTACCTTGACCTGAAGCCCTGGAGCCACATCTTGGGTTGTGTGTACAGTGTGTACTGTAGGCTATGGAGAGGTACATCGAGGACTCCCTGCCTGCAGGGATTATCCGCCCATCCTCCTCTCCAGCAGGGGCAGGATTCTTCTTTGTTTTCAAGAAGGATGGGTCCTTAAGACCCTGCATTGACTACCGTGGTCTTAATAACATCACGGTCAAGAACAAGTACCCACTGCCTCTCATGTCTGGGGCCTTTGAGTTGTTGCAGGGGGCGACTGTTTTATCCAAATTAGACCTGTGCAATGCGTATCACCTGGTGCGCATCCGGCATGGAGACGAGTGGAAGACCGCCTTCAACACTCCCACGGTCCACTTTGAGTACTTGGTTAAGCCTTTTGGTCTGACCAATGCCCCAGCTGTTTTTCAGTCGCTGGTTAATGATGTACTCCGAGATATGGTCAACAAATTTGTTTTCGTTTATTTACATGACATTTAAATTTTTTCCAGATCCCTAGCTGAACACCTCCAACATGTTAGGTCCGTGCTTAAATGTGTTTTCCACCACTTCCTTCCTAGGCTTTGTCATTTCCCAGGAGGGGCTGGAGATGGACCCGTCCAAGGTGAAGGCAGTGCTGGAACGGCCAACCCCACAGTCACGCAAGGAGCTGTAGCGATTTCTGGGATTAGCCAATTTTTACCAGAGGTTTGTGTGAGGTTACAGTTCTGTGGCAGCACCCTTGACCAGTCAGACTTCTTCGGTTAGGTTTACCTGGAATAAGGCCGCGGAGAGGGCCTTTCATGACTTGAAGGCCCGCTTCTCTTCTGCTCCGATCCTGGCCACCCCAGACCCCGCTCGCCAGTTCATCGTGAAAGTGGATACCTCTGACGTTGGTGTGGGTGCAGTTCTGTCCCAGAGATCCCTCTATGATGGTAAAGTCCACCCCTGTGCTTACTACTCTCACAGATTCTCCTCCTTGGAACAGAACTACGATATCGGTGATCGGGAGCTCCTCGCGGTCATGCTGGCACTGCAAGAATGGCACCATTGGCTCGAGGGAGTGGCACAACCTTTCCTTATCTGGACGGACCACCGAAACCTGAAATACAGATGGTCTCTGTTTTTTAACCGTTTTTCCTTTACTCTGTCTTATCGCCCAGGTGCCAAGAACGCCAAGCCAGACGCTCTCTCCCGCAAGTTCTCTGGGTCCGAGAAGCCCCCCTCTGCGGACACCATCTTGCCATCCCAATGTTTCATTGGTGCTGTCTCCTGGGGAGTCAAGAGGAGGGTTTAAGAGGCTTTGCAGACGGAGCCTAGCCTAGAAGGTTTCCCTGCTAACTGCCTAGTCATTCCCAGATCTGTCAGACCAGAGGTCCATTTATGGGGCCACGCATCCAACCTGGTATGCCATGCAGAGATCCGGAGAACCATGGACTGCCTTCAACAGCGCTTCTGGTGGCCCAAGATGGTTGAGGATGTCCGGGCCTATATCGCTGCCTGTACCACCTGCGCTAGCAACAAGACATCCAATCGACCACCTGCGGGCCTCCTTCAGCCCCTTCCGGTCCCCAAGCGGCCCTGGTCCCACATAGCCCTCGAATTCGTGACCGGCCTCCCGCCTTCGGATGGTAACACTGTTGTGCTCACGATAGTCGATAGATTCTTCAAGTCTGTGCACTTTGCCCCTCTGCCCAAACTGCCTTCTGCCAAATAGACTGCTGTTCTTGTCGTTGATAATGTGTTTAAAATCCATGGCCTGCCTTGTGATGTGGTGTCTGACCGGGGTCCTCAATTTGTCAAGTCAAGTCAAATTTATTTGTATATTTATTTGTCTCTGCATTCTGGAGGGAGTTCTGCAGGTGTCTAGAGGCCACTGTAAGTCTCTCCTCAGGTTTCCACCCGGAGTCCAATGGGCAGACGGAGATGGCCAATCAAGACCTGGAGCGCGTCCTGCGGTGCCTCTCCTCTCGCAACCCGTCTTCCTGGAGTCGGCATCTGGCGTGGGCTGAGTATGCCCACAATTCCCTTCCGATAGCTGCTACTGGGATGTCCCCTTTTAGTGTTGTCTCAGTTACCAACCGCTGGTCCCTCTCCATTCCTACTGAAACACCTCCTCCTCTTCGCATGGTCGATGGGGCTCCCGCCTTTACTGTCAGGAGGCTGCTGGACGCCCGCCGTCGGGGACGTGGCCTCTAGTTCCTGGTCGACTGGGAGGGCTATGGGCCTGAGGAGCGGTCCTGGGAACCTTCAGCCCGGATCCAATTAGATGAATGCCATTTGAGGAGTTAGTTTACTTTTCCTCAGTTCTTTACGAAATTGCACAAAATGTAGCCAACAGAAAGCGGTATTCGCCAAGATACTGCAAATATTGATTGGTGTGTAACTTTGTAACGCTTTCACTTTTTAAAAAAAATTATAGGATTTTTTTTAAAGCTGTTGTTGGCAGATGACATACACCAGATTTCCTGACAATTGGATGAACACCCTCAAAGAAGTTAGTTTACTTTTACTTTTTAGTTTGTTACGAAATTGCATAAAATGAAGCCAACAAAAAGGGGCGTGGTCTAACGTGTTTATTGTGGGTCAATTCAGGGAAAGTGGGGAAATAGGAATTGTGCTTCTATACCTTATCACTTTTTATTAGTTATTAGCATTAACATTTATTTTTTGGAATTTTAGCGCGCCCTATGGAACAAAGTTTACAAAACATAATATGTTTCAAGAGGTTGGAGTAGTGATCCTACATGGCAAATTTGATACAACAAATTTGATTGAAAACGTCAATTTTGACATGTGCAATGTTCCCTAGGTGGCGCTACATGGCAAATGGCCATTTATGGACCGAGTGTATAAGCCAGTGCAGGGAACCAGTGCAGAGGCAGCTTATAGTGGCGCCCACTAATGACCAAATGGCACTATTTTTGGTATGCCTTCTCTTTATTGGGTCCCAAGTGCCTCTAACAAGTTTGGTTGGCATAGTTCAAATCCTTCCTGTGATATGACTGCACTTATTTGGTGGCTTTGCAATACATTTTGGGTGGCTGTGACATGTGAATACTTTCACTGACCAAAGAACTGCTATGTACAGTTCGTTAAGCTTTGTCTGGAGATCATCTCTGCCACATTTCATAATGATTGACCACATTTTGTGACCTGTGCAAATTAAATTTAATTTTCAAAATATCCAATATGGTGACCACTGTAATAAGGTTGACATGAGGAATTTGCCATGTTTTGATCATTTTTGGCATGCCTTCTCCTTATTGGGTCTCAAGTTCTTTTGTCAAGTTTGGTTGTCAAAATCTTCCTAAGATACGGCCTAACTTCCTGGACTTAAAACAAAGTGCACATGTAGTCAAAGAATACTTCACCAGCCAAAGATCCATTGTTCACCTACAACTCAGAGAAAATTTAGACAGCGTTTTTTAAAGTGACAAACACCATTCCAAAAGGTGATCCTGTATCTCATCAATTCAATGCCTGCATGCTCTTACTTCCATTAGACAGGCAAAAAACAAACCAAGGTCAACCTCAAACGTGTCATAGTGCAAAGAACTGCCACCGTGTAAAAAACACTATTCATGATGGCTCAATGGCTGGTGAAGTATTCTTTGACTACACGCAGCAGAACCCACCAATTTTAATTGTAGACAGTTTTCCCTCATTTCACAAACTCTGAAACACTGTCTATTGACAGTGTTTAATAACCACTGCATAATTTTTAATTTAGCCATACAGTTTGAAACATTCTTGGCTGTGTTTTTGTACAAAACAAACAACAAAACAATCCCTAAATGAAAGATGTCTCTGATTCACTTCTAAAGTGGTGTCCAGAGAAATTAGTCAATGTATTAAGAACTCCAAATTTTAGCTCTACAACTATATTTGGTACTCTGTATCATTTTTACAATCTAGGATATAACCATTTAAAATGTGTCTTATATTTTGGCACACCCTGTATAACAACTTTGCAGAAGCTAGAGGTAAGAAACTCATTTCAGGTTGGCAAACATATTTATGGCATCACTCACCCTTAGCTTGTTCTGCTGCTGACGGATGGTGGGCACATCAGTGCCTACTGGTTTCTGTTGGTTTAATTGATCTTGTTTTTGTTGGAGCCATATTAGAAGTTCCTGTAGACTCAAATGTAGACGCTTCCATTTTTGAATATTCACATCCAGATAAGGCCTAAATTTATATGAAAATAGGACAAATGCTTTGTAAATAAGGCATCATTAATAGATATTTTCCTGTAACTGGCAGGGGTTTCAGAAATCAATGTTCTTAGTTGAAAGAGAACAACACATTGACTGTTTATAGGCACCCCCAAGCCTTGTATGTATTCAATGTAGCATGTGTGTGTACATTAAAATCGAAGCCAAAACATTGTATTGTACAAATGCAGGTGTTGCAGGAACATTACATTGTTCTACACATGTTCTTAGAGACAGTCCCACCGGGGGGGGGGGGGGGGGCATTTATCTATATGAGACAAAGCCTATTGAAAAACAAATAACAAAATAATTTCTACACATAATACACTGCCTGTACAAAAAAGGTCACCATGGAAGAAGGAGGTCAGCTAACTACCTGAATACAATGAATAAAAGATTATTCCATCAATTGATTTCTTACCTGATGACACAGCACATTCCAAGGAGATTGCCAGAATACATTATATGCAAATTGTAAAAGAATGGTTCAGGTTTAGGGTTAGCATGAGACATCATTTTCCCACATGGATTGGCCATCACAGCCCAGACTACAACCCTATTTAGAATCTTTGTGATGTCCTGGACAAGACTGTGCAGCATAATATTACAAATTTTTTGGACAAGCAGTGTGTATAACATTAACTATACAACAAATACTTATATATAACAAAACATATTGTATAAATCACAAAATTATTTAAAAAGAATAAAAAACAAAAACATAATGCAAGATGGAGTGACATACAAGTATCATGGCAACTTGATCCCATATTGGCAACTAGTTGCATGTTTTTTGTGCATCTGCTGAATGATGATGTAAATATCTGAACATTTCTGTGCAATACAATTAACCTATAAAGAAAAGTAGCTGTCTACATCTTGAAAAAAGATATTACTGTTGGACCTTTCTGCTTGTGTTTTCATTTTAAACCAAAACTAATTCAAACTAGAATGTTTGATAGGTTAAGTTATTGGACAGAAAGGATTAAACATTAATAGAAGTGCTATTCTCTAAGTGCCTTACCTCATACTTAGAACTTTACTTCGCAACTCATTCCAGCGTTGATGCATGTTCTCTAAACGTCGCTGCAGCACCAATGCATCATCAGGGTTATGTAGAGAGCCCAGTATACGCTGGCCATTCTCGTCCAGTATATGAAACTGTTCAGCATGCTCATCCACCTCCCCTTGCAAGTCCTGTTTAGACCAGAACACAACAACTGTATGAGAAAGTACATGCAACACACTAAGACTTCAAGAACTTTATTGTCATTGAACAGTTGCCTACATGATGAAATTAAACATTAAGGTCACAAAGATGCAAGGTAAAAGTGTCAAGTAAGGAAACATTATAAGAACAAAGGAAAGAAGGAGGTGTATATAAAGGTATAATAAATAGTAAAAGGTAAATGCGCTCTGTACAGAGGCTGTGAATAAGAATATCGCACGTTGACGTAGGTATTACACATTATGCTGTAGGTATTGCACAGTAAGAAGTAGCAGGGCAAACCCATATTGAAGATAATCAACTGAAGCAGTGAGGTGACAAAACCAAATTTGACATTCAAATTTGACATTAGTCAACATTAGTCAGTAGCAGCAGTGAAGGGACAACATGACTATTCGAAAAGCACCATCACTATTCCAGTGCATTTAAAGTTCTGACTGCCCATGGGAGAAGCTGTTCTTTAGTCTGTTTGGTTTCACATAAATATGTAAGATTATAGCCTTTGGGTAATTTCCATGTTTAGTCAATTGAGCAGTTTGATGGTCTCTAATGAATAGAAGAAATATGTTAAATGAGACAACTATAACATACAATTTACTGATTATAACATAAACTAACTGATTAAGGTGATTTGTGGTGGCAGTTTTTGTTTTCTAGTAGTCAAATTATCAGTGCTTGGTGAGCGCATTGAGGGTTTACAGTTTAAGTTCAGTTCATGTTGACTTAGTATTGAGCACTCATGAAAGTCAAGTGAAGTAAAAGTAATTCCTGTTTGTTGTTGTGATCACACAGCACACCACAGCACACAGTGCACACAACAAAATTCAACCTCTGCATTTGACCCATCACACGTCTGAGTAGGAGGCAGCCAAGACGATGCCTGGGGAGCAGTGTGTGGGGACGGTACCATACTTAGGGTACCTTAGTGGCACTTCTTGCCTGGACCTGGACCTGGACCATTCAGTCAAAGGTCCATTACCTTACCTGGGGGATTTAAAGGTGCGGTTACAGGTCCTTTACAGGTCCTTTACCTTAACCACCAAGCCACCACTGCCCCATTTATGAACTTGATCTAGTAATTGCATTTTGAGAACGAAAAGATAAATGTATGGGAGTGGTCATGAGCATATCAATAAAGTAGATGCTTCAACCACAGCTCCTGCAAAATCCTTTTGTTTTAATACTTTATTGATTCAATACATTAATGTAGTAACAAACAACGGCACCTCTGGCAGGGGTCTGAGAGGTGGTCTCGCCCGGGGAGTAAAACACTGTTGAACCGCCACTGTCCCTACTACCCATTAAGTGTTAAACATTAGGGAAAAATATGTCCTCCATGATACTGTGTGTTTTTCCACAGTTCCCCAATTTCCTCCTAATATTTGTATATAAATATTTAATATTTATTTTAGCAATGCTTTCTACTACAGGCACATAGTCACTATATGTTTTATATTAAGCACTTGTTTATTGGTCTAACATTGTAGTTTGGTCCTTTTACGCCTTTGATTGCTCTGTTCTCTTAATGTATTAATGTTTTTAATGTTTTAGGGCCCTATCATGCAGCAGCGCACTGTGCATTCGCAACATGCATATGCTGTCATTACTATTCTGTGCCAGCACATTGTTCATTTTTTCAGGCAAAAAATCACGTTATCTAGATAGCAGATGACACTGCGCCCTCATGAGTGTGTCAGCGAAAGGAAGAGGTGTGGTCTGGCGCAAAGCGCACCATATGCTATTATAAGGACGCAAAAACCAAATTCACAGATGACCAACAAAAACCTGGTCTGTCGTCAGTTGGGCGTTGCTGAAAAGTTATTTTAAGGTTGCACAATGCTTTGAACCCAGATGCACCTGCTGCTGCGCCAGAGACAGAAGCTCAACTGGCAGAAGAGCTGCAACATGTATAGCCTGGTAAGCATGCCCCTCATGTTTTAGTAAGCAAACAGGCACAAATGTATAGCAATGTTCTGCAATTTGGTTCCGATTTCTTTTGTCATTTTAAATAAACAGCGTGGCAAGTTGTAAGAAATGAAATGAACAAATCAACAAAAGGAAAATGAACGGACTAATGGTTTGATGGACCTCCACCGTCCGTTTGTTTTGATTTTTCCTGTGAGTTGAAAGCTTTTGTTTTCCCCTCTTCTAACGCTGTTGTACCACTTTTGGCAGTGTTCGGAAGTTATAATTGAAGATATTTCATCCCATACTTAATTGACCTGCGGAGGTTTGGGGGGAATCTTTTCATTCCAGAAGCCTAACTGCTCACGCGCTTTTACTTCACGCAGGAGTAGACCGGTCTCCTCCACCAAAAAACTCCTGCCATACGGGTAAATGCACCATCGTAATAGCAACAGGCCATGGAAAATGCGGTGCTGGCTTTTAAAGGGAATGACAGTATAAGTTCTGATTGGTTAATTGTATGTTACGCCCAAAACACACCCATGACTAATGAAGTCATTTAAGACCAACCCTTTTGAACCATGTGCCTGGTACAATGTTTGCTTTTCCCGCCGTCAAAATACCAAATTGTGTCGGGAACGCACCCAAAGCAACTTGCGTGACAGACTTTAGACAATGTGCATATGATCATGAAAATAGAGCCCTTAAGAGCGGTTGTCTGTAACTATCAAGGATGTCGTGCAGTTCGCAAAAAATCGAATTCTTTTTTTTGTACCCAAACGATAGCATTTGATGACTTATATCACCTGTGAAAGTTTGAGTCTGAGCAGATAAATATTTTGGGAGAACGATGGCCTAGAAGTTTTGGGCGGAATCGGACTGTATTTTACGCTAATTTCGCCATGCTTGACATTTTGACAAAAATATTAAAATAGAGCAGGAATTTTAAAACCAAAGAGTTCCACAACAAAACTAGAGATGTTTGTGAGTAATTTGAGGTGTTTTATTAGTTGGTATGACAAAATCTGAATATTATAGGGATTTTTACTTTATTTTCATTTTACGCTTAGAGTTTATGCTTGGTCAAATTCAAAGGCTTATAAACCCAAAAGTACGCGGAAATTGTCACATTTTAAACTTCGCAGTCGAAGAGTAATACTTTTACTTGGTATTCGTGAAATAAAATTTTTGGGCACTGCAAAAACAAATCTCTGGGAAGAGCCGATTCAAGTTGCGTTTTGGATGATTTCGGCACTCTAAAAGCTTCGTGTGGTCACGACCCGATCAGACATGGATCTCAAATACTAACTTCCCAAAGACTTAGAAACCAGTTCAAATACTTAAAAACACTTTTAACGAGCTACTGTTTCACTTACAAGCCTCATTGTATGGTACAGAGTTCAATTTTAAGCTTAGCATTCCCTGGGAACAAACAATAACAAAGTGTACATGTACCAAGTGTACAAAGCGTGTGAGTAGTTAATATTCGGGGATGGAAAGAATTCCCCCAAACCTCCGCGGGTCATAAGTATGAGAGGAAATATCTTCAATAATTGTGTCCTCCTTTGGCAAGAAGAGAACTTTCGAACAGTGCCCAAAGCGGCACAACAACGTTAGAAGACGTGAAATAAAAGCTTTAAACTCAAAGGAAACATCAAAAATAAAAGGTGGAGGTCCATCAAACCATTAGTCCACTAGTTTTCTTTTTGATGATTAGTCCATTTCATTTCTTACAACTTGCCACGCTGTTTATTAAATAAACTGCAGAACATTGCAATCGCTGTTTATTTAAAACGACAAAAGAAACTACAGAACATTGCTATAAACTGCAAAACATTGCTATACTCTTATTATGTGTGCCTGTTTGCTTACTAAAACATAAAAATACATGGCTATACAGGCTATACATGTTGCAACTTTTCTGCCAGTTCAGCTCGCCTCTCTGGCGCAGCAGCAGCTACATCGGGGTTCAAAGCGCAAATGGTTTATGCGTCCTCATAATAGCATCTGGTGCGCTTTGCGCCAGACCACACCTCTTCTTTTCTCTGACCCGCCCGTCACGGCGCAATGTCATCTGCTATCTGGACAACGTGTTTTTTTGCCTGAAAAAATGAACGTTGCGCTGGCACAGAATAGCAATGACAGCATGCGCATGTCGCGAACACACAATGCGCCGCGGCAAAATAGGGCCCTGTGTGTGTGAGTGAGAGACGGTGTGTGTGAGTGAGACAGTGTGTGACAGTGTGTGAGAGAGACTGTGTGAGAGACTGTGTGTGATTCAAATCATCAGCACAATAATACTCACGAATGGGCCTACAATACAGCTAGATTTCCCATTGATCGTTCTCTTTAAGGTATAAACATTGTTTGGCATTTATTTCTACCTCTATCTAGTTTCAAATGTAGCTGTTTTCCATCGTGTTTCAATGTTTATGTGTCGAAGGTATAAGCATGTACACTTTGTTATTGTAGTTCCCAGGGAATGCTAAGCTCAAAATTTAACTCTGTACCATACAATGAGGCTTGTAAGTGAAACAGTAGCTCATTAAAAGTGTTTTTAAGTATTTGAACTGGTTTCTAAGTCTTTGGGAAGTTAGTATTTGAGATCCATGTCCGATCAGGTCGTGGCCACACGAAGCTTTTAGAGTGCCGAAATCATCCAAAACGCAACTTGAATCGGGTCTTCCCAGAGATTTGTTTTTGCAGTGCCCAAAATTTTTTTTTCACGAATACCAAGTAAAAGTATTACTCTTCGACTGCGAAGTTTAAAATGTGACAATTTCCGCGTACTTTTGGGTTTATTAGCCTTTGAATTTGACCAAGCATAAACTCTAAGCGTAAAATGAAAATAAAGTAAAAATCCCTAAAATATTCGGATTTTGTCATACGAACTAATAAAACACCTCAAATTACTCACAAACATCTCTAGTTTTGTTGTGGAACTCTTTGGTTTTAAAATTCCTGCTCTATTTTAATATTTTTGTCAAAATGTCAAGCATGGCGAAATTAGCGTAAAATACAGCCCGATTCCGCCCAAAACTTCTAGGCCCTCGTTCTCCCAAAATATTTATCTGATCAGACTCAAACTTTCACAGGTGATATAAGTCGTCAAATGCTATCGTTTGGGTACAAAAAAAAGAATTCGTTTTTTTGCGAACTGCACGACATCCTTGATAGTTACAGACAACCGCTCTTAATGTTGTAACATTTTGCCTTATTTCATCGATTTATTGCTGTGTGTGTTTGAACGTTTTATGTTGTATTGCTGCTTCTCTTTGGGACAATAATGGTTTCATTCATTCATTCATTCATTCATTCATTCATTCATTCATTCATCCATTGATGCTCAATGCATTTGGCTAAAGAATCACAGGTGTGGAAAATGGACTGAGTAAACTTGATGAGGTACTAAATGATGTAAAGCAATCGCAAGGCTGCCTAGCTAAGGACAATCCTGAGCAGAGAGAGAAGATAACATATTTGGAAAACTACCCAAGGTGGCAGGACATTTGAATTATGGGGATAAAAGAAAACACTAAGGGCCATGATCTTTTTAAGTTGTTTGACAACTGGCCAACAATAAGCACTTCTCCAAAGACTGTTGCCAGGCATGGCAGGGGACATGCCACATCACCATACAGAACAACACCAGCAACCTGACCACCAGCAGTGCTTACGAGTCGAAGTGAAGACCAACTGAAGACCTACCTGTTCAACCTCAATGGCTCTCTTGAAAGACCCCTCAACCCACATTCTGAAAATCAGAATTTTGCACAGCCCTGGTAGAAAGCCTCTTATCTTATCAAAATACTAAAAAACATGTTAGTAAAGGATGACAAGGGAAAATAATATGGATGTGCATTTAATAAGACAGCAGTTCATTTGAAAGAGCCATGTGAATACTGTTGCTCTTATAGTAATTAGCAGATGCTTCACACCAAAGTGACGTACAGCCATATTAAACAGCACATTACGACCAAAAACACTCATCTAACTTCTGAAATACAACAAAAAAATCATTTAACCATGTAAACAAACAAACAAACAGCACCCAGCATCATTGTGATTCTGTGGCACAGCAGACAGAGTACGCAATTAAATTAACTATGCATTTGACCTACACACTTGAGCAGGGGGCAGCCATGGCAACAGCGCCCAGGGAGCAGGGTGTGGGGACAATACCATGCTCAGGGTACCTCAGTGGCACTCCTGGCAGTTTGTGGATTTGAACCTGCAATTACAAGTCTAAAACCACCACTGCCCATGGCCACCACTGTCCATGAGGAAGTATAAACAAAACTTACAGTTTTAGGATTAGATAACTACATAATGCAGTTTATATGTTGCTTTCCTTCTTTGCTATGGATGGATGTTTACCGTTTTACTCAGCCAGTAACAAATATGGAAAAATAAAAACAAAAATCTTTTAAATACTGGACTCTTACCATTAATTTAAACATGTCTGTGGCAATTGGCTTGACTGGTAATCAACAGACAGCTGACAAATTATTATAGGAGCAAGTAACTGCTAAGCTATTAGCATAAAGTCAGACAATATTGAATGTCACCAATAAATTGAATCTGCACATTTGACTAGCAAAGCTGGTGGCTACCGGACTACAGGATAAACAATAAAATAGGTGAACACATGAGTGATTTTTTTATTATTATATTTTTATTGTCTGAACAGTCAACCTTTTGACATGTGCTGCACTAAAAATGTTTTATGCTACTCACAGTTTACAATTTTTCAAAGGCTGACTTCTGAAAAGAATGGCATGGCTTTAGTTGATGGATCAAGATGGATCATAATTTTACAAAACATATGTCTTGGGTTTTCTATAGCCAGGTAGTTTTAATAGGCAGAGTTAATGCTGACATGATGCAGTAGTATCTTGACAGTTTTGTCCTGTTTGTCAGTTTTGTTACCTGTTCTGTCAATTATCAATCAAAACAGTACTGACACGCATTTAAATTTAGATAAGCATTTTGCAGATATTTTTGACTGATATTTTTTTTACCATTTATTGTTGCTATTTCCTGAGATAATTACATTACTATGTTAAGTGTTAGTAGATTTTAACTTTTGTGATTACATTATATTACTTTTATATCATATCACATAATAGCTGATGGGTCATCATAATAGGCTATACATACAGACTATTGGTTCCTAGTTTACAGCACATCACGCATATTGTTTTTGTAACTTGTGCATTTACGTATTTGCTGTTATAATGGTTAGATTCCTTTTATTTATTATCTGTAATAGTTATTTACTGGATGTCACTTTGTACCACGTATGTTCCATTACACATGTAAAGACTCCTCCATGGATACAGTCACACCCATGGACTAGCCAATTTTTGCATCCAATGCACTACACCAACCTACAGATCACGTTCCTTTTATCTATTATGTGTTTGTTTTAACTTTGTGTTGTTTTTACTTTGTATTATTTGTAAGTGTTTGCCATTTCCTACTGGATGCCTACATTTCTTATAGCACCAATAAAGCATTATCTAATGTAATCTTTTAGCAAATGCCTTTATTCAGACTGACTTGCAGAACTCGATGGAGCATCTGGCAGGAAGTGCTTAGATATTAAACAACAAGCACGTGAAAAAGTGCATAATTGCTGCAGGTTAGGATGTACCCATATTAAAGTTACTGACATGAGATTACACCTAAACCCAACTCTGTACTACAAATTTCCCATTACAAGAGAAATAACATTAACATGTAGAAGTACCATTTTTATCATTATTAAAGTACTTTACTCAAACAGTACTGAACATAACCTTATACTGCACTTTAGAATTACACCACTGCTGCCCCTAACACTTCTAGTACACTTCCAGATTCAATGTCAAATATTACATACTCAACAAATTACAAACACAATTGGAGGGAAAAAATAAACATTTAGATCAAACCTTAAAGTAGTATTTCTTCTTACGTAGCATGTCCTCGAGATAATGTCATAACACAATAATAAAAAAACATACATACAACAATCTCTAATGTGAATGTATGAAATGTGCGTATGTGTATGTCTCTCTCTCTATTTCTCTCTGTTTGTGTGTGTGTGTGTGTCCTGAAACACTGAGCTGCTTGACAGAAAAAAACACTGCTTCTGTTGTTCTTCTTTTGAGTGGGTTCAACTCAGAGACACAGGGTCAGAAAACATCCCACAACATAGTGGAGGCTCATTATTTTCCACTGTGCTGGCACTATATAGACACAAAAAACACACCACATTCCAAACGTACCTCACTAAGAGACCTCAAAAGGAATGGGAATTTAGAGGTCTGTGTAAGTGTGTTTGTACCAAGATAAGAGAATATTATGAGGTATGAGTCTTTTCCTTCAGTGCCTCTCATTTTTCATGCATTATACAGCCCTCATACAATTTAGGTTTTACACAACTACCTTTTTTGTTTAACGGTAATCATTTCCAAAAATACAAAAAAGTACACATATCATGTGCATTATCATGACCAACATAAAACTACTGCAATTAGAAAAGTATTATTTGACAAGTAAAACAAGAAGTTAATCACAAGAGCTAAGTTGTATGCAACTGTGCTGCTTTTGGAGCTTGACAATGTTTTACCTTTCATCCAAAAGGCTTCTTCAGGTCTGACCTGATGATGGAGAACCAGGAGCTACACCTCTGGCCCACTGGAAGTGGAAGTGTAAGCTGTAGACTACACCCTTCATGATATGACAAAAGGGTCACATGACTCATTCATTAAAATATGTCAAGGTGTGAATTGGAATGAGAGTCATTATGATCACAGGATCCAGTTCTGATGGTGAAAAGCAGTTAAACTTTCTGATCTCAAGGCAGAATGGTATGTTACAGATAAATGATGATGCAACCCCCTCCTCTGTTCAAAGTTGGTTGTTCCGGATGGACATACATGGCCAGATTTGGTTTTGCACACTGTTGGAACTTTGTCTCACCACCACCTAAGTACAGGGGGACTGCTACACAGAAGCATGGCTGTGTTATAGGCTCTCCAGTTCCAGCTCCTCACTACTTGTGGCTAACCTTTACATGGAGGACGTGCAGGAAGAGGAGGCCTTCTCTAAACTCAGTCAGCAGCTACATGATGTTTACCAGAGAGGACACCAAAGACAATAAACTATCATTTCTGGATTGTGAGGTACTTGATGAGAATAATGAGGCCTTGTCAGAGAGGTCTACAGGAAACCCACACACACTGACCAATGCCTACTCTTTGGCTCTCATCACCCATTGGAACACAAACTGGGCATCATCAGAACCCTACAACACCGGGCAGACAACCAAGACAAAAAGAAAAAAAGGAACACGCACACATTAAGAACTAGGCATTCATCAGGCCAGAGAAAGACAGAAAAAAGAACCACATTTGAGGCCCTGGACAAGGGACAATAAGACCCCCCCCCCCCATAATCGATCATAAACAAAACATGCAGAAAACAAATATCATAACGCGAAGACAAGGCACCCCGTTGGCCGAGGCCCAGGCAATTGCCCAACCTTGCCCAATGATAGCACCAAACCTGATAGTTTTGCCCATAGTTTTGAGACTGATTCACCACATGGAGCTTCACACAGGAATATGGAAAGTTTATTGTTACACACACACACGCACAGATATATATATATATATATATATATCCCAATCAAACCACTATCCAATACAGCTGTTACAAGCCATGCCCTGTCTAGCATGTTTGCTTTATGTCACTGTTGTCTTTTTGCACATTGTGTAAAGTGTACAGTATGTAGATGTGTATCCTATTGTGAGTGTGTGTGTGTGTGTGTGTGTGTGTGTGTGTGTGTGTGTTTGTGTGTGTGTGTGTGTGAGCAGGCAAGTGTGTGTGTGGTTCTTAAAAGGGTATGAGTGCACTACATACTGCATCTGTCTTGCCTATACTGTGTTGCAACAGTTACGTGTGTGACCAATTGTTCCCGGTGAAACGTTGTTTCGTCTCACTATGTATTGTTTATATAGCTAAAACAACAATAAAAACTCACTTGTCCAGCATTCCCATGTAACCCACTAATATTGCTATTCATGGTTTACTGGACCAGAGCACATTCAGCAATGGTACTGTTTTGACTCCCCCCCACCATTTTTCAACTGTGAAATACATACATGCATATTTAACAAAAGTTTTCACGTTTTGCTTTTCAGAGTTTCACAACTGATCTATTGAAATTCATTCCAAATACCTGTAACTGTTTAAGGAGATACTGAGGTGGAGTGGGCTGATGTTCTTTGTAAGTGGCATCTTGGAGGACATTGGCAGTAGTCTCCGCCTCTGTGAGCCAGTTGAAGAAGTGTTCCAGATCCAGATAGAACTGCTGAAGAAACCGTAGAGCTGCCTCCAGAGCAGCCTCCCTATCACCAACTCTAAACACACCATCCCACACATGCACACACATGCAAACACATTAGCATATAGACAATAAAATATACACATTGATTAAGTCAAGGTTTATAAAACAGTGTAAACAATAGCTAGTGGGAAGACTCACCGCTTGTTTATGCTGACAAGACTCATGTTGAGGTTATCACTTAGCTGCTTGACTTTGTGAGTATCATCATTAGCATAGAGTGTGATAAGCTTCTGAGCCAGGCAATTGGTCTCATCCACTTTTGGCTGCCACTGCTGTAAGACCTTAACCAATAGCTAAAAAACACAAACCACAAAAAAACATTTCTGAACCTCCTGCTCCCTATCATCAGATGCTAAATAATAATAAGTAGACAGCATGCATTGTGCTAGTTTAGTGGTTTTACATGTTTAAAATGTGATGTTTAGCTGTAAAATCCAAGTTAAATATAGTTGCAAGCAGCAAAGTTGTGTAAAATTGCATTCCCAATAGAGGGTAGTTATATCAGAGACATGGTCGTAAAACACACAGCAGGTTTTGTATTAACATATCAAAGTTTGACTGAGATACAAGGTTAATTTCTGTTTGGCAGTTTTACCATCAGTTTCAACTGTCTGTGATGGAAAACGTGTTAACAGACAAAATATTCATGTAATAAAGTATCAGGCAAAACAAAAGTGTCAGGCATGGTCTAAAGATCATCTGTGCCAAGTTTCATGACCATTGGAGCAAATATGTGCCAAAACACATTTTTCATAATTACAGAGCTACGAAATTTGGTTGCAATAAAACACAGCCTTGCTGAGATATTAGCTCACTTCCTGGTTGATGGCTTTTACGCTGATTTTGACTGGCTGTCATGGGTAAATGATTGTGAAACTCCAAATGCCATTGAGTATCTTTTTTTCGGGCATTATCCAAAGACCAAGTGTGCAAAGTTTTGTAAAAACTGGTCAAAAATCGTGACCTGTGATGATTTAGCTTCCCTTTTGTCATTTTCTAAAATGGCGGGAAAGTGTGGAAGCAGAAATTGATGTCATGGGGTGCGCTAAACTTGGATTGACCCAAGATTCAATTGATATCAAGTTTTAGAAAATAGGACCTACAGTTCAAAAGTTACTTGCATAAATTTGCATACCTTCAGCTGAATAATCAACCTATTATTTAATTGTTCTGTCATTAATTCACACACCTTTACATCAGTGTCTTGGAGACAATCGTGAGGAGAGAAAGATTTCCTTTCACTCTGAGTTACCAAGATGAGTGCACAGATATAGCCCTCCACAACATGAAGTATATTGTGGTGCACGGTTGGCACATCGCTACCATGAGGCAGCATAAAGTGGTAACTAGATAATGAAAACCTCATTCAAAAGCAACAGTGTACACTTCATCTCTCGTTTCTGGATGCATGGTCAACTCAGGTATACATACATATTGCTGCATAGCCTAAACATGCACATTAGACATTGGTGCAAAAACTTACGAAAGGGAAACATGCACAGACTAAAATATGACAAGAAAGACTTTGCTAATCACCTACAAAATTGGCAAAGGAATTAAAAAAGTGACAGTGTCATTGTCTAAGATATCGCATAATAATTGCACAATAATACAACACAAAATAGCTGGTAAGATGCACTACATTTTAATTTTGCACCTTAGCGTTACCTTGAGTTCATTGTTTTGGCTCTTGAGCAAATCCACAGTGTAAGAAATTTCCTTCCAGGTCTTAATATTTTCATGGGCTTGCTTAAGATGAAGCTCCACTTCCTTCTTGGAGTCAAGCCATGCACTTGAGTCCTGTGACATCTTCTGCAGCTCCAGAATTCTTTCAGTCAAGCGGCGATGTGAGTCTTCCCAGTGGACCTGTAACTTATCAACTGTGTTGGAAAAATACAGACATCAGATCGGTGGCTATTCATACAAAATGACTTAATATAATGCTTAGATGTAGAAGATGAGATGCTAAAATATAGGTCTAGGTATAGGTACAGAGCATTGGCATAATTTATACAGTTTACCATTGTGACACCTTTTTTGAAATGTCAATTAAATTTGGGTATCTGGACACCTATAAAGTAGTCACAGTATGTTTTTTGTATTATACTTTGTATATTAAGTGTACATCACCTATAAACATATCATTAATAAAGACAGATGTATCAGTTGTATGACAAGTGGCAATTGTTAAGTGGTATTCATTATTTACTCTGTTCTGTTCACCCATTTTTTGGATCACTACTAGTCATAGGGCTTTTGAGATATATCTCAAAAGCCCTATAACTAGTAGTGATCCAAAAAATCTGTAGAAACGGCATTCTAACTCTAAGATGTTGAGCCCGATCTGCACACTAATCACTGCTTAAGTGGTTTGTATTGTTGTATTGGGGAAGGTGGCATACTTTTCAGAACTGTTTTGGCCAAAAACTCTCTAGCGCCACTCCTGGTCAAAAGTCATATCTCATTAATGTTTTCACGTGTCATAAACCAAACCTGGTATTCTATTGTATTGTAATTGTATTGTAAGCCCTTTATTGTCACTAGTCACAAGTACCAGTGAAATTAGCCATCAACCCATCCAACATAGATACAAACATACATGGTGTGACATGGGGGTAGACGGGATGGGAAGCATCAAGGTGGCAATTAAGCACAGGGATGTAAAAGAAATACAGCATTACATGAGGAAAGGGGAGAAGGAAAAAAACAACCCCCAGACTATACTCCTATGGGGAGCATAGTGTGAAACAGGAAAAAAACACCTCAGCAACACAAGCAGATAATCAAAACACTTCACAACATGTAATACAGGGTAAGGAAGTCTCTGGTGTTAAAACCAGCGTAGGCACACAGCCGTCCTGCAGCTACAATAGCACTGCTCACAGACCCACTTGCCAGGCAGTGGCCTTGGCCAAACGAAACGAAACACGCAACATCAAGATCTGCCTCCAAATCTGAAATTTGGCAAATGTCACAGGTCACAATTTTTGACCAATGTTCATAAAACATGGTACATGGGATCTTTGGGATATGCTGCACTAAAGTTATTTGTTGGATTTTTTATTTTTTTAATTGTTTGTCCATGACGGCAAATAAAATTGAGCGCCGAAGCTCCCAAACAGGAAGTGAGCCCATACCCCTTCAACACTTTGACGTGTTATAGCCAGACTTGGTATACCAACTCAGGACCCTGTTGTGACTAGCAGAACCATTAACTCTGTAGTGCTACCAGTGGTCAAAAGTAATCTCATTAATATTTTAATGCATCGTAACCAAACTTGGCATGTGGATTCAGGACCCTGATTGGACCAGGCAGAACCATGTACTTCAAACTCTTTAGTGCCACCACTGGTCAAAAGTGGTATTTCATTAATGCTTCCATTTATCATAACTTGGTATACAGACTCGGCATCCTGTTCTTACCACACAGAACCATTTACTTTAAGACGAGACAAGGCAGGTGAAAACATTGATTTTTGATTTCCTGATCAAAATTGAGATTTTGGGCTAATTTGCATCCTAACATGTAACTTTCACACTGCTACAAAGAAAATGGCAACATTTTTAGGTATTTATTTTAGGTATACGTTTAGGTATTTATTTTATTACACTTAGTCAACTTCCCAGCTAGAAGTGAACGTTCTGAGAACCTTATCTAACATTCCCTAGAGGTTCTCTAAAGGTGTCGAACGTCCGGAACCTTTAGAGAACATTCGGGACATTCTTAAAACGTCCTCCTAAGGTTATGAAAGTACAACAATTCAAAGCAACTGTTTTTCATGCCTGTTCTTTCGTTCTTCTGTCATGGGTGGACAAGGGGATATCTGGAGCAGTGTATGTGTGTGTGACATGAAGCATTTTTTCAGAAAAGGCGAAAAACACGAGTCTAGCAAGTCACATCTGAGTTGTGCTATAAAACTAGCCATGCTAGAGAATGCTAACATCCATTAGGGCTACACTGTGTGTGTTCGAAACCACAATAAAGACGCTGATAACAGGCACATTCTTTCAAAACTAATTGATTGCAGTCTGCTTGTCTCACGTTAAGTTTCCCTTTAGGAATTACAAGTTACTCTACTGCTAAGGTTCTTTGCCCATGTAACAATAAATATCACATCATGCACAAATGTGATACAGTACATTATTAACAAAAGGCAGGGTTTTAGTTATGTTACTTTAACATTTCCTTCTTTATTAATATAAATTATAAGACATTTTGCCAAAAGCATGTCTGTACTTGCCAACAAGTAACCACGATTCACATAAAAACCAAGTTTTACTTAATCACACACATATATTTCAGGCAAAAAGCGTTTTCACGCATGATATAGGATGATGTTTTTGATTATTTACTTTCCACCAATAAACCAATTTTGCCCCCTGTTCGTGTTTCTTCTGAGGTGACAGTTTTTCCTTTTCCCTTTATTTTGTGCGTAGGCATGACTGAGGTGCGTGTAGGTGCCTACACCCTACACTTTAAAGGAACTCCGCAGAAAAACGTGGAGAGAACATTTTTTGAAAACCTACAGGGAATGTTCCTTCCACCACAGAGAACGTTCTAAGAATGTCCAGGGAACATGACATTTCTAGCTGGGTTGTGCCTGTGATTTTTACCGAAAATTTACCAAAAGTTAACTTTCTTACGCACAAAGTCATATCGCAACTGGTCTCTGTTATATGCCATCCATGGTATCGTTATAAAGCTCTCAGTCTGCTGCATAACATTATCTAATCCACATATGGATAGTTCTGCTGTATCAACCACCAATCATGAATGTTTACAGGGAGGTTTAAACATGCAAGCAAATCTGATTGGCTGTGCTAGATTTCCAACAAGACGATTGGTTCAAATGCATCATGTGGTATACTTTCACACTTCTTAGTTAGCTTTCTGTAGAACATTCTATGGAGATGGCTACAACAACGTGATGATTTAAAGCTTCCAAGAGTACACTATACAGCTGACACTTGCAAGAAAGTGTAAGGCAAAGAAAAATAATAAATCAGATGACAAAATTTCTTTGTCAAAGATAAGATAAGATAAGATAAAACTTTATTGTCTGTTACACGTGAAACAGAAAATTGTCTTTTGGTGTGTCTCCAGTGATTCTCACAGACATAAGACAAGACAAGACAAAACAAGACATGGGGTACTTTGTAACGCCGACCTGATGGAAGTAGTTGGAAGGAGTAGTGTAGGGGGTGAGAAGGGTCCTCAGTGATCATGTTGGCTTTCCTGATTATTGCACTGTTGTACAGCTCAGATAGGGAAGGTTGAGGGGAGCCAGTAATTTAAAGTTGTACCAGGAGGAGATATTAAAGGTAAGGACTGATTCAATAAGGGAGCGGCACACTAGGGTGAGAATGTCCTTGCTGACTTGGAAAGTCCTGAGTTTCCTGAGTAGGTGGAGGCGTTGTTGTGCTTTTTTAAAAATTGTGTCCACGTGTTGTGAGAAAGACAGGGAGGTGTCGATTTCTGTACCCAGGTACCTGAAGACTTCCACTTGTTCCACTATCTGTCCTTGCATGGTAAGTGGCTGGAACAGAGGTGTTGTTTTATCTCTGCCCCCGCAGCACAGTTCCGTTGTCTTTGACACATTCAGCTCCAAAGACAGTTCTACAAATGTTTGGCTAAGGTTATTTACGACCTATTGGTAGCGAGTCGGGGCATCTTGGTCAGACATATGTGCCACTAAAGCAATGTCATCAGCATACTTAAAAAGTGCCATACCTTCCTTGTGACACACAATATTATTTGTGTACACTGAGAAGAGGATTGGGGATAAAACGCAACCTTGGGGCAGTCCAGTGTTCAATGTGATTTTTGAAGATTGTACTCCATTGAAGATCACCTGTTGTGGTCTGTCCAGCAGAAAACTCTTAATCCACTGGGTGAGTGTTGGGTGGATCTGAAGATTGCAGAACTGCTGGAGGAGTGTGTCTATGTGCACGGTGTTGAATGCAGAGGAAAAGTCCATGAACAAGATCCTGGTGTGTGGGTGTCCTGAGTCCAGGTTTCTAGCCACTGTGTCCAGTAGTGAAAGACTCGCATCCTCCACTCCACGGCGTTCCCTGTAGGCGAACTGGTGTGGGTCCAGCTGGTCTGACACCATGCCAGATAGAAGGTGTCACACCACTCTCTCCATACATTTGCAGAGCACAGATGTTAGTGCCACTGGCCTGTAGTCCTTGAGCTCCTTCGCCGATGACTTTTTGGGGATGGGAATGATGGTGGATTCTCTCCATTGGTCAGGGGCGCAGCCAGAGTCCAAGAGATGCTGAAAAAGCCTAGCGAGTACACCACTTAGCTGGATGGAGCATTCTTTCAGCACTCTCCCCCTGAGCCTGTCAGGGCCAGAAGCTTTGTAAGGGTTGACTCTACGCAGTATGGAGGTGACTAGGTGTTCGTTAATGTTGAGAGGTTGGAGGTTAGAGTTGTGGGTTGGGGGTTCCCAGGTGACAGATGTGCTACCCCCATTGAAGCGTGCGAAAAAGATGTTCAATTGCTCAGCAAGAGTTGGATCGGAGCATATAGCCCCTGTCGGCTTGGGTGCTCTTCCCATGATGGTGTTCAAACCTTGCCATGCCTCCCTTGCATTTCCAGATATGAACGTTTGCTCCACCTTGTTTTAGAACTTGATCTTAGCTACCTTGGCTTTCCCCCTAAACTCTTTTTGCAGCTCCCTCACCCTGGCCATATCTCCCTCCAGAAAGGCTTTTTTCTTCTGGACCAGACAGATCTTCATGTCCTTGGTGACCCATTTTTTATTATTAGGGAAAATGCGTATTTGTTTAGTAGGTGTTACAGTGTCCTCACAGAATGAAATGTAGGAGGTAATCACATCTGTTAAAGTCTTAGGATCATTGCCACAATCATTGAAAAATAAATCCCAGTCTGTTGCCTCAAAACATCCCCTTAATGATTCGGCTGAATCCTCATTCCAAACCCTGATGCACTGTGTTATTGTTTTTGTTTTCTTAAGCTTCGACCTGTAGCTTGGTAGCAATAGAATGACATTGTGATCAGAACGTCCGAGGGGAGGACGCGCTTTTGAAACATATGCGTCTGTGATGTTGCCGTAGCAACGATCAAGCGTGTTCTTCATTCTAGTGGGGATGGTGACATATTGCTCTAAATTTGGCAGAAATGTAGTGATATCGCACCTGTTAAAGTCGCCCAGAATGAAAACTGGCTGCTCTCCTGTCAGGTTCACGGCTCTGGTGTAGCTCTCAGCAATATGCTCTGCAGCTAAACTAAAGTCAGGCCCTGGAACATATACTAATAAAACTGTGATCTGTGAAAATTCCCTAGGTAGATAATAGGGTCTAAAGGACACAGTCATTAATTCATAATGCTTGCAGCACATAGTCTCTCTCACCGTGATATTCGTTGCCCATTTGTTGTTGACCGCTATGCAGAGCCCGCCCCCAATTGACTTTTGAGCTTGTGTTGCGTCTCTGTCCAATCGAATGATGTTAAAGCCATCCAAGTTAAACTGTGCATCCTTAGTGAGCCAGGTCTCGGTGAAACAGAAGAGGCTGGTTTGGTTGTAATCCATGTCGTATTGGACAAGTGTTAAAAGTTCCTCTGTTTTGTTCTGCAATGATCTTACATTCGCGAGGGTTATGGCAGGTAAAGGTAGCCGACTGCCCCTCCTCTTCAGTCTGTTCCGTATTCCTCCTCTCGAACCTCTTAACCTTCGTATCCACTTCCTCTTGAGTCCTCGCAAAAGTTCAATTGGCAAGTTGTCTGTGATCGGATCTCCATCTACTCCCGGTTGATATCTCAGCTCTAGGTCTCTGTGTGAGTAGGTGCGTCTTCGAGGGTGTGCGCTGGTGGGATGCGCCGGTTGTAAGCCGAATCCGTTTGCGCAATTCAGATTGGCGATCAAAACACAAAAATAATAAAAGTAATAGAAACAAAAGTAATCGAGATTAAGAACTCCTTCATTCAACATCCCGAAAATCAAGAAGTTGAAGAATGACATGCAATTAAAACATAAAAATAACTTTAAAACAAACAAACACTGGGCCACGTCTGGAGTCAGCTGGTACAGCGCCCCCGTCGCTAGACAACCTAAAAGTGCATCATTATGTAAGCTGTCTTTGGTGAAACAGGAGAGTTCAGGTAGCAGTAATGACCACCACTGTGCCACACAGCAGGGGCTTGTAGTTCATGTTACATGTGTGAATTAATTGATCAGTAGCTCATTTGTCTTAATTGTGCTGGATCTGGGTTATAACTTAAAATCGACCAACATAATCACTGGTGTTGTAGCCGTTTGTTGCATGAGTGCAGCATGTGTGAGCGGTGACAAGTACTGCAGGAATGTGTTCACGTCCACCACTTGTTTCTTCCAACCAGCCACCTAAATCTAGCACAACCCAATAAGTTATATTTGTCTGAATTCATGGCAGTATTGTCTGAAGCTGGGGATATCCACCTCCGTTTGCTTTCACTTTTCTGTCTACATAGCATTATTTGCATCTTTGTACGAGGATGCAATCATACACAGAGAAATAATGTGGTATTTCATTTAGTATTTAGTGCTGATCAGTTTTACTTTTACCTTACATATTTTCTTTGAGTAAATAGGCAAAAACTAAAGTAAGTAAAAACTAAGGTGGATATGAAAATAATGCAGCATAAGAAAATACTATCTCCTCAGGAGCTTTAAAAGTGAGGTTGCAAAAATAAAACAGTTGGGCCTACACTTACACAGTGCGCACAGGCACATTCACAACACACACAACAAAGTAGGCCTACCCTGTTTTGCTTTTGTCCTGTGTTGTAAGTCACTTTGAACATAAGCATCTAGGCTACTAAAAAAAGCATAACCATTTTATTCCATGCAAACATTGATTTAACTTAATTGACTGTAAGCATATACCTGGCCCCAATGGTATTGTATATGTAAGTTACTTTGGATAAAAGTGTCTAAAAACATAACCATACCCAAAAGCATCAGCTAAATACATAAAAATAAACATGAACATAATGTATGTAACTCTTTGCTAGCATGGATATGTACTGGACTGTTAACTAACATGGGGGAACTAGGTAAGTGTATAAATTTGTGATATAAACGTCATCAGTTTAAGGCCATGCTGATGTTATTATCAGTAATGGATGAAGCAGTAATACGTTTTGGATGTTATATAGTGTAACACATGGATTTTACTTGGACCTAAAAGCATAGTTTCTTTGTAATTCATGGCATTCATTAAAAATTTGTGGAATTTTTCCATACAAATCTTGTGGGTTTTTTCATTTTCCAGTGCACATTTCTCAGCCTATGTAACACCTAGGTACACCAAACCTTCCAGTTATACATAGAAGTACATAGCAGTATTCTGAAGATATTCACGAGGGATTTGTGCATAAATTGTTCCTGGCCAGATTTATGTGTCATTTTAACTGAAAAATCATGGCGAAAATAGTTTTTTAAAGGCTATGGACAGTATATTTTGATTTCCTGGATAATAAAAGCAGATATCCTACAATGCCTCTGTATTTTTTATATCTTGTATATATCACACAAATATATACAAAATACTACGTATTTAATGACATGACACCTAATTTGCATAATTAAATATGCAAATGTAAAAAACACATTTTTTTTTCATACTTATGTAAGCAATGAACTGGTAAAGTTTCATGGTGATATCTACTATTTAAAAATGTTACCCTATTCACCTGTAGTGTCTCGCCTTAAAATTCTCTAGCACCACCACTGGTCAAAAGTCTATAACACTTTGACATATTGTAATCCAATTCCACTATATTATTTTTTCAACAAACTATGTGACATCAATTTCCACCTTCAAATCTTTCTACCACATCAAAAGTGTAAAAGGTTTTCACAGGTCACAATTTTGATTCATTTTCACAAAACTTATCAGATCAAAATTATCAGATGAATTTTTGGTTTTTGAAATTGTCTGCCCGTGACAGCCAATCAAATTCAGCAGCAAAGCCACCAAACAGGAAGTGAGCTTATATTTCGACAGCGCTTTGACATATCATAACCAAACTTGCTATACCGATCTAGGACCCTGTTCGGACCACTGACAACCATCTATTTGAAATGCTGCTGTGTTACCACTGGTGAAATGTCATATCTCATTAATGCTTTGATGTATCACAGTCAAACTTGATAAGTGGACTAAGGACCCTGTTCTGGCCACTGAGAACCTGAGAATTTCACACACTCTAGCACCACCACCAGTCAAAAGTCGTATTTAAGCAATAGTGATATAGTTCTTAAGACCAGTCTTGGTCTCAAGACCAATTTTTTGGTCGTCTTGATTTTGTCATGAACTCAACTGTATTTGGTATTTGGTCTTGACACTCTTTGGTCTCGGTTTTGAGCTCAACAGTCCATAAAAAAACGAAGAATGCCCAACGCTCAGAGGATCCAAAAGGGTTGTAGAACAAAAGAGGGCAATAGGTCACACAGTCAAAAGCTCAAACAGTAGCAAGGTTGAAGTGTACATAGATTATCCACAAGGAACACAAAAAGCCGTGAAAGGCAAGCACAAACAGGCAGAGCCCAACTCGGAAGCAGGGTTTAAATAAGGACTGGCGCACAGGTGATTGAGCCAAACAATTGAGGGGCAGGTGACACAACTCAGACAATAACGAACCAGACAAAAACAAAAGCACATGGACAAGGCAGAGGTAATACACCAACAAACCACAAGAGGGCAGACAGTGAGGTAAACAAAAAGTGACAGGTGGTGACAGCTATATGTTTATGGTAAAGGCTGATGGTTTTAGTCTGTTCCACAGGGTAAGATATACACCCTTAGCAAAAAGAAGTTTATTATGACCGCCGCTAGCGAAGCTCCACACCTGGCCTCAACCTGACATTTATAGGTTATCTTCCTAACAAAAATGACTAACTGAATGTTTTCAAATGGTGTCAAAACACAGTAATGACACAAAGCTTTTGTTGCCTTGTTTTCATTCCCTTTACAGAGTTCCCAGCAGTAGTGTCAACGCTGAAAGAGATCATAGAAAAAATCACAGTTTAGATCTCAACCGACCAGTTTCCATGCACACCTCTCCCTCAAGTGTTGTCTGACCCTGATGATACGGTAAATACCTCAAAATGCATATGTGTTTATCCATGTGGGGAAATGTTTTGTATACAGTTTCCCTCTACATCTTTTGATTGTACATGTTAGAAGAAAGCGTATTCATCAACTTTGTACTGGATATCTACTATTTATGATGGATTACGTAATGCTATGATGAGGCCCCCAAATTTCTCATGTTATGGAATTAGTCCATAGACTTTAGGCCTATGCATATTCACTGCACTGATTAATACAAAGAATTAGAAAAAAAAAATCTGTAATTGCTTTATCATTATTTGGTGACTAATTTTCAGATGTTTTGCAGGTGCCTCTTACTTAAAACTTAAAAGTTCCAAGACTAAAGCTGAAAAATCTCTGGACTGCAAGTTCAGCATTGTACATTGGGGATCTTGCGGTGGTCATCTATGGTAAAGACACACTGTCCAACTCAAGTTTGACCGGGAGGCAGTCAGGGGCCCACAAAGATGTGGAATCAAAGCCACAACTGGATAACACCAAGCTTGATGCTATATTTGGTGAGTGCATTTAATTTAAGGCAAAACTGGAATAATAGGACAATAATCAGACACTGACTCACACTGACTCACTAACTGACTGAGGTTTGATGTGTGTGCAATCCCTTTATAACAGTTTTTGCTGATTGCATTTAAGTTCAGAAATGTACCTGATAAACCATCCTTCCTGCCATAATGTGTTTTTGTGGACAGTGAATAAGAATAACATTGAGGTAATGTTTTGTTCTGTATGTTTTTCTTTCACTCACAGCCCATGCCCAGATGAAAGTCCCTGACACCACCATGCAAGATGTGAGACGAATCATAAGACAGAAATGTAACAACTTAAGCTATGCCAAGAAAATAAATATAAAGAACTAATAAAACTACAGGATTTGTTTTTTATCTAGTTATTTATTTTTGGTTACAAAGGTGTGCAATTTTCTTTTACCTTTTTTTTTTTTTTTTACAAGGGAGCACTTTAGTTGTCAGTTTACATTTATACATGAAAATGTGCACTTTTTTCTTTTTATTTTCTCTAGTAAGGAAGTATTTGATTTCATTGGTCTTTGTTTTTGTTTGTATGTTTGAAAATATATCAAACTTGTTTTCAACATTATGTCTTCTGATTTTGTAAATGCATTACACTCTTGTGTACATACAGTTTTAGTAAACTTTAAATACTTTAAGGAGTATATTTCAAGTATATAAATAGTAAGCTACAAGTAATATGCGAAGCAAACTTAAAGTATAACAACAAGTAAACCAGAAAAATAGTGTGATGCATCGTTGAACTAACCAACATCCAAAGTGTGACACTGTAGTACCTCCATTGTCTGAACCAAGTAGGTTTGAGCCAACATAGTTTTAACGACAATGTTTCCAGATGTGTTTGGAGAGCCTCAGCTATTCTCAGAAGCAGAGAGAAACAACCTGAATAGGACACTTGTGAATTTAACCGTAAATTAATACTTATGCGGCTGGTTATTTATAGACTTTTTAGGGTATTTCATGAGACATCGGGAAAATCTATGTCTATTAGGAAATAAACAAGAGAAATTGAATCAATCTAATGGTGCAAAGTGTACTGCACCATACTTGCTGGCTTAGTGTTCATTTGTAATATAGTGTGAGATTTGTGAGATTTCAGTGATTATATAAAATCTAACATTGCATATTAAATGATGCTGACCTGGGCACACAGATGAGTTGTGACTATACATGTATCTTAGGTGCGTCGTAAATGTTCCCCTACTGCAACAGTAGCCTACTGTTAGGCTATAGGCAATATCATTTATAGGAAATCTCCCTCAAAGCAAAATGTAGTCTATACAAATGGTTTATTTCATTGAAATTACATAGGCTACCCACAGTGTAGCTTAAAGTCTCAATTAGGCTTATTATAACAAGTAGCCAATGCTCCACCTGTAAATGCATGTGCCTATAGGCAATAGGCTACATGCTATCAACAGGTATAGCCTAATGCTTACATCCATGTAGGCCTAATGACGCTAAAGGTCTATTTTCCTCTTGGCCAAAATGTCCTGCCATTTTCAAAAATATCAGAAGTGAAACTAAATTTTCACAGGTCACAAATTTTAATCAATATTCCCGAAAATTGCTAAATATACTCTTCGGACCAAGCCCCTGTGGCACTTTGATCAGTGAAAGCATTTGCGTGTCACAGCCAATGAAATTGGGTGGCAAAGCCACCAATCACTGTAATGAGAAAAATGTGTTTTGGCTCATATCTCTTTTGTTCATAGAATGGCATGTCCCAATGATGGCCCTTTCAAGCTTTTCATTTTAGCCAATCAAATTCAGCTGCAAAGCCACCAAACAGGAAGTATCCTACTTTATTGGCAACATTTATACGATACAAGACCCCATTCTGAGTTAGCACAATTAATTTGCTGTCCAACAAAAACCTTGTTTATCGTCAGTTGCGCACTGCTGAAAAGCTATTTAAGGGGCGCACAACGTGTTGAACCCAGATGCACCTGCTGCTGCGCCGGAGAGGCGAGCTGAACTGTCAGAAAAGTTGCAACATGTATAGCCTGTATAGCCATGTATTTTTATGTTTTAGTAAGCAAACAGGCACAAATAATGAGAGTATAGCAATGTTTTGCAGTTTATTTATGATTTCTTTTGTCATTTTAAATAAACAGCTATGGCAATGTTCTGCAGTTTATTTACGATTTATTTTGTCGTTTTAAATAAACAGCGTGGCAAGTTGTAAGAAATGAAATGGACAAATCATCAAAAAGAAAACTAGTGGACTAATGGTTTGATGGACCTCCACCTTCCGTTTATTTTTGATGTTTCCTTTGAGTTGAAAGCTTTTGTTTCCCCGTCTTCTAACGTTGTAACGCTTTTGGCACTGTTCGAAAGTTCTCTTCTTGCCAAAGGAGGAGGACACAATTATTGAAGATATTTCCTCTCATACTTCGTTGACCCGCGGAGGTTTGGGGGGATTCTTTCCGTCTGCTATTAACTGCTCACACGCTTTTACTTCACGCACGAGCAGATTGGTTTCCTCCACCGAAAAACTCCTCCCGTCCGGGTAAATTCGCCATCGTAATAGCAACAGGCCATGGAAAATGCGCCGCTGGCTGTTAAAGGGAATGAGAGTATAAATTCTCATTGGTTAATTGTATTTTACGCCCACAACACACCCATGACTAATGAAGTAATGTAAGACCAACCCTTTTGAACAATGCGCCTGGCGCAATGTTCACTTTTCCCGTCAAAATATCAAATTGTGTCAGGAACGCCCCCAAACTTGCGTGACAGACTTTAGACAATGCGCAGATGATCATGAAAATAGAGCCCCAAGGGCCCCTTTTGGGGCATTTACAAAATCAGTAAAGCTCTATCAAAATTCTGTTAAGAAGGAAAAAGCAAAACCACAGCCTTTGTTGTTTGCAACGAGCACCGGGAAGATAAATTGACAGCCTGCACTCCAATCATCAGGACAAGCAACAGGGAGCATGGAGTAAACAGTTGTCAGTAGGTTAATTCTGGTTAATTCTTTATTTCACATTTCTCTGTGTGCTACACCTGGCACGTGATTTTTTCCGACTCTGCAACTGAGGTGCGAACAATTTGCACGGCCCCGACCGAAACCACAGCCTTCGTTGTTTGCAACGACCAGGGTGTACTCAGCGAGTGGCATCGCCTCCTACATTAATAAGCCACCTACGCTGAAGCGTCAGCGGAAGCGTCAGCCCTCGCGTGCAGCCCTCCTTGTGTGAAGACCTACTCGGGTAAAGACAAGCGAGCCTACCTGTGCGAGTCCACCGAGCAAGGCCACCGACAAGGCAAAACCATCCCCCATCTGACCTACTAACATATCATGTGCTTCCAGGAGATCCCCATAGTCTCTGTTGCACGTAGACCCCTCCGCTGCAACCTTCGCACCCGAAACCTGCTTAACCTCCAGCCACTGGAGCAGCATACACCCACCAATGCCGCTCATCTCGCACCGCACTTAGAGCTGCGGAACGTAAATGGCACAAGTCCAACAACCCCGCTGACCTAGAGACCTTACAATCGCTCCTAGCGTCATTCTCCTCCTCGGTCATGACGGTAAAAAAGGATTATTACAATAACAAAATCAGCAGCACCACTGATTCATGAAAACTCTTCTCTGCCTTCAAGTCGCTGCTCAACCCTCCCCCACCCCCACCTGCCACCAACCTCACTGCTGACAGCTTCGCCTCCTTTTTCACAGACAAGGTAAAGGCTATCAGCAAACAATTCTGTGACCCCCCCCCCCAGTCACAATCCATTACGTCCACAGGACAACAGCGCGAAACTCTCCTCGTTCACCCCTCTCTCGGAAGACGAGGTATCCAAACTGATCACTAACAACCGCCCCACTACATGCCCGCTGGACCCCGTCCCCTCTAAACTCCTGCATTATACATTATACATATGCATTATACAATATTAGAAAAAACGCTAATACAGGCGTTAATTCCCTCGCGATTACTGTAATTCTTTCCTAGTCGGTCTACCTGCTTGTGCGATCAAACCACTGCAAATGGTCCAGAACGCTGCAGCATGACTGGTTTTCAACCAACCCAAAAGGACACATGTTACCCCACTCTTCAGCGACCTGCACTGGGTGCCGGTAGCTGCCAGAATTAAACATAAGGCTCTGACACTAGCCTACAAAGTCATTTCAGGTTCCGCCCCCGCTTATCTCAACGTCTTACTAAAGGCTCACATCCCGTCCAGGGCTGCGTTTCCCAACAGCACTTAAGTACTACTTAAGCCTAAGTAGTACGTAAGTTCACACGTAACACCATCGTAGAGTCCACGGGCCGTTTCCCGAAACCATCTTAGCTAAGAACTATCGTAGGATCACACGTAACTCTAAGTGTGGTCTGGAGTAGTCTTACCGCGCTAAGATTGATCTTAGCGGCGGGGCACAGTGGAGACACCCAGAGGACTTGTAGCGAAACTACTCCATGTGCGCAAGAATATAGTCTATGGTCGCTGCGTAACCATCATGGCACAGCGAAACCAGCGACATAACAGCCGTCCCTCATATTTCCATTTTCTTTTCATTAGCCTATGTATGTGAAGCACGTTGGTGCTGCCCCGCTGTTTGTAAATAGGCTCATTAACCCTCCGGTCGTATTCACCTCCAGCCCCCTACTTTAGTGTCTGTTTTAACTGCTCTTAAATTAGCACAATTTTTTTCCACCACCATTTTTTTTATTAAACATTCTTTAGTTGAGAACAATGTTTCAAAGTAGTGTCTAACAACAGTTTATAGAAGTAAACATGAAATAACATCAGTGGAAATACAATTGCGCACTGAAAATGAACTACAGAAATGTAGTTCTGTATTCTGTATTTTCTGTATGTTAAATGAATGTAGGCTACTCTGGATACCCATTCGTTTCCTATGGCGGTCACTTTTGACCGGGAACACCACAGGTGTAACCCGGTTGATTAAAACATCCAAAATTGAATGAAATAGGTAGGCTAATCATCACTTTTATATGTTCAAGAACACAGGTGTGGAGGATATCATAAGGTCTGGAGGTAATCAGATGTAAAACATAATATTTATGAGTAGGCTATTATAAGTTGTAAAACGGTAAGATTTGACCCGAACACGACAGGAGGCTTAAATTACATAAAAATTGTTTTATAACCATATTATGTCGGACATTAGGGCCTATATCAACATAGGCCTAATTAAGAGAAAGTGTTAAATACACAAAAACACAGACGCAGAAGTGGTAAATTTCAAATGGGAGTGCAGGTTACTGAACATAAAAGTGCAAGTCTTTCAAAACAAACTCAAAAGAAAATTGTAATGACACGGTGACGGGCCTCAACACCCGCCAAACGGTCGCAGCCCTGGCCCTGTCTGTTTCTGCCACCACCGCCATAGTCATCGTCGTCATCATGGACCATGGACAGCTCCCTTTAAGAACGATCTTAGAAGCTGTGCACGCGCGTTCATGTACGACGGTGTTTGGGAAACAGGCGTAGAAAATATAAGAATGTTCGTAGGATCAATCGTTTACGTTGCACTTAAGCCCAAGAACCATCGTTATCGGGAAACGAGGCCCAGGGCGTTGCGATCCGCTCACACAAATCGTCTGTCTGTACCCTCGCGTCTCACAAAGCGAGGTCACTGTAAACTTTTCTCTGTGGTTATCCCCAAATGGTGGAATGACCTACCAGTTGCGACAAGAACAGCAACATCCCTCCCTACATTTAAAGAGTCTGCTCTACTGAAAGTATACAAAGACATTCTTCTTACAACTGATTCTGGGCCTTGTACCATTTCAGCCCTTAAAAGAATGGTAGGCCCCTTGTCTCCCAACTATCACAGTACAGTTAGAAACTTTGGTGTCTTTAATAAACAAATGAGTAATGTGGTTAAGATTAGCTTTTACCAACTGAGAATAATTGCTAAAATGAAATCATTTTAACTTTAAAGGACCTTGAAACTCTCATTAATGCCTTCATTACATCAAGACTATATACAGGCCTCACTCAACCTTCTTTAGCCATATTGCAACTTGTCCAAAATGCAGCTGCCAGACTTTTAACTGGTACTAAAAAAGAGAGTACATTGCTCCTGTTTTGGTAAAGCTGCACTGGCCCCTTAATACATTTAGAATATATTTTAAATTACTATTATTTGTTTTGAAAGCGTTGAATGGATTAGCTCCTCAGTATGTCACAGACTTATTAACACCTTATTCAGCTCTGCCAATGCTTAGGTCATCCTCCCAAAACCTGCTTTCTCTTCCATTTTCCTGTAAGAAATCAAGTGGGGGTCAAGCTTTTTCTGTTGCTGGTCCTCGGCTCTGGAATGACCTTCTTCAATATGTGAAATGTAGCACAAATAGTAGTTTTAAATGTAATCTAAAAACATACCCTTTTCCTTTGGCCTTCAATTGTAATTAAGATTTTTTTCTTCTTTTTTATTATCTTTCTCTGATCCTATGTTTTTATTATTTCCTGTGTATTCCTGTCTATATATATATATATATATATATATATATATATATACAATACTCACAAAAGTGAGTACACCCCTCACATTTTTGTAATTTTTTTATTATATCTTTCCATGTGAGAAGTTTGAAGATATAACACTTTTCTACAACGTAAAGTAGGCAGTGTACAGCTTATATAACAGTGCAAATTTGCTGTTCCCTCAACATAACTCAACACACAACCATTAATGTCTAAACCACTGGCAACAAAAGTGAGTACACCCGTACGTGAAAATGTCCAAATTGTGCCAAATAAGCCATTTTTCCTCCCTGGTGTCATGTGATCCATTAGTGTTACAAGGTGTAAATGGTAGAAGTTGTGTTAAATTTGGTGTTATCACTCTCACACGCTCTCATACTGGTCATTGGAAGTTCAACATGGCACCTCATGGAAAAGAACTCTCTGAGGATTTAAAAAAGAAAATTGTTGCTTTACATGAAGATGGCTTGGTTATAAGAAGATTGCCAACACCCCTAAACTGAGCTGCAGCACAATGGCCAAGACCATACAGCGCTTCAAGAGGACAGGCTCTACTAAGAACAAGCCTCGCCATGGTCGACCAAAGAAGTTGAGTGCATGTGCTCAGCATTATATTCGGAGGCTGTGTCTTCAAAATAAGCGTAGGAGTGCTGCCAGCATTGCTGCAGAGGTTGAAGGGGTAGGGGGACCGCCGTCAGGCAGTGCGCAGACCATACGCTGCACTCTGCATCAAACTGGTCTGCATGGCTGTTGTCCCAGAAGGAAGCCTCTTCTGAAGATGATGCACAAGACAGCCCGCAAACAGTTTGCTGAAGACAAACAGACTAAGGACATGGATTACTGGAAGCATGTCCTGTGGTCTGATGAGACCAAAATAAACTTATTTGGTTCAGATGGTGTCAGGTGTGTGTGGGGGATTACAAAGACAACTGCATCCTGTTAACAGTCAAGCATGGTGGAGGAAGTGTCATGGTTTGGGGCTGTATGAGTGCTGCCGGCACTGGGACCTACACTTCATTAAGGGAACCATGAATGCCAATATGTACTGTGACATACTGAAGCAGAGCATGATGCCCCCCCTTTGAAACTGGGCCGCAGGCCGGTATATCAATATGGTAACGACCCCAAGCACACCTCCAAGATGACCACGCCTTGGGTGAGGGTGAAGGTGATGGACTGGCCCAGCATTTCCTCAGACCTGAACCCAATTTAGCATCTGTGGGGCATCCTCAAATGGAAGGTGACGGACCTCAAGGTCTCAAGCTCAAGGTCAGCTCTGTGATGTCGTCATGTAGGAGTGGAAGAGGATTCCAGTGACAACTTGTGACGCTCCAGTGAACTCCATGCCCAAGAGAGTTAAGGCAGTGCTGGAAAATAATGGTGGCCGAAGAAAATATTGACACTTTGGGCACAATTTGGACATTTTCACTTAGGGGTGTACTCACTTTTGTTGCTAGTGGTTTAGACATTAATGGTTGTATGTTGAGTTATTTTGAGGGAACAGCAAATTTGCACTGTTATATAAGCTGTACATTGCCTATTTTACGTTGTGGAAAAGTATTGTATCTTTAGACTTCTCCAATGGAAAGATATAATAAAAAAGTACAAAAATGTTAGGGGTGTACTCACTTTTGTGACATACTGTGTATATATTGTTCTTTTTTATATGCTATATAAATAAATTGACCTTGAACTTGAATTGAACTTGAACTTTAAGTTGCTTCCAGAGCATTTTTCTAATCGAAGACGAAGCATTTAAAATGCTTATGTCCCATATTCTGGTTCTTTTGACCAAATGAAGATATAAAGGTTGTTTTTCAGAGCAGAATAAACCACAATCACTCTAGAATCTCTGGTGACTGGTAAAATGGTTGAACCTTTTACTTTTAAGTTGCTTTTATAGAAAGACAAAACATATAATTTAATTTAGCTCCATGATCCGTATCATCAACCATTTTACTCTGGCATTCATGATCAGTTCACACATTTGCAAAGAGGTAAAAATGTTAATTTAAATAAAAACAGATGATGGTAGATGATTGTGCAAATTAATATTTTTGTCATAAAGAAGACAGAAAAACATTGAATATAATGTAATACTGAGGTCTACTGACTTACTCTGATCTGAGATGGCACAGCGTGTCTCCTGAGAGGTAGTTTTGTTCTTAAGGTTCTGAGCTGTAGTGACTTGAGAATCCAACTGATGTCGTCTGTCCTCTAGTGTCTGTAGATTCACCTTTAGAAACCATTCATCAAAAACCTTTTAGCTGAACTGTATTCAATTGATTGAACTTGATTTCTATGGTATCGACACACTCCGGCTCAAAAACTCACCTTCTGCTTAACAATCATTTGACTAATTTCATCTGTGTCACCCACAGTGACTCTGTTGTTCTGCACCATGTGATCAAGATCTGACAACCAATCAGAAAGTTCTGCCAAGGCTTGATTGAATTGATCTAAAGTTGGCACGTCTATCTGGGCACTGCCGGTTAAATTCTGACCTATAAAGATGGACAGAAAGATGGTTTAAGGCACAGAATAAATACATAATACATGTGTAAAACATCTATAAAATCCATAGTAATGAAATGTCTAAAATCACTAACCATGTTCATGCAGAAACTTTTTATCATGTCATATTTATCAGTTACCAGTATTTTCTTTAACTGACAAAGTAAAGATCAAGTGATTCCAAAATACCAGTGTTGGGTTTCCAAAAAACATTATGTCATCTAATTCAAAACACTTTAACTAAAACTGTGTACTTTCTTAATTTGATTTGGTATCTGTGTTCTACTGTGATTAAAAAATGGGCCCTTGTGATTTACATATTTTTGCATTTAGTTTTTTTTATTTACAATTTACACATTGTGCCAACTCTTTTGGAACTGGGGTAGTAGAACCCTTAAACTTTTTTTGTTAGTGTCTGGACATGTACACTGACAGCCATGTAACATAGCATTGCCTGCATCATGAATTGTGAAATTGTTTCCTGTAACCAAGGTCATCATGTGCAGTCCAGCCCCAGGTTCAAACATGCAACCTCACAGCAACTCTAGATTGGTAGTAAGATGTACTAGCAAGTGAGCTAAAATCTGCGCTAGCGTGTTTGTGTGAGGTGTCAGGGATGGGGTTTACTTACATTCTAACGCTGAGCTATGCTAGCTGGCATCTACTCCCATGCTGAATCAATGCTTTGAACTGGAAATGAAAATAGATTTATAGTACACCAGTGCAGTGCAGAGCTAGAGCAGTTATACTTACTAGTCATAGCTCTGCATTTCTCTCTCCAGTCATTTAGTAGCATTTGAATAGAGTTCCAGTCGTTGGCAAGGCCATCATATTGTTGCTACAGACAGACAGACAGACAGACAGATAGATTTATTGATTGATTGATTGATCAATCCATTGGTATATTGATTACCCTTAGACACTGTAATCCAAATCAACTTACAATTAAAGCTACAGTAGGTTACTTTTTTTAGTCAAATTAGCTGGAACTGTCATGATATCCTAGGAGTAGAACATGAAATAGGTTATTAAGGAAAAAAAGCCCTGAATTCTTTAGTTCCACCCTGAAGCTGTAATTGAGTTGGCAAAAATCCACCACTCCCAGTTCTGTTCCACCAATCAGATTAGGGGGGAGGAATAGCTGCCTGTTAATAACAGCTCATGCACACGCTGCTCATGACTTCCCCCCAGGGAACTTCTGGATCTGATTCAAGCTAGATACAGATTTGACCATGATTGTTCTTGACAGGTATTTTTATTACAGTTGTTCTATGAATCTCTGTCTTGATTAATGGTAACAACTACAGGTGACCGTAGCGACTTACTCTATCTTTATGCACAGTCTCCCCAGTTTGCTGAGTACTCCTACTAGCCCAATGCTGCAGTTAGGACAGCAGCTTGTCCTGACACTGCGTTGTGTAAAAAAAGTAATTGTATGCTATTGTAAAATAGTTGTATAATCGTGTTGGTTTGGATTTTGTGTTGATATTTTGACTCCCTTCTACTCACACACAAGCTGTTTTGCTGATTGAATCACTAGCTAACAACTTGCTAGTAGTGGCACTGACTACACTGTAAAACATGTCCGTGAAAAATACAGTGAATAAATGTGAAATGGCAACAAGAAAAAACTGTGAAGTAAGAAGCAGCTTATTGTTGTAGAATAAACATTGGATTGCCATAAATGTAAAAATAGTCAGATATTGTATTTTTAACTGTTTTAACATGTGAAATATATGGTGAGAAACTGAAATGGCAACAGCATTGGACAGTAATATTAAAAATAGCACATTACTGTATTATTCACGGTGTGAATACCTTGAATAAAAAACATGCTGTCAACATTATTTTTTACTATTTTAGGATGTGAAATATAGAGTGAAAAACTTAAACAGCAAGGGTATCAGATTGTAACATTAAAAATAGTATATTACTGTATAATTAGCCTACTTTAGGCATCAGACATTTGACAGATTGAAAGAAGCAGCAACACACATAATGTTGGCCTACCAACAAGGTGCAAAGCATTCTGATAAGGTGCCTTGCAGTTGTCTGTGTGGATTAAAGTGACCAAAAATATTATCCAATATTACAGTAGGGGCTTAATGCCAGAAATAAATAGCCCACAATTCCAAGAATAGTCGAATAGTCCAGTATGGAGAAAAAGGTGTCAGGGTCACTTTCTTGTTGGGGCAAAATTTCTTGTTAGATCTGTTTTAAAAATCCTGCAGTTTGTGTCACTCATTAGAGTCCTATCCAGAAAAAGCAAAGGGACCACTAGCCTATTGGTAACCTATGACTAGGTGCACTAGTGCAGTGTGATTACAAAATCCAATTGACCTTAGTTTTAGCTTTGTTTTAGATTTCTAAGAAATACTAGCCCAGTTCATAGAATTTGTTTTCATTTTTTCTTTTATTGTATCCCTTTTTCTTTTATTTATTTTCTGCATTGCCAAAGACAGGCCTATTGTACAGGAACTTTCCTACAGTCGATGTGGGCCTATTTAAAGGCCTCCTTCCGCTAAAAAACACTTTGAGTAGCTCTATTTACAATGTGGTGGGTCACAACAAGCAGTATATGCACGCAGCAAGAGACGCTCCAAAACGTGAAATTCGACCCTCATGGGTTCACTGGTCATTGAAGGGTCAACCTACCATAGAAATACAGACATATGAGCGAACCAGAGCAGGCCAAACTTAGCTACGTCACTAGGTCGTAAGCCTCACCCAGAGCCATGTATGTATGCCCACAGGTATCTCTTTCCGACCAGGGCCGTGCCGGTGCCGGTGCTGGTGCTGAGCTGACTTTGGTCCGGCACCGGCACCTGCCCGCATTTCCATAGGCTTCAGCACTGGTTAGAATGGTACGTGCGCGTACATCAGCAGCCAAAATGTGATATTGAAATAGCATATAGCTTATTAAACACGTTCATACTACACATAGACAAGAAAGAATACCGACGCTGAATTTGCGACAAAAAATCTGCCTATGGTCAGATCAGATTTTCTTGTGGTTTTGTGTGACCCCCCCCCCCCCCAAACTATGCTAGTTTTGCTAGTTTTTCTATGAAGTGTTAATCTATATTTACAACACAACGACTAACTTGAACTTGAAGATGAATAATATGAACATATATGATACATGAACTACACATGAACAATAAACAGTAGTGAACAAATCTAGTGAACTTGAACAACACTGCCACACGCCCAGACACATGGGTACACCATACTTAAAATGTCAGCTACATACATGGCGAACAACAAAGTAAATTCATGGACGCCTACAGAATTAAGTTGTAAATTAACAGCAGTTAAAAAGACTACAACCCCCCCTGCCATATTCAACAAATTATTACTAGCTAAATAGGTTCACGCGTGCGGTCAAAAGTTTGTTAAGGTGGCGCTAGCTGTCAGACGGTGACTAGCCTGTCATGCTACACAGTAAAAAAAATCTTGTCAAAATTACGGTGAAAAACTGGCAGCTGTGGTTGCCATTTTTTCACCTGTAAAAATGAGTGACATTGTATAAGGCTTTACGGTAAGGTACAGTATACTTCCACTTGTAAAAACAACAGTTTGAAAATGTTCCAATTAAGATGAATTACTGTTAAAATAATGGTGATATTGTATATAGGTTAACAGTACAGCTGTACAATTCACAATGGAAACCTGTTGCTTTTAAAGTGAAATAATATCCATTCCACAGTATTTATTGTCCGATTTTGATGGTCAATTTCTGTAAAAGTAACAGCACGATAATTTATGTCTTGACGTTATAACTGTTCAATTCACAGTTCATGACCGTTGCTTTTAAGATGAATTTCTTTCATTTCCACATAATTTATTACCCTATTTTATGGTTTATCTCTGTTAAAAAAACAGCTCAATTGTATACCCCACCTGTATGTAGCCTACAGTGTGGCTTAGGCTAATTTTACAATTTCAGTAGACTCGTCTTGCAAGTTAAGCTAACATTTTATCTCAAGACCTGCACCTATACGGCTTCACAGTGAGACATCCCTTGTCTCCTAGCAGCTCAGGGAGTACAGAGCGACTGCTAATAAACACCATCTAGGGCAAGTAGTGCAAATTTCTTAACCGACTGGGAAAACCAGAAAACAAATGATGAATCAATAGTGACAATGAGACAAACATATCCGATGTGCACAACTTGTGTTCATAGCGACGCACCGTGTGTACTGTCCCATTAAAAAGACATTGAACAGATTTGTTTAATTGTACAAAACTCATATGCACTCTACCTTAAATTGGCAAGTAAAATATATGACAGTAACTTGCATACAACATCTTAAGTAAATGTCTTTAAAGAAAACATTGTAATTTGTGTTATTTCTATAAAACATAAGTGTTATGATTTTGTATATGAGAAATGTAAAGTGCCCATAATGAGTAAGTTATGCATATTATGCATTTGGCTGTTAATATTCTTGAAGGACATGTTGCAGTGATTTCATTTTACCTTAATATCAGATAAATGTGTTATTTTCACAGCCAGACAATTAAAATTTAGTGGGCATTATACCAAGCAGACTAACATATTCCATTAAGGACTGGGACCTACATTTAATTTTACCCCAATATCACATATGCACAACTTGTTGTTTTCTCAGCCACACAATTTTAAGGTCATGTGTGTATTTCTGTGGTAACTTATGTTCATATTCCTTAATTTATTTTTATTTTTACTTGTAGCTAACGTCACTTTTTACCTTTACCTTCTGAATTTCTTGGAAGAAATGTGTATTTCTTTATTGATATTCTTCCAAATAAATATTAAAATAAAGCCTTTGACTAGACTTGTATTTTGAAAAAATCCCGAGTGGCGGCCATATTGAAAATTTCGCTAGTGTCGCTGGCTTCACACAGCTGAATGTTTCAGAAACAGCAAAGTATTAGTGAGGTGATTATTTTATTTCAGTTTATTGAACTAGGTTTACGAAGGAGAGGAATTCACAAACTCTCTCGTATACTCTCTCGTATACTGTCTTTTGTCCCTATACTGCCTTTGTTTTGTTCAAGATTCGGATGTTGATGGGAAATGCAACCCTGCGGATATGCAGCATTCTTTTTTTTCCTGGCAGTTTGGCAGCACTTTTTTTCCCTGGCAGTTTGGCATACTGTTTGTGAATTCGGACACGGTGGACTGTTCCGTGCCATCATTGCTCTTGGTTTGCAACTGAGAACTTATTTTGTCCTTGTTTATTGTTTAATACTGAACAGAGTTTGATCCGGTTTTGGAGTTGAATAGCTGCTTATTTCCTGGTCTCAATGAAAATATTGATATGATTTCTTTTCTTTGATTTTTTTTCATTAGCTGTGTATTGATTATGTTTCATGTGTGTTGATGCATATTATCTATTTATGATATTTAGGATTGCAGCAGATGACTTTGTTGTTTGTGGTTATGTTTAATTGCCTTGCAGCTCTGCAGGAGTGGACTCCGCCCACTCTACCTGGAGTCAATCAGCTGATTGACTTGTTTAACTATCTTGCATGCAATGCTGCTTTGTTCACTTCTTGCCCTGAGGAAGGCCCTGTGGGTGGCCGAAACATGTAAATCATAGGAGCTTTATATTGTCTAGCGGGAGTAGGTGTATGTAGAGAACATTTTCTTTAGAAAAAAATGTGTAGTGCAATTATCTTTGTGTTTGCATGTGTGTGTGTTAAAGGGATTTTCTTGTGTTTGTGTGGGTGTGAGAGTGTGTGTCTGTGCCTGTCTGAGGTTTGTGGTAGTACAAGAACAGGAACTGAGATTCCCGCCAACACTCGTGTTATTGTTACACAAAGTGCAAAAAGACTTCAAAGGTGACATATTTTAAAAGTAGATATTCTGAAAGAATAAATAGACACCGTTTGTGAGTAGGCTGATATTTAACTCTGTATCGTAAGCCAACTGAACAAAATACATATATATCATTGCAGTTACAATCATCAAAAGCTCAGTATTAAAATCACAGCACGGCAGAATTGTTACAAAACCATCTTGAACCAGGCTAATGGTAACAGCAATAAATACCGTCGGCTATATTAAGCCTAAAAGAAACACCAATGTGTTATATTCTATCATCTTGCATTCATAAAAACACACCGTCAATATCAGATATGCAGATGTGCAAAAACCCACAGCCTATATATCCATTGAAGGCCTCGTGCGTTCTACCCTCAAATAGAACTTTTTAAAATGACAGCTAGAATTAAATTAAATGGGGGTGTCTCTCAATACAAGAAAACACTGTGGCACCTCTATAATAAATATTATGTACTATGTGCCACACAATATGTACTATGTACCACACTTGCACTGTTGTGTCGCGCAAGAGTCCGCATTAACGGGGCATTGCTTCCCTTCCTAACAAAACTAACAATCACTAAACCAACTCTCTCTTTCTCGGTCCCTATGTGGAAGTACATATGTATGTAGTGTCCCTGCCCCGGGGAACTTATTCAGACACATGTTGTGACATTTCATTGTTGTGTCGCGCAAGAGCCCGCATCAACGGGGCATTGCGTTGTTGTGGCATGGCATTGTTATGACACTACGTCATTTAATTATTGGATTCAATTACTCCGATGCCATTGAACTGCAAGAAATATCTTGTTTGTGACCTTGCCAAACTGTAAAGCACTTTGAGCTGCATCTTGTATAAACTGTGCTATACAAGTAAAGGTTATTATTATTACTGTTCCAAAGCATATGCTGCGCACACAATGGTGAGACGGAAATCTTCAATGCCACATATTTATTTTAGGTCTGAAAATACACAATGAGCAGCTTTTAGGAACAGTAATAGAGGAGTGGCAAAACCTTGTACATTTCACGAACTCTCTGCACGATATGCTTGCATATTTAATACCGGAGTTAGCCTACAACGCCACCCTGTGTCATGTACGCTGATTGAAGCCATTATATTGAGAATACTCCGAAGAAGAAATCGTCTTCCTAACATAAAAGCATCACCATTATTATACCTACAAAGGCATTTCAGTTTCTATGTTCACGTAGTTACTTCAGATGTGTTATGACAAGGTCAATATTGATAGCTTTCTAGCGTTTGTTTCATGCAATTGTAGGCAAGTGGTCATATTTTTCAAACAGTCGGTAGGCTCAACCCGTTAAACAAAAGCTGGACATCAGTTAGTGGAAAACTATTCCAAAATGACGAATGGTTTAATATGGAAAATATGAAATAAACCCGAATATATTGTAAAGTTACAAGGAAATAGTTCATTATTATACCATTGCTTGCTGGAATTTCCCATTGTGAAGTGCTGTTTAAATAACGTTGAAGTTTTTTCCCACATGTCCACCGTAATAAAAATGACACTCTGAACTTGTGAGAGAGAGGGGGAAATGTAATTTGGCTGTATTATGTTTTACTCGTTCATTGCACTTCGTTCTAAATGACAGCTAGCCCATTTACACAGAATAGTTGACATTACGTGTAATTGTGCTATAGGTTTCAATAGGATTGAAGGTGCAGAAAATAGACTCGTTTCTAACGTGGTCTGTGAGCGACAAAACATTGTCTGTGAGTGAACGGATCTGTTTACATGCTGACAACTCACCGGACAAACATCGGACAGAAACCGCCCCCGCAGAATATAATTATCCATCTCCGAAACAGTACAAATAAAACAGAACTTATAACATTGTGGCTAATATCCTAGCAAGCAGGCAAAGCCTAGCATCCAGTTCACATCCCTTCTAGGGCTAATATGGTAGCAAGGAAGCTAACTTTCAGTCAGCTGTAACACGCTACTGATCACAGCCCTTCTATACTCGCTTCATTTATTTCTTTCACTAAGTGAAGCAATATTTCGTAGTTTACTAATAACATATAGTAAAAATAGCATGGCAGGACTTTGAAATATCAGAATCTAAGCCTTAAGCCAGTATCACATTAATGAAAGAAAATGGCGCCCTGTTGCTGCTGAACTCCTGTTGAACTGGGGGACCCAATAGCTGCCCGTGCTCTTGCCTGACTTTAACGCACTATGGAACACACCTGTTGATTGATGCCAATTTATTAAAAAATGACAAATATTGGCTTCACAGCCCTTCAACATTTAACATCTACACCACTTCCACACCATGTATACCAAATCTCACATTAATCTAATGTACCGTGTAGCTTTACCACAACCTAAAACAAGTCATTCTGCTACCAGATGGTGGCGCTATGCCTGACTGCCATTTCACTCACACAGATATGTTCATAGTCATGACAGACATTAACCTGTCAAGTTTTATTCTTGTCAAACAATGCATAATGAATTGGTGACACATTTCCTGTGTATCTGGATACTTATAATGTGATGCATAAATTCATCGAACCGTTGTTTCGTCATCTTACAACATATCAAAAATCTTTTCGCAATTTAACATCTACAACATGTTGACATCATGTATACCAAAACTGACACAAATTTGATGTACGGTTTAGGACAAGTACGTTAAATTCCATTGTATGTCAAATTGCACAAAAGTCCAAATATCTCACTTCCTGTTGGGTGTGGCCACGCAATTGTATTGACCGTTTTTGTTCGCCTTAGTGAGATGAACCCACCTACCAAATTTCGTGTTATTACGAGTTTTCGTGCATGGGAACCGCCTCAAAAAAGGGCAAACGGCGCGGGAGGAAAAGAAGAATAATAATAATAAATAATAATAATAATAATAATAATAATCTTAGCAGAAACAATAGGGCTTCGCACCTCCGGTGCAGGCCACAGCCTGCACCTCCGGTGCTCGGGCCCTAATAATAATAATCTTAGCAGAAACAATAGGGCTTCTTTTTTTTTTCCTTTTCTTTCACATTATTTCTATTGTCAATTTGTGAGCGCACTTTTTAAAATGTTTGCTTTGCATACAATATGTAATTCCTGGGAGTTGCGAATCTAGTTATTATGATACAATGCAAAGCAATGTACTGTATTTTGTTATCCATGGGCTTTTTCTGTACAGTGCCATGTAAAGCAATGCACTGTATAGTTATCTAGTGGTTTTGTGTGTGTGTGTGTTGGTAAAGCACACTGTATAAACAGTTTTCAAAAAGTGGACATTGTAGACAAGTGTAAACACGTCATGAAAACAACCTTATTTCAAGCTACTTGTCTAGTAACTGAAGGCTTAATTGATAAGCTGTTTGACTGACTGACTGTCTAAACAACTCCTTATTCTACAGTTTTTCTTTTCTATTGTCAATTTGTAAGTGTACTTTTTTTCTTTGCATATACTGTGCAATTCCTGGGAATTGCAAATCTATTCCTCTAGGATTTTTCTGTGCACAAAAACTAAATCACCGTTTCACTACACTTGTGCTTATGACACTTACAACACTTGCCACACAGTATGACATTTATGCTATGAATTTTCATTGTTCTACTCTTTTCTTATCTTTTCTTTTGTTCTTGTTCTTGTTCTTTTGTACTCATTTTTTTACCAATTAAAAAAAAAATATCGGCAATAAATGAGCAAAGAAATTCCTTCAAGAATGAACGTGGAACTTTCAGAATTCTATTTCCTATTGTTCACAGAATTGTACAAAAAATCAATTTCTCCATTGTTGTCTGTCAGTTCCCTACTTTGAAAACATCCCACTGGCATTTCTGCAACTACTGAAATGTTTTTTTTTTTCATTATTAGTGTTGTGCTAGCCTTTTAATACAATAAACTTCTTTAGCAACTGTCTACAATATGTCACTGCTGGAACAATATCTTCACATCTTATCCAACCATTAAACCACCAATTAAACTGAAACAATTGTATTAATCATTAGTAGCTTAATAGAATTTTAATACACTTTATATTTTTTTATTGAACTGAACTAGGGCTACTGATTAACTCACTTGCATTTCCTAAAGCAAAAAGGGTTGCAAAGCAAGTCTTTTTGCTTTTTGTTCTTCAATTATTTTATTATCTTTAATATTTGCTTTTCTTTATTTTTTATTACACAGATACATGTATTTGCTAATGTTGTCTGACTAGCTGCCAACCATTATCTGTAAACAATCAACTGTATTAAAAACTACAAGTTGATTAATGCAATGAACAACTTGTTAAGCAACCATCTACATTATGTCACTGGTGGAGCAATATTACACAGCCCAACCATCTCCACAAATGTTATTACTGAAACATGTTTTTGATCAATTATTAGTAGTTTAATAGCTATGCCCAACCATCTCCAACAAATTATCAAGTGTAAATAGTAAACAAGAAACAGCCACTGTTGGTAGAATTAGAGGCAGCTGCAGGTCTTTTTTTGGTAACACTTTCTAAGAACTCGCTGACATAATGATAATACGTACTCATAACTACACTCATAAGGCATTATAATCCTTTGTTATAGGCATTTAGAACTGAAAGTGACATAGTGAGGACAAGGAAGCTTTGTAATAACAAAGCTTCTTTGTCCTCATGAGACAAGCAGTGCTGAGGTCAATATTATAGCAGAATCCATGAATATACTAAATGCTGCTTATGTGTGTCAGAATTGTGTCAGAATTCCATGTCTTAGTCATATTTTCTGAAATGGTTATTTTACTGCTCATAACCATTAGTTAAGAGATACAAGTGTCCATTGCATAGACTAGGTAACACAATCCACTGAACAGCACTCTTTTTGCAAAACTGTTAACGCAACTCACTGCTTTACACACAACTTACAAATAATCAACACACTCTTAGCAAAACTATACACAATCATGGCTATTATTTAAACTATTTTGCCAACTTTCTGGCCAAACTGTCACATGTGAAAACTCTTTTATATAAATAATTCACTTTGCAATCAGCCTGAGCACCAGAATGACCCTGAGGGAAGCTGGCCAATGGGTCCAGCCTAACCTGAGCCGCTACAGTGTAGCAAGCATCATAAGGTATAAGGCTATAGTATCATTGGTACTGAATCTGGAAGTGCATACTCTAGGGCTGTGCATGGGCCAGCTGTGCTGCATTTGTTTTGTCTTTTCCAGAGAGTGATGGAGCTAAAGGCAGATGGCATAGGTCATTCTGTGGCACAGCTGATTCTTGTGGATGAGGCAGGTTTCAGCCTTACTGTAACGAGGAACATTGTTGGACAACATGGCAACATAACTATGTGTGCAGCTATAAGTCAAAATAGTGTTGTTCCCATTCTCTGCTTTGCGCTAGAAGGTCTATGACCATCATCCACACCAATGCATGGACCTTCTACAGGCAATGGAGGAGGCACACAGGGATATTGTAGTAAAGGGGAAAAAAGTCACCCCACCTGGCTTTGAACCCAGGTCTGCAGGGTATCAAACATGCACTTTGACCACAACACCACAGAGCCAGGTTTGTTGGTATGATAGTCGGAGCATACACACAACCCTATTGATGGCACGCCATCACAAACATTGACTAGGCCTCATGTCAGGCCTTGATACTGCACTCCAGAGATATTTTTGTCAGTCCCTTTGACTAGAAGACATTACAGCTGATGTTGACAAAATTTTGTGGCTGAGAGATGACAAAACAAGACTTCTTGTTTTTTTTGTTTTTTTTTTCTCTCAGTGAAATTACTGTATGTTTTCTTGTGTTTTCACTTGGACAAAAATGTTTGTATTGATGTGTGTAAATGAGCATCCATACTTGAATTTTGAATCCCTGTGTGTTGAGTTGGATCCCTGTGTATGACTTCAAACTGAAAATATCTTGTGCACAGAGAAACCAAAAGCCAGATGTGTTTTTCATTGATACAATTAGTGTGTAGTTGCCGCATTGTGTGCTAATTAATATCATGGTTTGTGTTAACTGTTTGGTACAAAAACACCATTTTTACCAAGGTTTGCAGAGTTAAGCAAGATGTGCACAATAACACTAAACAATAATCAGCCACTGCTGGTAAAACTGAATGCAGCCGTAGACATCTTAAACATCTTACAATGTTTATTTTTTCATCTAGTTTGCCATATCCAAACATGTCCACAGTAGACTAAAACAACTGCAAGGGTAGCTAATTGTAATTAAGTGTCCATGTGTCCATGATTTTATTTTGAATTTCCATCTTTTCTCCATGCATCCCCTAACTTATTGGTGCTCTTGGTAAATGTCACCTTTCTCGTGAACCACCACTGCACTCATATTTTACAGACAAAAATAGATAAATTATAACTCACCTGCTCAGGCTGCTGCGAGGGGCGAGTTTTGGACAGACATGTTTTAACTTCAGGCTTTTTCATTTTGACCTCCTCTTCAATCTACTCACAAGCACCACACACACACACACACACACACACACACACATTTTAATACTTTCATTAGAATCTGAACATGGAAATTATTACAGATCCAAAAACTAATCTATCACAAAATGTATTGTGCTATACAGCCAACTACATTTATGGTTAAAAGTAGACTAGAACAATGAGCTTGCAACTAAAACCCTGACATTATCCACAGGTGTTTGGTATTTTATTCACTTTAGAGGGGAAATTTAGTGTAAAATGAACTTTGCGAACTTTGCAGTAGTTGGTCGCTGCTGTGTTCAAAGTCCATACAAGTCAATTGACTTTCCTTAAGCAGCTGCAGTGCCTGAAATGGAATTGTTGACTGTAGTTGTAGTGACTATCTCTGCAATACTGCAGAGATGGCAGAACACGTTTTACAGTATTACAGAGAATTTGAGGTATAGGAAGAGTAATTTCTTTTTGATGGGTGGTCGTATATACAGACGAAAAGCTATATACAAACTAGATGTACCACATAGTGGTACATGGTATGACCACCACATGGTATTGATTTTTGGCTATCCATTACATTACATTATATTACATTGCATTTGGCAGATGATTGCATTAGTGATTGTTAGTTATTTAAAGATAGGGAGGGATGTTGCTGTTCTTGTCGCAATTGGTAGGTCAATCCACCATTTGGGGACAACTACAGAGAAGAGTTTAGAGTGAACTCACTTAGTGAGAGGCGAGGGTACAGATAGACAATTTGTGTGAGCGGAACGCAACGCCCTGGACGGGACGTGAGCCTTTAGTAAGACGTTCAGATAAGCAGGGGCGGAACCTGAAATGACTTTGTAGGCTAGTGTCAGAGCCTTATGTTTAATTCTGGCAGCTACCGGCAGCCAGTGCAGGTCTCTGAAGAGTGGGGTAACATGTGTCCTTTTGGGTTGGTTGAAAATCAGACGCGCTGCAGCGTTCTGGACCATTTGCAATGGTTTGATCGCACAGGCAGGTAGACCGACTAGGAGAGAGTTACAGTAATCGAGCCGCGAGGTAATTGACGCCTGTATTAGCAATTGAGCGGCATATTGGGTCAGGTACGGTCTGATTTTCCTAATATTGTATAATGCATAGCGACATGATCTCGCTACGGAAGAAATGTGTTCAGAGACAGATAGATGGTCGTCTAATACGACACCTAGGTTCCTAGCCACATTGTTTGGGGCAACAGTGACAGCGCCAATATTCAAGGTGATGTTGTGGCAGATTTTTGACAGATTAAGCTGGAGATGGTGTTCTCTCATCCAGGAGGATAGGTCCGAGAGACAGGCTGAGATGCATGTAGAGACCGTGGTGTCGTCTGGTTGGAACGACAGGTGTTGTCAGCATAGCAGTGATAAGAGAAGCCGTGTGAGTGGATAGCATGGGACAGCGAGGTGGTGTAGATGGCAAACAGAAGGGGGGCCAGCACTGACCCCTGGAGAACCCCTATGGAGAGGGTGAGTGTCGATGACAGACGACCTTGCCAGGCCACATTAAATGAGCGTCCAGTGAGGTACGATTTGAGCCAGGAGAGGGCAGTGCCTGCAATGCCCATGTTAGCGAGTGTGGTTAGGAGAATGTTGTGATTGACTGTATCGAAGGCAGCCGATAAGTCAGGAAGGGTGAGTACAGATGATTGACCGCGTGATCTGGCTGTTTTTAGGGCTTCCGTGACAGATAATAGAGCCGTCTCAGTGGAGTGGCCATTCCTGAAGCCAGACTGTTTAGGGTCGAGTAGGTGGTTATGGGCGAGGAAGCTAGAGAGTTGTTTAGTGACTGCCCTCTCAATGTTTTTTGAGAGGAAGGGAAGCAGTGAGACCGGTCGGTAATTATCGACCTGGGCAGGGTTAAGCGTAGACTTTTTCAGTAGTGGCGTAACTCTGGCCTGTTTGAAGGCAGCAGGAAATACGCCGGAGGATAATGAGGTATTGATCACGGATGTGATCGGTGGGACTACCGTAGGGGCGATAGCTTGCAGGAGTTTAGAGGGGACGGAGTCCAGCGGGCATGTAGTGGGGCAATTGTTCGTAATCAGTTTGGATACCTTGTCTTCCGAGAGAGGGGTGAATGAGCTGTTGTCCTGTGGAGGTAATGGATTGTGACTGGGGGGGTCAGAAAATTGTTTGCTGATAGCCTTTACGTTGTCTGTGAAGAAGGAGGCGAAGCTGTCAGCAGTGAGGTTGGTGGCAGGTGGGGGTGGGGGAGGGTTGAGCAGCGACTTGAAGGCAGAGAAGAGTTTTTGTGAATCAGTGGTGATTTTGTTATTGTAATAGTCCTTTTTTGCTGTCGTGACCGAGGAGATATATCCTACATAATAAGCTATTTTAATTATCAAATGTTCAGTGCCTTACAGTGCTGATAGGCTTCACATTCACAAATCCCAGTTTTAAATGGTTATGCTGTGTCAGTCTAACTGGTGGACTTTGACCACTATAGGAGCTCCTGAGTTGGAAATCGTGCACTGAAGTGCACTGACATAAAATGCATGATCGGAGAGAATGCATTATAATGTATGTCACACAGTTGAGCCATTCGTGAAAATTTTACTGACTGACTGTTGTGCCTATACTTTTTTTAGAAAAATCCTGTCCTTGCGATATTTTTGTGGTCATGTTGTGTTGTAAACCCAAACAACAGGTCAAAGCCCCATTGACGTGGCTACCAGTGGGGCTAACTAATAAATCAAACTTTTACAGAAGCCGGTCGGTAGCATTGCAAAAACATCCTTTCCTGCAATAAATGCTTCAAGGGCTACTCTTTGCTCTATTTTCAGAGAGAACTTCCCTTTGAATTCTACTAAAACAGCAGCTACCGCTGCATTGAAATCTTGCCGTTGCTCCACGTTCGCCACGTACTTGCACGTGAAATGCAAATGCATTTATTTTAAAATTTGCCGAAAATAGTTTTTGTTGGAAATGATCAACTAGTGTTTTTAATCAGTAGCTTAAGGATTTCACAGGCCAATTTTGAGATAGTTGCAACCAAAAATACCTGATTTTACGGCTTGTTTTCTAAAAAGTTGCAATAAAAGTTGCAGAGGTATAAGCATTTATTTTGTTGCAAAAAAGTTGTCAAAGTTGCAAAAAGTAGCATTTTTTTCCATGTTTGTAAATTATATTTTAACAGTGAACTGGCCTAAACATGAAAGGAAATAGGCCTAAACCCCTAAGCCTTAACCTTACCAAACAGAGAAAAGAAAAGACTTTCACGATTACACAAAATATAACAAAATATGCTTTATTGGTAGGCAGCTACACAAATATGTGCACCTGCATTGTACAAGAACTTTACTTTAAAGACATGAGCATTCACATATATAATGTCCCTGGAACGGATACGGCTGGACTACCTGATGTCAGCAAGTTACACAAAATATTTGGGCACTATTGTGCACTGTAGCCTAATAATTAACATTGCCCATGGCAGGGTAAATGGTTGTAAATAGCCCACCTGTTAAAGTGAGTTTAACATTGTCTTGTGTTTTTTTCACGTGTCTAGCCTATATTTGTGAAGAGATGATTTTTGTATTTCAGATTTCTGTTAACATAAAATATAAAGTGTTTGTTAGTAGATGACTTCCCCACGCTCTGCAACAGTATTACACACAGTGCAATATTTTTCCTCCACATTCGTGTAATATGCAAGGTATACTATCTGTTGCAGGTATTGGAGGTTATTTTAGTGAGCAAGAGTGAGCCGTTGTGTCCTGCATCTTCGAAACAGACAAGGAGACTCACTATTTAGCAAGACATGATGATGGGCTAAAAGTTGTGAGTCGCAACGAATTCCTAGAGATTGGCTGATTTTGCATTAAAAATAGATCGCAACATCGCAAAATCCTGAAGGGTCTGTTCAATGTGTGAGGTTTAATGGAGATCAAGACAAAAAATGGTTTTAAAATGCTAGCTTCTCCAATGCTTTCTCCAGATAATAGGAAAAATGTCATTTTGTGCAGTTACAGCACCCCCTATAGGCCAAATGTTACTTAAGGCTTTTACGGGTTATAGTGCTGATCATACACTGCCCTGCAAAAGTTTGGAAACGCCTGAACAAAATAGGGTTTTGGGGCAATATTTAAGTTAGTGACGATTTTGCATTCCTAATAAGGGACAACATAAACTATGAAAACATACAGTATTTTATTAAATAAAACGTTTATGAATTCATAACATAGAAAAATACTCAATTTTTGGATTAATCAAGCCCCCATTAGCAGCTATTACAGCTTTGCATACTCTAGGCATCTGAGCAGTTCATTTATTCAAACATTGACTGTATATATTACTCCAAGCCACCTGAAGGATTGCCCAAATATGATTCGCACTGGACTTCTTACGGACATCGCACTGCACTTCTTACGGACATCATGGTCCAGTTCCTCCCATAGCAGCTCAATAGGGTTAAGGTCAGGTGACTGGGCAGGCCATTCCATGATAGACAAGACTCCGGCTAACTGTTTCTTCTCCAGCTTGGACTTGCACAGCTTGGAAGTATGCTTTGGGTCATTGTCTTGTTGAAAGATGAAGAAATGACCAGTAAGGCGCTGACCAGAAGGAATAGCATGTCCCTGTAAAATGCTATGGTATCCATGCTGGTTTATTATTCCTTGGACACAGTACAGGTCACCAACTTTTCCTGCTCCAAAACAGCCCCAGACCATCACACTGCCACCTCCACGTTTCACAGTGGGTATGATACAGGCATCTAACATCTTCTCACCAACTCTGCGTCTCACGTAAAATCGCCTCTCCGAGCCAAAAACTTCAAACTTAGATCCATCTGTTCAAAGCACCTTCATCCAATTGTCTGCTGTCCAGTTTCTGTACTTCTTTGCCCACTGCAGTCTCTTTCTTTTATTGTTCAACTTTAACAGTGGTTTCTTAGTTTACACACGGCCATGTAGACCTGCTTGTTGAAGTCTCCGATGGACAGTAGAACATGACACTGGTACATCACGTACGCTGTTAAGCTCAGCTGTCAGCTATGGACAAGTTAGGCGTCTGTTGCGAAGGCTGGACACTGTCACATATTTGTTCTCATTAGAAGAGGTACTTCTTGGTCTTCCACTCCTCTTCCTGTCTTTATTGGACCCAGACTTTGCCTTCCGTTCCAAACAGTAGTATACGCCTTTCAGCGAAATCTTTAACTTTTTGGCTATATCTCGCATTGAACTATTACAGACTGACGTGTTTTTACAGAAAGTTGCTTTGACCTGGCCATCTTCTCAAGAAAGACATGAACACTCTCTATAAAACGAGCCAAACAAGTTATTTGACTGGCTACAGCTGTTTGTAAACAAATCTAAATTGTATTTTTAATTCTGTTCTATTGTGTACACTTAATTGGCAATGAGTCATAGAGCTGTTAAGATGTGCTGACACAAAAACATTTAAAAAACATTGGCCAAGTTTAAACCAGTAATCAGGTATCACAGCCACCCATGGGGTATGTCTGACTTTGATGTGTATATATTGCCATTATTATGTAATAAAAAACAATTATTGTTATTATCTTTAGTGATAATGACAAGTTACTTTAATGCATTTACACCAAGAAATGGTAAAGATCAATGCTGATATTGCCCAAAACCTCACTTTCCTTAGAGTGTTTCCAAACTTTTGGAGGGCAGTGTATATGACATCTTTTGGATGACCAAAAGCTTCTGTTCGCTACCAGCCTACTGGGGCCACATGCCCACAAAGTTTCATATCCCCCAGTGTTTGTGTCCCACCAATCATTGACAGAAAATCTTAATTTTATGTATGTGATATTTGTGTGTAGGCCCAGGCAACCATAGGTGTCCAAAAGACAGCAAACAAAACTAATGACACTATTTTTTGAATGGTAACCCATGGTATACATACCTGCAGACACAAAATGGTGAAATACTTAGCAAAAATAGCAGAAGTGCTAATGAAAAAAACTGTTTGCCTGCCTGATGACAGTTCATTATTTAACCCATGCCACACATTCCTGCAAATGCAAAACAGCAAATTGTACAACATTGAGATTGATTGAAGCCTGCCCTGCTAGTTACGAAAAACAGTCCACCTAGAAACGGGTGACAAACGTATGGAAATTAGAATATATAAAAATGACACAGCCAGGCTAGTAGTTTGGGACTTGATTTTGTCTTGGACCTGTGAAGACGTACATGTTGGATCAGTTCCCCACTTGAGTAACGACATTGCTGGCTGCTAGGCATCATAGTTGTATGGTAGTTTGCATGTACTTATGGTAGCGTGTAGAATAAAGGCTCAACAGTGACCAGCATAATCTGGGCTTAGAATGTCTCCATCAGAATGGTTTAGAAATAACAATATCTTCAAGCTTACTTTGTGCTCTCATCACTAGCATTGTGAGCCTTTTTGGCACAAACTATAAAAATCGTAAAGTTCGAAATGCAACAGGCTAGCATACATTTTCTCCTCAGCAAACATACCAACTCGTTACAATTTTTTAACATAGTCTAAGTTCATGTTACACCAAATTTTCCCTTTAAGTGTCCATGTGTAGGTCAAAATAACAGCCTTATACCTCACCAGACCACCCAGGCAAACACCCAACCCACCCAAGACCATTTTTAGTTGTTGAAAGAATAAAAAAAAATTCAGTTCAGAACTTAACCATGTCAAAACCAAAGCACATAGCATCTTTAAACCTGACATATCTATTTTAATTTTCACAAGCCTATATGTGTTTAACCTTTATTTTATTTTGCATATGTACCTTTGGGTCTACAGCATCAGGGTTGCTCTCTAGGTTTGTTCGTGTTTTAGAGGCCCACAAGGAAAGATCATTCAGTTGCCTCTGATAAACACCAAGCTCCTGCAGCAGCTTCTCAATCTCAAGAACGCGCTCCGGCAGAGCAACAGACACCTGGAAGTATGAATGCACACACACACATGTAAGCATACAACAGTCATGAGAAAAAACAACTAATAAATACTTTATTAAAATATACCCTCTGTGCTCTACTTAGGTATACTTTCAAAAAGCAGGAAATATTTTGTAATGCAAGATTTATTAACCTACAAATATACCAAGAAGTGCTTTCCAAATCCCAATAACAGTTCAGTATAAGCTCCTCCAACCTGACCATATTATGTTTATAATTAAGTTGTAGTGTTTGTCAATTACTTTTAAAACAAAGCTGCTTACAATATTAATATAATACAAATTGACATTTCAGTGCAATTAAAAATTGTACTTTTGTTAATATCACATCACCAATGACAACAACTGCATAATTGTAGAGTAAACCATATTTTAAAAAAACATGCCTGTGTGGTCAATTACTCCATTACTTATGTATACATAAAATATACTAAGAAGTGCACAACAACAACAAAAAATAGATACATAAAGGTTTCATTTATGTACCAGTAGAAGAAAATGTGGGTAGGGGGTTAAAATAACCTGCATTGTCCTGCTTCCTCATCCATAACTGTGGCTATCTTGAGTCTCTAAACCCACATTGCTCCAGAGGGAATGACCTTGTACCTAATTCACTGCAAGTTACTCTGGATACGAGCATCCGCTAAATTAGATATAATGTAAAGGAAAAAAGGCACTTGCTAAACTTACTGGCTACTTCTGAGAACTTTCAAAATTTACAACTCAAACCAATAAAACTTAGGGCTCTATTTTCATGATCATATGCGCATTGTCTAAAGTCTGTCGCGCAAGTTGCTTTGGGGGCGTTCCCGACACAATTTGGTATTCATTAATCATGGTTGTGTTTTGGGCTTAACATACAATGAACCAATTAGAATTTATACTCTCATTCCCTTTACAAGCCAGCGGCGCATTTTCCATTGCCTGTTGCTATTACGATGGCGGATTTACCCGGACAGCCGGAGTTTTTCAGTGAAGGAGACAGATCTGCTTGTGCGTTAAGTAAAAGCGCGTGAGCAGTTAGTATTCAGGGATGGAAAGAATCCCCCCCAAACCTCCGCAGGTCAAAGAAGTATGGGAGGAAATATCTTCAATAATTATGTCCTCCTCCTTCAAAGTTGTAATGTCAAGTTTGAACAAATATGAGCAATTAGAAGCCGAGATATGGACTTTTGAAGAATTTTAAGCTTTGTTTTGAATTTTGATTGACATGTAACTTTGACCAAATTTGGTGAGATTCTCATGAACGGCCTATGACGAGTTTGTTTGGTTTCACTTTCACAATGTTTTTTTTGTTGGAAGTGGGCATCGACCAGTGTTTTCAATGCGGGACGGTCAATAGATTTCACGACAAAAAAGAACTGGTTGTAAACCTTACCGTTCTCTAGATAATAGGCAAAACAACATTTTGTACAATTACAGCGCCCCCTATGGGCCAAATTTTATGGCATGTGCTGTGCTTTTAGAGGTCTTTGTGCTGATCGTGCATGCCATATTTTGTACAGTTCCCACCTTCTCAGTCCAAGATATTGGCAATACAAAATCCCATATTTTGCATTTACCCCTATCACTAGGTGGCGTTATGCTTCAAGTGACAGTTTATGGGCTGGGTCAATGCATCTTTGTAACCCCGACATACTACCACAAAATCACTGTCTTGGGAAAAAATGTTGATGAGTTTTTTTAAAAAAAACTGTTTTTGGACACCTAGCTTTGACAAAAAACATTGTCCCCTTGACGAAATATCACAAAATTTGATGCACATGAATAGAAAGCTGTTTACAGGTGGCATGTGAATTTTCACGATATTGGATCAATTAGAAGCCAAGATATGGACTTTTGAAGAATTTTATGCTATGTTTAAATTTTCATTGACATGTAACTTTTAAACGGTTTATCTCAAGATAAATCCTTTGATAACTTTTTGTCACCATTGTCTGTAGATGACGTACTAAATTTGGTGAGATTCACATGAACGGCCTATGGCGAGTTCGTTTGGTTTCACTTTCACAATGCTAAAATTTCACAGAAATTCTTTTTGTTGGAAGTGGGCGTCGACCAGTGTTTTCAACGCGGGAGGTTCAATAGATTTCACGACAAAAAAGAACTGCTTGTAAACCTTACCGTTCTCTAGATAATAGGCAAAACGACATTTTGTACAATTACGGCGCCCCCTATGGGCCAAATTTTATGGCATGTGCTATGCTTTTAGAGGTCTTTGTGCTGATCGTGCATGACATATTTGGTGCAGTTCCCACCTTCTCGGCCCAAGATATTGCCAATATAAAATCCCATTTTTTGCATTTACCCATATCACTAGGTGGCGCTATACTTTAAGTGAGTGTTTATGGGCAGGGTTGATACGCCCCTGTAACACCGACATATCACAAAAAATTCATGTTGTTCGGTGAAACGTTCATTGAGTTATTCAGCAAAAACTTTTCGGCGTCTCCCCCTCTTTGATGGACACTGGCACAGCGGGGGGGTGGCCCTTGGCGGCCAAAAGCTCCTATTCGTCAAAAACTTCTAGGGCTACATGCCTACAAAGATTCATGTCCCCTACAGTTCCAGTGTCATGCCAATCGTTGACAAAAAATCGGTGAAAATAAATAAATAAATAAAATTTAAAAAAAGGGAAAAAAGTCTCGGCAACACTATAATGACCGCTTTCGCTAGCTTCGCTAGCGGCGGTCATAATAAACTGTGGAACATTGCTATACATTTGTCCCCGTTTGCTTACTAAAACATTAAAATACATGTATACAGGCTATACATGTTGCAGCTCTTCTGCCAGTTTAGCTGGTCTCTCTGGCGCAGCAGCAGGTGCATCTGGATTCAAAGCATTGTGCGCCCCTAAAATAGCTTTTCAGTAACGCCAAGTGACGAAAAACGACCTTTATCTTGATCATCGGCGCAACTGGTTTTTGCGTCCTCATAATAGCATCTGGTGCGCTTTGCGCCAGACCATACCTCTTCTTTTCGCTGACACACCCGTGAGGCCGCAGTGTCATTTGCTATCTAGACAATGTGATTTTTTGCCTGAAAAAATGAACGATGCGCTGACACAAAATAGCCATGTGCATGTCGCGAATGCACAATGCGGCATGCACTATGGTGCATAGGTCATAGAGCCCAAACAACTCAAACAAGAAAAGGGAATACTGCTGGCCACTAAAATGTGTTACTATAAATGTAGTCACTAATGTTCCATGTATTAAGCAGGGATTTCTTATAAGTTATGTAATTAAATGGTGATTTAGTTTTACTTTTTTAATAATAGTGCAGCAAATTCATTTGAGATTTGAGCTGATGCATAACCCACATCTACAGCAAAATTCTTCAGAAAAATCTTTTTCTGATGTACACATTCAATATTACAATGTAAGTTTATTTTGGGACAACTGTAATTCTGATCTTATCTCTGAACAGGAGAAGTGTCAATAATGTGCTATGGACATCGTTACAGGCTAAAGGTATACTAATCTCATACTAAATCCTCATCATAACCATTTTACTTACATTATTTTACTTCTATAAGTGGCCTGCCAACACTAAATTTGATCAATGAAGTTGATTATTTTGTTATGTACATTCATAGTAATAGCAATTAAATAAAATCTCATTGGACCTGACATTTGACATAGGCTTAAGTGTAATACATAATTTGGTAGGTTGTGGGCCAAGCTATTTTATAGAATTACAATTTAAATGACTGCTAAAGAAAAAACTTCTCTAAAATTAATAAGGCTTAAGCAAATTAGCCAGGTTGTGTAGTAAGCTTGCTTAATGGAATTATGCCCAGGTCATAAAGGAATCTGTGATAATTAAGCTGTGGTCCAGGCATCTTGATAGCTATACATCCAAACAATATCTTTAGTTATTAAACAATGTCTGTAGTTATTTAAAAAAAAATGCTGAAAAGTTTCCCCTTTCTGCCATTTTTAGCAGAATTAGGGTGTTTAAGAGTACTTTCCACTTTAAATGGTGAATGTATGTATTCTTGGGTGTTTGATGCATGTATGATGATATTTTCCTCTGACGTGAACCTCAAAATGAACCTTAGATTTTTTTGCTGCTCTTACACCTCACTTATTCCCAGTGTTGAACCATATCAACATTATTAAAAAAAGTTCAAACACACCTGATCAAAACGTGACAGCAAACGATTGAACTCAGCTGGTCTATGGTCCACAGGAAGTGAGGATACTCTCTGCTGAATCTCTTTCAGTGATGCTTTCCTTCTGAGCAGATCACTTATGCATCCCTGAAAACACAGAGTGAGACATATATTTTCAGACACAGTGACCCACAGAGTCAACCTATGCTTCCTCCCTCTGCTTCCGCCTGATAGGACTGTATTTTGTACAGTTAGTTTTGTCTATGGAGAGGTACAAACCATTTTTTATCCTTTCTTAATTTTGCCATACTGTATATACAGTGCTTTGTTTAGGTTTGGGCACCCATGTTAAAAATAATTCTTTGAGTCAATAGTAATTAACTTCCAAAACAGCAACCTCATTTGGCTACCAGTGGAATGACTACTTTTTCAGCTGTGAAATACACTTGGATTGGAATACACTTGGAATACAATTGGATCAACAGAAACAGTGCACTAAAGTTAACTAAACTGAAGTGAATGCAATGTGCAATGTAACAATAACAGAAATGTGCAAAAGCTTGTATTGAGTTACTGAACTCAGGTGTTTGGACCACTCTTCTATAGAAAATGACTTCAGCTCAGTCAGGCTTGCACTTATAATCATTTCAGAAAATGACAATAATGTGTTCTGAGGACCAGGTGGTGTCAAAAGTACACACATTCTTTACTTAAGTAGAGGTATAGATAATGGGTGTTAAACATACTTTGGTAAAGGTAAAGTTTTGCCTAGCATTTCTACTGAAGTGAAAAATACAGATATAAAATATAAAAGTATAAATTAACCATATGAAATGTACAGTGCTGGCCAAAAGTATTGGCACCCCTGCAATTCTGTCAGATAATGCTCAATTTCTCCCAGAAAATGATTGCAATTACAAATGCATTGGTAGTAATATCTTCATTTATTTTGCTTGCAATGAAAAAAACACAAAAGAGAATAAAAAAGATTACATCAATTATCATTTTACACAAAGCTCCAAAAATGGGCCGGACAAAAGTATTGGCACCCTCAGCCTAACACTTGGTAGCACAACCTTTAGACAAAATAACTGCTAACAACCGCTTCCGGTATCCATCAATGAGTTTCTTACAATGCTCTGCTGGAATTTTAGACCATTCTTCTTTGGCAAACTGCTCCAGGTCCCTGAGATTTGAAGGGTGCCTTCTCCAAACTGCCATTTTCAGATCTCTCCACAGGTGTTCTATGGGATTCAGGTCTGGACTCATTGCTGGCCACTTTAGAAGTCTCCAGTGCTTTCTCTCAAACCATTTTCTAGTGCTTTTTGAAGTGTGTTTTGGGTCATTGTCCTGCTGGAAGACCCATGACCTCTGAGGGAGACCCAGCTTTCTCACACTGGGCCCTACATTACGCTGCAAAATTTGTTGGTAGTCTTCAGACTTCATAATGCCATGCACACGGTCAAGCAGTCCAGTGCCAGAGGCAGCAAAGCAACCCCAAAACATCAGGGAACCTCCGCCATGTTTGACTGTGGGGACCTGTGTTCTTTTCTTTGAAGGCCTCGTTTTTTTTCCTGTAAACTCTATGTTGATGCCTTTTCCCAAAAAGCTCTACTTTTGTCTCATCTAACCAGAGAACATTCTTCCAAAACGGTTTTTGGCTTTCTCAGGTAAGTTTTGGCAAACTCCACAATCTTTCGTTGAAATCTCTCATCAATTTTTCTTTTCTGTCCACATCTAGGGAGGTTAGCCACAGTGCCATGGGCTTTAAATTTATTGATGACACTACGCACAGTAGACACAGGAACATTCAGGTCTTTGGAGATGGACTTGTAGCGTTGGGATTGCCCATGCTTCCTCACAATTTTGCTTCTCAAGTCCTCAGACAGTTCTTTGGTCTTCTTTCTTTTCTCCATGCTCAATGTGGTACACACAAGGACACAGGACAGAGGTTGAGTCAACTTTAATCCATTTTAACTGGCTGCAAGTGTGATTTAGTTATTGCCACCACCTGTTATGTGCCACAGGTAAGTAACAGGTGCTGTTAATTACACAAATTAGAGAAGCATCACATGATTTTTCAAAGGGTGCCAATACTTTTGTCCGGCCCATTTTTGGAGTTTTGTGTAAAATGATAATTGATTTAATGTTTTTTTTTTATTCTCTTTTGTGTTTTTTCATTGCAAGCAAAATAAATGAAGATATTACTACCAAAGCATTTGTAATCGCAATCATTTTCTGGGAGAAATTGATCATTATCTGACAGAATTGCAGGGGTGCCAATACTTTTGGCCAGCACTGTAGTTGAAATTCACATCATTGAAACTGTAGGCCTCCAATCGGGAGAGAAAAACACCACTTGCAAAGCTTTGATTTGGTATGCCCTAATAATGAAATTGATATAGCCCATATGACCTACAAACCTACCAAGTTGTAAATCAGGCCGACGAGAGTAATTGTTCAAGACCAGTCAAGCACAGTTATGTTAGCGCTAAAGATCAATTTCTCTCAAATATCAAAATAACACTACCTGTCATTATATACTTCCGAGTGGTGTAGTAATCACTGAGGCTACTAACATAATACATTTTGGTTTTCCAATTTCAAATGTAAAAAAGTATTATTAGCCATAAACGTCTAATTGTATGAAGTGGAATTAAATTGAATAAAGACAGCTGAAGTTTGCTATGAAGGTTGGAGTTGCTAGCTATAACGCAGAGAATTTATTAATGTAATAATGGCCAATCTAACGAGTGGTATGTGGATTATTAAACTTTTCCTGACACCCATGGGGAGTAGGGCCATGACGTGTCTTTCACAAATGAAACTCCTTAAACATTCTTCTTGCTCCGAATTGAATTCCCCAACATTCTGAAGCGTTGCCACAACAGACTGAATGGCCTTGCCTGCTTCATTCGCAGCTGCCATTACTAATCTACATCTACACATGAACTACAAGGGGCTGGTTTACTACCCTGGTAAACCAGCCCCTCGTACTTCACTTTGTTTTGTACAGAGGGCGCTGGCTGTAGGCAGACTCAATCCTAACCATCAGTTATCATCAGAAAGAGGGAGGGTTCGTGAGTGATGTCATCATTGTGTACATTTCATTTGTAGTCTATCTGTGGATGTAACCCAGCAATGGCAGTGGAGAACAAAGTAAGCAAGGCCATTCAGTCTGTTGTGTCAACGCTTTGGAATATCAAAGAATTAAAGTCAGAGCAAGAGGAATGTTTGAGGAGTTTCATTTGTGGAAGAGATGTCATGGCCCTACTCCCCACAGGGTTCGGCAAAAGTTTAATTAGTTTCCAGACTAACAACTAACATCACAATTAGATATTAATGATTGGGGTAAAGGCAGATCCAATTGTTTTAAATTTCAGCAGAGTCCACACATCCAGGAAGAAAAACAATGTTTCTCAATACAGCACCTCCAGACCCTCTGTACAAAACAAAGTGAACTGGTTTACCAGGCTAATGATTTACTACAGGTTTGTGTGTGTAAAAATAAGTGAAAACACAATTGCATGCATAAACACAGGTTGAAGCTAATCTACTAACTGGATGCAATGAGGATTCCATTCCTCAAATGGGGAAAATACCACGTCTAATCTATTAAGCATGTTTATGAATATGCAAATATAGGTGTCTGCCAGAATACTGAAAATATTGGGAGGAGTAGATGCAAAAAGATTATGATAGTGCACGCATTGTGATTTACTAAACCTTGACACCAGTCATCTTTATTTAGCATGTTTGAAAGGCGTGTATTAACTGGCAAAGTTTGAAGGACAAAAGAGCAAAAGTACATTTTGAAGTTCAGTAGACCCAATCCACGCTGTATCTTATCCCGCTGAAGGGTTTTCCGTTTAAAACGTGGAGTCTTTCCATTCCATATGAATTTAGATATGAGAGAATGTAGCTTTTCCCAGTAACTCTTTGGAGGGGAAAGGGGGATCCTTAAAGAATAAAAATTTACATGGGACAGAATGTCCATTGCATGTTCACTGAATGTCCACTGCATCACTGGCCAGTAAAGCCCAACAGCAACTCTACTTCCTCTGCAAGCTGAGGAGAGCCAAAGCCCCAGCTCCCATCATAAGCACCTTGTACAGAGGCACCATAGAGAGCATCCTCACCAGCTGCATCACTGTGTGATATCGCACTTGCACCATGTCCTGCCGGAAAAGGCTACACAGAGTAGTGAGAGCAGCTGAGAGGATCGTGGGTGTCTCTCTCCCCTCGCAAAGCCCTCTGCATTGCGGGTGATCCCACCCACCCATCCAACAGCCTCTTCAGTCTGCTGCCATCAGGAAGCAGACTGAGGAGCCTCCAGGCCAGGACCAGCAGACTGGAAGACAGCTTCAGCTTCTCTCTCCCTACACTGCCCTCCCTCCCCCCTCTGACCCCACATATGCTTCATCTTTCATTCTACCCCAGACATGCTCAATGATGTTCATGTCTTGTGACTGGGCTGGCCAGTCTTGGAGCACCTTGATCTTCTTCGGCTTGAGGAACTTTGATGTAGAGATGGAAGTATGCGATGGAGGACCATCCTGCTGCAAAATCTGTGGTTGGGAAAGTAAGAGGTTGCTAATACTTCTTGATATTTTAGGGTATTGATATTGCCTTCCACCCTGCAAATGTCTTACACCCCCATACTGAATGTAACCCCAGACCATGATTTTTCTGCCACCAAACTTAACTGGATCCATGTGAGCTCCAGTAGGTCTCCTGCAATATTTGCGGTGGCTGTGATGTAATTCAACCGAAGATTTATCTGAGAAATCTTTTGCCACTTTTCCCGCATCCATCCTTTTAGCAGGCTGTGGGCCTTGCCAAATGTTTTTTAATTGCCTTTTGTTTAGTGCTGGTTTCTGTGCACTGATTCGACCATGGAGGACATTTCAAGACAGAATTCTACTAACTGTTTTGGTTGACACAGGGATTTGAGGTGACATTTTGTTTTGATTTGTTAAAAATTCAGATCTTTTTCTTACTCTTTGTACTGTATGCTGAGACAAAGAAGAAGAAAAAGATCTGAATTTTGACATTGAAGGTGTCAGCCCCCTCAGCAGTGGATCTGGTCTTCACCCTCTTGATAATTAATGCTTTGGTCTCAGAGTGCATCTTAGGCATGTTATAAGAGGGCAAGTTGGAGTTGATGTGAAGGTCTGGTATGCTAGGGTTCTTTTTATACACATCAACTAATTGATTGATCAATAACTGATCACAGGTGAGGCTGTAATCTAGGATTGGGTGCATCATATTACAAGGCGACAAGACTTTTGTCTTGCCAAAATCTAACTTTTCTGTGTTCATTAAATGATCAATCTTTCTTCAGTAAAGCAAATTTATTTTAGTATACTGAGCATAATTTGGGAGGATTTTAGCTTTCATATGAGACATTTCTACAACCAATGTATTAATTAAAAGTCAGGTTATTGTCACGGTGTTCCGTTGGGGTTTTTCTGGCAGTGCTGTGTTTTTCCTTTGTTTTCTCCTGATCACGTTATTAGTTTCAATTATTCTCTCTACACCCTGCACTGCCACGATAATCTCCCTTACCTGCGTGTCTTGTCTCCTTGTTCCAAGTTAATTTGCCCCACCTGCCTGCCTTGTCTCCTTGTTCTCTTGTAATCAGTCTCACCTGCACTTCCTCATCCACACTTGTTTAGCTCCTTAATTTCAGCACTATTTAAACCCTCACTTTCCACTCCCTCGTCGTCGGTTCATTTGCTACCCACGGTGTGTCTCTCCACACCAAGCATCCTGACTCCTGACTCCTGACTCCTGACTCCTGACTCCTGACTCCTGACTCCCGACTCCCGACTCCCGACTCGCGTCCGTGTCCAGCTCCGTGTCCTTGATCTTGCCAGTCTTGTTTCCTGTTCTCCTGCCTGTTCTCAGTCTCCAGTCTAGTCCCTGTATTTGCCTAGTCTCGTGTTGTGTTTTGTTCCCCAGGTTTTTGTCGTGCCTGTGCCTTCTCTCTTGTCCTGTTTGTCAGTCCTGCCTCCAGTGTTTCCGTGTCTGATTGGACTGACCACGGCTACGACCTGGACCTGGACCTGTCCCTCTACTACGTCCAAGCGGTAGAGCGAGTGACTACGCTCCGGTCTCCAGCCACGGCTACCGATCCGGCACGCCGGCAACGACTGAAGCTGTACACTGCCTACTTTACGTTGTAGAAAAGTATTATATCTTTAGACTTCTCCCATGGAAAGATGTAATAAAAAAGTACAAAAATGTTAGGGGTGCACTCACTTTTGTGACATACTGTATATATATATAATGTATGCTATATATAAATGAGCAAAAGATATATATGAACAGGTATTCAGGTGTGCTATAAGAGGGTATACAGCATTGGCAATATACAGTGTATATATATATGTCATTTGAATGAAGTGTGGATGGACAAAGAGATTGGATAGAGGACATTTAATGTCTATGAGAAAGGTGAAGAGGGAGGGGGCGAGTGAGTGAGTTTCAGTGGGGGAAAGACTTCAGTAGGAAAACAGCTGTGGGGAAGAAACTGCTTCTAAACCTGCTGGTTTTGGTCTGAACTCTCCTGAAAGTCCTTCTGGAGGGGAGGAGTTGAAAAAGTCTATGGTTGTGATGCGAAGCATCCTTAAGAATGCTGCGAGCCCAGCGTAGGCATTACTTTTTCTGGATGCCCTCAATAACAGGTAGTGGAGTCCCTGTGATGTGATGATCTTCACCACCTTCTGCAGTGCTTTGCGATTGGCGACAGAGCAGTTCAGACTGTGATACAGTTGGTTAGGATGCTCTCAATCAGACAGCAGTAGAAGTTAGCCAGGATGTCTGCTAATGTCAAATATTTGGCCCTCACGGGCTGTGCCAGCGTCCGTGAGTTATGAGGAGACTCAATGAACATTTCACGCAACAAAATACAATTTTTGTGGTATGTTGGTGTTATGGAGGACTAGCGATCCAACCCATACTCACTCACGTGTAGCATAGAGCCACCTAGTTAAATGGGTAAATCCAAAATGTGGTGTTTTAAAATGTCCATATCTGCCAATTTGTCTTGAAGTCCATTGAACCTGGTGCATTGAAAACACTGGTTGATGCTCACTTACAACAATTTCTGTCAAATTTTTAAATGTAAAGAAATGTAAGAAGTAAAAGTAAACAAACTCGTCATAGGGCAGTCATGTGAATTTCAACAAATTGTGTATGTCATCTGCAGACTATGCTGACAAAATGTTATTAAAGGATTTATCTTGAGATGAACCATTTCAAAGTAACATGTCAATCAAAATTGAAGACGTAGCTAGAAATGGTTTGCCAGTCCATATCTTGGCTTCTAATTGCCCAAATTTGATCAAACTTGACATGCAATGTCTACATAGCTTCCTTTGAATGTGCACCACATTTTGTGACATTTTGTAATAAGGGGCACTGTTTCCCCCTATTACAATTAACTCACCATAGGGTGTTTATGTGAATTTTACCAAATGTAAATGTGTACAGTATGTCATTTGCAGACTATGGTGACCAAAAAGTTAATAAAGGATTTATGTTAACCTGAACAGTTTCAAAGTTACATGTCAATTAAGACTGATAACCTAGCTAGAAATGGTTTGCTAGTCCATACCTTAACGCATACCTTAAACCTGACATACAACAAACATACAGGGCTCTATTTTCACGATCATAGGCGCATTGTCTAAAGTCTGTCGCGCAAGTTGCTTTGGGGGCATTCCCGACACAATTTGGTATTTTCACGGCGGAAAAGGCGAACATTGCGCCAGGCGCATCGTTCAAAAGGGTTGGGTTAAGTTACTTCATTAGTCATGGGTGTGTTTTGGGCGTAACATACAATTAACCAATGAGAATTTATACTCTCATTCCCTTTAAGAGCCAGCGGGCGCATTGTCCATAGCCTGTTGCTATTACGATGGCGGATTTACCCGGACGGGAGGAGCTTTTCGGTGGAGGAGACCGATCTGCTCGTGCGTGAAGTAAAAGCGTGTGAGTAGTTAATATTCAGGGATGGAAAGAATCCCCCCAAACCTCCGCGGGTCATAGAAGTATGGGAGGAAATATCTTCAATAATTGTGTCCTCCTTTGGCAAGAAGACAACTTTCAAACAGTGCCCAAAGCGGCAACGTTAGAAGACGTGAAACAAAAGCTTTAAACTCAAAGGAAACATCAAAAATAAAAGGTGGAGGTCCATCAAACCATTAGTCCACTAGTTTTCTTTTTGATGATTAATCCATTTCATTTCTTACAACTTGCCACGCTGTTTATTAAATAAACTGCAGAGCATTGCAATCGCTGTTTATTTAAAAGACAAAAGAAACTGCAGAACATTGCTATAAACTGCAAAACATTGCTATACTCTTATTATTTGTGTCTGTTTGCTTATTAAAACATAAAAATACATGGCTATACAGGCTATACACGTTGCAACTTTTCTGCCAGTTCAGCTCGCCTCTCTGGGGCAGCAGCAGGTACATCGGGGTTCAACGCGCTGTGCGCCGAAAGCGGTACAATAACGTTAGAAGACGGGAAACAAAGCCTTAAACTCAAAGGAAACATCAGAAATAAACGGAAGGTATAGGTCCATCAAACCATTAGTCCACTAGTTTTCTTTTTGATGATTTGTCCATATTATTTCTTACAACTTGCCACGCTGTTTATTTAAAACGACAAAAGAAATCGTAAATACACTGCAGAACATTGCAATCGCTGTTTATTTAAAACGACAAAAGAAATTGTAAATAAACTGCAGAACATTGCTATAAACTGCACAACATTGCTATATTCTCATTATTTGTGCATATTTGCTTACTAAAACATACAAATACATAGCTATATAGGCTATACATGTTGCAACTTCTCTGCCAGTTCAGCTCGCCTCTCTGGCGCAGCAGCAGGTACATCGGGGTTCAAAGCGTTGTGCGCCTTTAAAATAGCTTTTCAACAATGCGCCAGTGACGAAAAAGCACCTTTTCATTAATCAAAAGCGCAAATGGTTTATACGTCCTCATAATAGCATCTGGTGCGCTTTGCGCCAGACCACACCTCTTCTTTTCGCTGACCCGCCCGTTACGCCGCAATGTCATCTGCTATCTAGACAACGTGATTTTTTGCCTAAAAAAATGAACGTTGCGCTGGCACAGAATAGCAATGACAGCATGCGCATGTCGCGAATGCACAATGCGCCGCGGCAAAATAGGGCCCACAATCTCTTTGCTGCCTTCTTTGAATGTGCACCAAATTTTGTGACATTTCGGGGTGGCTGTTTCCCATTAAGGCTAGAAGTCTGACATCATTTTTTGCTAAATAATTTGCCTTACTTTTACCAGGGACGTCGCTAGGTATTTGGAACATTTGGGGTTATAGCCGGCCAGGAGTTAAGAGTTATTTTTTGTGGGGATTCGGGGGTTTCTCCTTTTGCAAATGTAAAAAATTTAGCTGATGAACATGCAATTTTAACAAAGTTTGAGAATGAAAAAAGGCCTATAGCTTATTAAACATTGTCATGCTATACATAAAGAAGGAATACAAATGTTGAATTTTACGACAAATGATTCTAAATCTGCCCATATGGCCTATGGCCACGTCAGATTTTCTTGACCTCACAAAGGTCTCCTCTATGTGGCTATTTCCATTTTTCTTCTTCTTCTTCTTTTTCTCGATCTTCTTCTTTTTACCTCCGCCAAGGAGGTTATGTTTTCGGCGGCGTTGGTTTGTTTGTTTGTTTGTCTGTTTGATTGTGAACAGCATAACTCGAAAAGTTATGGATGGATTTTGATGAAATTTTCAGGATAGGTCAGAAGTGGACTAACTTAGAACTGATTTGTTTTTGGTGGTGATCCGGATAACCATCTGGATCCAGGAATTTTTTATTCAGTCAAGTTACCAGTGTAACATGGAATCTACAAGACTTTTATTTTGAAAGGAGGGAATATAGGTTGGTACGGAAATGAGGCTCCTGTTGCGGGTCAAGGAGTTGTTGAGTTTTTGGTTAGAGGGTTCAGTGAAAGACAGAGGAGAGTTAGAGCGGTAGTGGTGAGCAGCCCAGTAGTTCATGTTGCCAGTGGAAATTAGATAAAGTACTTTCCTGCATCGAAGAGCCAACCAAGTTCGTGTGAGCATGAGTGAACGAACCCACCTGCACCGAAGAGCCAACCAAGTTCATGTGAGCATGAGTGAACGAACCCACTAGTTAACTATTACACCAGTAATAAAATGTTTTAACATAATTCATGTCTTTTAATGTCTTAAGGTGAGAATGACAATAAGGTGGAGACCTAAGCTGCCTTGGCGGAGGTCTGCGCTCTCTGAGTGCTTTTCTAGTTCTTATTATTATTACCTCCGCCAAGGAGGTTATGTCTTTGCTGACGTGTGTTTGGTTGTTTGTTTTATGCATAACTCAAAAAGTTATGGACGGATTTTGACGAAGGTCTAGGTCAGAACAGATGTCTCTCTCTGTCTCTCTTAAAGTGAATTGAAATTTAAATGAGCTTTATTCACATGACATAATATGTTGCCAAAGCATTCATAGAGGTAACAATAATAATAAGTAAAAAAAAAAAACCATCTCTCTCCCCAAAGTACACCTTATACGTATGGCCATACCCCTGGCGGTGCCACTGATGAGAAGTTATTCCCAAAAGATCCGGGGCTATAGCTTCGAATGCCCAGGTCTAACAGTGCCCCTGACTTTTACCCAAGACAAATATTTTTTTACTATATTGCTGTTACAGAGTCGGTACACACTTACTTGTAGCATAATGCCATGTAATGAAATGTGTATATGCAAAAATTGGGGTTTTGAATTGCCAATATCTTGTAGCAAGAAGGCAAGAACTGTACAAAATATGTCATGTACAATCCACACAATAACCTCTAATAGCCCGGCAAGTATCACAAAAGTCAGCTTATAGGGGTGCTATAATTGCACAATATGGCATTTTTCGTATTATCTGGAGAAGGCTACAGTTTAAAACAATTTTTGTCTTGAACTCCATTGAATCTCACTGCACTGAAAACACTGGTAGACACAACGATTGGTTTTTTAATATGCCAGTGTTACAGAGTCATTTCAACGCAGCCCATAAACACTTGTTTGTAGCGTACTTGTCTTCCATGAAAATCACCTGTCCATGCCCACTTCCAACGATGAAAATGTTGAAAAGCAAAAACAAAATCAACATGCTATGTAGGGCCATAGGGCCATCCAAAAATCAATACCATGCAGCAGTCATCTAGTGTACGCAGTGCATCTAGTTTTCTGTGATTTTTGTTCTTGCAGCATGTTCATTATTGTGTGTGGATAAGACTGAAGTGGTCATTCATTAGACTTTTACTGGCAAAATCTCAAAATCCTCTTTATTCGGCAAAATATTCTATTGCTGTCTCAGGCACAGGCTTTGGGCATATGAAGATCCAGGGGTAGCGGCAAGGAGTGGTCTAGGCAGGCTCATGATGAATATTCAGAGAGATTATGCAAATATCACCAGTAAAACAACAGCAGCTAAGCTGGAACACCGGCAGAATGGTATTCCATAGTAAGCGCTGTGGTTGAGTGAATGAATGAGTGCACTCAACGTATTGTTTTTAATTAAGGCCTATAGTTTGGAGTCTGTTAGCTGTATTTTTGTGAAAACTTGTGTCCAGATAACATTGTCTACAGTTCATAAACTCCTGTATGTCAGTTATACAACAGATATATTTAGCACTCCATATCATTTTTAAAATCAAAGATATAAGCATTTAAAACGTGCCCCACCCACAATACCTAAAAGCTGCAGTCCTTAGGGATTGAAATCATACTTGTGTCTTACCTTGCTTTTATGCAAAAGAGAGATGAGCTGCTCATAGTCTCCAGGATTAAGAGGTTCTCCCACAATACTCTCTGCCTTGTCTAACCAGGACAGGAAGTCACCAAGATCCCTCTGAATCTCTGAAATGTTATTCTGCAACTCTGTTGATCTACCGACAAACATACACAGTCAGTATGGTATACATATGTTTTTATTTACAGATGTACTATAGACCCATACACACCTTCTGTTCTCATCAAGCTTGAAGTTGATACTATCCCAGCGTGCATTAATGTCATTCAACTGTTGTTGTATACACACTGAGTCCTCTGGATGGCTCTGCCCAATGATCTCTCCTCCCAGGGCAGAGAGGGATGCAATTGTCTCCTGCCTGCTTCTTACTTCCTCTTCTACTACCTATATGTGTACAAAAGATTAAATGGCATACTTGCTGATGTGATTTTCAGTTGTTTTAGTTGCAAAAGTTGTTTCATGCAACCATCATTCGATATCTGTTTTTAATGAACATTTTTCTGTTAGACGTTTGTGAATTTTGTGTTTTCCAAACATGCTTGCCTGTACTTGAGTCCAAAGTAACAATATTGGAATGTTAAAGATGAGCTGTTCTCTGAATAAGAAGAGGCAGGCTTGTGATGTCTGAAAAGCCCCTTAGATTGTCTGAATTTGTAATGACAAAAATTGTTGCTTAAGCCAGCTCCTTAGTTTCTGCACTATTTAAACCCTGGTTTTTCAGTCACTCCTTGTCGGTTCGTTTGCTACTCACGGTATGTTTCACTCCTGACTCTGTCTTGTCTTGTTTCCTGTTCTCCTGCCTGTTTTTGAGTTTTCAAGTCTTGTCCCTGTGTATGCCAGTATCGTGTCCTGTTTTGTTCCGCGGATTCTGTTGTGCCTGTGCCTCGTCTCTCGTCCTGTTTTTATCAGTCCTGCCTCCTGTGTGTTCTGTGCTGCCGTCTACCACCCCCGGAGTTGCGGGTTCGATCCCCGCTCAGCCCAGCAACACAGAGTCCTGCCTGCCCAGTTTGTTTCCTGTCTCTGTTCCGTGTTTCCTGTCTGCCCTGTTTCTGACCTGGCAGCCGACGGCGGCTGCTCCTGTTCCTGACCCGGCGGCCGACGGCGGCTGCTTCTGTCTGTTTCCTGTTACCCTGACCATGTTCCTGTCCATCCTGTCCTGTTATCTGTTCCTGTTACCCTGCCTGTGTTCCTGTGTGCCCAGCCCTGGGCCTCCAGTCCCTGTCCTTGTTACCCTGTCTGTGTTTTTGTTAATAAAGGCCTCTGGGGCTACGTTAACGCAATTGGGTCCTCTCCTGTTCTGTCTGGTTTCCCTGGTTCCTAGTCAGTCGTGACACAGCCTGCTGATTTGCATATGTCTCTACCTATTTCTCATTTATGCTATATCTATATTGTGGTTGCCAGTGACTGAACTTAGGAAGTAAAAAAAAAAAGTAAAATTCACCTTTTTTGGTTGGCTGACAAAAATCCAACTGATAATGATGGATTAATTGCTAAAGACGGGGTCAATTAAAAGAAAAGCAAATAAAATGCCTGACATCAACAGCAAGGTATGAACCCACAGATTCCACTAGCATCAAGTGCAACTCCTACATAATTGGCAACAGCTAGCCCCACCTCAGTCAGTCGTGACACAGCCTGCTGTTTTGCATATGTCTCTACCTATTTCTCATTTATGCTATATCTATATTGTGGTTGCCAGTGACTGAACTTAGGAAGTAAAAAAAAAAGTAAAATTCACCTTTTTTGGTTGGCTGAGAAAAATCCAACTGATAATGATGGATTAGTTGCTAAAGACGGGGTCAATTAAAAGAAAAGCAAATAAAATGCCTGACATCAACAGCAAGGTATGAACCCACAGATTCCACTAGCATCAAGTGCAACTCCTACATAATTGGCAACAGCTAGCCCCACCTCATGAAAGCATGGAAAATCAAGTGATAACAGTTAAATTAAAATCTGTTTAAAATATGTGTCCTATGCAATGACATTTTGGCCAATGAGGCAATGAAACCTGTTAAACTTAAAAGGCACTCAGAGATTAAATAAAAGATTACATCAGCAAATCGTTGGCATTTTTCGAAAGAAAATGCAAAGAAAATAAGCTCCACATGTAAAAGAGAGCAAGCAATGAACTTGACAAAAAAGGAGACATAGTAGCTGCTTTGTATGCTGATTTAAAATGTCAAATCAAAAGATATAGTAGAACAAATGCATACGTAAATTTACATGCTTTTTTGTATTGTATTTTGTATTGTAAGCCCTCAAAACAACACATTCCATCCATCATTGATTATTCATAAAAAAATATTGTGCACATTCCGGCAACTTTATCCTGACTATGCCATACATTTGGGGATGTTAAAAGATCTTCAAAACAGCAAACATTCCCTTTCCTTTTACATTTTACACCCAGTACAGAAGCACCTCATTTTTTCATTACATAAGAACTCAGCCTGTTGGTTGGTTGACTATCCACTGCAGAAAAAAACTTTCCTTGTGCATGTCATGAGTACATCCAAAGAACATTTTACTAATTTTAGGTAGATTTTAAAATATTTTGTTTTATTTCCCATTGCATTCTCATTTTCATTCACACAACATGACATTTGTAACTCAGCTTCCCCAGCCTAGGAGCTGGATTTGCCTCCTCCATGTTATCCCTTTTCCCCAAAACAATGTAGATGCTTTAGGGTCATCATTTTGAAACAATGCACACCGTAGGTGACATGGGATGTGCTTAAAGAACATAATTTCCACACAATATTTGGCCTTGTTGCTATTGGCCTTGTTGCACTCCTTCTAATAGTATTTCTTAAACACACCCAAAATCACATGCTTTATCAAACTGAACAGAAACATACAACAAAACTAATATATTTAAAAGTGAAATACCTTGATTTTATTCCTTATTTGGGGGGTGAGTTCAGTTTCAGCCTTCATCAGTGTCTGCTCAGCATCAGTTAGCCAATCATCCATAGTCTTATGTTCTTTAGCATAGAGTTGCCATTTCTTTCTTGCAGACTCAAAACACCTGTGAATTTCACAAATAAATAAAGAGATAAACGGCTACATTTATTACTGAAAAAGGTACCAGAAACACAATATGTTAGCACTGTACTGTAAAAAAGTACATTACAGTAGACAGTCCATAGTCAGACTGTAAATGCCACCCAATTAAGGGGCTGAAAAATACACCTAAAAGGGCAAAAAAGGTGTCCATTAAGTGACTAAATGTGGCAATACCAGTGTCATTCAACAGACTATCCATTCTTTTGAACAGTTAAGTGTACAGTTTAAGTTGTTGTTTTTGTTTCAGCACAGCCTGTTCTGTCAACATGGAACATTCTACAAATACACACATTTACTATATCGCGAAGATATTCAAACCTGTTTAAACTGTGCATTTTCATGTCACTGGTAAAATGATGACTTAATACGGTTAACAGCTTCACTGACTGTGGAAAAACTCTTCCTCAGTGTCTCAGCCCTTTAATTTAGACTGCGGAGTTGTCGGATTAACATCAGCAGGGTGAAGATGCTGGAAATGTGGTGAGAGGCATGCTTCATGATGTTCTAGCCCTCAACCTCAACCAAGCTTGGGAGGGGGGCTCTGTAGAGTGGGCCGATCTTGGGCCGTACATTTCCCATACCAGGGGACAATTTAAATAAATTGGTTTGGTCAACTTAGAACTAGGTTAAGACAATGGGATTTAGAAAAATCATAGGTTGAGGCTATAACCACTACGTTTCAAGTTGCCAATGTTTCAGTGTCTGGAAAATCATAAACACAAAATCTTTGAAAAAAAAAGTTTACACATATGGAATAAATTGTAACAGTATCTTGACATACAGGGACACACAGAGACAATAACAACACAATGAAGAAAAAGACAGCACAACCCAGACATAAGAAAGGAATATATAATATAAAATGCAGTAAACAGTACTGATTGGAGTGCAATTAAAAAAAAAAAGCGCAGTGAATGGATAAGACGCAGTGAACCGATATGGTGCAGTGGACAGTGTACTTAATACCATATAAAATGCATAGAGACTTTTTGTATATTATTGTATATTGTAGATTATATAGTATTATTTTTGTAGCTGCAATGAAGAGACCAAAGAGCAACATTGGTCAGAGTTACCATGTGGCCACTTACTGTTTGGTGGTTTGGAATACTAGTGAAGGCTGGACACTTTGAAAGACTGCCTTGTCTTTGGTGAGATTTGGCAAAAAAAAAAAACTTTATAGAGAAGCAAGGTTTACAAAGACTGGACATAATCTGTGGTCTAAATTCATATTGAAAGTCAATGTGTGGCACTTAGGATGTATCACCAAAACCTCTCCTGCTCTTTGTAGTGCTGCCCAGAGGTAAAGGGACACTAAATTTGTTTCGCATCCTTCAGGAGGCAGTCCGATGTTAAATGAAAGTTAGGTCTTCATAAGCGTTGCTGAGATATGAACTGACATCCTGCTTGCTTAGATTTATAAAGATTGGGAAAATATAGGCTGGTGATGTGTTTTAAAATGTCTGAAAAATATGGCAGATGGAAACCGATGACATTTGGGTATATTGAGTTTAGCTTAAACAGTTTTTTTGCAAAGCAGCCAAACCAGTCAAGAGTTAACTGTGTAAATGCAAATTCTACTTCATCCTGCAAATTCAACTTCAACCTGACCAGTTGGTGGGGCAGAAGTGCCCTAGCTGCTGACATAAAAAATATTAAGTGAATTATGGGACTATCCAAAATTAGTGTGCAAAATTTCAAAACAACTTTTAAACATTAATGCTAATAGCTGACACAGTTACTCAAAAAACAGGGGTTGCAAACCCCTTAGCTTATTAGGAACTATATAATTTATTAAAGAGAAAAAAAGACTTACGCTAGTCTTTCCTGGTACAGTTTTGTAAGGTTGTCCCAGTTGACAGACAGGAGATGGTGAAGGTGATTTTCATGTGCACTGATAGTGCTCATATCCACTCCTTTTCTCTCCAAAGCCATAGTCACAGAACTTTCCAAGTTTTTGAGATTAAGTTTGACTTCCTGATTGGTAAGTATACAAAAGAATACAGTCTGCTGTTTGATAGAAATTACATATTTAGCCATTTAAGACATGGTAGATATGGAACTAAGTTATCACAGGCTGAATTTATTTCAATGGTAGATAAGTTACATTTAGAACAAGCAGTCATGACAAATAAGTTCAGGTTATCTATCTCTGATGTTAAAGATTAAACCAGAAACTGTGTGGAAAGAGCTTATAGATCATGTGGATTATATTTTTGATCGCCTATTACTGCAATTTGACTTTACATTTTATTTCATGTGCATATATAATGTTTTTGTGAAGTGACTAGTAATACTGACATTCTGTTGTCTCACATGTGTATTTCTGTAATATGTGTTTTTCATGCCATTTAATATGTAATTTGATATTACTTTTGCTCTACTTACTACAAATCCTTATAACTATGGGTACAGCAGGTACCCTAACTCTAACCCTAACTGTAGCATATTTAAGTTTACAACATAGTGTAACCAACTTCAGCTGTGACTAGGGAAATAACTGGACAGTGGAAAAAAAAAGTCAGTTATGTATTCAAATCTCTATACATTTACTCTGTGAGAAAAGGCTTAAACTGACCTCTAGACACTTGTCCTGTTTTTGCAAACGGTAGAACATTCCCTTCCAGCATTCTGGTGAATTCAACATGGCTTCTGTCTCTGCAATTTTCTGCAGCAAATCCTGAAACTCCTGCAAAAACAAAAAGCAGTAAAAATCACAAGCAAGTGTTACTTACTACTACGGTGCTGTGTAACTACAACCACTGGTATCTTCATGTTTAATTTACTAAGCAAGTGCTCTACAATTACTATCACAGGTATGGTCAAAATAATGTATTATTGTTATTATTATTATTATTATTATTATTATTATTATTATTATTATCATTGGTAGTAGTAGTAGTAGTAAACACATTGCCTATGAAGTCACTGTTTATAAAGCCATTGTCTTTGAACACATTTACATACAATGGCATGCTGACTGCTGAAATTTCATTGGCAGTATTTGGGATATTGGGCTCTATTTTGAGGATAAACAATTTACCTCTAGCTCTTTTAAACTGATCCAAAATTCACAACACTGTTGGAATCGTCCTTTGCCTTTTAAGACTATCAGACCCTGCAAGTGTTCAGAGTTACTCAGAAAACCAGCCAAACAGACCTTGAAAAGGCTTCAATTTTTTACGATGATATGAAGGCCCATCTTGTTATATTGTTACCATGGCAACAAAGGCGTGCAAGTTCGCAGCAGCTTTACAGTGCTGATCCATTGGCGCGGCAGATTTGACGCTTTGGACGCCTTCAATTCATTTTCAATGGAGTCCGTCAAGCCGTTATTGCCATCCGCGCAAAGCCTATCGGGATTCTGGCGCGTCGGCTCGGACAGCTGTGGCGCGTCAAGAAGTTTGGCTTTGCTGAACTTTATGCAAATTAGTCCGGCCAACGTGCCCGCATTATCCAATAAAAATAGATCACAGGGGAGGTCTGTCATGACGAAATCAGTTCTGTTGGGTTTCGCATTTTAAACATGTCCCCGTCTTCCTACCTTCGTCTACTGTCTATGCTTCTTACAGAGCCACAAACATGAAAAATGAGGCGTGGAGGAAAGTGTTCGAAATTGTCAGTGTCCTTGGTGGGTTTAATCAGTGTGAATTGTGCAAATGTACAAATTACGTGAACAGTTTGGAAACAATACAGGCACTTGTAATGGCTAGTTAGATACGTTGTTTGCCCCTTGATAGCTTCGTGAATGAAGTGTAGAATGTAATGTACAATAAAGCAGCCACAATGGATGAAAGTTAAGATTTTTTGACAACTCGTTTAACTTTCCCGACAAGACTATATACACTTCCGAGAACGCCCACCTGTTTTAGCGATCCGGCAAAACAAGGGGAGGCGGCGCAGTGGGCTAGCTTGCCGCGGCAATGGATCAGCACTGGCTTTAGACTGTAATTTTTGGTGCTTTTTTGTGTTTTATTTTTTATTTATGTGTCCTTATTACGTTTACCTCTGCCAATCACTACAGTCATCAGAACTTACTGGGCATCATTTTTTTGCACAAATCTACTGTTTGAGGTGACCTCCACTGTATACACACCATATGAGGCGCAGTGGCGAGACCTGCAAGCTCCTCATGGATTGTTATCAGGTCCAGAAGACATCAGTGCCGGCAGAAGGAAAGGAAACAACAGCGGGGCTGTAGAGCTGGACTACAAGAAAGGCTGAGAAAACACCTCACAAGCCTTTGCTTCCCAGCATATTTCTCACCAATGCTAGATCCATGGCCAACAAAATATATGTATTGGAACTGTTCTCTATAAACCTCTGTGTCCGAAACTGCTGCCGTTAGGTCATCATTGAGAGCTGGTTCCAGGCACAAGTCCCCAATGCTTCAATTCAGATGACAAACTGCACACTCCACCGCTTTTCACAGAAACCAGGACTCTGGTAACAATGACTGGTGTAACAGCATCACCATAATCTTCAGGCAGCACTGCACTGAGTCTGCACTGAGTCTGTCCTGTCCTACATTAAGTTCTGCATTGAGAGGGTTTCCATGGTCAAGTGCATGCGTGTCTTCCCAAACAAAAAAAAACCCTGGATGAATGACCATGTCTGCGCGATCCTCAGAGCCTGTGGCTCAGCGTTCAGATCAGAGGACCACACCCTGTACCACCCTGCCCAAGATGATCTAAAAAGATAAATTAGAGAGGCCTGTTCGACTACAAAACAAAGCTTTAGTGCAACCTTCTTGACAACAACCCACAGTAGACATGGCAAGCCATCAACAACCAAATGATGATTTATTATCACCAAATACAAAAGCTGCCAGGTGACACCCAATAGCGCAGATGCATCATTAGCAGAAGAACTGAATTGTTTCTTTGCTTGTTTTAAGACAAGACAGCATACAGTCACGCCATCACTGCTAACACCAACGTCCTGCCCCCACCCCCAACTCACTGTCACGGAGCATGAGCTGAGGCGAACACTCAAGGCGATGAACACCAGAAAAAGCTGCTGGCCCAGAATTATGTCCTGGGTAGGGGGCTCATGGCATGTGCGGAACAGCTCTCACATGTCTTCACATCCAGCTTCAGCCTTTCTTTGTCACAAGCCATTGTCCCACCCTGCCTGAAATCATCCACAATCACCCCTATTCCAAAGAAATCCACCACTGACAGTCTTAAGGATTATCAGCCAGTTGCCCTCACACCAGTCATCACTAAGTGTTTTGAGCAACTGGTGCAACAATGCAGCACAGCTTGCCCCCCCTTGGATTCAACCCACATCAGTATGACTACAGAATTAATGGATCAACTGAAATGGTATAGTTAAAGCTCTGCACACTGTTGTCTGCCACCTGGAGCGAGATTTCCCTATGTGGACTATACCTCAGCTTTCAACACAATCATCCCAGACAGACTGATCATAAAACTGTTAACACTGGGTCTGCCCCCACTCACCTGCTCCTGGATAAAAAAATGTCCCCAGACTCTGAAATGTGGCTCCCACCTCTCCTCCTCCTCCTTAGTCTCTCCTTTTTATCTGTTTTTTGGCAGGCCAGTGAGGTGGCCCATGGATGTGCTTAAGGCGGTCTGTGAGGGTCCTCAGGCCATTGAGACGCAGAGTGTTTTGGCTTATGTCCTCAAAATGAGGGAAAAATTTGAGAAAATGACTGAACTGGTGAGAAACAACCTGGAGCAGTCTCAAACCAGGCAGAACACCTTTTATGACCAAATTGCCAGGCAGAGAACTCTAGAGCCTTTGCAGACAGTCATACTCCTACTGCCCGCATTGTTAGCCAAATGACAGGGTCCTTAAAGTGTGATCTGTAAAATTGGCCCTGCTACATAAGATCACGCTGTCGGTGCATCACGGTAGCATCACGAGACAAACAGCATGAGAGATATTGGGCACCTGCGCATTGACACACACGCAGAATATTTCCTAGAATATTGATGTTACAAATTCCCAATTTTCCCACTTGTTGTTTACCCAAACAAACAGCCTTCAGGTATGCTATGTGGTTCTTTAAGCCATTGTAGTCATTGTCTGGTGTTGGCAGGAGCTATGGCATGGTATTGTTGCCTTGTTGCCTATTGTTGCCTTGTTGCCTATTGATTATTTTGCCTTCATGGAATTTGTTTTTCGTGCTCTGTATTGCATTACTATTTTGAATTTGTATTTGGTTTGGTTATTCTTTTTGTGTATGGGAAGTGCACACTGTTTTTTTTGTAAAAAAGGCAACATTTTGAAATATATATTGAACTGTTGCAGTCCTATTTTGTACCCTTCACACACCTCATCCAGTCAGCTGGCATCCTACTTGTGAGTTGTCCACTCTGGTCCCTCATGCACACACATATTAAATAAATACTTTTGTATTTGGTTGAATTGTCAGTGCCATGTGTCAAATCTTTTTTCCACAGATCCGAGCAATTAATAACAACAACAGTAATAATAATATTATTAATGAAACACCCACATTCCTGCTGCCAGTCCAACCCAAGCCCCTTTTGGCCTCCTGACAAAGGACAGAACGGAACTTGACAGGACGGGGAGGGGGTGATGTCACTCTTGTCTGTCTTCAAAACTTGAGAACTCTTTGTATTTTGTATTTGACAATATTTCCCCAATAAAATCAATCCATATACTCCTTAACTCTTCTGAAGCTGGCAAATGTGGGGGGCATTTTGCGCAACAATGTATGTTGGTATGTGCATCTGTGCATTAGACTAATCACAACATCAGTAACGCTAGCAGCTAAAACATGGTAGATGTCTGGTACATTCACAAAAATTAGTGGAGACCAGTGATGTGCGCACCCGACCAACAACAATCCGCACCCGACCAACGTTTTCAACTAACCCACCCGCAACTCGGGCCGCAAAAAAATTGTGAAAATATTATACCCGACCCACTTCCTGGACCGCATTTTAAAAAGTAGTCTATGCTCTTGATTAACTTTGTGGCGTTAATGCAACATTACATAGCAACATTACTGAGTTATATATTCATTTAAAAGTAGCGTATTAAAATGGTAAAAACGTGTTGGGAAAACCGTGCATTTTGCCCCGAGCCAGCATTCATTCAAAAGTTAATAATGCTCAACATGCAAAATAAAAAGGGATTTCCCACTACAGATTGTCACGTGGATGCCTAATTGAAACTCTCACAAGCACAGAATGCAGGCATGAAATATGTTTATAACTTTTTACTAATATCTTTTTAGATGGACCAAAACAGGTGGCCAAAGACTGAGGCTACAATTGCGCATACATATAGCCTATCAAGAAAAATATTCACACCTGAGCTTAAAACGAAGGCTAAAAGGTGCTTGTTGGTAAAATAAATAAGTACGTGCTGCACTTGTGACGGGCCATGTTGGTCGTGCCAGTTTTGTGGCTATCAAATGTATAAATAGCATTGCAGAAAGTACACATTAAAAAGCCAGCACTATGGTCATCATCTTTCCTTATTTCAGAAAATGTCTCCCACACTTTGTTCTTTCTACTTGTCTGTTTGTGGAGCTTCCACTCCCTAGTTTTCCCGCCTCCATCTCTACCTCCTACAGAGCTTGTAGTATCTTTGTGCCAGATATTCAGCCAATAAAGTCTATTTCATAGAAAATTTTGTCTACTACATAAGTTACACAAGTTTAGTCGGCATCTTTATTTCAAATGACTCGACCGACCTCGACCCGAACATCATTGAAAACTTTTTTTTGGTGACTCACAACCGCAGGCACCTGCTCAATTTGGATCAACCCACGCATTACTGGTGGAGACACCAATGACTGATTTGTTGACTGATTTGTTGACATTTCATATTTCGACAAAGGCAGAATTTCGCAGCCAAAGTCAATTGTAATGGAGAAATCTGATAAAAACTGCTGAAAGGTGTGTGCATCGGGTGGTGGGAGGATGTTTATATTTATCAAGAAGCCCCCCAACATTGGCTTGCTGCCTGGATTTGGGGATCAATAGAGAAGCCAGTAACTGAAACATTCCAGGAACTAAAAAAAGTGTTTTTTATAATACACTATGGGTTCTTTCAAGCAAGTAATGATAAAAGGTCATGAGCCATATTGTCCACATTCAATATTTGCAGCATTTCTCATTCATCCTTTTATTTGACCAATACTCCATGTCCCCAGTAGTATACTGTTAAAATATTTAAACACTTTTATTATTTGTACCAGCTGTGTTTGTGTGCACATTTCAGGTCTGTTACACACACACAAGTGTTTTTACTTTAACTTTATTTTTTAATGAGGATATGAAGTACTACGGCTTTGTAATTCGTGACAGTGTAGGGCACAATGGCTAGGACACTCACAATCTGGCGACGAAATGGAGCAAACTTAAACTCCACTTCCTTCCAGCGTCTGTTGAGCTGGAGGAGACTGGGCTCCACTAGCTTGGCTGCACCTGCTTTTGACAGCATACTTCCCAGTTCACAGACTTCACCTAGATCCACCCGTCTCTGATCCAGTGCACTGGCAACCTCCTGGTAAATAAAATTATACATCCAGACACACATGCGCACACAAACACATACACATACACTTAATAGTCATTTAATTGCAACTATCTGTGGTATACAAAAACACATACCAACTTTTCTGCTACCTCACACCTACTTTTAAACCTGCAAAAAAATGTGAAATTACAATGGAAATAATGAGAGAGCCCTTACAAATTTAAGTGGTACTAGGTTTATTAAAACTATATATGCCTATTTTTTTGTATTTGCCTGACAGGAACAAGATGTTCTTTATCATTGTTACATTAACATGTGATATAATTTCATAAAAGTGTATTATGGAATAAAACACTATGATTTAAAAATTTGCATTGTTCAATATCAGGTCTTATCTATAGTCGCCATTTCTTGTGACCTGAAGCCATAGCTTTCTGATGAATCATTTTGGTTTTGTGTGTTATGTTTCCAACATTGTCCTCCTAAAAAAGAAATCAAAATGTTGTCACACACCTCATGAGGATAGGACAGATAGATCTCCTTTCATACATCCTTTTACTTTACCCCTGCAACTCAAATTTGTGCAATATGCAACCTTGATTGACATGAAGAAATCAGGCATTTAGACTGCCACACATGCACTTGGGATATATTCTGTTGTGTAGTACAGTCCTGGAATGCATTGTTTTGTGTAATCTCAGTACTCAGTTTGATCCAGCTTCCTAGATGGACATAAGTCCAATAAAATCAGCCTGTACATCAAAAAGATACACTTATGTATCATATTAACATCACTGGGTATCAAATGTAGTTCTTTAAGTGTACACATTTTCTTAAAATCATCAGAAGAAGCAAGGGACACAATTAGGCAAAACTACAAATGACCACTGAGAAGAACCAGCAGCATTTTGAATAATTTGTAATTACTGAAATTTAATAACATTTCACATGAATTGTAATCACTTAAATGCAGTCAACATCAGTGCACGGTTTTGGAGTTTGTCATGTGTTTTGCCTGTCAGGTAGTATATGTCATGTTGTTTGAACAGCATGTATGTCCACATTATTCTGTGTGAATACCTTCAACCTTGGTGCTTCAGGTGAATCAGGAAATTCTGCAATTGTTCTCTCAATGTCGTCCAACCACTTAAACAGGTCATGTGATTTTCTGCGGTACTGATACCACTGAGGTGCAATGGCCAGGGCTTTGTGTTTCCTTACCAATCGAAGCTCCTGGACAGGAAAACATTGTTATATAAATACAAACATAAGTATGTACATACGAACACTTTTTGATTATATACTTGTTTATATCGTTACCACGTAACAAAATTCATCAGGTACATATAAAACCCATTTGTCAGAAAGTCCCATATATTATATCACCCACAAACCATGTGCTTGTTTTTTTTGTTTACAATTTATTGTGAATGCTTTTTTGTAATTAGTTAAGTTACATCATTATGCACATCCATTGTTTGGATCTCTTTCTTCTTCACCTTTCATGAGTTCTGATATTCCCAGTGTTACCTGCAGCCAATCCTATTGGGTTAAGAAGCTTATGTGGGCTCTCTTGCTTATCAGCTATCAGTTGTGTTTTTGTTATTTTCTTTTCTAAAGACTTCAGGGTGGAACATTACCATTTACAGGTATCAAGCAGATGCCTCATAAATATTCTAGCAGCAAAGCACAATTTTTTGTTTACCCTCAAGGGGGCGAGAGAGCATTTACACACAGACATTTAATTTCAGAACACTATGAGTTGATTCTGCTGCATGGGTTTACAATCTATCACTGGCTTTGGATGGGTGATCCATGTAGAACATGACACATTTGATCTTACTGGTTCAGGTCAATACATCTAGTCTAACTGGTGCAACTTTAAATAAATAATAAAGGGGACATATTATGAAAAAAATCTGCTGTTGCCTGTTTTTGTTTTGTCATTTGGGTCTTACTGCTCCTATAAACTTTACAGGTGCTGAGAAAAAATGCATTTGTTTGCTGTGAGTCAGTTGAAAGATGTACTTCTATGAGCAATTTTTCTCACTACCCACCCCTGGCCCTGTGCTGACCTTAGCTCGGGGAGCATTAGCTTTGGATCCGACTCGGGGTTGAACATGTACATTGGATTGTGCCTCTGTCGGTGAATTCGGTGAATTCCACGTGTAGTGAACATGAATTGTAAACATGGGAAGGGTGGGGCCAATCGTGGCCAGCAATAACTTCATTGCATAAAGCTAAAAAACCCAAACAACTCATTCTGAGTTGTGTAAAAACTGTCAAAGATAGAACTGGTGAGATCTCCTTCATGTGATTTTGCACAAGAACTTCATGAACATGTTTTCATAGCCCATAGACCTATTCTAATTTGTTGAAAAGAATATAAAGGGTTGTCTTTAAGTGGTGAGAGTGTAACTTTAAAGTGTGTTTGTGTACCTTTACAGCATCATATTTGTTGCTGAGCTGTGTGTGTTTGTTGCGGACAGCTTCTCTGCGGTCTTGATCTATAACTCTCTTCTGTAATTGCTGCCCTTTCAGCAGAAGTTCCTGTACTGCCCCTTCCTCACAATCCTAAAAAACATTATAAACAGACACTGAAACACATACACTCACCCATACACATACACAGGTGGACTATATAGGTATATGACTATTATACAATGTTGTAAAATGCATGCAACCATACCTGTAGGTAATGTACACACAAAACAACCACTAAAACACCTTCATTCCCTCATTCTTTCTCTCTTCCAAACACACACCCTATCCTCCTGAAAATCCTCTTCTTTAAGATTTTCTCCATATTCAACTTCTTCTCCCAACATATTAATCCATATAAGAGCCTCACTGTGATACTGCTCAAGCTCCTGCACAGATACCTACAGACAATAAAAATACACATGTTAAAGGCTATTAAAGACAGATTTTTTTTTTTAAATCATAAAATTAATATCATATAGCAATATAATGGATATAAGACTGGGTAATTTCACTAATGCAACATCAAGTAATCTCACACCAAAACAAGGTTTTCATGAACATGGCTTTTTATATACTTTTTATATATGCTTGGCCTACACTAAAAAGGTTAGAAATAATAATATAAAATAAATAATAAATAATTAATAATTAATGAAATAACTTAACACATTGCATAATGATTTTTATTTTATGAAGTTTGTGAAGACAAGTACAAGTAAGATTAAAATGGTATAATAATGTGTACCTGTCCATCAGAAATTCTTTGTGCAACTGCATCAAAACGTTGATTTAGCTGAACAACTTTTGGTTGCACTGTGGTCTGACAGTGTTCACCATGGTTTTTTATGAGGTCATCCGCAAGGTCATTAAAAACCTCTACTTTTCCACGCATGTCATCCAGTTCCATACGCAGTGTCTGAAAAAAAAAGAAAGGTTTTAATGAATATAAATAACAGTGCCATGTGAAGCCCTTCTGTTTGGTAAAAATGGCCAATGGCACTTGTAGGAGTTTGTCATCAAGTCAGTTGGCTTCACATACTAATCTGCATTTACAGATAGTAATGAACTTTGTTGGGGATCCATTCTCATAAAAATGGCTAACATGACTGACAAAATTAGTCAGTGTCTACTGCTGGGATGCTACCAATTTTCAGTGTGAATGTATCTTAGGGTGTTTTTATGTGTATGTAGCTTAGATTCAGGACCAATTCTAAGCAATTTTTCTCAGTATGCCTTGCCAGGGTCACTATTTCATGTATCCTTGCAGTGGTACTTCTTAAATGAATAACAGCTGGCATTTCATGACAGTATCATATCTTAAAACCGTCAGTATTACAGCAGGTTCATGACAGTATTGTATTGTGAGTTACTTACTGAATCCTAATGAGTTTACAAAAGCCATGCAACACCACTGTTATGTCAGTATGTCACAAAAGTGAGTACACCCCTAACATTTTTGTACTTTTTTTATTATATCTTTCCATGGGAGATGTCTAAAGATATAATACTTTTCTACAACGTAAAGTAGGCAGTGTATATCTTATATAACAGTGCAAATTTGCTGTTCCCTCAAAATAACTCAACACACAACCATTATTGTCTAAACCACTGGCAACAAAAGTGAGTACACCCCTAAGTGAAAATGTCCAAATTGTGCCCAATTAGCCATTTTTCCTCCCTGGTGTCATGTGATCCATTAGTGTTACAAGGTCTCAGGTGTAAATGGGTAGAAGTTGTGTTAAATGTGGTGTTATCACTCTCACACTCTCTCATACTGGTAATTGGAAGTTCAACATGGCACCTCATGGAAAAGAACTCTCTGAGGATTTAAAAAAGAAAATTGTTGCTTTACATGAAGATGGGCTAGGTTATAAGAAGATTGCCAACACCCCTAAACTGAGCTGCAGCACAGTGGCCAAGACCATACAGCGCTTCAAGAGGACAGGCTCTACTAAGAACAAGCCTCGCCATGGTCGACTAAAGAAGTTGAGTGCATGTGCTAAGCATTATATCCAGAGGCTGTGTCTTCAAAATAAGCGTAGGAGTGCTGGAAGCATTGCTGCAGAGGTTGAAGGGGTAGGGGGACCGCCTGTCAGTGCACAGACCATACGCTGCACACTGCATCAAACTGGTCTGCATGGCTCCGCCCAGAAGGAAGCCTCTTCTGAAGATGATGCACAAGACAGCCCGCAAACAGTTTGCTGAAGACAAACAGACTAAGGGCATGGATTACTGGAACCATGTCCTGTGGTCTGATGAGACCAAAATAAACTTGTTTGGTTCAGATGGTGTCAGGTGTGTGTGGCGGCAACCAGGTGAGGATTACAAAGACAAGTGTGTCCTGCTAACAGTCAAGCATGGTGGAGGAAGTGTCATGGTTTGGGGCTGTATGAGTGCTGCCAGCACTGGGGACCTACACTTCATTAAGGGAACCATGAATGCCAATATGTACTGTGACATACTGAAGCAGAGCATGATGCCCCCCTTTGAAACTGGGCCGCAGGGCGGTATTTCAACATGGTAACGACCCCAAGCACACCTCCAAGATGACCACGTCTTGGGTGAGAGTGAAGGTGATGGACTGGCCTAGCATGTCCCCAGACCTGAACCCAATTCAGCATCTGTGGGGCATCCTCAAATGGAAGGTGGAGGAGCTTAAGGTCTCAAGCTCAAGGTCAGCTCCGTGATGTCGTCATGTAGGAGTGGAAGAGGATTCCAGTGACAACTTGTGACGCTCTAGTGAACTCCATGCACAAGAGAGTTAAGGCAGTGCTGGAAAAAATTGGTGGCCACACAAAATATTGACACTTTGGGCACAATTTTGACATTTTCACTTAGGGGTGTACTCACTTTTGTTGCCAGTGGTTTAGACATTAATGGTTGTGTGTTGAGTTATTTTGAGGGAACAGCAAATTTGCACTGTTATATAAGCTGTACACTGCCTACTTTACCTTGTAGAAAAGTATTATATCTTTAGACTTCTCCCATGGAAAGATATAATAAAAAAGTACAAAAATGTTAGGGCTGTACTCACTTTTGTGACATACTGTATATATAAAACCAAACACACCATAAACAGATGTTCATCACCCCCCTGTGCCTCTGACTCATCCATTTGCTTCTCTGCTTTGTCCATCCAAGCATTGATCTCTGTTATGTTTCCCTCAAGGATAGCCATCTGTCTCTGGTAGTCCTGGATAGACAAAAAATATTAACTTTACAACCCAAATCAACTGTTTAATGCAGTTCTCCTGACCAAATCAAATGTAAAATATGCCCTCCAATAAAGTATTCTGTGCAACAATCTTAAAATCACATTGCTCATTAAAACAATGATCTCACCATAGTGTGACATGTAAAAACACTACCTGTAAAACCCACCTGTAGTAGATTTAACCATTCCTCACTACGGGATGTGACAGCAATCCAGTTACAATTAAGAAGGCTGACTTTGTCCTCCACCAGAGATTCCTGACCTTTCAACACAGCCTTTAGAGCCTCAGCCAGCTCACGTACGACAGCCAGCTGCGGCTGCTTCTTTTCCGTCTCATTTTGGGTTGCCTGTTTAAAAAACTGTATTTATTATATTTTCATGAATGTAATGTGTGTAAATGAATGCATGTGTAATGTGTAAATAAATGAATGTAATGTGTAACAGTTTTTTTTTTTATTTAAGAGTCAATATGGGATGTAAGGTTTTGTCCTGATATATATTTGATATTTTAAAGAAGCATTCTTAGAAGACCTTTTACTGCATTTTACTGATATACAAGCTATTAGACAAGAAATGCTAGCCAGCTTGATCTACCCATATGTGCCCTAACAATTCTGACTCCAAAGCTCCAGTGTCCAGGTCCTATTTGACCCCTTTCAGATGCAAGTCTCAGGAAAGTACACGATTCATCATAGATACCATAAAGTATTACTAAATCTTAGAACTCACTCTAGGAAGAGCTGTTGTGCATCATGCAATGCTAAATGCATCAGTTCATGGCAAGAAGCACATTACCCCTCTAAAATAACTACCTTCTTCAGTTTTAGTGAAATAGCTTAAAATTTTGTGCCACCAGCAACCCTACATCTACAGTATTGTGTCTTTTACATGATGGTACCTTTGCCCAAGCCAATTCTGCTTCCAGATCTCTAGGCATCCCACCCACAGCTGAGCGATGTGTTAACTCAGCATCGGTGGCTGCAAGCCAGTCCGTCAGGTAGTTCAACTCCTTATGCAATTTCCGTGACAGTTTTAGACTTCTCTCAAGCTCTTGCTTTCCTTCTGTTACCTGTCAATCAAACCACCACATCCTCTAAAAGGTTACATTACAAGACATTCCTCTATTAGTGTGATTTCAAACAGTGTCCACACTAACCTGTGCTCCCAGTTGGTTGTATAGCAGCTTGAGTGCTGTAAGGCGATCATCAAGTTCTTTGGGTTTGTCTGTCTGCTGCCGCTGCACTATCTGCCTTCCTATCTTAATGACTGCTTCCACCTCCCCCTTCACCTCACTCAGACTTTTATACAGTTTCTATGGAACAAAGAAAGAGTCAATGAGTGTGATCAAGAGCTTTGTAGGTTAACTAATTTAACATGTTTTAGGAATAATACAATATATTTTATAACATTATATTTTATATTTATATTTATATTATATTTATATATATATTATATTTTATATTTATATTATATTTATATATATATATTATATATTTTTTTATTCCTACATTCTTACCATGCAATCATCAAGTTGTGCTTGAAGTATATCCTGTTCCATACTATGGGGTGCCAAAACACCACACTGTGCCTTGACCTCAGCAAGAACAGTTTCACATTCCAGAAGTCTCTGGTCAAAGTTTGCTGGCTTCTGGAACAACCTAAATTTAGCATTTACCTCATACAGCCTTTTCTAGAAAATAGGAGAAAAAAAGGCAACAAATGTTAAATGTTGTACTGTATTTAACGCCAAAAAGCAGCAGGAGCTCACTGTCCTGCTATAGATAGCATTTACATAATCAGCATCACTTACTATGTTAACATATGCTTAATCTAGGCCATAAACAAGGCCTTTGTTTTTACTAGGGCTGTTGGTGCTGCTTAATGAGTACCAGATTTCAGTACATGTGTTTTAAGTACATCAGTAGTATTTTGCATTTGACTGACATAATCACCACATAAAATCTGTTCACATATCTGTATCTGTATATATTCTGGTGTTCTTCATTAACACTTTTAATCTGTGATGTGCTTTCTGCCCTGCCTTTTTTCTGAAAACTTACTTCAGTTAATGCACACATGCATTTGCTAACTTTGCCATTGCAAGACAACCTAGAAAATGTAACATGTAACATTCTAAACCATTTCGCTCATCCAATGAACACTTGTTGTGTTGGTAAACTTTCAACAATCAGTGCGGGGCATTATAGAATTTTTTGCGATTCCCGATCACTTTTTCCCCCTTTCGCCCTTGTCACGTGATCCTGAATAAGTTTGTACTTTGATTTTACTGTCTATAAGAAAACGACTTGTAGTGTTTATCCCCTTGCTTTCATGCTCATAAACCATAACATCACTGGAAAGAGTACCAAATAACCTTTAGTTTGCATGATTTAAAATTGTGGTAGCCTAAGTGATGTAGTAATTAAATCTGTCCAGTTTATATATATAACAGTGCAGCCTGCTTCACAAATTTTCATCATAGACAGTTCTCCTGTTTTACAATTATTACAATTATTATTGTTATATTATTAATGTAATTATTACAAGTCACTAGAAAAGCGTTTTCCAAGGGTACCTGAGGTGACACTTTGACTAAAGTGACTACATTCTTTGACATATGTCTGTTAAGATTTTTAATTTATCCAGGTCATGGTAGTCAAAACGGCTAAGTTGTATGCAACTGGAATTGTTTTTGGAGCTTGAAGGCCCCTTTCATCTAAAAGGCTTCTTCAGTTCTGACCTGATGATGGAGAACCATCTCTGGACCACTGGAAGTGGAGCTGTGAGTGGTAGACCACATGCCTCATCATGTGACAAAGGGTTACATGAGTCACCATTAAGTCAAGTTAAGTCAATATGTAAATTTGAGTGAGAGTCATGATCAAAGGATCCAGAGAATGAGAACTGCGCTGATGACAGTTAAACATTCTCAAGGTAATCGTGGCAAAATCTTGCTGTCACAGCGAGTCAGTTTTTTGTTCATTTACATTACTTAGCTAAGTCACATTTGTTCCAAGAAGGAACATGGTTACTAAAAAAATGGTACCACTTTATGATAAGGTGCCACAATAAATAGGAAATTAGTCCTTACCTAACCCTTTGGTAATAGTTGTTTATTATTGCCAATGTTTCTTTCTTTTTTAGGTGTCAATGGTGGAATTGTTTGGATACAATTACTTATTACTCTAAAAACCTTGACAATTTGAAAAGACATTTGAAAACGTTTTAGTTAGTATTTAGTAGATGGACTTTAATGACTGAGGGTCATTAAAATACATGGTTGAAATCACAATGAAAAAACTTGATTGTAATGGCTGGAAATGTTTGCTGGTTTGTATCAAAATAAAGCTTTAAAAGCCCTTTTTCACTACACAGAAAGTGTGGTACAATACAGTGGAGCACGATATTGCAACATGATTGGAGGGCCATTTGTACAGTTCAGCAGATTATTGGCTTTTGGCAGCAGAACAGGCAGGAAATTTGCAGACACTCGCCATATTGGAGTTCTGTGTCCCCATGTGTTTTTATGGACGATTTCTTTAGTGCTTTGTCCCCTATATGTAAGAAAGTAAATAAATAAGCTTTATGTTTCCAGAGAACATGTTTTTGTAAAGATGTTAATGCAAATGGCAAGAGGATACTGCTGTTTTATTTCATTAAATCTCTTCAATGTCTGCCAATACATCTCTTACATGTCCAATGTAGGTGTCTAGTTGTCATTTCTTTGAAGAGGATAATGATTCTGCTGAATATGTCAATCATGAACAAATTATGCCCATATCTTTACTGTTTGCTCTAAGGTATGTCCATTTTTTCAATCTGTTTCTTCTTTCAGACACGTTTTACTAAGTAAGACACTTCTACTATTAACTCAGGCCCAAATTCAAAGGCACTATTGTATCAGAAAAGTATCATATTGCAGTAACGTATCAGACAAGACAGGTTTCAGTAGTTTCTTGGAGCATTTTATATAAAGTATGAACAATAATGCTTCTTTTGTTGTTCCAAGCAACAGTTGTAGCATAAGGCAGAATGAGAGAGTGGGGAACACAATGTACATATCTACACATATTTGTGTTGGCTAAATCCACTCACATATGTGGCATCAAGATGTCCTTTGATGCTGTCACCGTACTCTGCATCTTTTAGCCTGATCTTCATGTCATTCAGAGTCACCTCATGGTCTGCAAGGTCTGTTTGGATTTTCTATAGAAAGATAAACATTCTCCAAAATATTTGCAGTATGCTTATGTAACGTGTCACACATATATTACTGTGTGTATAGTTTGTTAAAAGTTCTAGAGCAGTGCATTGCATTCATGCATCTGTAAATACAGTGAAAGCAGAGGTAATTTTGAAGATGTAACGTCAGTTCCACAGATTTACATTTTGCATCCAACATAGCTACTGATCCTTTATCAAACTAAACGATATTTACATACCTGTGCTTCCTGTGGGATCTGTGCAGCATCAATGTGATCGCTAAGGTAAGCAGTAAGGTGTCGGTCTGTTGTGTTAAGTGAATCATTGACTCTTTGCAGAGTCTTATCATTTTCCTGGGCCCACTGAATACGACGCTCAAGTTCCTGCTGCCGATGTACCATCTAAACACAGAAATGACACATTTTATAGCCAAAGGAAAAAAATTCACTTCTTCTTGTGGAGGGTACTGTATATTAATGCACACATGTCAGCATTTGGATTTGAAAATTAGGAACATTTTCCACGTTCCAAATTAAGAGAATTTTTTAATCAACTTTAGCTTTAAATTCATAGGGAAAGTGAGCATAATGAAGATTTACCATATCACCAGAAGATGAAAATTTGGCTGACATGGTCAGACATGGTTAAAAACTTGCAGACTTTTTTATATGTGATGGATTGAGGTGGAATGGTCCAATTACCTAATGACTAGTACAGTCAAAACAACAAACCAAACCATTACCAAACACTTGCAAGCACCACACACGCACACATTGCTTACGGAGTAATCCTACAGCTAATAAACTATTTTTAGCTCTGATAATCATCTCCAGATAAGCCATGTGTGAATATGTGTGTGTTCCCTCAGGCTGTTCTGAACCCATGTGCTACATAAGACACAGTAGTGGTTGCAAAGAGGTTGCAGAGTGGAGTTTCTGCTTTGAACACCGGTCTATTTTCTTCTGAATGTATGCACTGTTTCCGCATTTGGTAGCCACTTTCAAATGATTAGAATGTAATCTACTGTTACAGTGCACGCCAGGGTGTAGGCACAGGGTAAGAGAACTGGAAATGTTCTAAATAGTGAAGAGCCATGTCTTCAAAGCTCCTCTTTTTTGGATGACACATACGGATCTAAATCAGGAATACTTTTTATCCTCTGGTTAGCAAGATACCCATCTATCCATCTATTTGTCTGTCTGTTGATCATTTTTATACATTCAATCTTCCGTTGCTTTGGTAGCCAAGTGTTCAAAGTTTTTTAATCTGTTTCTTTCTATAACAACTAATTTCATGGCTTCTTCTCTTAAGTATTTTTTATTTTAAATGAAAATACCACCATAGTTAATTAATTGCAATGTATATTTTAAATTTTGTTCATGTTAACTCAAAATTACAAATTATAAGTCTGGGATATATCCATTTGTATAGAATAACTAGCCATTTTTTAGTAAATTAAAGAACTTACCACTTTCAGTTCTGAAGCTAGAGACTCAAATCACATCAAACCCTAGGTCTCACACACATGTATAGATACTCACAAACACTTGTGTTCCATTAAAAAGGTCCACCATTTGCTCCCCTTTATAAATAAGCAAGACATTGGCCACATCACTACACATTGCTGTGGCTTTCACACTGTATTATGACCAACTCATATAAACCTTTTATCTTTCAAGATGATTATGTTATTATTTTGTTATTACTGCCATCACATGACTGTATGTCAGATAAAGGACACCGGTGAGTGTCAATGTACCAGTTGATTGTATTGCATGTACGATTTTGTTTTCTACAAATAATAATACACATATAGACACACCTCACCATATAAACAAGGTCTGATAGTTTATTCTTAACTGTATTAGGGTCAAATTTAATTTTCAATAACAGGGGTAAAATGTATTTGTTTTTTTGATAACTTCAAAATGTTTGCAACAATTGCTAAAATAAATGTTTTGTGTATGCATGCTTAATTCATCCCAAAATCAGATTCCTATTTACATGTATACGTTTTTTATCTTGCACATTGTATTGCACATTTTATGGGCTGTCATGTGAGAACATGCACTCCCTTACTAAACAATAAAATATTTCTCACTCAAAGAATCCAGCAAAATTATTATCAACTTTATTTAAAGCACTAAGGGACTGAGAGATACATCACCTAACACAGCATGTACAGGGACCAACACATGGCCATACCCTTGACCTTGTCATCACAAAGGGTCTTAATGTCTCTACACTTGGCCTTATCTGATAATTTCTGCATTTTCTGTCATGTTTGTATGTCCCCTCACATTCAGAACAAGTCTATGACTGTAAGAAGGAGAGTCATAAACAATGACACATGTCTTCTTTTTGAGCAGGCACTCCCACAGCCCCTAAGTCAATCATCAGACTGTGCAGATGAATTAATGAATTAATTACCACTGTCTCTAGTGAGAGAGGACCTAAGCTCAATGCCAACATTTAGCTTAATTAATTATGATACTCTTGAAAAACCTGTACAAAATCTCAGTTCATCCACATCAGAACTACACATTTTGCCGACAACCTTTTTCAAATCTGTTCACCTAATATCAACAGATGTACTTCAGATTATAAATACATGACTACAGACTGGCATTTTCCTTCTTCTTTGAAATATATCCAATTTACTATTTATCTGGAAAATAATTGAAAAAATAGTCTTTAATCAATTAACTGCCTTTCTGACATCAAATAATTGCTTTGATAAGTTTCAGTCAGGTTTCCGTGCCAATCACAACACTGAAACAGCTCTGATTAAAGTTATAAATGACATACGTCTTAGGTCTGATGCTGGCAAAGCATCAGTCTTGGTGTTACTGCAGTGGCGGCTGGCTCATAGGGGCACTTGTGCGCCGCCCTCCCAAAGAGGAGAGGAAAAATATAAAATGTATAATACTAAAAATATGTTTGTTTTTTTTTTATCAATGTCAGTTTTAATTATTTGTGTGTCTCTACATGTAATCTGAATTATTCAAACATTTCCACCAAATGTCTCTTATTCAACAGTGAATTTCCACTGACATAGTCGTATTGTTTCTCTTCTTGGGGCGCTTTTTCTAGCACCCCTGAAGTGTAGCCAAACAGCCAATCGTGTGTGGCTGCTAGGGGAAAATATAATTCCTATCAGCCTATCAGCATCGTCGAATAAAATGGTTTTGGGGTGCCAGAAATTGCGCCCCTGGCCCCTGCCTGCTACAGAAAGTTTTGGAGTGCTATTGTCACCATGGTGATTGGCTTTATTGGATTAACTTTAATGTCTCAGGTCAGTTAACGCGAGGCGATGGCGACAACAATGACTGAGCAGCTTCCACCAAATTTGGTGAGATCTTTATTAAGCTACCCTTTTGCAAGAAGGACTATGGTTGAAAAAATCCATGTGAAGGACCTGGGATCCGACAAGGTCTAAATAAACATCACCCAGCCAACTTAAGAAAAGTTAAGTCCTACAACAGCACATTTAGCAGGAGTTGGTTCCAACGAAAATAGTTTCTGACAGGCTGTGGGATAGCCAATGCACTTTTTTGCATTGTGCATCCTGTTTAAAAGTGACAAGTGTGATTCGGCGTAGTCACAGTCTGGGCAAACCGACTTAAAATACCTCTCCGAACGCGTGAAGAAACATGAACGATCAAGAATTCATATGGAAAACTGTGTCAAGCTAGCTATGGTCGGAAGGATTAGAATGATGCATCAGCTTGATGATGAGCATCGCTTTGCTGTAAGGCGGCAGAACGAAGAGGTAGACAAAAACCGTCACATTTTATCAAAGATTATTGATTGTGTAAAGTTCTGTGGTGCCTTTGAGCTAGCAATAAGGGGACATGATGAAAGGGAATCTTCAGAATTTTCAGAGATCTAGTCGACTTAATAGCATCTATCGATCAGGAGTTGAGGCAGCAACGAAAACTGTCGAAAACAGTTCAGAACGAGCTCCTGGACTGTATGTTGGCCTTTCTAAGAGAAAGCATATTGGACAAGGTAAACACAGCGCAGTAAGTAGCTATCCAGGCGGATGAAACGGCAGACATCTCATGATGCAAGGACTAAATCTGTTTTGTCTTTGTTAGTTTTCATTAGTGTTCTGAACTTGACAGCAACTTGCAATCATTTACTCTCTCACACAAAAATCTTACCCTCATCTCAGAAACACACACATCACCCCCTCTCTCACATCACCCCTTCTCTCTCCCTCTCTCTCTCCATACACTCACCTTAGAAACCTTTCCCCCTCTCATTCATTCACACACACTCTTTTATGCTCACTTAAACACACACGCACAATTGATTTATATAAAGATTAAGCTGAAATTCACATTTGTGAAAAACTATTTGAATTTGCTGTCCAAAGCATAAATGGAGCCTAACTGGACTGTTAATTCTGAGAAGGAAATTAAAGTATTATTGTAGAATTGTACTCATTTTCAGATTACTGTATTTATTTGAGTGCTTACTCTGGACTAGGCAGGGAAATCTATTAGCACATCAGCCCCACCAAAAATTGTTTTCACCAGCCACCACTGTGTTACTGGATCTTAGCGCAGCTTTTGACACTGTTGATCACTCCATACTACTACATCAACTCAAACATTGGGTAGGATTCAGTGGTATAGTTATCAATTGGTTGAAATCATATTTGCAACAAAGGAGTTTCTTTGTTGCTATTGGAAACTATACATCGGCACCTGTGTCCTTGACCTGTGGTGTACGTCAGGGGTCATTCCTTGGTCCATTACTATTCAATCTCTATATGCTCCCGCTTGGACTAATAATGAAGAACAACTCAATTAATTATCATAGCTATGCTGATGACACTCAAATCTACTTAGCTCTATCACCTGATGACTATGCCCCGCTTGAGTCTCTCTACAGGTGTATTGACCAAATAAACAACTGGATGTCCAACAATTTTCTTCAGCTGAACACAGACAAACTGAAGTAATTATATTTGGGAAAAAAGAAGGAAAGACCATCGCCACTGCTCTTGAGACTAAAGGGCTTAAAGCAAAAGATACTGTAAAAACCTTGGTGTCTTTATTGACAGTGAACTAACTTTCAACAGTCACATGCTCTAGAAAAACTTGTACATGCCTTTATTTCCAGCAAGGTAGATTACTGCAATGGCCCTTTCACAGGCCTTCCTAAAAAGACCATCAAAGAGCTTCAACTGGTCCAAAATGCAGCAGCAAGGGTTCTTACAAAAGCAAGAAGAACTGAACACATTGGACATTAGTCCAATTAAGGTCCCTGCACTGGCTCCCAGTAAGTTATAGAATTGACTTTAAGGCATTGCTTTTTGTATTTAAAACACTTAATGGGTTGGGACCAAAATACTTATTGGATATGTTCTTGCTATATGTACCAACTAGGTCTTTAAGATCACAGCAGAAACATCTGTTGCTAAAACCTGTGGTGAAGCGCTATGCAGTTCCAGAAGACATCAAAAAATACTCCTACTGTTGGAAGTTTCGAATCTAGACTTAAGACCAAACTGTTCTCAGATGTTTTCTGCTAGTGATTTACCTTTAATTAATTTATTATTTTACCTCTTTTTTCTTTTATGTTTTTATATTGTCCTTTGCTTTTATTTTTGTTAAGCACATCGAACTGCCTTTGTGTATGAAATGCGCTATACAAATAAACTTGACTTGACTTGAGAGTACTGATTTGTGCTTTTAGTGTCCTGGTTTCAATGGTAAAGTTGCTAATACTAATCATAGCGCTTTATGTGTGGATTATAATAGAGAATTGCAAAGAATGCCTGGTGAGGCTACATACACATGTGACTCAGTGTCCAAGGAAATGTTGACATAAAAATGGTGGGGGGAATTTTTTAAAATCTACAGGCAGTGTTGTTTTTGGCAGCCTGTTTTCATTTTAGATCTTATAAATATGATACAACATACGACTAAAAAAACTGATACAAAGTTGTGGAATGCCTAAATATGTAAAGGCAAGTAAAGGCAAGGTGGAGGTACAGAAATCTGGGACGTGAAAAGAAGTGGAGGTAACTACGCGGAGCCATTGTTCACATGAAACAGGTCATCTCGATGGCCTCTATCCTGCTTAGCTGGCATCTGCATTTAGGAAACATTTTAATCTACAATTTTCTTTATAGTTAAGATAAAATATGCATAAAGTACTGAAATAACTGGTTGGTTTGCTACTTTGTTGTGTCCATAAGAAAAAAGTAGAGCATGGCATAGACAGTCATTTAACTGTTACTTTGGCTACTAGAGTTGTTATAGTTACCATTCATAAGCACATTAATATGGAATGGCAATTCATCTTGTCTTTGTAGATCTAAGTCAAAGGTTGCCTGTTCCTGAAAGTTAATGCAAAATTGCTAAAAGAAACTTTTAAGTGATAATGTTTAGCGAATTGGCCCTGCTTGCATTAGGATCCTGCATTACTCTTTTGGGGCTTATTTGATGAGAATGACAACGTCACTGAACATTATACCAAAATATTATAAGGCTCCTTGCCAAAAACATGATGATTTAAAGAAAAGTAATTACATCATATCTTTACTGGATGGATTTGTAATGTTTTATGTTTCTGGAATAAAAAAAAGATTACAAAGCATACCCTTTGCATCAGATCATCCCAGCGGGCGTTGAAAACCTCCAGTTTGTGTGCGATGAGCTCATCCATCACACCACCATCAATCAGAGTCTGAGAGAGCTCCTGGATTTGTGTACGCCCCTCTTCTGGGTGTTCCCGCACAAACAACTCCAGACCCTGCAGTATTCAAAAAGACAATAAGGACAAGGACATGATTGTAGGCTGTGCTAGCTGTTTTCAAGGTATAAAAGCAGTTGTGACATCTTTGTTTGACAGTTTGGCTGTAAAACTTGTCTCCTTTTTAGGTACCACCTTCATCTGAATCACTCACTAAAGTGATCAGGGTTTGCGAGTCACTTAAATTACTTCAGTGGCTTAAATGATTAACCAGCGGATTTACCTACTGCTGTATGTGCTTTGGGCAATGCAAACCTCCTCATGTAAGTTATTCATGATGTAGTTAGGTCAAAGGATTCATGTTAATGAAGACCTCAGATTCATGGCTGATGAGTTATTTAATGGATCAGGGTGATTTACCCATGTGAGTCATGAATTGCCCAGGTCTGTTCAGCAGTGTGATACTCAAAGTCCAGGCTAATGTCTGCTATTCCCATCAGTAGTGGTTTTAGGCACGGGCGAACAGGGCAGCCGTCCAGGGCGCCATTTCGTGAGGGGCACCACAAGCGCTTGGGGAAAAAAATAAATGAAAAGCTCCGTGTATCATATCGCTGCAATCGGCACATTGGTGCCCCCTAAGCGAACTGCAGGCGCACTTGCTTGCTGAGAAGGTGCCATGCACAGAAGCAGCGTGACTCTGTGGCTGGGGGGGGTTGTTCTACATTTAACTTCGCTTGGACCTTTTTGTCTTCTTTGGGGATAAGGTTTAACTTCAACGGTTATATTGGGATATTTTTGTAAATGAAGAGTTCAGATGCAAAACCCCCTAACTCCACTTGACCACTTTTTGAGAAAAACACCATTTTTTATCAGGCCTTTGTATTTAAGTATAGAAACCTAGATTTATTTGAAATCACAAGGACATTAATTAGGGAAAACACTGTGTAAATTTCACAAATGTTACTTCAGCCAAATTACTGTTTTTAACAAGTATTTTCTTTCTTTGCCGTCAAAACCAGCTAAATCCATTAGTGCTTTGTGTGCAAAACCCTCTAAATCCATTTTTTCCATACAGGCATGGGAACGTGTTACAAAACCACCAAAGATACAACTGGAAACATTGAAAATGATTATGCCACACATATGGGGTGGTTATAATAGTGCTGGTGTTGTGGTTGGCCCATAGTTTTGTTTCAGTAAAAAAAGTTAGTTTTGTTTTGTTTTGTAGTTTTGTTTCAGTAAAAAAAGTATGTTACATGAATATTGTTATAGACCAAACTTCAAAACACCCAGAAGACAATTTTTATAGGACAAGTTAAAAACCAACATATTTTGTGCTTTCTGCTGTAAAAAAAAATCAAGCAACATTTTGTGTTCCTTTTTTGGAAGCCAAGCAGCAAACCTGAAAAGACACCAATTGTGAATCTAGCTTTTTACCTTTGTCAATGAGGTTATGTTTTTGCTGGCATTTATCGATTTGTTTGTTAGTAAAATAACTCAAAAAGTCATGGATGTATCTGTCTGAAATTTTTACAGTATGTTGGTAAACTCACTGCCCGAGGTGATTCTTGTTTGGAAAATTGGTTCATTGGTTACCTCATAAAAAACTGTGGAAAATGAACATGGGAAATCCCATTGATAAAATTAAATGACCCCTATGACGTCATGTTTCGCCTGCCAATTTTTCCCATAATTCTGATAAATGTTGAAAGTGAAATTACATTTTTACAGGGCACAAATTTTGTCCAATTTTCCTGAAACAAAAGTGATTTGATCAGTGAAAGCATTTGCATGTCATAGCCAATCATATTGGAAGTTAGGCAATATCTCAGTAACACATTTGACTTAGGCCAACCAAACATGAAAGAGACACTTGTATCCAATACAGAGAAGCAGTGTTTCCCATACACTGACCAGACTGTGGTCGCCAGCAATAATCTAAATATGTAAAAAACAAATTCTGCCATAGTAATGTGTTCCGACATATTAGCCAGTTGTTGTTCTATATTTTGTTTGTTGTTCTATATTTACCAAAAATCTGATTTCATGTTTGTTAGTGTCGAACGAATCTTAATTCCAAGAACTAGAAAGGCTACCCGAAGTAGCCTATAATATGGTCTCAAAAATTCTGTGGGAAACCTTGGAGAAGGCATACAAAAATTTTGTATGCATTTTTTGGCTATTAGGGGGCATTAGGTTTGGATAACATAGAATATTCCACATTAATTATGCCGAGTTTTATACAGTGATATTGCACATTAATTACATTATTAATATAATATTGATATTGTGAATACTATTAGATTAGAAACCAGAAAGCTCAGGTTTTGTCAACTTTTAGCAGCCAGGTAGGTTAGTTTAACACGCACCAACTGAAGCAGACTGAGCTAGCTAGTTGAAGTTAGCTATAAACTTAGATGGTATCAGCCAAGAAAAAAAGTAGTTTATAGTCGCAGACAGTCACGTTGTTGACCTACTTGAAATTCTGCAGGTTGGGATGTCTGTAGTCGCATTTAGTTATTGTTAATGTCACATTCACAACTTGCATCATTGTCATTGCCATGGCTGATCAACCTCTGTCGTTTTGGAGCGAACATGTTAGCGATGTGGGTCTCGGGCTGAGGTAATGATTTTATAGGCTACAATGCTTAGAAACAGTACAGTCTGGCGGAAAAAGGAGTACAATGTAACAAATGTCATGACTGATGTAAAAGTGATGTGAATTACGTTAACTGTAGGCTCTGTAGGCTGCTTCTCTTTGAGAGGAGTCTGACCACTGTGTTGTCATTGGCAAACTTGATGATGAAGTTGTTGTCGTAGGGCCGGACTACAGTTTTGAGTGTAGAAACAGTGCAAGAGGGGGCTCAGCACACAGCCCTGTGGGGAGCTGGTTTTTTTAAATTCCCCTTTTCAGGTCGGCTCAGGCAACACTGTACAGAGCTCTCACCTGACCTGAAGGCAGCGTTGGAGCTTCCAGGCTGAGGGGAGCAGTAGGGAGAGAGGGCCTAACTGGCCACTGCCCACTGCCTTCTGTATGCATGCTTGATGTTGGTACAAATGTGATCCAGAGTGTTCGGCTCTCTGGTAGAACACTTGACATGTTGGTGAAATGTAAGGAGTACAATCTTCAAATTGGCCCTTTTGGGTGGAATATACACAGCCGTGGTGATAACTACTGTTAGCTCTCTTGGTACAAAAAAGGCCGGCATCTTACAGACATGTACTCGAGGTCAGGGTAACAGTATATATCTATATTGTTATAATGTATAAAATTTAAATGTAAGTGTAATTCAGAGAAAATGAACGTATACACAAAAAAGCATGCATACGCCAATCCTTCATTTAAAAATCACAAATGATCTTAACATTGTGTGCAGCTGAATGCCCTCCCATCTCCACACTAAAAATGCCTATAATTAATATAATTAGCATATAAAGCATCTTGGTCCATGCGTATTTTATCCTCTCGCTTCCTTGGGTGCATGTTTAATGTGCTAAAACGAGGTGAGAAGCCATGGCTTTAAATGACTAGCTTGGTCACTTGTTGGTGTAAAAATGTTTAGGTTGTTTTGGTTAAAAAGCACATTGTAAAAAGCTGGAGCTAAATGAAAATAATAACTGTTTACCTACAAGTCAGCTGTCTCTGCCTGCTCCAGCCTCAAGCCATTCCCAACACTACAAACACCACAAATTAGCATGCAATAGCATTCAGGATAAGCATCCCAAATAAGCCGCACATTTATGAAATGGAAGTTCTTTATGTTAACATAAATATCACCACCACTTTCACCACTGGGCCTATTAATGGTGATAGTGGTGGTGGTGTGACACCAACAAAACTGTATGTCGGCACTTTGAGACCTGCAAATTCCTGCAGTACTCCAGTATGGCCACAAGGAAATATACATATGTCAAGTAGGGACCTGACATGGTGATACAAACTTTTCCATGTGAAAGTCTTTTTTTATTTGCACTTTGCCGTGGATTTGATTGTATGAGCACTCCAAGATCAAATCGGTGCGTTTGAACATTTTATAAATGAGGCCACTGATCTGCTTTTATTAAAACATAATTCTTAAGTGGGTTAATACCAAGGGGGCAGGAATACTGTAGATGCAGAAGTTCAATCCTCATGGGTGAAAGGGCCCGCCCGGAAAGGGCCCAGTAGCCTATAGCATTCTATAGACTTCCATTCATTTTAGCGTCACTTTGACATGAAATAACTTCACACAGGAGGCACGACAGGCCTTGATGTTGGTCTTGTTGGACACTGGAGAAACCAGTGCAAAACATATTTGCCTCGATCGAAAATCTGTTATGTTATTGTCTTGTAGAAACGTTTATCTGAAATTGTGCTAAAAATGACGTCACAGATCATGCGAAGGCTAGTGAGTTTCTGTCGCACAGGAGGAAATTTACTGTACTGTTTCAATAACAAACCATGCTCATAATCATGCTTGTTTACTTTTCTGTTCATGTCAGGGAAACATTTCCAGCTGTATTTCCAACGAAATAAGCACCATAATTGGTATTTGTTTGTAAGAGAAATTGTAATCTTTGTGGATTTTACTGCTCGATGCAAAGGAAGCCCAAAGAAAGATGGCTAAGCTAAGCTACACACTACAGGTCAGTATGGACGTGCTAACTATCTAGTGCCCTTGACATAGTAACTTGCAAGACTACCTGGAACGAAAGTTAGTAGAATACCCAAGGACAGTATTAGCCTTCCACTCCAGTAAATGTGATTGCAACCATAACGGTAGAAAAACGCTAATTACGAAAATGATCGTATGCTGTCTGATTTGTGTTTGAGCATCTACTCGTCAGTTTATTAGAATTGGGTTCGTTGGCCGGCGTTACTTTTGGCTTTTTCATTAAAAACATAAGCAGGTTAACGTTGCAAAAGCACATGCACGTTACAGCCAACCAAAATTCACAGTGAAGATGCCAAACAGGAAGTGAGGTCATTATCTGAGCAACGATTTCACATATACTAGCCAAACGTGAATTATGCATGATTTACATCATACCACTACTGGCATCTTATTGGGCTTCTGATTGCTGCTTGCAATATCAGCAATCAGAATTTAGGAGTTATGGTATACAGAAATTGTGTTAAAGCTGTCTGTTTTGAGTCTGTGTGTTATGGTGAGGGTCAAGGGTCAACTCATGCATGAGTTGCATACATCCAGTGCCTCTGTAAACTCTTCCACTCCTCCTTCAATGTTCTCAGTCTCATCTAGCTTCTTCTCCAGCTCGTCCAGCCAGATGGTCTCCTGCTGTAAGTATGCCAGCAGCTCACACCAGCAGGCCCACACTTCCTGTTCTCAGGGACACAGACAGCTCCCTTAGACATATGCACACAGCTATCAACATACATAATGGTGTGTTTATTACAAGCACAATAACATTTGAAGTATATATACATATAAAAAGTAAGCAGAGTTATACTGCCCTACAAAGGCAAAGTGCAGTAACTATGCGAACATAGAAACTGAGAAAAATGCTTTTAACATTGTCATACTGCCCAGTCAAACATGTTGTACATATAATAGTGGTGATACTTTGCTTTCTTAATAGCAAGAAGCAAGAGATTTAGCCACAAGACAAAGGACGTGTTATGAAGTAAATTTCCAGTCTAAAGTCAATTTGATAAAATATGTAGTTACTGCCTTTTGGCAATGTAGGGCAGATTAGGCACCTGCAAAGTCTCAGACAAAACAAAATAGAAGGTAGAGTAATAGGCACCTGCAAAGTTTTGCATTTGCCATTAAGGCGACTGCACAGATGCTGATAGTTTCCCGTAAGGATGTCCAGCTCTGCCTTCAAGGAGTCGTGGGCAGCTGGAGGAGCCTTAGCAATGAAGCTGTTCACTGCCTCTGTCAATAAGTTGACCTTCTGTTCTTTCTGATTTACTTCCTCTTGTGCCCTCTGATGCATAAAACAGACAAAAAAAAGCTAAGTGCAAACTGGTTATTACAGTTTCTATAATAACCTTTTAGTGTAATATTGCAATATGAAATTGAATTTCCCATATTTTTCACAAGCTTTATTGCAGCCTTTTGCAATGCACTAATGTTATATATTTTGGTAGTTCTTTCATGAATGGAATACTCACATCACAGGACCCCACCAACAGCCTCCCAACCCATTATTGCTCCATCTCTACCATGTTTACAATGGGGAACAGGCATTCTGAGTTTAAAATGTATAATAAAATGTAATAAAATGTATAATAAAATGTAAAAATATGTTGAAGGGCTGTTAACAAAGTGATACAGCTGATTTGTAGAGAATTACACAATTATTGGTGTCAATGTCAACAAAATCTAAATCCTACATTCTAGACCTTAAATTAGTTCTTAGTATCATCAACAGCTTCAAATGTACCACAACATATGATGACAATTATTGACGATTCTGTGCACAAAGAGTGTATGAACACATCATAGGGGATACCCAAGTAAGAAGTGATACCTATCAGAGGTGAACCGACCTACTTCCGCAACTCAATCACAGACATCAGATATTGTGGCATATTTAAAGTTGTACAGAGCTATTTGTAAACTCTAAAGTGTCCTAAAGTGTTTTTACCCACTAATGCAATTTTAGTAATTCTTTAGATAGTCTTTAATACCTTTTTTTCAAACCATTGACCTTTCTTTGCAGTTTAATGGCATGAGTTAAGATTTTTTTCTAAATAAATTTGTACATTTCTTTTGGTTTTATTTATAGTATTTTCAAGTGTGTCACCAACTAACATTGAGACGTATTTAACAGTATAAACAATTCTAAAGACAAAACGTTTGGACAGTGGTTGGAAATTGTGTTAACATTTTCAAGGAATTTACCATCATACTCACTATCTATAGCACATTGATGCTTTACCCCATTTTTAAATAAAGAAAACCTTAACACATCAGAGGTTGTCATGTAACATTCTGAGGTTTGAAGATTCTCACCTTCAGTTCTTCCACACCTCTGTGTAACTCCTCGGGGCTCTTGTACTGAAAGTCCCTCTCCAAATAGTCCTCTTCTGCTTGTGTGATCCATTCCTGCATCTCTTGCATCTCCTTCCGTAGGCTCACTGTCTTATCCAGGCCCCCTTTCAGAGCAGATTTCTTTGCGTATGCCTAAAACCCAAATCAAAGATGTCCATCACAAAATGAACAGTATCAACTCTACATAGGTGGATGAAGTACTGAAGCTTACTACTTGAGTAAAAGTACAAATATCCTCCAACATATATACCTCAGTAAAAGTACTACATCAACAATCTTACTTAAGCAGAAGTACTAAGTTAAAATTTACTTTATAGTATTTTTTAAAGTAAAAGTACTCATGCACTGGGGTTGTCTCAATGTCTGGGCAAGTTTAAGCAAGCAACTATACAATATATTGTGTTTTGGAAAGGTTGGTGTACTTATTGTTACCTGCTAATTTACTATTAAGCTCAACCAATTTAGACATGATATATCTTTAAATAGTTTATTTACTGGAGCTCATATATGTTGAAGCTGATAGAGCCACCTGATTGGTTGACAATGGCCACAACACAATCACTAGGGTAACTATTTCTTCATGCAAGATTTTAAGGAAATTGTGTTCATAAAATGTAACTTAATGCAATACTTGCCATAATATGTGATGAAGTAAGAATGTACTTCAGTACAGTAACAAAGTACAAATAGTTACATTTCACCACTGCAACTCTACAGTGTGAAACTATTGAAAAACAAACCATGGACAATTTTAAAGTGTTAAAGTTTTAATAGTATATCTATCATAGAACAGGGTGCACTTTTCATATTTTACCTGTTTGCAAATATTTTCCCACTGGGTGTTCAACTCATCCAGTTCTTTCTTAAGTTTTGCAGCAAATGGAGTTTCTGCCTCCTTTATTAAGGCCTGACCCACTTCATTAATTCCATTCACACTTGGTTGGATGGTGTGTATGTCATTTACCAAGGCCTAGGTGAGAAAATAAAAAAAACATACATTAAAAAAACAATTAGAGATACATTTGATATAGATGCACCAGACACTTGAAATGAGAATGTGCTTGTTCTGACAATTTGTAACTCTCACCAAGCAATTTAGACAGGATAATAAAATCTCTGCACAGACTATTAAGTAAGAAACATATAATTCCAAGTGGTGATCATTGAGGTTCAATCAGTGGAGGGAGATGCCTTATATACTAGCTGACATGTGGCTTCTAAATCTTCTACATGTGCCTTCAAATGTGACACACTATAATGCAGCCAAATGCAGCCCTTAACATCCATTTATGCACATGTACATCAAACAAAGATTCCAATAAAGGCTTTCAACCTGTTCATGGAATGAAAACAAAAACTACAAAACTAGAAGCTTTACGTTCCGAAACAGAATACTTTATTTTTAAAAAATGGTAATTGGTCAATACAGTTGTTTTGGATCTTAAAAAGTATTGTGTTTACAATGACCCAATGAGATGTATTTCCTCTCTTCACACAATACGTTATCTGAGCAGAGAGAAGCTTACGATTACAGACAGTAGACAATCTTGATGACAATAATAATAATAATAATACATTTTATTCCATGATTTTGGAGCAGCATATGAGAAGGCCCTTGCATTAGATGACCGCAGTGAACGTGAGCGTATGTATGTCTGTAACAGTTTCTTGATACAGTGCCCAGCATAAATGAGTACACCCTCTTTGAAAAGTGAAATATTATACAATATGTCATTGAAAACAACGATATTTCCAGCTTCTGTTGAACTTTTGACTTAAAACAAAGGTTAATAATATAACTCAGATGACATATTTTTCAGTTTTAGTCAAATTAGTGTGGTGCAAAAATGAGTACACCCCACTGTAGGACTCTGAGCAAAGCTACATTATAGGCTCACAATGTCTAATTGAACAAACATTCAATCACAGGTGAGTCTAATTAGTCATTACACAGGTGTTCATTAGGCAGTTGGCTACAAAAGGGTGTTACCTAAAGCAAACCACCCCTTCCCATTTCCCTCACACACAGCATGCAGGACACAGTGTCTCAATGTCACTTTTCAAAGAGGGTGTACTCATTTATGCTGGGCGCTGTACTGTATATTGTGGGGCAAGATTGCAAAGAGCTTTAAATGTGACATAGAATTTTGAAGTTAATCTGCTGGAATATCGGAAGCCAGTGTAGCAACAGAGATGTAATATGGTCTAAAGATTTTGAGCAGCTAATATTGCCTGCCGCAGAGTTTTGGACGAGTTGATGACAGTGGGCGAGTTTGTTTGGGATGCCTGGCAGAATGGTGTTGCAGTAGTCACTGCCTGACATTATCAAGGTGTTGACAAGCACATTAGCAGAGTGTTGTGTAAGTGCAGGGCTCAGCCTGGAGATGTTCCTGAGATGGAAGAATGCAGTTCGACAGACATTACTGATGTGGTTACAGAATAAGAGGGTGTTATCCAAATTACTCCAAGGCTCTTTACCTATTTGGAGGCTGGTATGATGTCCTCACCTTTACACTACATTACATTACACTTAGCAGACGCTTTTATCAAAATGACTTACAAAATAATAATCAAACAGAGGTGTAGAGGAAACACAGAGTAAACAGACTACGTACATACCGCAAGGAGATACATGTGCCTTAAGTACGTTTCCCGGAGCACTTCAGACACACACATCTACACATATAGACTTATACAAACACGAGGCACCCAGGTAAAGAGTTGGTTACTAGAGATTAGTTTTGTTAGGAAGAGAAGCCGTCTCGGAAAAGAAGGGTCTTTGCAAGCTGTTTAATGGGTGCCGAGAGGGATGTCGCTGCTCTTGTAACGACTGGTAGGTTGTTCCACCATTGATGGATAATGACAGAGAAAAGTTTAGACTGGCGTTGCTTTGTGTGAGGAGAGGGTACGGCCAGACGGTTCGTATTAGACGCTCTGGACGGGACATAAGCCTTTAGTATGACTTTGAGATAAGACTGGACGTAAGTATGACCTTGAGAATGACCTTAAGTATGACCTTGAGATAAGCAGGGGCAGATCCTGATGTGACTTTTTAGGTTAAAGTCAAAGCCTTGTGTTGAAATCTGCCAAAGCAGGTTGATGAAGAGTGGAGTGACGTGCCCTTTTATGGTTGATTGAAAACAAGTCGTGCTGCTGCATTCTGGACCATTTGCAATGGTTTGATTGCACAGCTGAGTGACATACTGTATTGGGTCAGGTCCTCACCTACAGCAATTGAAGTAATGTTTTTTTGAAATGTCGCTGTGGTCCGAATAAGTAAAAGTTTAGTTTTATTGCCATTTAATTTGAGGTAGTTTTTGTCTGATGCCTGTATATCATGGAGACAGGCAGTAAGAGCATTTGGTTGCAGGCTGGCAGTGGGACTAGTGGACACATGAAGCTGGGTGTCATCAGTGTATGAGTTAAATTCAAATCCATAGTGCCTGAAAATATTCCCAAGGGGAAGGAGGTAGACAATTAACAGAAGTGGCCCCAGTACTGATCCTTGTGGAACTCCGTTATGGAGAGTAGAGCTTTCATATCGCTGGTCCTGGATCTGGACAAAGAAGGTTCTGTCAGATAAGTAGCTCTTTTAGCCCATTTATTGAAAGCGCCACAGACTCCTATGCTCATTAGCCGCTTTAACAATAATTGATGGGATATTGTGTCGAAAGCCACACTGGGGTACAATTGAATTGGCATTTTTACAAAAAAAAACTTTTAAGGCTTGTGGCTTGGCAGTATGACAAAAAAATTGAGATAGTTGTTTAACATGTATTCTTCTTCATGGACTATATATATTTAAAGTTTTGAGTGAGTGCCCCACATTCATGATCACTGCTTAAAAAAATGGGTTTGTTTTGATGAATAAGTCTTCAATGGTGGGAAGAACTGTAATTCCAATGTGATATTAGGCAACTAGTGTCTCATCTGTCTTACATTACATTTTAGCCTTGTATGACTTGATCAACTTCACCATTTGTTTTTATTTTACTTTTGGTGTAAGGTACCAATAATGAGGAAAAGTTGGATGTAACATTTCTAGCCTGTTTACAGAATGGCACTCTAATACCTCAAACAGAAGAAATGTCTTTGCATCCTATATTGTCCTTCCAAGAGGTCTATAAATATCAAACCCTGAGCTCCTTCAGCCAAAAGAGTTTTTCATTTTATTAACTTCAGACATGTTCTTGTAACATTTCTTGTAACAACAAGTTAGTGTATATAGAACTAACTAATTAAAATCAAGGCTAGGTTCAACTGAAAGGAGAGAACTGGCAATGACTAGTATTTGAATTGAAAGAAAAAAAAATAGTTACAATGTTTATTTAACACTCAGAAGATCTTATGAATCACAGTACAGAAAACAGCATTACCCATTACAGTCAGTCAGTGTAAACGAACAAGTCATTCAAAGTATTCAAGTATTCAAAGTGCAGTATCTGTATCCTGTATATCTCCGGGAGGAGAACAAACATGAAAAAAAAGAGAACAAAGATGTTCCTTGTACGTACTTTGTATTGTCGAATAAAGTAAAAATGAAAGAAATTAGGCCTTTGTCACTCACTACCCGGGCAGTGTGTGTGTGACGTTGGAGATCTTATAAAAAATAAATTCTTATCTGTATCCCCAAGGAAATGTATCCAGAATGCGTCCAGTTCACTGGCTGGCAGATTTTTGGACACTGGCCGCGGTAACACTCCTGAACACGGTTGCTGGCTTGCCATATAACTCTCTCTCTCTCAACAGTGGCAGAGAATGCACAACAAAAAAAGTCAATCTGCACACAGCAGCGCAAAATATCTCATTAGTGACATGCAGGATTCACTTAATACTTTAAGTATATTTACTTTAAACTCAAATATCATTACTGAATCTATTGCAAGTCATGGACTTTAGCAACTCCACAATACAGTACCAGTTCAATAAAATGGCTACCACAGTAATTAGTAATCCAAGTGAACAGTGCAAGGTGGTACATTCACAGAGTTAACCAAATAACCAAATCTTATCTCAACAGCAATTAAGTCATTAGCAGCTTTTTCCGTGTATACCATGTCAAATTACATGTATAACATCTTTACAATGGCCATAAGCCTGAAAACATTAGCCCGTTAGAGTAACCTCTTAGCTGTAAACATGATCCGCAAAGTACTTTAACCTCATGTAACGCCATGCCACTCGTTTAAGCAGAGCACACATGGATGGTCTGAAAAGAAATCTTTGTTCTAAATTGCTACTGTGGATAAGCACAATAACATTATATTTCAGTTAAAATAACATTCCATTTCAATTCTCTCCGACTGTTTTTTTTTTTACTCAACAGATGTCACAAATAAAATAGAACCGAATGGTACGTATTAGGCCTATCATCGTAAAACACACATGACATTTAAATTGTGTGGCTGAGAAAACGAGTTGTGCATATGTAAAATGGGGGGTCGAATTAAATTCTTACATTATGTAATTTAACATAATTCAGAGGTCTTTATGCAGAATTTGTCTGTGTAGGTACCAGGCTATAGAAAATTCCAGCCGGATTGTATGTATTAGGCCTCCCTAGTAATGCACACATGACCTTCAAATTGGGTGGCTGAGAAAACAAAAAGTTGTGCATATGTAAAAGGTGTGTGAAATGAAATCCTTACATGATGTACTTCAACAGAAAAGAGGTCTTTTTGCAGAATTCGTCTATGTAGGTACCAGGCATAGAAAATGGCAGCCGAATGGTACGTATTAGGCCTACCATCATAAAACACACATGACCTTCAAATTGTGTGGCTGAGAAAACAACAAGTTGACCATATGTAAATGGGGGGTCCAATTAAATTCTTACGCCATGTCCTTTGAGAATATCAACAGAGAATTATTCAGAATTTGTCCAAATAGGTACCAGACTACAGACAATGGCAGCCAAATAGTGTATAGTAGGCTTGCCATAGTAATACACACATAACCTTAAAATTGTGTGGCTGAGAAAACAATTTGTGCATATGTAAAAGGAACATGAAATGAAATCCTTACATCATGTACTTTAACATAATTAAGAGGTCTTTATGCAGAATTTGTCTGTGTAGGTACCAGACCATAGAAAATGCCAGCCAAATGGTATGTATTATGCCTACCATAGTAATGCACACATGACAATGACCTTTAAATTGTGTGGCTGAGAAAACAAGTTGTGCATGTCTGATATGGGGGTAACATTAAATCATTATATCATGTCCTTTAAAAATAGCAGCAGGTAATTATTCAGAATTCGTCGAAAATACCAGGTGAATGGTATTTATTAGGCTTACCATCATAATACACACATGACCTTCAAATTGTGCAGCTGAGAAAACAAGTTGTGCATATCTGATATGGGGGTAAAATTAAATCCTTATATCATTTACTTTAAGAAGATCAACAGTTATTTATGTAGAATTCGTCCATGTAGGGAGCAGGCCATAGAAAATGCCAGCCAAATAGTGTATAGTAGGCCTACCATCATAACACACACAGAGCCTTGAAGTAGTGTGGCTGACAAAAATGTAAAAGGGGAGGTCAAATGAAATCCTTACATCCTGTATTTTATTATAATTAGATTGCAGAATTTGTCCGTGTAGGTACCATGCCATAGAAAATGCCAGCCGAATGGTATATACAGTATCTCACAAAAGTGAGTACACCCTTCACTTTCCAACAAAAAAGGGGTATCTTTTCAAGGGACAATGCTACAGAAATAAAATTTTAATATGTTTTTGATTAGTCAGTGCACAGCTTGTGTAGCAGCATTCATTTAGTGTCCTCTGAAAACAACTTTACACACAGGCATTTTTGTCTAAATAGGAGGCCACAAAAGTGAGTACACCCTCAGTGATAACTGCACAAATCAAACACATTGTTTTGGCGTTGGCTGTCGGCAAAATAAACAAATATTTCACAGTCCATGCTGGATTGAACCGACGATTCTCATCTTCAATTTTTCGCTTGTTTACAATAGCGTGAGCTACCATGCATCATCACGTGTATGTTGCTAGGCACATCGTAACGCTGCCCCCTCCACGCCAAATTGGGAATATTTGCTAACTATTTGCACTGTAATGAGTTAATAATATCTGGGAATGCAAAATAAATATTGTAACATTATTAATTGATTGATATTTGGTAAACTAAAATGCATATTAAGTCCTGGAGACTAGTGAACGGTATTTTATTTTTCAAGCGCAACATCACCTCGGCCGCATCTGGGCCGCAGCCTTGCCGCGTCTGGGCCGCATGTGGCCCGCGGGCCGCCAATTGAATAGGCCTGCACTAAGGGCTCTATTTTCACGATCATATGCGCAATATCTAAAGTCTGTCGCGCAAGTTGCTTTGGGGGTGTTCCCGACACAATTTGGTATTTTGACGGCGGGAAAAGTGAACATGTGTGTTTTGGGCGTAACATACAATTAACCAATGAGAATTTATACTCTCATTCCCTTTAAAAGCCAGCGCATTTTACATGGTCTGTTGCTATTACGATGGCGGATTTGCCTGGACGGGAGGAGATCGATCTGCTCGTGTGTGAAGTAAAAGCGCATGAGCAGTTAATATTCGGGGATGGAAAGAATCCCCCCAAACGTCTGCAGGCCAAAGAAGTATGGGAGAACATATCTTCAGTAATTGTGTCCTCCTTTGCCAAGAAGAGAACTTTCGAACAATGCTGAAACAAAGTTAGAAGACGGGGAAACTCAAAGGAAACATCAAAAATAAACGGAAGGTGAAGGTCCATCAATCCATTAGTCCACTAGTTTTCTTTTTGATGATTTGTCCATTTCATTTCTTACAACTTGCCACGCTGTGTATTTAAAACAACAAAATAAATGGTAAATAAACTGCAGAACATTGCAATTGCTGTTTATTTAAAACGACAAAAGACATTGTGAATACAACATTGCTATGAACTGCAAAACATTACTATACTCTCTATATTTGTGCCTGTTTGCTTACTAAAACATAAAAATACATGGCTATACAGGCTATACATGTTGCAACTTTTCTGACAGTTCAGCTCGCCTCTCTTGCGCAGCAGCAGGTGCATCAGGGTTCAAAGCGTTGTGCGCCCCTAAAATAGCTTTTCAGCAGTGCACAACTGACAACTGGCGATAAACCATGGTTTATGCTGATCAACACCAAATATGGTTTTTGTGTCCTCATAATAGCATCTGGTGCGCTTTACGCCAGACCACACCTCTTCTTTTCGCTGACACACCCGTGAGGGCGCAGTGTCATTTGCTATTTAGACAACGTGATTTTTTGCCTAAAAAAATGAACGATGCACTGGCAATGACAGCATGTGCATGTTGCGAATGCACAATGCGCTGCGGCATGATAGGCCTAAGTGTCAATTGCAGAAGTTGCTGTAAAAATTAATGCATGACTGCAGCCAGCATTGCTGCAGAGGTTGCAGAAGTGGGAGGTCAGCTTGTCAGAGAGATGTAAGATGCTGCACAGTGCAACAACACGGTCTGCATGATAATCCTCTGAGAGGAAAGCCTGATCACAAAAAAGCCTGAAAACTGTTTTCTGAAGACACACAGCCTAAAACCATGAATTCCTGAAACCATGTCCTGTGGTCTGACTAGAAAAAATAAACTTGTTTGGCTTAAATGGTGTCAGGCATGTGTGGCAGCAACCTGTTAAACAGTACCATTATAAGTGTGCCTTGCCTAGAATCGAGTTTGGGGCTGTTTCAATGCTGCCAAAACTGGGGAACTGCAGTTCATTGAAAGAATGAATTCCATTATGTGCTGTGACATTCTGAAGCAGAACATGACACCTGCCCTTCGCAAACTGGGACACACAACAGTTTCTTCAACATGATAACAACCCCTAACACACCTCCAAGATGACCACTGCATTCCTGAAAAAGTTGAAAGTGAAGATAATGGAGTGACCAAGTATGTCTCCAGATCTGAACCCTATTGATCACCCATGGGGCATCCTTAAGCGGGAGGTGGAAGAGTACCAGTGTCTAACATCTGCCAAGTCCGTAATGGCATCATGGAGGAATGGAAAAGGATTACAAAAAAAATTAATGATTTTGACACAATTTGGACATGTTCACTTTGGGGTGTACTCACTTTTGTGGCCTGATATGTATACAAAAATGTCAGAAAATCTATACTGCTACACAAGCTTTATATTGACTACTCAAAAACATATCCAAATCATTTGTGTAGTACTGCCCCTTTAAAAGATATAGCCAAGGGTGTACTCACTTTTGTGAGATACTATATTAATACAAACATTGTAATACAAACACAACAAGTTGGTGAAATTAAATTCATATACCATGTCCTACAAGTATATCAACAGGTATGTATGCAAAATTCATCATTCTACGTACCAGGCCATAGAAAATTCCAGCCGCATAGTATATATTAGGCCCATCATTGTAATACAAACATAAACTTCAAAATATGTGGCTGAGAAAACAACAAGTTGTGCATATGTGAGGGGGGTGTGGGGTCAAATAAATTCCTTGTATGATGTACTTTAAGATAATTAAGATGTATGTATGCCAAATTTGTCCATCTAGGTACCAGGCCATGGAAAAAACAAGCAGAATGATATACAGTTCATTAGGCCTACCATAGTAATGCACACAACCTTCCAATTGTGTGGTTGAGAAAACAAGTTGTGCATATGTGATATAGGGGAAAAAGTCTTTATATTATGTCCGTTAAGAATAACAACAGGTAATTACCCAGTATTTGTCCGTGTAGGTATCAGGTCAAAGAAAATGCCAGCCGAATGGTATGTATTAGGCCTACATAAGAAATACACACATCAAGTTCAAAATATGTGGCTGAGAAAACAACAAGTTGTGCATACGAGGGTCAAATGAAATCCTTGTATGATGTGCTTTAAGATAATTAAGAGGTATTTATGCAGAATTCATCTGTGTAGGTACCAAACCATGAAATATGCCTGCTGAATCATATATATTACACATACCATAGTAATACCTACATGACATTTCTGAGATGGGTATAAAAAATCCTTATATAATGTCTTTTAAGAATAATAACAGGGAATTAGGAATTATTCATAATTCGTCCATGTAGGTATCAGGCCATAAAAATGCAAGCCAAATGGTATGTATTAGACATCCCATAGTAATACACACGACCTTAAAATTGTGTGGCTGACAAAACAAGTTGTGCATATGTCAAAAGGGGATCAAATGAAATTCTTACACGATGCACTTTAAGAATATTAACAGGTATTTATGCAGAATTCGTCCATGTATATAAGTATTTATGTAGAATTCGACAGTGTAGGTACCCGGTCATAGACAATGCCAGGCGAATGCTATGTATTAGGCCTACCATAGAAATATCTATATTACCTTACAATTGTGTGGCTAACAAAACAAATTGTGCATATATAAAAGGTGGTCAGATGAAATCCTTACATGATGTACTTTAAAAATATCAACAGGTATTTATGCAGAATTCGTCCATGTAGGTACCATACCATAGGCAATGACAATCGAATGGTATGTATTAGGCCATATGAGAACCAAAAAAGCATTAATGAGATATGACTTTCATTTTCACCATTTTCCAAAATGGCAGAAAAGTTTAAAAGTTATACATACAGTTCAAAAGTTACATGCATAAATGCACTTCCAACTTTGACCAGTTGGTGGCGCTAGAGTTTGAGGTAAATGGTTCTGCACAGTCAGAACAGGATGCTGAGTCCATATCCTTACAATATGTCAAAGCATTGCTGAGATATGAGCTTACTTCCTGTTTGCCAGTCTGTTTGCCTGTCTGCTGAACAACAAGATATGTTAAGGCGTTCATGAGATGTGACTATTGACTACTGGTGGTGCTAGAGAGTATGAAGTAAACGGTTCTGTATGGTAAGAACAAGGTCCCAAGTCCTCATACAAAGTTTGGTTACGATATGTCAAAGCATTAATAATATATCACTTCTGACCACTGGTGGCGCTAGAGAGTTTGAAGTAAATAGTTATCTGTGTTCAGAACAGGCTCCCGAGACAATATACCAAGTTTGGTTATGAAACGTTAAAGCAAAGCTGAGATAAAAGCTCACTTCCTAATTGTCGGCTTCACCACTGAATTTGATCATCTGATGCGAAAAGCTTACAAGGGCCATCATTGGGACATGCCAAACTATAATTGAACATCCCAATGTATTCTTAAACCAAAACACATTAAGAGATATGAGCCAAAACACATTTTTGCTAATTATAGCGCACATTAGTAGCCAAACCCCATCAAATTTGTTGTACCGTCTTGCAAAGGGGTCCAGAGTCATGTGACCAAGTTTGGTTACGATATGTCATAATATTGCCAAGATATGAGCTCATTTCCTGTTTCCTCAACTTTACTTGCCTGTCCCGGGCAAGCAATGGCAAAAATCCGCCAAAACTTTTGGCCTTTGAAGGTTTAATTCCATATTCAACATTTTCTAAAATGGAAGAAAGGTTTGGAGGTGAAAATTGACAGCTCATTATGACCGCACTGCGGTGGTCATACCACGTACTGCTATGCGGTACATCTAGTTGAATTTGGCATGAGTTGGTGGTGCTAGAGAGCTTGAAGTGTCGACATGAAACTTGCTGAAAAGCATTATGGGACCATAACAAAGTTTTATTTTCAATACTAACAAGCAAAAAGAATGTAAATACGGCAAACACTAAAAATGTATGTGCAAGGAGAAAAGTAAAAGTCAAAACGGTGCCTGTAGAGAGAGGGAACAACTGGTTGCATGATCAGGTGCCTCTTATGCCAACACAGGCCAATTAGGCCAGCTGCCACACCTGAATACAATTTCCACCTAGGAGGCAATAAGGAGTAGAACAACTACATCCCACAAGCAGGGTTGTAGCTGGTGGACGTTGACGGTCTGTGTACGTCGCGGCCTTCCCATGTCCGTTATGAATTAAAAAAAATTAAAAAACAGAAAACGACCTGTATTTTGTTTAACATCAATGCACAGAAAACAGAAATAGACTTATATTTTGTTGTTTTTCTTGAAATCTAAAAAACATAAACCTGAAAAGGCTCTTTACTTGACTTTAGGTGGTGTGGGAAAAGGAAATTTGGAATGGAGAAAAACATTGCTTCTTTTCCATTCCCGAGTTTGCCTTGAGGACTTTTTGCAGGAAGTCGGAAGTTGTGCTTTCCTGCGAGCGTCACAAAGCCAGAGAAGACTACCTCAATGGAGAAGACATTTGTATGTAGCCATTTCTTAAATGCAACATGTCTTTAGACCAATACTCGTATTTTATAAAAAAAACAAGAGATTAAGTGGGATGGCCTGTGGCGATATTGCTGCAGCACTGACAGGCCACTATGGTGCCTTAAGAGGCTTTTCAGAGAGAAATGTACAGGCAACTAGAAAGTGAAGTGGCAAAAGCTACTGAAGAGGTGTGGTGTTTGCCACAGTATAAATAAAAATGTTTTATGTTCCGTTATTCCAAAAGACTGCGTAGCGATGTATATCCTTGAGATGTCCTTATTATAGTTGCCATGTCAACGATAAACAGACTGCAGCTGGAAGGTCCCCTTAACCTTTGTTGAAAAGAAAAATCATTAATAACAAAGCTGGTTATTGTTCTACAGTATTTTTGCTTAGTATTTTTGCTACAGTATTTTTGCTTTTGTCAGTAGGCTGGGATTATTTCAGTATAGGGTTGTCACGATACCAACATTTTCTTACTGGTACCAACATGTATTTCAATACTTTTCTATACTTTTCGATACTTTTTCAAATAAAAAGAGAACACAACAATGTAATGACTGACTTTATTTTAGTAGAACATCTTAAAATAACTAGATGTACCGCATAGCGGTACCTGGTATGACCGCCGCAGTGTATTAAAGTGTGGGAACTGCAGGTATGATGAGTTTATGGTAGGTCAGTGTTGTGAGGTGAGAGTTTGTGTGGAAATGATTTGCTGGAAGTGGGCATGGATGTGGGTTTTGAATGAATGACATTCTGTGTGTTTGTGTATATTTTGTGTAGTTCCCACCTTCTCGGTCCAAGATATTGGCAAAGTAAAATCACAATTTTTGCATTTAACTATATCACTAGGTGGTGCTATGCTTCGAGTGTTTATGGAATGGGTCGATACGCCTCTTTAACACGGTCCCACCCTGCCTCAAGTCCTCCACCATTGTCCCCGTGCCCAGAAGCCCCACATTATAAAAGACACTTCACACCTTGGCAACACCCTGAATGAACTGATGCTTTCAGGCAAGCGGTACAGATCAATCAGAGCAAGGACAAATACCCAACTTCAATAACCTGTCTTAGGGCTCTATTTTCAGGATCATATGCGCATTGGGGGCATTCCCGACACAATTCGGTATTTTGACGGCGGGAAAAGTGAACATTGCACCAGTCACATTGTTCAAAAGGGTTGGTCTTAAATTACTTCATTAGTCATGGGTGTGTTTTGGGCGTAACATACAATTAACCAATGAGATTTTATACTCTCATTCCCTTTAAGAGCCAGCGGGCGCATTGTCCATGGCCTGTTGCTATTACGATGGCGGATTTACCTGGATCGAGACCGATCTGCTGTGTGTGAAGTAAAAGCAGTGCAGAGCAGTTAATATTCGGGGATGGAGTATGGGAGGAAATATCTTCAGTAATTGTGTCCTCCTTTGTCAAGAAAAGAACTTTCGTACAGTGCCGAAAGCGGTACAACAACGTTAAAAGACGGGGAAACAAAAGCTTTAAACTCAAAGGAAACATAAAAAATACACGGAAAGTGGAGGTCCATCAAGTCTTCTTTTTGATGATTTGTCCATTTCATTTCTTACAACTTGCCACGCTGTTTATTTAAAACGACAAAGAAATCGTAAATAAACTGCAGAATATTGCTATAAACTGCAAAACATTGCTATACTCTCATTATTTGTGCCTGTTTGCTTACTAAAACATAAAAGTACATGGCTATACAGGCTATACATGTTGCAACTTTTCTGCCAGTTCAGCACGCCTCTCTGGCGAAGCAGCAGGTGCATCGCGCTTCAAAGCGTTGTGCGCCCCTAAAATAGCTTTTCAACAATGCGCAACTGACAACTGACAAAAAACCATGGTTGACGCTGGTCTATAGGAATATGGTTTTTGCGTCCTCATAATAGCATCTGGTGCGCTTTGTGCCAGACCACACCTCTTCTTTTCGCTGACACGCCCGTCACGGCGCAATGTCAACAACGTGATTTTTTTGCCTGAAAAAATGAACGATGTGCTGGCACAGAATAGCAATGACAGCATGTGCATGTCGCGAATGCACAATGCGCCGCGGCAAAATAGGGCCCTTAATGTTGGTTAAACAAGTGGTGCCTGAAATTCATTTTTACCATGAACTGTGTGCATGAGGCTGGTTGTAGTGGACTGTTTGAATGTATGAGATTTGAAGTGTGGGTGTGATGTCTGTGTGCATTTGGGCTCAGGCCACTGTCTTTTACCTTATTTATTTTACCTTATCTATTGCACTGACTGGTAAGCACTGTTAATTTTGTTGTGACCATGACAATAAAGACATATTCTATTCTATATTATTCTATTCTAAATTTCTTTCCCTGAATTCAGTGTGCGATCTGGGTGCTTGTCCTGTAGGTGTTTGGCTAAGTTGGAGGTGTTTCTGCCCTTAGCCATGCATGTTTTAAAACACCGTTTACACAATGGTGCATCAGCATCAATTGCCTCGCCTTGCTCATTTGTTTTTAACCCGAAGTACTGCCATATGGCACTTTGCGCCTCTGGTTTGTGTGTGGTGGAAGCAGCCATTCTCCCCTCAGTGCTCCTCCATCTCTTGGTCGCCAATGTCTTTTTTCTCTACAAGCTCCGGCTTGCTCCTCGTCCTCTCAGCTGTTACAATGTCACGACGTTGTAACGTTACAACGTCACGTGCAAGTACCGGTCCTATCCAATTGCAGTAAAATACCATTCTAAATGCCTCAGTACCGCGGTACCAAATCAGTAACGGTTTACCGTGCAACCCTACTTCAGTATGTTGCACAGTGTGACGGTCACGGACAGACCATACATTTCCCCTGCTTTGGTGACTGAGAGTCAGCCTTTGTTCAATGTGGACTCATGTACGAACTCCCACATACGCCAACATGGACACTTTGTTTGCAAATGTGCTATGCTATGGCTGTTAGGTATAAAGGGTACAAACTAATAGCCTGACTGAGCGGTTTAACCAGACCCTTAAGGAGATGCTACGCAAGTTTGTGGATGAATCAGGCTCTGACTGGGACAGCTGGCTCCCTTATCTCCTTTTTGCTTATCGCTAGGTGCCACAGGCCTCAACCGGATTTTCACCATTTGAATTTCTCTATGGACAAGATGTGAGAGGCCCCCCTGCACTCTTGAAGGAGACCTGGATGAAGGAGAAGATCCCAGACGCCCGAGAGGCTGAAGAGCATCTCTTGCAGCAGAACCTTGAGCAAGGCCAGCAGCGGCAAAAGTCCTACTACGATCGCAGAGCTCCTGTCTGAAGTTTTAACAAGGGGGACAAAGTGTTGGTGATGCTGCTAAGTGACTCCAGTAAGCTATTGGCCAAATGGCTAGGCCCTTTTGAGGTGACCCGGAGCCTGGGGTTGACAACATATGAGGTCAGCAGGACAGAAGCACTCCAGACGAGTGTTGCACGTTAACCTCCTGAAGGAGTGTGCCCAGGTGTGAGCGCTGAGATGCTGATGATCCGTCGGGTGCAAGAAGAGGATGAGGTCGAGGAGCTGTAACTTTAGCAGTGGTGGGTGCCCTTGATCTTGATCATCTCTCCCCTGACCAGCATGTGGCCATCAGGCGCCTATGTGGACCCCACCTGTTAAAAGAACAACCAGGCCACACTCAGCTGGTAAGCCATCATGTTACCCTGTGTGAGGGAGCAGTTCTGCGTCGCATGAGTTACAGGATACCAGAGCGACTCTTTGATGGGCAAGAAACTGATCAGACATTGGCTAAGGGGATTATTGAAACGTCCAGCAATGAGTGGTGCAGTCTGATAGTTCTCGTCCTGAAGAAGGATGGCAGTCTTCAGTTCTGTGTCAATTTTAGGTACTTAAACTCTGTCTCAAAGTTTGATTCAGATCCTACCCCAAGAATTGAGGACCACATATATGCTCTTGGGCCAGCGAACTGGGTGACCACGTTAGACTTTGCCAAGGGATACTAGCAGGTCCCCCTGAGTGCTGCTGCCACCTTTCAGAAACTGATGGATCAGGTGCTGGAGGGTACACAGCGATATGTGGCAGGTTACCTCAATGATGTAATCATACACAGTACGTCGTGGATTATACAGGCTATACAGCAGTGCCCTTTGCCCCAGACCAAGACTCAGGTGTGGTCATTTTTAGGCATGGCCGGAATGCAATTTGTTTTTCAGACAGACACCTCTGATACAGGCTTGGGTGCAGTGCTTTTACAAGGTGAACCAGGTGAGAGGCATCCGGTGGCGTACATCAGCCGGAAGTTGCATCCGAAGGAGGTGCGATACTTGACTGTCGAGAACGCAATCAGGTACTACTTTCTTGGCCGTGAGTTCCAGTTGGAGACAGATCATCGACCTTTAGAGTGGAAGGACCGCATGCGGGATTCTAATATGAGGATTACCAGGTGGTACCTGTCCATGCAGCCCTACCAGTTTACCATCCACCACATCCCAGGGAAGGTTTAACGCCACTGCAGATTTCCTCTCCCGCCTGCCGGCGTGAGACCAGGGGATGGGGGGTGTGTGACGGTCACGGGGGGTGTGTGACGGTCACGGACAGACCGCACATTTCCCCTGCTATGGTGACTGACAGTCTGCTTTTTTTCAACGTTGACTCATGTACGAACACCCACATACACAAATACAAACATACACACATACGCCAACTTGGACACTTTGTTTGTAAATGCGCTATGTAGCTACGGCACTATTAGAAAATGTTTCCCTCACAAGACCAACATTGTTGTGCTGCTATAACGGACATTTATTGAAATAAAAACGCTAGACAGATAATGTCATATGCTTAGCGTTTTATTTGAACTTCGAGTATCCGGAATTTTAGGTGCAAAGAGAAAGTAAAATAGTATGGCATACCGGAGTTTTGTGAGCTTCCTGGTGGACGAGTTGCTTGTGTGGCAAAAGAGTGCTGTCAGGAAACATAGACTATTATGTTTCAACCATAAACGGACCAGGCCAACTTGCTGCAGCGTCATGGGGAGATCTGAGACGGCCCTGATCAAGCTGCCTCTGTTTCGATGTTTTCTGTGACATTGTATACTTTACATTTTTTATATTCATGTTGTCAATCTGCGGGTTAAACAGTGTGGATTGTCCTTATGATGTATCAGAGTTAAATTATTGTTTGTGTTTAGTGACTGTTATGTGTTCCCCTTGCATGTGAGAATGGTGCTGGTCACCTCCTATATGTATGTTAGTTTAGTCCTATGTCTTTAGTCTAGTGTTCATTCTTTGAGTGTCTTTGAGTTTGCTGGTGTATTTGTTCTCTGCTGTAGAGGCATAGCAATCACTGCGTGCACATGGACGAGTTGAAACTGTTTGGAAATGGTTTGGGATCGTATCGACTTCATGTGCACAGGATGAAGATCGTATAGGGATTGGTTTCACGAAACCACTTTGAACCCCAGGCTTAAGCCGATGTTAAACCACTTGGTGCCGCCTTGTGCACGGGATCGGATTGGATTCACGTACTGTGCATATTAGCCTGGGCACGCCCATACTTCCTGTGCTGCTGCATTTGCATTTCGCCTGCAAAGTCAGTCTGGCCAAGCTGCCTGTCTACACCGTATCTACATTAACAGAGAAACTGGGACCAATGAAAATCTAGCATTTCAAAAAGGCAATGACGCGGTGGTTTAGCGACCGGAAATCAGTCACTGTCAACATGGCGGACGTGGAGCAACGGCAAGATTTCAATGCAGCTGTAGCTGCTGTTGTTAGCCAACAAAGTCTACAAAGAAAATCTCCTTGGCATTGTTGGCGACAAGGTTCATCTGACTTATAAATGGTAAGTGTTGTCAAGTCAACCCAGTTTACAGTGTGTAAATAGCAGAACAACACAGTAATATCTTGCAAAGTTGTGGAGCTATTTCATTGACAAAATAGCTGCCCGTTACATTGTCAGTGATAGCATATGGAATTTCGAGCTTTTGTGCAGTTACGTTTTTGTTTACTCATATGCACGTTACTATTCTCTGTCTTATACATGGACACTAATGTGATTGGTCGAAGCTTCGTCCAGTAGCAAACACAGGCATTTCACACACGTGGGTTAAGCCCACCCTCTGAGAAATGGGTTTACAACACAGCTTGGCCAGACCAATGTTCGCAGAGCATTGATAAGTCGCGTTAGCCAGGCTATGTGCATATATCAACGAAACCAAAAAGTCTGTTTGTTTCTTCATACAGACTTCCAAACACAGCAGAATGCACAACATGTATGCGAATGCGTCAAACTCCTCGAACACCATCTTTGTATGCCGCCAGATAGTTTGTTTGTTGTCTTTATTTAGTAGGAATAGTGCAGAGCCCATAGAAGATGTGCCAGAGTATTATGTTTTTGTTTAGACCACCTTATGGTTTAAGTGGGTAATAATATCAGGTGAAAGGAGGAGGCTATGTAAATACATTTGCACTGACTGACTTAAGATTTTCTTTAGCTGCTGTTTGGCAATGTGGGATAACCGGAATGAGAGGTGAAAAGTTCAGTCTCCTCTACGTGTCATCTGTATGCACTGTAGGCATATGTGTGCAGTGCTGTAGTTTGTGCTGTTGCGTATCTTACCTGCGTAGCAGCTTTGTTGTGGGCAAATGTTTACTTGTGTTATGTCCATTATTGTAGTTATGTCATTAGTCACGTTATATCCAACATTGTAGCAGCTAGCATTGTAAATCCTATCAGCCTGGGTTGTTATGGCTACGGCCAGAGCACACAAGACAAAAGGCTGAACTCCATGTGCACTTGGATTTTGAGACAAACCACCCTTTGGGTAGCAACACCCAAACCAATCCTAATCCAAACCGATCCTACCATGTGCACGCAGTGAATGTTTTTGGGACATTTGAGCTGGTAAATTTTGTGAAACTTCTTTTGTAAAAATCTATTTTTCTAAAAATAACTAGAACCAAAAAAAAGTATTTTGCTTGGGCTGGTTGTCTCCCTCTTCATTTTTTGGCCTGATCCACTTGCCCCTAGTGCTGTCTGCTTGTGCATTCCTTTACAAACAGTTGCATAGTTGACACATGACTGTGCAAAGCATTTCATCTTTTTAACGCACAAGTACACAAGGGAATTGGAATCCTTCCAATCTTTGCCACGGTCATGTCCTCCTCCCCGCTTTGCGCCCTTGAACAAAAAGTAGCTGTCAATGGTACCTGTCACAACTACACACTATGTACATGGGTAGAACAATGGGAAATAAGCCATCTCCCGTTTTCTGTGTATTGATTTTAAATCAAAAAATGAAATCAAATCAAATCAAATCAAAACGAAAATCAGATGGCCGCAACGTACACGGACCGTTGACAACTACAGAAGCTCCTGACTTTTAAATTATGACGTGGGCTACTAGTGCTATGGCATTCTATGCCAATATTTCCCCCTTCAAGCAGGTTCGAATCCTCTTTGTGCCGTCTTTCTAACTTCAACTTGATTTTGCTTTTGTATTTCGACATTTTCATCAATGGAAGTGGGCATGGACATGTGATTTTCATACAAAGGAAAACGAATTTTGTCTTTAAATCACAGTGTTCTATGAATAGTAACAAAATGTGATCTTGTACAGTGATGCGCAGGTCAATATTACCCCCACACTCAAGCAGCTTCACTGGCTCCCAGTGAAGTCCCGCATTTCATACAAAATCCTACTGCTCACATACAAATCACTCCATAACCTTGCCCCCCAGTACCTCTCAGATCTTCTCCAGCCCTACTCTCAATCTAGGTCCCTGAGGTCCTCTGGCAAAAATCAGCTTGTCATCCCCCGGTCCAAGTTACGGACTTTTGGTGATAGAGCCTTCTGTATTGCTGCCCCCACTCTCTGGAACAGTCTACCTCTCCACATCCGCCAAGCCCCCACTCTGGCTACGTTCAAAAAGCACCTCAAGTCCCACCTTTTCACTGAGGCCTATGGTCCTTAACCCCTCCCTCCTCCCCTCTCCCCTTTCCTTAGCCCCATCTAGCTCTGTAAAGCGACCTTGGGTTTCATGAAAGGCACTATATAAATCCAAGTCATTATTATTATTATTATTATTAATGTTTGAACGACCCGCAACCGACCGACATTTTCAACTAACACGCCCACAACTCGGACCGCAAAAAAATTGTGAAAAATTGTACCCAACCTGCTTCCTGACCTGCATTTTAAAAAGTAGTCTATGCTCTTGATTAACTTTGTGGCATCATCACAACATTACATAGCGACATTATTGAGTTATATACACTACCGGTCAAAAGTTTTAGAACACCACACTTTTTCCACTTTTTTACTGAAAATCATTCAGTTTATTGTGTCATTGCACTCTAAAAATGAAAGCACAGAAGAAATAAGCAATTTAAGTTAAATCATGAAATCAATGTATAAACCAAAATGTATTATAAACTTTTGACTTATCAAAGTAGCCACCTTTGGCAGATATAACAGCTGAGCATACTGGTGGCATTCTTTCTGCAAGAAAAATCAAATATTCTTCATAAAGTTCTTCCAAAGTTTGTTGCAGAAGTTCCCAGAAGTGTGTGGCACTTGTAGGTTGCTTGACTTTCACTCTTCTGTCCACTTTATCCCAAACCAGCTTGATGGGGTTTAAGTCTGGAGATTGTGCTGGCCACTCCATGTTTTCAAGCTTACCATCTTGTTCTTTTTTCCAGAGGTAGTTTTGGTATAGTTTGGACTAGTGTTTTGGGTCATTTTCTTGCTCTGACCAACTAGGCCGCAAACCCGAGGGTATTGCATGGCGCTGCAGAATGCTGTGGTAGCCATGTTGGTTGAGGATGCCGCTCACTCTGTACAAGTCACCAAGCCTGAATCCAGCAAAACAGCCCCAGACCATCACACTTCCTCCTCCATGTTTGAAAGTTGGTGTCATACACTGTGGAACCATCCTTTCGCCTACTCAATGGCGTGCAGAGGTCCTGCGTGATGAACCAAAGATTAGAAATTTTGATTCATCAGTCAATAATACCTTCTTCCAGGCTTCAGTAGTCCAATGACTGTGTTTCATGGCCCAGGAGAGCCTCTTTGCCTTATTCTGATGTCTTAGCAATGGCTTTCTTGCTGCAACTCGTCCTGTCAAACCTGCAGCAAGTCTTCTCTTCACAGTTCAAACTGAGACTTGCTTACTACGACCACTATTAAGCTGTGCTTAAAGTTGTTGTCCTGTGAGCTGCTTATCACACAAGTTGTTAACTCTTACAGATGTGTTCTCTGATTCTATTGTGGCTTTGAGTCTGCCAGACCACTTCCTATCAGTTTCCCCCAGTTTTTGAGTGTCTTTTGATGGTGAAGAAAACTGTACTCACTGACACCTTGACTTTCTTTTGCAATTTTCCTGTAGGAAAGACTAACACTTTTAAGTGTTATGATGGTCTGATTTAACCTTCATTGCTGCTGATCAGGTAACCCACTTTGTGTTCCCTGAAAAAGGCCTTTTTGTATAATTCTAAAATGTACACTATTTTTCGGTTTTAGGTAACCCATTTTTTTAACCACTGGCTGTTCAGTGCTTACCTTTGTACCATTTCAGGGTATTCATTGAACTTTCACTACTTGAATTGCAATAAATAACTGGAAAAATTAGGGTGTTCTAAAATGTTTGACCAGTAGTGTATATAAGTAGTCAGTGTTGGGAAGGTTACTTTAGAAATGTAATTTGTTGGAGATCACGTGACCTGTCGATGGCGATACAACCCTAAAAGGGAGCTCTGCTGGATATTCGCTAAATCCTGTATCATCCTTCATTTCTAAAACAGTGTAACAGAATCTTTAATGATAGATACGTAAAATGTCCCTCAATTCACAATTTGCAAGAGAAAGGGAGCATGAAAAATCTCCAGAAAAGAAGAAATTCAAAGATTCCGGCAACATCACGAGGGAAGAGTTGAACACAGCTGTCCTAGCTAGTGTTAAGCTAGCACTGTCTGAACAAAAAGAAGAGTTAGATAAAACCATATCTGCTGCGGTAAGACACGCATTTGATGCCCTACTGACCCCACAACTTAATGCCATCAGAACCGACCTGGACAGCGCTAAAGAGTCGATTGATTCAGTCCAAAGGGAAGTCCGTCAACAAGACAACTGTATGGCTACACTGCGAGCTAGGTGCGACATGATCCAGGCAGCAGCACGCTCTAACAAGGATCAAATCAACTTGATGACCATAAAAATGAATTTAATGATAAACTTGTGGAACTGGAAGACAGAAGTAGGCGATCAAACATTCGTCTTGTTGGCTTAAAGGAAGGAGAGGAAGGTGGTGATCCTATAGCATTTCTAAAGGCTCACCTCTCACAATGGATACCTACACTGAAAGACCGAGAGATTGCCATCGAAAGAGCCCACCGAGTGTTCTCCAATGAACAGAAAGGCAACCGTCCTCGTACACTCATTTTCAAACTTCTAAATTATGAAGACCGAAAAGCTATTCTCAACGGAGCCAGGGCTGCGTACCCAGTTAAACACCAGCAGGAACGGATCCTCTTCTTCCCCGACTACAGCGCACTGACAACTAAACGAAGAAAGGAGATGGGCGAACCGAGGAAGACAATGGAAAGCCTGGGTCTACAACCGTTTCTACGCTACCCAGCGATGCTCAAGATAACCTACAATGGCCATCAACTTCTTCTCCAGTCCCCCACCGACGCTGCCAAGTTTTTGCAGGACCATTTCCCACACCTGCCAGACACGAACATGGATACTACTGCGCCACCTCCACCGGCCTCCGACAACTCTCCCCCCAACTCCCACTCATAAGCATCGCAACGGAGCTGTGACGAAACACTTGGGTAAAATACAAAAAGAGAGACTGTGTTGCTTAACTTTGCTTGCTGTCTAAAAACGTCACTGACAGAATGATGCGGTTGTTGTGCATCTATCTTGATATGAGGTTGGAAGCCTAGCTCACGCTGCTGTGCGGGTGTAAACCCCAGGTACAAGGTCAAACTGCAGGACATCTAATTGACCCCCCATTTCTTTTCCTTTATAATTTTTTACTACTATTATTTATTATTTTTTGAAATAACGTTTGCTTTCATACTTCACAACTTTGGGTTCATTAAGCCGGGGGGCTGTTTTAAGCTGTTAAGCTGTTTTGGTCCAGCTGAAATAACGATAGCGAATAGCCAGATGTGCCGCTATGGAGAAGTCACATTATCGAAATAATGTTTTGAGTTACAAGCCTAGGGGAATTATAGTTTACCCCTGCGGTTTGTTAGTTCTTTTGTATGTTCTCCGTACAATGTTTATATTAGGGAAAGTTTTACTCATTCTTACTCTTACTAGAATGGTTTTCAACACAGACACTGACCAATGCTCAACCTACAGCAGACCTTACAATGTGGATCTAACCTTAGATTTCATACTTTCCTCCAGCTGTCTAGTAGTAGTCATTATCGATGACAAACTGTAATATTTTTACCTGGAATGTCAATGGCCTTAACTCGCCGATCAAACGAACTAAATGTCTGGAATACCTACGCCGCAAACAAGCTGACGTAGTCCTTATACAAGAATCTCATCTGAAGTCATGTGATGTATACCGTTTCCAAAATAAATACTACAAAGTTGCGGCTGCTTCCAGTGCAGTCTCCAAAACCTGCGGCGTTATCATCCTACTACGCAGGAAATTCTCATTTAATATAGAGGGGACAGGAGCAGACACTGACAGTCGTATGACATATCTGCTGGGCTCGTACAACAACATTAAACTTGCGCTTGTGTCCCTATATGCTCCGACCGATTTTGACCCCATTTTTCTCCCGAAAATAACCCGACCGATCTAGACCGATCTCGTCTGACTCCCACCGATCGTAGTTACAAAAGTCTGAACACTTTCATTTCGGACTTAAACCTATGCGATGCTTGGCGCTTTGCGAATGACAATCTGAAAAACTATACATTCTTTTCTTCATGGCACAAGACGTACTCCCGAATAGATTACCTTTTCCTGTGCAACTCTCTCATTCAAGACTTAAACTAGTCGACATATTGCCAATACTGCTGTCTGACCACTCTCCTGTTATATGTAACCTGGCACTCAGCCCCGCCCCTTCTTGTTGTAGGCGCTGGCGTTTTAATACTTCTCTCCTCCAGAGTGACAGCTTTATTTTACAGCTTAAAAGCAATTTACCTCTGTTTATAGAAGCGAATCAGAATTCTACCAATACGCAAATACTATGGGAAGCTATTAAATGTTTTATAAGAGGCAACTCTATTTCATTTGCATCTTTTAGAAACAAATCGAGAATTAAGGCATCTGAGGAACTTGAGACAAAAATAATTTCTTTAGAAACTGAACTAAAACAGTCATTTAATCAACAGAATGCAAATATACTGGCGTCACTTAAGTCAGACTACCATGCACTGCAGCTGGAGAAGGCTGAATTTGCTATGCATCGAACTAAAACAAACTATTACTATAATGGTGAGCGGCCCAGTAAACTTCTTGCTTTAAGGTTGAAACACAATGAGGCTATGTCCACTATTACTGCTATCAAAAAGGATGATGCCCTTATCACAAAACCTGAGGATATTAACAGTGTTTTTAAAAATTATTACACTGATCTCTATAGCTCAGAATCTACCTTTGATGAAAATAAATGCAGACAATTTCTATCATCCCTGAACCTCCCGAGGTTACAACGGTCTCAAATCCAGGCTTTGGATGCACCCATAACGCTGGAGGATTTAAAGACAGTGTTGGGCTCCATGCAGAAGGGCAAATCTCCAGGCCTAGATGGCCTGCCACCAGAACTATATTCTGAACTTTGGAAAATAATTGGCCCTCACATTCTAAATTCCTTCAACTACGCAATTGAACAGGGCTCCCTACACAGAGATCAAAACACTGCTTTAATATCTCTTCTACTTAAAAAGGGTAAGGACCCACATCTGTGCAGTAGCTTCCGCCCTATCTCACTTATATCTACTGACGCGAAATTGTATGCAAAAGTTCTTGCTAAGCGCCTTGAAGCAGTTACGGATGAATTAATACACTACGACCAGACAGGTTTTATGTCTGGTAGACTAGCCTCTGATAATATAAGGCGTCTGCTTAATATCATTGATGTCTCTCCCTCATTTGAGGAATCATGTGCGGTATTCTCCCTAGACGCAAACAAGGCCTTCGATCGCGTCTCATGGCCTTACTTATGGTCAGTCCTTGAACAATTTGGATTTGGTAGCCAGTTCATACATATGATAAAAGTTCTATATAATGAATCTACAGTGACGGTCAGTACTGGACAGACACGTTCCATCCCCTTCAAGCTTCACAGAGGCACCAGACAGGGTTGCCCCCTCTCCCCTCTATTGTTTGCTTTGTTTCTTGAGCCCTTAGCTCAGGCCATCAGACTGGATGCCACTCTATCACCAATTTCAATCAAAGGCGTAAACCATCATATATCCCTGTATGCAGATGAAATTGCTCTTTATTTATCTAACCTAACAGAATCGATTCCAAGGTGTCTTAAGATCTTTCATGACTTTAGCCATTTTAGTGGCTACAAAATTAACTGGTCAAAATCTGTCTTAATGCCCCTTAATGATGCTGGGAAGAATATATCTTTGCCACCCAACATACCTGTTGTTTCAGAATTCACATATCTGGGTATAAGGATATCTACGTCACTCCAGCAAATAATAAAGCGGAACTATACACAAATATTTCATAACATTAAGGATGACTTGCAGAAATGGACGCCACTAAACTTAACAATACAAGGCCGAATTGCCACTGTAAAAATGAACATTCTCCCCAGGTTAAACTTCATATTTGCCATGCTCCCACTCTCTCCCCCCCAGACATTCTTTCCTGAACTGAAGCGTCTAATCTCTGCATTTGTTTGGAACAACAGACGCCCAAGAATTAAACTTTCCTTATTATAGCAGCCTAAAGGCAAAGGAGGCCTCTCCCTTCCAGACCTTAAACTGTATTTTTGGGCATTCCAGATTAAGTCCCTGAGAGTATGGATGGACACAAAAAGTGGTATGGCGAAGCTTAGAGGAGCAGTCTGTACATCCTTACCATTTAGAAGATGTTTTATTTATTGGAAAACCAAAGGGACAGTCAAACACTAAGTATAACTACATTGTTCTTAATTTACTTAACATATGGCATGATATTGAAACTTATATGGGCAACTCCTTGAAACTCACCGAGCAGTCTCTCATATGGAATAATTACAATCTTCTGACTGGTAACAAACCATTCACTTGTAAAACATGGTCAGACAAAGGTGTTACTCATTTAAGAAACATATTTAATGAGAATGGCCTCAGGACATTCCAGGATCTAACACACAGCTACTCACTACCTGGCTCATCTTATTTCATGTATCTTAGGTTAAGATCTGCACTTAAAGCCTATGGTGTCCCTTGGGGGAAAAACCTCACCCCTCATCCACTCCTAAAGTGGCTACTTTTAAACATATATAGATCTGTCTCACCTATATATGGGGAACTACTAGCTCACACCTACAAACCGCCCCCTGTTACTCTAATATGGGACAAAGATTTATCTAAATACGGCTCCACTCCCAACTGGACGTGGGTATGGGAGGGCATTCCCACAGTGTCTAAAAATCCTGCGCATCAGTTAATCCTGTTTAAATTTATACAGAGAGCCTACACCACACCATACCTATTACACAAAATGGGAAGAATCACAAGTCCTTTATGCACACATTGTAACTGTCAACAGATTGGTACATACTTTCACATGTTCTGGGAGTGTTCTGTAATATCAAAATTTTGGGACTTTGTATCTAGGACGATATCAGACATGATCCAGACAGAATGCCCCAAAACACCTGATTTATATTTACTGAATGACGATTATTCCTTGGACCTCAGTGCCACACAAAGACGGACCCTGTGTGTTGGCCTGACAGCTGCCAAGAAGACCATTCTAAAACACTGGTTTAACCCTCAACTACCCATGAACTCTGCTTGGCTTTCAGACTTTAAGACTTGTGCTGCTGGAATGCTCCACAGCAAGAATGAATAAAGCCAAACCCCACACCATCTCCTCATGGGACATTGCAGTGGAAGAACTCTCTGAACTGTTGTCAGTGTCTGTACTTTAATTTGTGGTCAGTGTCAATGTTTTAATTTGGGGTCAAATATTATCATGTCTTTTTCTTTTGGAATAGTCTATTTTCTGAGCTCACTTTCCCTGCTGTATATAGTTTCTATGTTTTAATGTTTTAATAATTTACTGTATACCTTTTTATATCTTTCTATTCAATAAAATGTTGATCACAAAAAAAAGAAATGTAATTTGTTACAGTTACAAGTTACCCTGTTTAAAATGTAATAGTAATGTAACTTTTTGAATTACTTTATCTGAGTAACGTAACTTATTACTTTTTGATTCCTTTTTTATTACTTTTCAAATGTTTTCATGATTTTGTCCCTGTAAACATTTTAACAGAAAGCCCCACATCCAACTGTGGAGGGAAATGGCAACAGGGATGTTTTGTAGGCTACGGTAGCCTAAGAAAAACACACGAAACAGCTTTTTTTAAAAAAAAATATAGGCTGTTTTAGCAAGGTTTTGCTGACAATGTTAAGATGTAATTCAAATTGTAATTTTGAAAAATTCAAAAGTACCTGTAATTGAATTACACATTTTTCTTCAGTAACTGTAATGTATTACTGTTACATTTATTTTGTAATTAAATTACGTAACGGAATTACATGTATCGCGTTACTCCCCAACACTGTAAGTAGTCTATTAAAATGGTACAATGGCATTGCTCAGTTCAACATGTTGAGAAAACCAGGCTTTTTGCCCCGCACCAGCATTCATTCAAAAGGTAATAATGCTCAATATTCAAAATATAAAAGGATTTCCCACTACAGATTGTATTACAATAGTCTATTTCGTCACATGGATGCTTAATTGAAGTTCTCCCAAGCACAAAATGCAGGCATAGAATATGTTTATAACTCTTTATTACAGTTTTTCTCCATGGGTTTGGCTCATTTCTTGAAACTGAGATGACATTCCTATAACTATAAGGTCATTTGGCCAAACACTCTTACAGTTCTGCGCAACACTTCAGATAACCAACAAAATGTCATATGTCTCCAAAAACTGTTCATTCATTCTTCAAAATAAAATCCATTTCCCATTTAAATAGTCAACACCATAAAAATTACACAGATCCTTCTCAATTGCTTTGGCTTATTATTACTCATTCAGTACTTTTGTCAAAACTAACTGGATGGTTCAGCATAACTACACGGATCACCTGCAAATGCTCATATCTCTCCCAAAACAGTTTAGCCATGTGTCAAAACTAAATTTCCTTCTCAAATAAATAGTCAGTGCCCCCAAAATACATTGTCCCTTTGGCATTGTGTAAGCACTGCAAGTCAAAATGCTTAGACATTTTGTCATTATGGCTACACCACAGCTACACCACACACACTGCACTCATTCTGCCAAGGAAATTGTAACTATTTTTATTCACACATAAAGTAAATTTTTATGCATTAGAGAACCTAAAACGAAAATGTATACAGTATTCTGTAAAAAAAAAAAAAAATCAAAATTGTATCATGTCACTGCAATGGGCACATTGGCGCCTCCTCGCTTGCTGAGAAGGTGCCGTGCACAGAAATAGTGTGACTCTCTGCCCTGGGTGGGGGGGGGGGTGCTAAGAGGAGGTCTTGCCCGGGGAGTAAAACACTGAGCATGGTGTTCGTAAACTCTCCACCTGCAAGCGGAGAAAAACTCCTCAATGGCATTGAGGAACTGAGAATATGGTGGTAGTAACACATTATGCATCCTTGGATGAGTGGTGGACCATGGCACAGTGGAAGTTCACATTGCTTCACACAATGACAAACTGTGGTAGGTGGGGCCCTTCGAGACCCCTCTCATTTTCAGGGACTAAATCCATATAAAGACAGTCCATTAAAAGGAGGAGCTTCTGGGTGCTGAATGGGCCCAAGCTTGCAATGTGTGTGGCCACACCATTTTCAGATGTGGCCGCACACATTGTAATATTTCCCTCTCACTGACCCAGGACGTCCACTGTGGCCCGTGGGCCAAGAATGTTTCGGCCGCGCCTGCGGCCCTTGGCCAGACTGAAACCAGCCTCATCAACAAATAAGACAATGTGAGGTGTTTCATTTCCCTCCAATGCCATTATTCTCTACAAAAAAGAAAAATAAAACCAACTCAGTCATATAGATGGGTCATACACAGCAGTAATATGTTCTTCACAAAGTCAATTTAACCCACTGCAGTGGTTCCAAACCTGGAGTACAGACCTATGCAGAGGTACTGCAGGTAGTATTTTACACAAAGAGAAGGGAGAAATACTGATGACAGTGTTCTGTTACAGTTCTTAGGAAAATGCTGTGGTCAGATACTGTAAAGCTAGATTCCGAAGGTAAAGAGGATACTGAAAACCCCTCAAAATTGGAACCTCTGCATAGTGTAGTTATAGGCTACAATGATAAACAACAAATAATTGAATTACCTGGTACCACAGTTCTTTCATTCTGTCCATGTTCCTATCGAATGGCACCCTGTAGATAGTGTTTCATGGTCATTTGGTTCTTCTTCAGTACCTGGTCTATTGTCGATATGCTGATGGAGTTGATGTTTTGGAAGATGGCATTGTCTTGGAAGACTGCATCATGGACTAACTGTTAGATTGGACATCTGCGATGTCGGAAACTCGTCCTTCGTTAGTCAAGACCTGATTTCACCTGTTCACCTGACTGTCATGAATTTATGACATGTTCCAAAAAATGTATGCTATATTGTATTATATCCTTAACTAATTTTGACAATTGAGCAGACTATTCTGCATATGATGACTTATACAATGAAGTTGCGCTGACATGTTTTGAAGAGAATGACCATTAGACTGAGAACCAACTAATTGGAATAGATCGCTAAGATCTATTCCCATGCACCCGAAAGATTTTCACCTAGTTTTTTGTAATCCTTAAGGTGTCTAGCTAAAGGATTTTTTTGTCCTCAATACCAATTACTGTCCCATGTATGTTTTTTTTAACCATTTATTATGGCAGGCCTGGATTTTTCACAGTAAAACATGAAATCTTTAAATCAACATAACTCCTGAACCATACATCCCACAGACACCATTCAACACATTTTGTTTTTGTCTTGTCATTGGGAATTCAATTAAAAAAAGATCCCCATGATTAGGACTTGTCTGATGCTTAACAGCTCAAGAAAACTAAAAAAATACTAAAATTCGCCTAAAATAAACTGCATCAACTCCTCCCCTGTACACCTCATTGACGTTTTTTTTTTTCAAACTTTTGTGTTTTTGCAATTTTCAAGATGTATACTAAACACAAGTTAATGAAATCCACTTGAAATATTGTCACATGTATGTTTATTCTGGCTAAATGGTTGTCCTCCTGAATTTCCATTAATGCAAAAAAGAGTGGGTACAATCAATGTAATGTCTTAACTATACATTGTGTAGAGATAAATGACCCAGTCTTCGGGTCCACATTGGTATGAGCTATTAATGGAGATGGATAGTGACATTGATTGGATGATTTATGGATTAATTGTAACAAATAAATGCTTAAATGTAGAAAATGTATTAGGCGGAAGTGGGCCAGAGGAACTACGAAAAGTGTTATATTTCATTCTAACTTTTATGTCTGTAATGATATAGGTGTCTATTAAGCTACACATAATCAATAGTTCTGAACACAAACTGTAAAATTGTAATCTACACCATTTATATTATTCTGGCAAATCATTTTAGGCGCTGATATAAAGGTCGAGGTCCAGTTTGATTTTGAAAGGAGATGTAGAAAGTTTCAAAGCATAGGTTGATTGTTACTCTCAATGACAACTATTACAAATAATTATTGCACATCTGATGGCATTTAATGCTGTACTCGATATCATTCAAGATGAAGTGATACGGCAGAAAAAGATTGTGCAGCTTGCATCCCTGCGTCTTGTCTATACCCAAGAGTTGGAAAGAAATGGCTTCCCCAATCCTGAGTACAGAGGTGAGAAACTGAAGACCCAACTTGAAAAGCATGAGGGGATTGCCTTTGCTAAGGTCAAACAAGATGACAAGAGTTGCATCACCTACAACACCTGCTATCTTATCTGTCTCGGATGCTGTGGCACATGCATACAAGCTGGGGAGCAAGGACAAGTATGAAGATGTGGCCTTTCTTCTTCGTGGGACAATCCAGAAAACATTCAGAGAGTCAAAAACACTTCCTTGGCCTCCTACAGCTGATGATCTGGTCACATCCATGGATAACCTCCTCCCATCTGATCTCATGAAGTTCCTGACCCTCATCATTACTGGTGATGCTGACATGGAGAAGTGTGAGAAGACCAGACGCCTTGTGCTGTCTATAGCCCAGGTATAACATAACACCCCACCTTAATGTGTGCTATGTGTTAGCTTTCTAACTTATATTTTATGTACAGTATAGTTGATTGAATACTAACTGTTGTCTTTATTGCTTCAGGACTTGTGTCGTGCCGTAACAAAGGGAGAGTGGAAGTTGCCTAAACATATCCTCCTTTGCACCACCATACGCCACCTTTACCGCAGTAGGCAACTGACTACTATTCTCAATAGGTTAGGGCACTGTGAAACCTATGACTTTGCATTGGAGCTTGAGACTACATCAACAAAGGCCCTTGATGAAGTTTCCTATTCTCTCAGTCCCAAAATTGGTCCCAAGTTACCTGACGGAGCGGTTTTTACTCCACCCACTGGAAACAACAAAGTATACTCAAACTCCATTCGAGAGTATCGTATCTGGTCACTTGTCCGAATGGTTGGGAGTAGTGGATCAAAGCAACTTGTTGCAGGGTTTGCTGGCTTTGTATCAGCCACTGGTGACAAGCCCCCCAGAAGATCTACCATTGACTACTTCACTCCAATCAACCAGCCTTTCACTGAGTACTCAGTCATGAAGCAACTGCTCAAGCAGTCTAAAGATGCCACTATAGAGGTTGGACAAGAATATGTCCTCAACACCTTTGACCTCGGTGGTTGCATGAAGGCCCTTCCTCTCATTTGGAAATTTCCAGATGAATACAAAAGACATGTGATCACCCCAGGACCCTTCCATAATGGTATGAACTACATTGGCATGGTGCCAGGGCACAAATGCAAGGGCTCAGGCTATGCTGAAACTGGTTGTCTGGATGGTGTTTTGAAGGGGAGGGCATCTTCCGTAGCGAGATCATGTCGCTATGCATTATACAATATTAGAAAAATCAGACCGTACCTGACCCAATATGCTGCTCAATTGCTAATACAGGCATCAATCACCTCGCGGCTCGATTACTGTAACTCTCTCCTAGTCGGTCTACCTGCCTGTGCGATCAAACCATTGCAAATGGTCCAGAACGCGGCAGCGCGACTGGTCTTCAACCAACCCAAAAGAACACATGTTACCCCACTCTTTAGAGATCTTCACTGGCTGCCAGTAGCTGCCAGAATTAAACACAAGGCTCTGACACTAGCCTACAAAGTAATTTCAGGTTCCGCCCCCGCCTACCTCAATGTCTTATTACAGGCTCACGTCCCGTCCAGGGCGCTACGCTCCGCTCACACAAATCGTCTATCGGTACCCTCACTTCTCACAAAGAGAGGTCACTCTAAGCTCTTCTCTGTGGTTGTCCCCAAATGGTGGAACGACCTACCAGTTGCAACTAGAACAGCAACATCCCTCCCTATCTTTAAAAAGCTTGTAAAAACCCTTCTCTTCCGAGATTGCTTCCCTCCCTAACAAAACTAATATAACTAACAAACACTAATCTAAACTCTCTCTCTCTCTCTATCCCTATGCAGAAGTACATATGTCTATTGTGTCTCTACTCTGTGTCCTCCTCTATTGCTTATGTCCCCCTTGATTGTAAGTCGCTTTGGATAAAAGCGTCTGCCAAATGCAATGTAATGTAATGTAAATGTAATATGCCAAAGCGCTGTTCTGTCTTAAAACCGTGAGCGAAGCAGTGGAACGACTGTTACTTGAGAGATTCATTGAAGAAGAGAATGTGGAGATCACCAATTCTACAGCCCTCTTAGATCAAGTCCAAACCTGTAGCCGTGAAAACCTTGATCTTGCATTAAAGGATCCCTCCACTCTTGACATCATCAAGAAACTGGAAGCATATGAAAACAAAGTGCTTGCTGGCCACCTTGGCAAGACCGCCACATTCTGGCTCAGTGTCGTCAATCATACTCGCCTGATCCTAATGTTGCAGTACTCTGTGAAGACAAACAACTTGGCCCTTTTCCATAAATGCAATGGAGACATGGCCGATCTATTCTTTGCATATGATGGGCCAAATGACGCAAGGTTATTCACATTTCAGACATGTGACATGTGACATGAAACAAGCAGCATGAATAATCTAGTAAACAATGTCATTATAGGGGTGATGAATTAATTATCAATAACATTATGCCCCTCCTCTACAGGTACTTGGTATGGCTGGAGTTGTTCCTCACAAATATCAATCTGTCTCATCCCGGTGCCAAGGAGCTGTTGAAGAAAGGTGGCATTGCAGTGGCACGGTCACTCATCCCTGGTTCACTCTGCGCAGTTAACAAGACAATCGAGGAGACGTTTATGAAATTTGCAAAGTCAGCAGGTAAGCATTTATTTTAACGTATTTTATAACAATATTTTGTCTTGCAGAGAAACTATTTCTATTACTGAAATATAATTGCAATGTTATCTTCAGGTGGGTTCACAGGGCTCTTCTCCATGTTTGGTGCTTACCAACGAAGGTGTCACACAACATCAACCAGGGCTCAGTACTTTGAGAAGTGCTAGAGATGTGCGACCTCCTGGAAGACCCAGACGGTCTGAAGGCTGGAAAACATGGAGAACTTGAGAGAGCAGAAATCAAGAAATCAGAAGAGGCAGTTCAGCGTACTATCTCTGCCATACGAAACTTCACCAATCCTTTCTCTTTGATTGACAAGGACCACCTCTATAACCTTGCTTCTGGAGCCCCTGTTTCTTCTGAGGTGGAATATGATGTCCTACGTGCCGAGGCAGTTGGTAAAGAATGCAAGCAAGCATTCATCCAAGACCGTTTTGTAAATGGCTCCTCAGAATCTTCTTTGAGCCAATCAAGAAAAAGAAGCTCAAGACAATTGATGCCTCAAACAAGGCTGTCAAACTCACTGCCTCCCAGGAAAAGGTATGGCATGACACTCTATACTCCTTACTGATAACATTAAGCCATATTTGACATACAGAGTTTACTGTTCATCTTTCCGTCTTTACAGGTAGTGCAGTACTGTGAACAGAGTGACCTTGCCTTCATGCTGCTCATCAAGTTCCAAAATATGGATGAACCCATAGACCTTGATGAGCTGATGTGCTACTCACTCTTTCCAGTGCCTCCCAGCCTAGGCACAGCTGATGGGTTCTTCAATAAGACAAACAAGGCTGCAATACTCCACTTCCTTATGGAAGATGTGCTTGAAGATGTTCCTCATCCAAAAGAAGCTTTCTACATCCATGCCATGTTTATCCTCCCACCAATGTTTGAGGGAATCTCCAAAGAAGCATTTTGTCTTCTCAACTGACGCATATCATGCTGATTCTGTCAAGGCCCAGGAGAGATTGTGTCGCGGTGTGTCCCAGTGGTACATCATAGGTGGTCCTGCAACAAGGAAGCCACTCAACTTCAAACTCTTCTTGGCAAATGATGAGAATAAGACACAACTCTGTAAACTTCTACTAGAGGTATGGGCCAGCAAAACATCTGCATCACGGCTGGAGAAATGTGGAATGGCGTTGGTAGTCGCATATCAGCTGGAGTCAGTTGATGGCAATGTGAGTATGCATGTTTGATATATGTATGATCCATATGATTCTATTGGACACTTTATGAGGACATTTAATCTAACTCCATCAGACAAGAGAAACCTGACATTACTCTATTACTTGTCCCAGGTGACCTAATCTGAGATTCATGAGCTGGGGTCATCCCAAGAAGAGACAGACACCCGGGTAGTTCTATACCGTCTTTATGCCGTTAAAATGAGCCACAAGACGGCTGTGGTGAGGACACCAGACAGCGACATTTTATTCATCCTCCTTTACCATGCCCAATCCATCTGCTGACTATCTACATGGACATTGGGACTGGGAAGCAGAGGAGAATCATAAATGTCAGCGAACTGGCAGAATCCAAGGGGGCGGAGTTCTGCACAACACTTTTGGGCCTCTATGTCTTCACAGGCGAAGATGTTACAAACAGCTTTAAGGGAAAAGGGAAGGTTGGGCCTCTGAAAAAGCTGCAGAGCTATCCTAAGTACCATGCAGCTTTCAGGTGTGTTTTATTCAGAGTTATAGAAGCATGTCATGGTAAAAAAGTAAATACTGACCCTATATACTGATACAGTATGACTGTGATACCATAATTACTTGTCTCCTATTAATTACTTGTCTCCTCAGAAAACTTGGTGAGGAGTGGTCTGTGGAATCAGGAGTGTTTGAGGACATCGAGGCCTTCAAATGTCAATGATGTATGGTCACGCTCGGGAGAAATCTGTGAACAACATCAGGAGCTCTATGCTCAGACAAATGATTGGGGAGGATGAAACCCTCACCAAAAAATCAAAGGTTGATCTCTCCCGGCTGCCACCCTACAGGGACAACCTGGTCCCACATGTTGACAGAGTCAACCACCGCCTGGCTATTTTCAAAAGAGCAGCCATACCAATATTCACATGCCCCAAGCCCTACGACCCTGGACAGGGCTGGGTGAAGAGTTTAGATGGTACTCTGGAGCCACTGTGGTCATGTGGCCTAATCCTCCCCACTTCACTGACTGACTTGCTTGAGGACACAGTCAAAGAGATGGATGAGGCAGCTAATGAAGAACAAGAGATTGATTATGAACACCTTCTAATTGGTGAATAAAGTTTTGGTGTTGTTTTTCTGCAAGGCCCAGTTCTGCCTACAGATTTGTCTACATTTTCTGTGTTTATTTGAGTGATGAAATGTATAGTTAAGACATTACGTTGATTTTACCCTCTCTTTTTTGCATTTGTGGAAATTCAGGATGACAATCATCTATATCTAGTTAGGACATTACATTGATTGTACCCGCTCTTTTTTGCATTAATGAAAATTCAGGAGGACAACCATTTAGCCAGAATAAACATACATGTGACAATATTTCAAGTGGATGTCATTAACTTGTGTTTAGTATACATCTTGAAGATTGCAAAAACACAACAGTTTGGAAAAAAAAGTCAATGAGGTGTACAGGGGAGGAGTTGATGCAGTTTATTTTAGGCAAATTTAGTATTTCTTCAGTTTTCTTGAGCTGTTAACATCAGACAAGTCCTAATCATGGGAATCTTTTTTTAATTGAATTCCCCATGAAAAGACAAAAACAAAATGTGTTGAATGGTGTCTATGGGATGTATGGTTCAGGAGTTATGTTGATTTAAAGATTTCATGTTTTACAGTGAAAAATCCAGGCCCGCCATATTACAGTTTTTCTCCATCGGTTTGGCTCATTTTTTGAAACTGAGATGACATTCTCAAAACAACATGGACAAATCCCCAAACCAACTTGCAGTTTGTCACAACACAATGGCATTTCTCATTGCGTTGATCAAATTTTTAAACGCTTTGTACATGTCTCAATTGTCTAGTGCATCTTTGCAAATGATTATGTACACTTACCTACAGTTAACACAATTAGCCCACATTTAGCATTTTTTCCAAATGAATTGATCTTGCCAATCTATTCCAATTAGTTGGTTGTCAGTGTAATGGTCGTTCTCTTCAAAACATGTCAGCGCAACTTCATTGTTTAAGTCATCATATGCAGAATAGTCTGCTCAATTGTCAAAATTAGTTAAGGATATAATACAATATAGTATACATACATAGTATACACACAGTCAGTTGAATAGGTGACAGGTGAAATCAGGTCTTGACTAACGAAAGACGAGTTTCCCACATCGTCCAATCTAACAGTTATTCTGTGATGCAGTCTTCCAAGACAATGGCATCTTCCAAAACGTCAACTCCATCAGCATATCGACAATAGACCAGGTACTGAAGAAGAACCAAATGACCATGAAACACTATCTACAGGGTGCCATTCGATAGGAACACAGACAGAGTGAAAGAACTGTGGTACCAATTATTTGTTGTTTATCATTGTAGCCTATAACTACACTATGCAGAGGTTCCAATTTTGGGGGGTTTTCAGTATCCTCTTTACCTTCGGAATCTAGCTTTACAGTATCTGACCACAGCATTTTGCTAAGAACTGTAACAGAACACTGTCATCAGTATTTCTTCCTTCTCCTTGTGTCAAATACTACCTACAGTACCTCTGCTTAGGTCTGTACTCCAGGTTTGGAAGCACTGCAGTGGGTTATATTGACTTTGTGAAGAACATATTACCACTGTGTATGACCCATCTATATGACTGAGTTGGTTTTATTTTTATTTTTTGTAGAAAATAATGGCATTAGAGGGAAATGAAACACCTCACATCCTCTTATTTGTTGATGAGGCTGGTTTCAACCTGGCCAAGGGTCGCAGGCCCGGCCGAAACATCCTTAGGCATGTCCCGGGTCAGTTAGTTTTGACACATGGGTAAACTGTTGTGGGAGAGATATGAGCATTTGCAGGTGATCCGTGTAGTTGTGCTGAACCATCCAGTTAGTTTTGACAAAAGTACTGAATGAGTGAAGATGAGCCAAAGCAATTGAGAAGGATCTGTGTAATTTTTATGGTGTTGACTATTTAAATGGGAAATGGATTTTATTTTCAAGAATGAATGAACAGTTTTTGGAGACATATGACATTTTGCTGGTTATCTGAAGTGACCTTATAGTTATAGGAATGTCATCTCAGTTTCAAGAAATGAGCCAAACCCATGGAGAAAAACTGTAAATGGTTAAAAAAACAACAGTAATTGGTTATGAGGACAAAAAATCCTTTAACTAGACACCTTAAGGATTACAAAAAACTAGGTGAAAAAAAATCTTTCGGGCGCATTGGACCCCCCACTTCCTACTAGACTACTTGAGACATGTACAAAGCATTTGAAATTTGATGAAAGCAATGAGAAATGCCATTCTGTTGTGACAAACTGCAAGTTGGTTTGGGGATTTGTCCATGTTATTTTGAGAATGTCATCTCAGTTTCAAAAAATGAGCCAAACCGATGGAGAAAAACTGTAATGTCTTTTTATAGACGGCCCAAATACAGGTGGCCAAAGACTGAGGCTGCAATTGTGCATACACATAGCCTACCAATAAAAATATTCACAAATACCCAACATACTGTATATAGCCTACAGTAAGCCTAACCTGGGCTTAAAACGAACACTTAAAGGTGCCACTTGTTGGTAAAATAAATAAATAAATACGTGCGGCACCCGCTCAATTTGAATCAACCTGCGCATCACTGATCTTGTAAAACTACAGTGCGTCCTATGCATTAAATTTCACAGTACTTGGCATGCTTCCAGAGGTTGTCTTGTACATGACATTTATTTATGAAATGAAAACTTTTAATAAAATCTTTTTCACTGTCCCGTATGATGAAATAATGCTAAGCACACTGTGTAGATTTAATCTGTCAAGTTTTATAAAATGCAGCCGATTAGAAACCAAGATATTGATTGTCAAGCTATTTTAATGTGTTCAATTTCAATTGCAGTGTAACTTTGAAACGGCTCATCTTAAGACATATCCTTGGATAACTTTTTTGCCATCATCTGCAGACGATCTATCCAAAATTTGGTGGAATTCGGATGAACCTATGACTGGTTTGTTTACTTTCACTTTCATCATTTTAAAAATTGTGGAAAATTATTTTTGTCGGAAGTGGGCATGGATGGGTGTTTTCAATGCATGACATTCAATGGCATTTGAGTAAAAAAAATAAACCATAGTTTTCTCCAGATAATAGCCAAAATGACATTTTGTTAAAAATACAGTGTTCTTTATGAGGCAAATGTCATGGGACTTGGGCATGTTTTCAGAGGTTTTCCTGCTGATTGTACATGACAAATTTTGTGCAGTTCCCTCCTTCTCATTTACACATTTCACTAAGTGGTGTTATACTACAAACACGTGTTTATGACCTGGATTGGTACGCCTCTGTAACACCAGCATACTAAAAAAAAAATTAGCAAGTTATTTACTGAAAACTGTTTTCGGACTTCTCACTTCAATGAAATCGGCGCCCCCTCTTACATTCAAAGACAGCTTTTTAATGGTACTTGTCGTGCTTTTAGAGGTCATTGTGCTGATTGTGCATAACATATTTCGTGCAGTTCCCGTCTTCTCAATCCAAGATATTGACTGAGAAACCCCCAAAACTCCAATTTTTGCATTTATGCATTTCACTAGGTGGCATGTGTGCGTGTTAGGACAATACTCCATAACACTGACATATCACAAAACAAATATTTTGTTTGGTGAAACAGTCATTATTCAGCAAAAACCTTTTGCGGTCTCCCTTCCTTTCACGGACAGTGGCACAATGTGGCGGTGGCCCCCAAGCACCAAAAGCTTATTTTTGCTCATAGCCTACTAGGGCTACCTGCCCCTAGTGTTTCAGTGTCCCGCCAGTCATTGATGATGTGTTGAAAAAGAATTGTGCTTTTGTACCTTATCGTTTTGTAGTTAATAGCCAAAATGCAATTTTTGGGAATTGTAGCACCTCCTATGAAACAAAGTTTACGAAATGTTACATGCTTCAAGAAGTTGCAGAAGTGGTCCTGCATGGCAAATTTGATGCCATAGTGACTGTCTCTGCCCAAAATACTTGGTCTCCACCCAGAAACTGGCAAGGCAACACAGAAAAACTGGTGTTAGCTTCACATTTTGTAAGACTGCACACGATTTTATATTCAATATACTGTAATTACAAGCTATGCTTCAAATATTGATTGGTGTGTAACTTTGTACTGTAACTTTTTTCAATGACCAGTCTGCAGATGGCATACCCCAAGTTTCTTGGCAATCACATGAACGCCCTCGGAGGAGTTAGTTTACTTTTGGTTTAAGTTTTTTACAACAATGCGCAAAATGTGGCCAACAGAAAGTGTGGCCTAATGTGTTTGATGTGGGTCTTCTCTGAAAATGTGGGAAAAAAGGAAATGTGTTTCTATATATTATCGTTTTGTAGTTATTAGCCAAAATGTAATTTTTGGGAATTATAGCACGTCCTATAGAAACAAGTTTATGAAACATAATGTGCTTTAAGAAGTAGAAGGTAGACGTAGTGGTACTACATGGCAAATTTCATAGAATAATGACTTTCTGCAGCCAAGATACTGGTCAAAACCTTAACTTTTACATGTACAATATTCCCTAGGTGGTAGTACATAGCAAATGACCATTTATGGAATGAGTGCATACGCTTAGTTGAGCCCAATGTCCAAGTAAATGTTTCGTTCTTCCCACCATTTTGGGGGACAGGGCAGAGGCGGGGTGGAACCCAGGCACCAAAACAGACGCCATACATCAGTTTTCTCAGCTTAATTAGAATCATCATGACGTCTTTATACATTTTTTCTGGTATCTAGAATTTGGCTATAAACTCCTCTAGCATTTTACGATTAACATTCATCATCTTATTTTAGCCAGGTGAGCACCTTCTATAAAATCAGTGTTTGTCCTAGTCTTTTTTTAAATGAACCCATCACCTAGTTTAATGATGCAAATCAGTCTGCAACAAATAAAAAAATGGGATACAACATTAGTTAGCAGTCTGGAATTACCTGTGCTGGGGAGGCCCACCCTGTCTGCACAGTGATATGCATCTCTAATGTATGTGTAACTTAAGATGCAAAAAAGTGGATGCTTTAAGGGGAAAGGGAGAGAGAGAGAATAGATGCGTGAATAAGTCATTACCAGGCGAATGAAGACTTTCTCAACCGCCATCGCTATCTGTGGACAGAATACTACTCTTGCATTATATGGGTGTCCGTCCCAGCACCATCAGACTCACAAAGTCTCGAATATCGCAAGAAGCAGGATCATGTTAAATTCTGCAGAAATTCTGACTTTACTTACCTCAGTGGACAACTGGACATGACTAATTTTGTATTTGGTGGATTCTCTGATCAGTTAAGTTGAAAAAATGCACAGGGTGAGAGGAAGGGAAAACACTCCATTCACTGGAGACACTAGGAAGAGCTTCATTGAGAAAAAGCACTCAAAGTTGCATAGCATCTCTTTAATGAAAGGCTGTTGATGGTAAACTATGTTTATGGTATGCCTATGTTTAAACATTGCATAAACTCCACCCTTGCATAAAACACTTGATGTCTAAATATTGTGTAGTGGATGTCAGCTAGCATAACTGCAAACAAAAAATATTATAGTATTCTATAGTATTCTTTTCACTTATTGTAACAGAATTTCAACAATCCACTGCAGCTAGTTATTTAGAAGCTGAACATGTTGCCATGCAACACTTAAAAGTTCCACTTCCTCAATGGACAATTTTATTGCTTGCTGAAGCTATGAAGTGGCAATAAAATCTTTAAAATATAACTTCCTATTATCTTTTTGGCAAGCAGTCGCAAAAAAATGGGATAATATTCTGCGAGGCGGTCATTTTTGTGAGATAAGCCCCTCCTGAGTGCCTTCAGACCTCCATAAGTCTGGCAGGGGCATTCCACAATAATGACCGTCTCGCAAAACATTATCCGTTACATAAGGCTTTTTTAACCTAAGCAGATTTTCACTACTACAACAAACACCAATGAACACCAACATTCTAAATTTGGCAGTTGTTGGGACCTTTTTTGCTGTCTACAATCCAACAACAAACATAGAATAATTACAACACTGACCCAAGTGTTGGTGTTTGCTGTAGTTTGTCAGGGCTCTAGAGTGTGACCAATTTGGTCGCAAATGCAACCTAATTATGACCGGTCATTATAGTGTTGCCCAGACTTTTTCCCCCTTTATTTATTTATTTATTTATTTATTTTTCACAGATTTTCCGTCAACGATTGCCAGGACACTGGAACTCTGGGGGACATGAATGTTTGTAGGCATGTAACCCTAGAAGTTTTTGAGCGAATAGGAGCTTTTGGCCGTCAAGGGCCACCCCCCGCTGTGCCAGTGTCCATCAAAGAGGGGGAGACGCTGAAAAGATTTTGCTGAATAACTCAATGAACGTTTCACCAAACAACAAATTTTTTGTGATATGTCGGTGTTACAGGGGCGTATCAACACTCACTTGAAGTATAGCGCCACCTAGTGATATGGGTAAATGTAAAAAATGGGATTTTATATTGGCAATATCTTGGACCGAGAAGGTGGGAACTGCACAAAATATGTCATGCACGATCAGCACAAAGACCTCTAAAAGCACAGCACATGCCATAAAATTTGGCCCATAGGGGGCGCTGTAATTGTACAGAATGTTGTTTTGCCTATTATCTAGAGAACGGTAAGGTTTACAAGCAGTTTTTTTTTGTCGTGAAATCTATTGAACCTCCCGCATTGAAAACACTGGTCGACGCCCACTTCCAACAAAAACAATTTCCGTGAAATTTTAACATCGCTAAAACAAAACCAAACGAACTTGTCATAGGCCGTTCATGTGAATCTCATCAAATTTGGTACATGTCATCTACACACATTGGTGACAAAAAGTTATCTTGAGATAAACCGTTTAAAAGTTATATGTCAATGAAAATTTGAAACATAGCTTAAAATTCTTCAAAAGTCTATATTTTGGCTTCTAATTGCTCTAATGTGGTAAAAATTGACATGCCAACTCTAAACAGCTTTCTGATCATGCTCATCAATTTTTTTGACATTTTGTCAAAGGGAACAATGTTTTTTGTTGAAGCTAGGTGTCCAAAAACAGTTTTTTTTTAAAAACTCATCAACATTTTTTCCCAAGACAGTGATTTTGTGGTAGTATGTCGGGGTTACAAAGACGCATTGACCCAGCCCATAAACTGTCACTTGAAGTATAGCGCCACCTAGTGATAGGGGTAAATGCAAAAATTGGGATTTTGTATTGCCAATATCTTGGGCCGAGAAGGTGGGAACTGCACAAAATATGCCATGCACAATCAGCACAAAGACTTCTAAAAGCACAGCACATGCCATACAATTTGGCCCATAGGGGGCGCTGTAATTGTACAAAATATTGTTTTGCCTATTATCTACAGAACAGTACTGTTTACAAGCAGTTCTTTTTTGTCGTGAAATCTATTGAACCTCCCACGTTGAAAACACTGGTCGACGCCCACTTCCAACAAAAAGAACTTCCGTGAAATTTTAACATTGTGAAAGTGAAACCAAATGAATTCGTCATAGGCCGTTCATGGGAATCTCACCAAATTTTGTGACATGTCATCTGCAGACAATGCTGACAAAAAGTTATCAAAGGATTTATCTTGAGATGGACTGTTTCAAAGTTACATGTCAATCAAAATTCAAAACATAGCTTAAAATTCTTCAAAAGTCCATATCTCGGCTTCTAATTGTTCATATTTGCTCAAAGTTGACATGACAACTTTGAACAGCTTTCTTTACATGTGCACCAAATTTTGTGACATTTCGTCACAGGGTGCAATGTTTCCCATCAAAGCTAGTTGTACCAAAGTTTTTGTTAAATAACTCATCAAAAATTTTGACCAAGACAATGATTTTGTGTTAGCATGCCGGTGTTAAAGAGGCGTATCGACCCATCCCATAAACACTCACTTGAAGCATAGCACCACCTAGTGATATAGTTAAATGCAAAAATTGTGATTTTTCCCAAGAAAGTGGGAACTACACAAAATATACACAAACACACACAATGTAATTCATTCAAAACCCACATCAATGCCCACTTCTAACAAATCATTTCCACACAAACTCTCACCTCACAACACTGACCTACCACAAACTCATCATACCTGCAGTTCCCACACTTCAATACACTCTGGCGGTCATACCATGTACCGCTATGCGGTACATCTAGTTTCTCAATAGTGCAATCAAAAAAAAAATCAGAGGTTGGACCAGTGTGACCAGGTGTTTGAAAAAAAAAAAGAATATGCGAGACTGAAAGTCAACAACAGACACACATTACGCCCATATTGTGGTCTAAACGAATAAGAGATAGTAAAGGGCAGGACCCTACTCTGACTGGCCGTGGTTCAGATATTTCTGTATGTGTGTACGTTTAAAAATGCATGTGCTGCAGTCAGACAGAGAGGTGAGTAGCCCAAGCTAGTGAGATAAAAAAGTGGATGTAGTGCGGATGAGGAGATAAAATGAAAAGAACCATCAACCACTTTTTCATCAGGTTAAAGCCTGATCCGTCCAAACAAAATGTTATGTGTAACACACTCATCATTCTCAAACATAATTTATGACTTGGCTAACATTAGCTGCAGGTGTTTAATGGAATTTTGCTTTGCACGATAGCCAATGTCATAGAGGCGTTAAAACTTTATTTGACCGTCTAATCAGTAATCAGGTTTCCATCCAACCTGCAAATGTGAATTTAATTATTTGAATAAGAAATCCTCACCTGGACACAATTGCAAAGACCAGTAATCTTCCTGTTGTAAAAAGGTGCTTGATGGGCCCATTCATTACTATATGAACGCTCAAAAATAAACCTGGCAGCTGTCTCCTGACCCTCAGAAAATCTTAAACAGCCTAAAAATGTCCTCTCATACAGTATTTGCCCAGTGTGCATGGGTTGTCTGTTAGTGTCATAGTTTTTTTGTTGGTGCCATACTTTTGTTTGATAGCATGAGCAAACTCCCAACACTGGCAATGCCATTCATCTCCTTGTAAGAGAAGCCAAGCTATAACAAAGGGAAGCCAGAGATCTGAATTCAAGCATTCTATCCTGTGTCTGCTTGTGGCGTGTGGTAGGGGCAGTAGGCCATCGCCTGCATGTGGATTATCGTAACTACTTTTAGTTGTTTCTGACATTAAACTTATCGTATCGTTCTGAGATATTGGAAATCACATTAGATGGAATAATCACATTATTGCATTAAGATTTATAGCTAATTTGTAGGCGTATGGTTATTTTAACACAGAAAATTGTTGTTTTACTATTCTACTTTTTGTAGTATAGTATTTCCCCCTATATTCTCTGAAGAAAAATGCTTCAGGTTAAATAATTTGGTGAACTTTTAAGCAAGTTACCCATCTTATGAAATTCTGTTTCAAATAAAGACCTTTATGTTTACCAGATGGTTAATCATATATAAGTCAAGATTGACTATATGGACAATAATTTTGAAAAAAAAAAAAACTTGAAAAGCGACGTTAAGTGCACTATGATTGAAAATTTGGGTGCCTCTACCTTTTGTGCTAGTGCACCTAAGAAAAAAAGTTAGACGCACCAGTGCAACCAGCACAGAAGGTTAGTCTAGAGCCCTGATTGTTGACATTTTTAAGAGCAGTGTACAAGCAACTTTATAATGTTATATTTTTGTGTAATGTAAATAGACTTACGGAGCATTGCTCCAGTTGTTTCTCCAGAGCCTCGGTGTCTCCTAAAGCTGGCCACTCCTCATTCAAGAACACCTCCACATCGGCCATCCATTTGCACAGCGTCTGAGTGTCATTCTGTTGGAACAAACACAAACAAAGCATTATAAGAATGTTATTGAAACAAGAGTGAGTGTCATATGTGGTACAAGATAGGGTAAGGCTCTGTGGTGGACTACACATCATGCAGTGACACATAATAAACGAATGGGCAAATTCAATGATTATAAGGGTCACAATTTTTCTTTATGACTGCCAAAGAGCCACAAGTGACCGCACAGAATATATGTATACATACTGAATGTGTGTATATGTACTGAACCAAAATACAATGATTAGGGCCTGAACACCTCCGAAGCTCTATTGTTTCTGTAAGGATTATTAGGGCCCAAGCACCGGAGGTGCAGGCTGTGGCCTGCACCGGAGGTGCGAAGCCCTATTGTTTCTGTAAGGATTATTATTAGTGCCCAAGCACCAGAGGTGCAGGCTGTGGCCTGCACCGAAGGTGCGAAGCCCTATTGTTTCTGTAAGGATTATTATTATTAGGGCTCGAGCACTGGAGGTGCAGGCTGTGGCCTGCACCGGAGGTGCGAAGCCCTATTGTTTCTGATAGGATTATTATTATTATTATTAGGGCCCGAGCACCGGAGGTGCGAAGCCCTATTGTTTCTGCTAAGATTATTATTATTACCGTTTTTCTCAGTTGCTTTGGTGCTTTTCTCAGATCAGAATGTAAATTCTCATAACTATTAGTTCAACCTCCAAAACATTTAGTCATTTGTGCACCTCATAATAGCAATTTCTCCTTCCTCTGAACAAATTGCAAATGCTTTTGGACATGTGTTAGTTGCTTTTATACAATACAATGTTGTTGTTTTTTAAACAAAATTTTTTTAACTAAATGTTGTGGAGGTTGAACTAATAGTTATGAGAATTTACTTTCTGATCTGAGAAAAGCACCAAAGCAACTGAGAAAAACTGTAAATGCACATGAAACAATTATACAAAGTGCCATTTTGAAGGGAACAGTGAAAGACTAAAGGAGATCCGTCACCAGTATGTACAGGTAAAACATGTCTTCTATATATACTCTAATGTTCAGCACTGTAAATTGTCTGCTCTGCTGCAGCAGAGTCCTGCAAAGGGTGGATTCACCACTCCAGGAGATACTTTTCTCGCTGCTTTGCAAGGGATGATATCCGTTGTGATGTAGATGAAAATACAGTATGTGGCCAGACAGACAGGAGCGTCTGGATGTGCCAGAATGATTTACCTATTTTCAGTTACAATACATACTGTAATGTTGTTCACATTTGTGCACAACTCTAACAAAAGGCTGTTTCTTATGTTTGTTCTAAATATGTAAGTGCCTGTAGTGTAAAATGGCTGTACAGGCAGTGTATAGTGCATTTTCAGGTAGTGTCAATGAGTTCTAAACTTTTTTTTGCATTGGAAAAAACTGACAGAAGTTACTGTCATAATGAAAACATGCCAAAGCCATTTGACTGTCTTGTTCATAAACTTCAGGTTTCAAGACTTCTCATTTTGATGACACTGGCAGTTTCATCATGTTTCATCATGAATACTTGCTTTTGAGGAATGGACTATCCATTTTGATCAAGTGATGTGCTTTTGCAGGTTATCCACTAGGTTTTGCAGTTTGCACTAACTGTTTTGAGAAATGCATTAACTGCTATGCAAATGTAAATTGTGATGTGAGAAAAGCACCAAAGCGAATGAGAAAAACTGTATTATTATTATTCTTTTCCTCCTACACCGTTTGCCCTTTTTTGAGGCGGTTCCCATGCACGAAAACTCCGCTACTCAGAGAGAAATACCCAAGCCCTGAAGTTGCCCAGGGACACTGCAGCGCCCCCTGTTGTTACAGAGGTTTGTGGTTGCCATACACTTTCAGCTACATGCACGAAATTTGGTAGGTGGGTTCATCTCACTAAGACGAACAAAAAAGGTCAATACAATGGCATGGCCACACCCAACAAGAAGTGAGATGTTTGGACTTTTGTGCGATTTGACATACAATGGAATTTAACGCACTTGTCCTAAACCGTACATCAACTTTGTGTCAGTTTTGGTATACATGATGTCAACATGTTGTAGATGTTAAATTGCGAAAAGATTTTTGATATGTTGTAAGATGACGAAACAACAGTTCGATAAATTTATGTATCACATTATAAGTATCCAGATACACAGGAAATGTGTCACCAATTCATTATGCATTGTTTGACAAGAATAAAACTTGACAGGTTAATGTCTGTCATGACTATGAACATATCTGTGTGAGTGAAATGGCAGTCAGGCATAGCACCACCATCTGGTAGCAGAATGACTTGTTTTAGGTTGTGGTAAAGCTACACGATACATTAGATTTATGTGAGATTTGGTATACATGGTGTGGAAGTGGTGCAGATGTTAAATGTTGAAGGGCTGTGAAGCCGATATTTGTCATTTTTTAATAAATTGGCATTAATCAACAGGTGTGTTCCATAGTGCGTTAAAGTCAGGCAAGAGCACGGGCAGCTATTGGGTCCCCCAGTTCAACAGCAGTTCAGCAGCAACAGGGCGCCATTTTCTTTCATTAATGTGATACTGGCTTAAGGCTTAGATTCTGATATTTCAAAGTCCTGGCATGATATTTTTACTATAAGTTATTAGTAAACTACGAAATATTGCTTCACTTAGTGAAAGAAATAAACGAAGCGAGTATAGAAGGGCTGTGATCTAGCGTGTTACAGCTGACTGAAAGTTAGCTTCCTTGCTACCATATTAGCCCTCAGGAAGTGAAGGATGTGAACTGGATGCTACGCTTTGTTTGCTTGCTAGGATATTAGCCATAATGTTATAAGTTCTGTTTTATTTGTACTGTTTCGGAGATGGATAATTCTATTCTGCGGGGCCGGTTTCTGTCCGATGTTTGTCCCGTGAGTTGTATGCATGTTAACAGATCCGTTCACTCACAGACGATGTTTGTCGCTCACAGACCACTTACAGACCACGTTAGAAACGAATCTATTTTCTGCACCTTCAGTCCTATTGAAACCTATAGCACAATTACACGTAATGTCAACTATTCTGTCTAAATGGGCTAGCTGTCATTTAGAACGAAGTGCAATGAACGAGTAAAACATAATACAGCCAAATTACATTCCCCCTCTCTCACAAGTTCAGAGTGACATTTTTATTACGGTGGACATGTGGAAAAAAACTTCAACGTTATTTAAACAGCACTTCACAATGGGAAATTCCAGCAAGCAATGGTATAATAATTAACTATTTCCTTCCATATTTTCCATATTAAACCATTCGTCATTTTGGAATAGTTTTCCACTAACTGATGTCCGTACAGCTTTTGTTTAACGGGTTGAGTCGTAGCCTACCGACTGTTTGAAAAATATGACCACTTGCCTACAATTGCATGAAACAAATGCTGGAAAGCTATCAATATTGACCTTGTCATAACACATCTGAAGTAACTACGTGAACATAGAAACTGAAATGCCTTTGTAGGTATAATAATGGTGATGCTTGTATGTTAGGAAGACGATTTCTTCTTCGGAGTATTCTCAATATAATGGCTTCAATCGGTATTCTTCTGTCGACCACTCAGTTTATTACAACTTTACGGAAGGGGTGGAAAAATGCATTTGCTTTTTTTGTACTGGCAGTGAATAAAGAATCAGCGTACATGGCACAGGGTGGCGCTGTAGACTAACTCCAGTATTAAATCTGCAAGCATATCATGCAGAGACAGTTCATGAAATGTGGGCTACAAGATCTTGCCACTCCTGTATTACTGTTCCTAAAAGCTGCTCATTGTGTATTTTCAGGTGAGTTTCCGACCATGTAAGGAAGCCTAACTAATCTGTTAAAAACTTTAACGTGTTCAAGTGGATTTAGTACACTGATAACTGTATTGTTTTGCTTCGGTTCAAAGTAAGATTGGCTAGCTTGGAACGTGCGGTTAGCTATCTTAGCCTGATAGTGCGAGTGTTGGCGGATGGTCAACCACTTGCGGAATCTTATGTTTAGGTTTTGCAATGAACTCCGGTATACATATCATGCAGAGAGAGTTCGTGAAATGTACAAGATTTTGCCACTCCTGTATTACTGTTCCTAAAAGCTGCTCATTGTGTATTTTCAGACCTAAGATAAATATGTGGCACTGAAGAGTTCCGTCTCATCATTGTGTGCGAAACACATGCTTTGGAACAATGTCAAATATTCCGTTGGCCTTATCAAAGTATTGAAGTTGTAGTACAGTATCCTCCTCGATCACACAAACACACATCATTCAGTCTACTTACAAGTACACTTCTTGCTCTTCTATTTTATTCAATTGACCCATGTTTATCTCACACTCCTCGTCCTAGGCCTTTCCAGGTAAGGGAAAAGCCTACCGACTGTTTGAAAAATTTGCCTACAATTGCATGAAACAAATGCTGGAAAGCCATCAATATTGACTTTGTCATAACACATCTGCCCTAGAAGTGAAGTAACTACGTGAACATAGAAACTGAAATGCCTTTGTAGGTATAATAATGGTGATGCTTGTATGTTAGGAAGACGAGTATTCTCAATATAATGGCCTCAATCGGTCGACCACTCGAGTTAAAAAAAATGCAAACTCGTTCAGTCATCTTGTCAACAAGCCAGTGGGAGAGAGCCTCTGGAGAGGTGCACATGCCACAAAATTTAATAATTTATTGAGCTGAGGTGGGCCAGGGTGACTAGTCTAGTACTAGTTTAGACTAGTCTAAAGAGCCACTGCCAAGAAAGTTTTCACTTGCCATCATTAAGAGATATATTCGCCGTGAATGAAGTGTTTATTATTAAGCATTATAATTGATGGTTAATACTATGAGACTGATATAAGCCTGATATGAGTGATTTCTAATGAGACTGATCAATTAAGACCAACTGACCCACATTCATTAATTGGTGCACCATGTAGAGTGGATGCATCTCTGCTTTATTTTGGTGTGATTTGAAACAGTGTGAAGATTAGATTTACCTACATTAATTTTGGTGCTCCGTGTGAAGAATACCAATTGCAGCTTAAATAACATCCAATAGGGTCGGGGTTTTGGAAAGACCATTCCAGGAGTTTACTGTTTGACATTAGCCACAGCTAATATCAGTTACATCACATTACAGCCACAGCTTTATCCATGGTGGTCCATGACATGCTATTCAGTTTAACTATTGAAAATACTTTTTGAAAATAATTTCATTTTATTTATTTTTTTAAACATTTCCATATGATTTGGTAATCTATATAAATAATGAATTTCTTGCAAATATTAAAAAACGAGGTGAGACTGAACCGTATCCTTGCACCAATCAGGTTAATCAACTGTACTTTGCCAATGCAGTGTTAGTAACATCATATCAAACCCATCTCTTGCACGCAAATTACCTAGCTAGCAAAAGCAGATAGCTACACAATTCAGTTTAGGTTGACAAAATATTTTTGTAAAGCTGAATTTGGAGCGTTGTGCTGTAAAGCTGAGGTAGCTTTTTGCTACTAGTTAAATAACTAGTCAGCATAAATCGGTATCTGGTGAGGAAAGGGAGAAATGCCACTATTGAGGAACAGCTGCATGCTGTTCGGGAAAAGCTACATCAGGTAAGAAAAAAAATCCATGGAGATGTAAAACTGACTTTACTGTGTACAGTGACTTTGATATCCCAGCAGCATCCAGTTCATGGAAACCTTAAGCCTTAATGGGGTTTGGAACCTGACCAGTTTCCTTTCATCTGAGGTGGATAGTTTAGTTAAATTTTCTGGCAGATCTTGACAAAATGCTGACACACCCAAATAACTTGTACTTGCATACAACTGTTTGAACTGATGACCTTAAAGCTGCAGAAATTGCTCCAAGATACTTTTCCAACTAAATACTTTTCCAAAGCCTAGTTTATGCTCATTTCATGGTAATCCTACTCTGACAAGGAAAGCCCCTTGCGTTGTTGCAAACCCCCCACAGAGTTCCTTGTGTCCTTGTGTTTGCCTTCCCAATATTTTAACTCTCCAAGCTTGTCATTGGTCCGCTGACTATTGGAATTTTCAGATTCTCACTTTACTGGTTTCATTCACACATCTCACAACAACAACTTCAAAATTTTGGTAATGGATTAGGGGATCTGAAGTCGTTCTACCATTGTCGTTCTACCATTGAACTACTTTTAAAAAATATTGGTAGTAGTTCGTACCATATAACAGTCATCTCATAGGCTGTCATTATGCTTAGTTAATAAAAGAGCAACTGTCGCTGTGTCTGACCCCCCCTAAATAACAACACACATTGCTAAAATCAACATACAACATGTTTAAAGCAAATCATTATACAGTTGCCTTCTCTCCATGCTGGATGCTGGGAGCTGGGATGTTTGCATGTTCCCGGCAACCCAGAAAGTATGGGTGTTAAACCCATAGGAGATCTTTGGTTGTCTAAGGAGCTCCAACAATCCAACTGCGTGGCTACACAATGACAGAGTAGGAGAAGCATAATGAGCCCTTTAGTTCTGCCAAGCTGAACTGGCAGAAAAGTTGCAACATGTATAGCCTGTATAGCCATGTATTTTTATGTTGTAGTAAGCAAACGGGCACACATATTGAGAGTATAGCAATGTTTTGCAGTTTATTTACGTTTTCTTTTGTCGTTTTAAATAAACAGCGATTGCAATGTTCTGCAGTTTATTTACGATTTCTTTTGTCGTTATAAATAGTGGCAAGTTGTAAGAAATGAAATGGACAAATCATCAAAAAGAAAACTTGATGGACCTCCACCTTCCACATTCTGTTTCCTTTGAGTTAAAGCTTTTGTTTCCCCGTCTTCTAACGTTGTTGTACCGCTTTCAGCACTGTTCGAAAGTTCTCTTCTTGCCAAAGGAGGACACAATTACTGAAGATATTTCCTCCCATACTTCTTTGACCCACGGAGGTTTGGGGGGATTCTTTCCATCCCCGAATATTAACTGCTCACGTGTTTTTACTTCATGCACGACCAGATCGGTCTCCTCCACCGAAAAGCTCCTCCCGTCCGGGTAAATCCGCCATCGTAATAGCAACAGGCCATGGACAATGTGGCCGCTGGCTCTTAAAGGGAATGAGAGTATAAATTCTCATTGGTTAATTGTATGTTACGCCCAAAACACACCCATGACTAATTAAGTAATTTAAGACCAACCCTTTTGAACAATGCGCCTGGCGCAATGTTCACTTTTCCCGCCGTCAAAATATCAAATTGTGTCGGGAACGCCCCAAAACAACTTGCGCTTCAGACTTTAGACAATGCACATATGATCGTGAAAATAGAGCCCAATGAAGGCTACTAAACACATTCTTTTAATGCTGGCAAAGAGAAACTTGTCAGCTGCAGTCTGCAATAATAATTAGCAAGAGGTTCATATATATATATATATATATATATAGTAGGCCTTTGCCCCTTTCAAGTTAAAAGACATTCCTAGAACCTTCAGCTGAACTTCAAATATTTATGGCATTGTATGCATACAGTCGTGGTCAAAAGTTTACATACACTTGTAAAGAACATAATATCATGTCCCTCTTGAGTTTCCAGTTATGTCTACAACTGTGATTTTTCTCTGATAGAGTGGTTGGAACAGATACTTCCTTGTCACAAAAAACATTCCTGAAGTTTGGTTCTTTTATGACTTTATTATGGGTTAACAGAAAAAGTGACCAAATCTGCTGGGTCAAAAATATACATACAGCAATGCTAATATTTGGTTACATGTCCCTAGTCCATTTTCACTTCAAGTAGACACTTTTGGTAGCCATCCACAAGCTTCTGGTTGAATCTTTGACCATTCCTTTTGATAGAATTGGTGCAGTTCAGTTAAATTTGTTGGGTGTCTGATATGTACTTGTTTCTTGAGCATTGTCCACATGTTCTCAATGAGGTTTAAGTCAGGACTTTGGAAAGGCCATTCTAAAACCTTAATTTTAGACTGATTTAGCCATTCCATTACCACTTTTGATGTGTGTTTGGGGTCATTGTCCTGTTGGAGCACCCAACTGCGCCCAGGCCCCAACCTTTGGGCTGATGATTTTAGGTTATCATGAAGAATTTAAAGGTAATCCTCCTTCTTCATTATCTCATTTACTCTGTGCAAAGCACCAGTTATATTGGCAGCAAAACAGCCCCACAGCATGATACTACCACCACTTTGCTTGACGGTAGGCATGGTGTTCTTGGGGTTAAAGGCCTTACCTTTTCTCCTCCAAACATATTGCTGGGCATTGTGGCCAAACAGCTTGATTTTTCTTTCGTCTGACCACAGAATTTTTCTCCAGAAGGTCTTATCTTTGTCCATGTGATCAGCAGCAAACTTCAGTCGAGCCTTAAGGTGCTGCTTTTGGAGCCAGGGCTTCCTTCTTGCACGGCACCCTCTCAGACCATGGTGATGCAAAACACGCTTGACTGTGGACACTGACACCTGTGTCCCAGCAGCTTGTTTTTCTTTGCAGATCTGGTTTTTGGTGGTTCCTGGTTCTCTTCACCCTCCTGACCAATTTTCTCTCAGCAGCAGGTAATGGCTTGCATTTTCTTCCTGATCGTGGCAGTGACACAACAGTGTCATGCATTTTATACTTACAAACAATTGTTTGCACTGTTGCTCTTGGGACCTACAGCTGCTTTGAAATGGCTCCAAGTGACTTTCCTGACTTGTTCAAGTCAATGATTCTCTTTTTCAGATCTGTGCTGAGCTCCTTTGACTTTCCCATTGTAGTGTTTGTGGGTGTCTGTATCCAATAAGCCCTATTTAAATGGCCTCAGAGAAGTCACCAGCTATAGTCACTCATACTCACTCACACGAAGTTAAAAGACCATGATATGAAGCTCATTTCATTGACACAACTTTCTAAATCACCAAAAATATTAATTCATGTTGCTGTATGTATATTGTTGACCCAGCAGATTTGGTCACTTTTTCTGTTAACTCATAATAAAGTCATAAAAGAACCAAACTTCAGGAATGTTTTTTGTGACAAGGAAGTATCTGTTCTAATTACTCTATCAGAGAAAAATCACAGTTGTAGACATAACTGGAAACTCAAGAGGGCCATGACAATATGTTCTTTACAAGTGTATGTAAACGTTTGACCACAACTGTATATTTGAGCCTGTATGCATATTTGTGACCTTGTGTGAATTAGACAAAAATTAAAAAAAAATCTTAATTTGTGCAACCAATTCTTATTTTTTTGTGGTTAACAGTTTCAAGTTGTACAGTTGAACATTACCTCACACCCTATGGTTGTGAAATGATACATATTTCTCCATACTATCTAACAAACTGCCTATAAGACATCTTTTTGAATGCTGCCAAATGCTCTTGCCAGTTCAGCAATCTATTTTTGAAATGAGGAAACCCCTTCAGCTTTCCAGCCTAGATGTCTTAATTTAAAGGCATAATAACAGTATAAAAACTTGGGTAAACGTAGACCACCCCTGACTACTATGTATTAAATAATTGAGTTTAGGGACACGGTTGTCATTGATAGATTTAATGTTGCCCACCTATTAGCATCACAAGAGATGTTATGCAACAGTGTATCAAAGTATGCAAAGTATTCTAATGTTCATTGTTTTGCACTGCAGCCTCTGGCTGCTTGTAGAGTATTTGAATCCATTTAATAAATGTGCTACCAAACCCATACACCTCTAATATCTTGTACAACTATCAATGATTAAAATTTGTGGCACGCAGCTCTGTACGAGGAATCTCAGTGGCAACGGCACAATGGAATTAGGTCTATAGTTTGAAATGTTTTTGACTGTGGTTTTCCAAACCTACCCTTAAATTTTAGATCTTCAATGTTTAGATAGATAGTCTCTAGATAGTCTTTAATTCACTTCCAGAGTGGTGTCCAGAGAAATTAACCTATGTATCAAAAACTCCTGAATGTCTGCTTTCCAACTAATACATGTGTTACTCTCTATCATTTTAGATTCCAACAAATAAGCATTTAAAATATGTCCGTATTTTTTGGCCACCCTGTGTGTGTATATATTTACTGTATATATGAATGCTACATCTGAAATCTGTACTAATATGCCTCTGTAATGAAAACCCACATTTAGGGATAAACTTTGTTGCCACAGAGAAATCAGCTAGAAGTTATAGGAAACGACACACACACATACACACCTGAAACTGTGAGAGCTGATCTATGTGCTCCTGTATCTTGCAGGAGTGTTCGTCCATCTGAGTTGTCAAGCATTTCCAGCGGTTCATGATTGCATCCATCTCATTACGATAGCGCTGACACATCTCTGGAGGAGCTTTCTTGAACACCTGCTCCACTGTAGATTGAAGATAGTCAACCTCAGCCTGGTGGTCTTGCAGAGTACTCTTAAGCTCCTAAACATACACATACACACACACACAAGCAAACACAAACAAACACACACACAGAAAAAGACTTTTTTCATTAAAACATAGTTAAACACATCGATTGTACCATTTTAGTACTTTACCATCTCTGCAATAAAAAAATGCAATTTCAGTTGTTAAAAGTAAATTTTCTCAAACTCAGTCTTCTCTCAGTCTGCCATTATGACAAAGCATAGACATAAAGATGGCTAACTTATATATAGCTTTTTCAAACACGTGCCTAAAAAATGTGTTTGCATCTATCAATCTATCTGTAAGTACTTAAGACGGTATGATGATGGATGAACAACATGTCATCATCTAACAGGCACAGTAAAACAAAATGAAACAAACCTGTATATCTTTGAGTCGTTGCTCCATGATAGCAAGTTCTGTAACAGCAGTTGATGGGGTAGCAAGCTTAGCCTCACACTGCTGCAGCCAGGCCAATAGAGTTGCAACAGTTTCCTTGTAGCGTGCAGGGGGCAAACTCTCCTGTACTGCATTCATAAAAGTAAAACAAATAGACAGCTTGTTAATATAGCCTAATGTTAAAATAAGCCACTGTGCCTTCTTTTTTACTGTATGAGGGCTGCATTTAATTGGTTTAATTTCTATGGAGCATACTGTACCATCGCCATACTGTATGGCTGTCCATGAAGGTTCTCATTAATAAATGTAGGCAGTGCTGAAAGCACCTAAACCAGAAAATGCCACAGCTGAGAATCATATCTGGATTTGGTAAAGTATTACCAGAAGTCCCTCTTGAACCTTACCTTACTGTTGTACTCAATAAATGCACAGTTACAGATATGAACCAAATACAATTAGTCAAGAAAATGTGAGAAGGCATGTATACTTTAAACTGAGAGGGGAGGTTTAGGTAACAGGCATATGAGCAAACATCTAATGAGAAGTTGGAGATTATGCAATGTGCTGAGATTGATGCCACATGAACCTTAACAAATGACTAGAAGCATGTTTAAACAATCTGTTGTATCACAGTGTTTAAAATGAGAGTCCTTCAATGTGGACCTCTTATAAACAAAGGTGGGTCTGTTGTGCAAAGTTAGTTTTAAACTGTGATAGATTATTATACAGCTAACATAACAATTAATCATAACATTTATAGTATATGGTTTGGTGACAGATGTTACTGTAGTAACCATACAAGACAATTTAGATCAGGCTATGTTTAAGACCAGACTACACAGCACTGATGGTTCAAGTTAGAACTTTCTACCATGGATAGTGTTGATTTGATGAACTCTGACTTCCCAAAAAAATGCACATTAACACAAAGGAAGCATTAAGGATCCTGTGAAGATCTTGAGAATATCATGCAAGCAAATAAAACAAAAAGCAGCAGTCTTTATCTAGCCTACAGGAGTGTTTAATGATCTAAAAGATGCCTTACCCAAAATTAACTGTTTTTCACGTTTCCGCAGTTCATCAAGTACTTTATAGTAATGTTCAGTTAGACTTGGCACATCTGTGTCAAAGAAAGCAGGATGCTCTGTGGGCATTCCGGTGTCTTTCAGCTGACTCAACTGGCTCTCCAGCTGACCCAGTGTTGGCTCCAAGACTGTGAGACGTGCAATCTCATCCTGTAAAAGTTCACAAAAGGATAAATTAGTGATGCACCTACTGATCTGAGCAGGACTCGGATGTTTTTGAGCACCATCAGCTGGAACTAGAGACCTCCTAGTCAATCTGGTTTATTTCTTTATTCTGATGACTGTTCTGAAAAGCTGTCATTGCTGTGTGTTTGGAAAGTTGCTGAGTGTTTTTGACAATGACGCTCTATGGGGTACTCCTAAAGTATAAAAATCATGTTGTTGTTCAAACTGTTCAAACTTGGACTTTGCATAGGCAGTTCACAGTTTGCAATAAATTAAACTTTGTGAATCCAGAGACAAGTGCCCATACCCAACACATTCAATGGAGGTGGCAGACATTAAAAAAATCAAATAGGGTGCCTTAGGGGTAATCAAACCCCATGATCACTCCAAACAGAGCTTAATATTATTGAGTTGTATTATTTATAATAATAATAATAACAATTATTATTATTATTATTATTATTATTATTATTATTATTATTGTTGTTGTTGTTGTTGTTGTTGTTGTTGTTGTTGTTGTTGTTATTATTATTATTATTATTAAGTGGCACTACTGGTTAGAAGGGATGGCTGATGTCAAAGTAGCCTAGTGTTCAATTAGCTTATGCAATTGTGATATAGCATCATAGTATATAAATGGTTATTTTCTAATTTGAAAATTATAACAGTAATAACATGTAACAAAGACAAGTAAACGAAATGGGGTTGGTACTCTTGTTGGGTTTTTCTCATAATAGTAAATGCTTCATGAATGCAAACAAAGAAGGTTAAATTGAGCAAGTATAAGTTCACCGCTGAGAAAGCGAATGTTGTAGTCCGTTGTCTAAGTATGGTGACTGCCTGGCATGCATTTGTAGTCTGCATAAATGCTCAGACTAACTCCTACAAATATACATGTACAATGTATGTAATAAAGCAGTGATGCCATAATGTCCAAGAGTATTGAAAAATAAATAAATAAATAAATATCTGAAGGCGTGACACAATACAGTAGTGTGATATTGATTCACCTGTTGTCATGTTGCTAGGCGACGAGGACGCTGTGCGCTGGACGCCACTTCGTCTCTCTGTTTTTATTTGAGTTTTTTAATAATTTTATATCTTAATCTTTGTATATATTTAATCTATGGCGTACATATTTTGTGTTTATTTGTAGGGTATTTATTTCTATTTTTGTTTTTTAGTTTTTACCGTGTTTTCACATTTTTTTTGGCAAATCCGTTCTGTGGTGCACCGTGGTCCTGCGTGTCCATAGTTGAAGGACTGTCAAAGGACTGTGGCCTATGGGAGGACTTAAATATTCGGGTGACCAGCTTCGGCGGTTTGCTGCAACTGGGGTCCCTATAGCCGCAGATGTGCTTGAACTTTGTCGGACTGTTGGCATTTTGAGGAGGAAGCGGTATGTTCATCGTGGAAGACGCTCTCCTAAGGGCAACTGCCCCCCGCCGCTTGCCGAGCCATTGTCGCGGCTGGATGTTTCTCCTCCTGGGGTTCATCGAGACTCTCATCTCCAGGCTGTGTCCCTCGGCCGGGCAACGCCAAAGCTGCCGGAGGATGCCGTCCCGGTTGCCACTGCTGCGAGCGCTGCTGGGGCTGCGACCGCCGCCGGAGCTGTTTCCATCCCTGCACTTGCGGCGAACATCGGCTCCACCTCCACGACAACTAAACGCACCCCACCTTCAGTCGCTGTCGGAGATGTCGTTGCGAGTGCCACTGCTGCGAGGGCTGTCGAGGCTGCAAGGCTGAGGGGTTGCGATTGCGATCAAACCCACCAGCGTCCGGATGGCGGCGGCGCAGAGAATGTGCCCGATGTGATCAACTCGTCTCTGACGGCTTCTGACGACTGGCATCTGGATAGCAGTGCGGTGGCTGCACCTGCTCCTGTGATCGGCTCTTCACCCACGGCAGCGTAGATTTTTTTGTATTATCTACTGTTATTTTATTCTATTTTATTTGCTTACTGAGTTCACTTTACTTTTCCTTATTTGATTTGCCCATCATTCATTTTTTTTTTTTGTTTGTTTGTTTGTTTTTGTTTGAAAGTGTTTTGAGACCATGCTACATGGTGATACTGCACTGTAAAAAATAAATATTATTATTATTATTATTATATTTGAATGTTCGCATATTAATATACATGTATATATATATATATATATATATATATATATATATATATATATATATATATATATATATATATGTTGCCGCCTCCTGTAAGTCATCCTTGGGATGAAGTGTGATAAATATTGATCTATGAAATGCTTTTTAACTACTGACTACGAATAGTTGTCTCAATATTACAAACTAAGTTGGTCAATGTAAATATTCATAAATACATGACCGTATAATGACAATTAATGACATCTTCAGAACGTCATTACCTTATTTTACAACGTATCAAAAACCCTTTGCAATTTAACATCAGCACCATCTTGTATACCAAATCTCATATAAATCTAATGTATGGTGTAGCTCTACCACATTTTAAAGCAGTTCATTGTCCTACCACATGGTGGCGCTATGCCAGACTGACATTTCACTCAGATATGTTCATAGTCACGATAGACAATAACCTGTGAAGCTTCATTCTTGTCAAACACTGCATAATGAATCGGTGACACACTTTCTGTGTATCTGGATACTTATAATTTAATACTTAAATTCATGAATCCGCTGTTTTGTCATCTTACAACATATCAAAAATCTTTTTGCAATTTAACATCTACAACATGTTGACATCATGTATACCAAAACCGATACAAATCTGATGTACAGAGAAGTCCGTTAAATTCCATGTATGTCAAATCACACAAAAGTCCAAATATCTCACGTCCTGTTGGGTGTGGCCATGCAATTGTATTGACCTGTTTTGTTTTTAGTCCTAGTGAGATACACCCACCTACCAAATTTCGTACATGTAGCTGAAAGTGTATGCCAACCATGAGCCTCTGTAACAACAGGGGGCGCTGCAGTGTACCTGGGCCACTTCAGAGTATGGGTATTTGTCTCTGAGTAGCGGGGGAATTTCTGACGTGTGTGGTGATAAACTTTTGATCAGCTGATAAACAGCCTATTTCAATTTAATGGTTGTTTGCAATAAGTTCAATTCAATTTCTTCTTTTTTGCACTACTTACAAAGAACCTTCTTAAGATCCAACAGTGCAAAATGTAAATTTTTGCAATTTTTTAACTGGTCTTAAAGTTTTGATCAGGAGTGTATTTAAAACTTGCGACACTCTCTACAGGTTGCCGACTGATCATTAGTGCAGTGTAGCTGCTTCTTTGCTGTCTTCTATAATCCACCACTATTTTCTTAGTTTTAAATTACATTAGATCACACTTAGCAGATGCTGTTATCCAAAGCAACTTACAAAAAAGTACATACGCTAAAGAGGTGTAGAGGAACACAGAGTAAGCAGACTACCTTCATACAAACAAGGAGATGCATGTGCCTAAGTAAGTTTCCCAGAGCAGGGACACTACAGACACACATACACAGGCCGAAATATACTACTCCGCTGCCTCCTATAATCCACCAACATTTCCTTTGTTTTACTAACATTCAGTGACAAGCTGTTAGAGTGACACCACTGTGCCACCTCTTCTACCTGATCCAAGTAGGCCTGCTTGTTGTTGCTGATTAAGCCCATGACCACAGTGTCATCTGCAAACTAGGTGGTGGTGTAAACATTCAAGCATGTATGTGGCAGTGGCATATTGAAGCGGAAAACCTGAAATCAGATGTTATAATCCAAACTAGTAAGAATTACCACACAACCAAGAGGCCGCTCCTCATGTACAGTAAGCAGTTAAAACAGTGCTTACTGAAATACATTAAAAAGGTAAGAAATACCACACCCGAGTTCAAATCACTTTTGTCTGTTTTGCAAATGAGTGACCTGCCTGTGTTGTCGGTATAAACAGAAATGGTCAATTAAACAAATAGTGATCTTAGATGTGAAGCACAGAAGTGCAATTTGAAGCACATGAATGGCTGTTAATGAGAGGAAATCTATTTTTTAATTGGTGAAATAACCCTGGCCCCACCTTTTAATAAATAGGGTGCATATTTGCACATTCCTGTAAAAATGACTGACAGTAGAGTTGACAAATGATATCCCGATCACATATCATAATATTTTATGAGTATGATAAGGACTTTACTGGTAACTAGCATGAGTAATGCAAATTCTTGATTTTGTCATAAATGCAGGCAGCAAATAAGTTCTAGTGAATATGAACAGACTGACTTGGGATATGGGACAGCTTGACCTAGTCTGTTTAGTTTTATATCAATTTTCAAGATCAATATCCTAGGTAATGTGGTTATTGTACGGTAGGTGAATGTTTTGACAGTAGCTCGTCTACTTTCCTAAGGCACTGCTAAGTGCTAACTGTACTCGGACATGGTTGGTAAAGTTCTGAAGGATTTGCTTGAACTTAGGTTGGCATGTGTGACATTATTAGGACAAACAGTATTTCATCTAAAATATGACAAATAGTTTAATCAGGAGACTAATGGGACAAATGTTACAAAGTCCATGTCCAGTGCAAACTCAATTTTGCCAAGCCTTCACTCGTTTGCACAGTAGGCTACACAAATTCATCTACATACTGTGAAGTAGCCTAATAGCCTACTGGTTGTGCTACCGTATAACACAAAACTGCTATTATTAAAAATGATAGTCTGTGCTGTGAATGTTGTGCCACTTTACTTAAATACTTGGACCTGACTTTTGTTGCAAAAATAAACAGGGTGCAATGTACAGCGGTCAAAATTACAGACATGATTGTGTTCTGAAAGCGTTTTATGAACAGTTGCTTATCCTACATGCCTTTTAATGGTCTTACACTAGGGGCTCTGTTTTTTTTCACGATCATACGCACATTGTTTAAAGTCTGTCGCGGAAGTTGCTTTGGAGGCGTTCCTGACACAATTTGGTATTTTGACAGCGGGAAAAGCGAACATTGCGCTAGGCCCATGGTTCAAAAGGGTTGGTCTTAAATTACTTCATTAGTCATGGGTGTGCTTTGGGCGTAACATACAATTAACCAATCAGAATTTATACTCTCATTCCGTTTACAGTTTTTCTCCATCGGTTTGGCTCATTTTTTGAAACTGAGATGACATTCTCAAAACAACATGGACAAATACCCAAACCAACTTGCAGTTTGTCACAACAGAATGGCATTTCTCATTGCGTTCATCAAATTTTTAAATGCTTTGTACATGTCTCAAGTGCCTACTGCATCTTTGCAAATGGTTATGTACACTTACCTACAGTTAACACAATTAGCCCACATTTAGCACATTTTCCAAATGAATTGATCTTGCCGACATATTCCAATTAGTTGGTTCTCAGTGTAATGGTCGTTCTCTTCAAAACATGTCAGCGCAACTTCATTGTATAAGTCATCATATGCATAATAGTCTGCTCAATTGTCAAAATTAGTTAAGGATATAATACAAAATAGTATAATTTTTTTGGAACATGTCATAAATTCATGAGTCATGACAGTCAGGTGAATAGGTGACAGGTGAAATCAGGTCTTGACTAACGAAGGACGAGTTTCCCACATCGCAGATGTCCAATCTAACAGTTAGTCTGTGATGCAGTCTTCCAAGACAATGCCATCTTCCAAAACGTCAACTCCATCAGCATATCAACAATAGACCAGGTACTGAAGAAGAACCAAATGACCATGAAACACTATCTACAGGGTGGCATGCAATAGGAACACGGACAAAGTGAAAGACCTGTGGTACCAGGTAATTTAATTATTTGTTGTTTATCATTGTAGCCTATAACTACACTATGCAGAGGTTCCAATTTTCGGGGGTTTTCAGTATCCTCTTCACCTTTGGAATCTAGCTTTACAGTATCTGACCACAGAATTTTGCCTAAGAACTGTAACAGAACACTGTCATCAGTATTTCTCCCTTCTCTTTGTGTCAAATACTACCTGCAGTACCTCTGCTTAGGTCTGTACTCCAGGTTTGGAACCCCTGCAGAGGGTTATATTGACTTTGTGAAGGACATACTGACGCTGTGTGACTGAGTTGGTTTAATTTTTCTTTTTTGTAGAGAATAATGGCATTGGATGGAAATGAAACCAAGGGCTGCAGGCACGGCCGAAACATCCTTGGCCCACGGGCCACAGTGGCCGTCCCGGGTCAGTGAGAGGGAAATATTACAATGTGTGTGGCCACATCTGAAAAGGCCCCACCTACCACAGTTTGTCATTGTGTGAGGCAATGTGAACTTCCACCATGCCATGGTCCACCACTCATCCAAGGATGCATAATGTGTTACTACCACCATATTCTCAGTTCCTCAATGCCATTGAGGAGTTTTTCTCCGCTTGCAGGTGGAGAGTTTACGAACACCATGCTCAGTGTTTTACTCCCCGGGCAAGACCTACTCTTAGCACTCTGTCTAAGCATTTTGACTTGCAGTGCTTACACAATGCCAAAGGGACAATGTATTTTGGGGGCACTGACTATTTATTTGAGAAGGAAATTTAGTTTTGACACATGGGTAAACTGTTTTGGGAGAGATATCAGCATTTGCAGGTGATCCGTGTAGTTGTGCTGAACCATCCAGTTAGTTTTGACAAAAGTACTGAATGAGTGAAAATGAGCCAAAGCAATTGAGAAGGATCTGTGTAATTTTTATGGTGTTGACTATTTAAATGGGAAATGGATTTTATTTTGAAGAATGAATGAACAGTTTTTGGAGACATATGACATTTTGTTGGTTATCTGAAGTGTTGCGCAGAACTGTAAGAATGTTTGGCCAAATGACCTAATAGGTATAGGAATGTCATCTCAGTTTCAAGAAATGAGCCAAACCTATGGAGAAAAACTGTAAAAGCCAATGGCGCATTTTCCATGGCCTGTTGCTATTATGATGGCGTATTTACCCGGTCGGCATGAGTTTTTTTGGTGGAAGAGACAGCGTGCGTGAAGTAAAAGCGTGTGAGCGGTTAATTTTCGGGGGTGGAAAGAATCCCCCCAAACCTCTGCGGGTCAAGAAAGTATAGGGGCCAATATCTTCAATTGTGTCCTCCTCCTTTGGCAAGAAGAGAACTTCCTAACAGTGCTGAAAGCGGTACAACGACATTTCAAGACGGGGGAAACAAAAGCTTTCAACTCAAAAGAAACATCAAAAACAAATGGAAGGTGGAGGTCCATCAAACCATTAGTCCATTAGTTTTCTTTTTCTTTTTGTTGATTTGTCCATTTCATTTCTTACAACTTGCCACGCTGTTTATTTAAAACAATAAAAGAAATCGTAAATACACTGCAGAACATTGCGATACATTTGTACCTGTTTGCTTACTAAAACATTAAAATACACTTTTTTGGGGGGGGGGCATGGGTTTGCTTACCAGGCTATACAGATGAGGTTTTTCTTAATCATCTGCAAATTGGGATACAAACCAGTGACTGGATGCAATAATGCATTTTTTAGAAAATATTTTAGATGCATAGGTAGGCCTATTGCCAATTTTAGTGTTGTATAATTTTAGCAAGGACAAATAATGGCACTGTTTGCCTTTTTTACTGTTTCTGAATAATTCTTGTTTACTTACTGTATTTACTAATATACTGATTTACCTGTAGTGACGCACACTGAAAGGACTTAGATTTTAATGTTTTTTATTGTGAACAACGCGTTTCGCGTGTTGCTTCGTCAGGTTCACTTTACACATTGTGAACCTGACGAAGCAACTTTCAGTGTGCGGTGATTCAACCCTTTCGGTCGCTGGATTACTTTAACTGCACTTCACCGGCACCTGAAAATTGGCTGTGCATAGGACTTGTAAATAGATGTTTTTACCTGTAGTGACGCTTGTCCTTACTACAACCCTGATAAGGAGAAAAGTGCTTAAGTTGGGGGAAAATATGCGTCAGATTAATTTACATCAGAAATGTTTTTTTGGGTTGCTCCATTTGAAGTGGTTAACTGTCGTCATCACGCACAATGACAGACGTAAACAGTACATTGTGCGGAGGCAGATAAGCGTGCAGCTGTGCATGTGTTTTCACTTAACCGCACAGGAGAATAGACCTCCAGATGAGCAGGATAGCCCTTGCGCATTCTTAAGAATCATATAACTATGCCCTACGACTCTTATTACTTCACCGTGAATTTAAGCATGATCGCACTTGAAAGTGATAACAATAGTAATATGGCTTCTTCTATGAAGGAACATGTTTGTGTGAAACTGAAAGTAAAACAGGCCCAGCTGTTTTTTTGTAAATTACCTAAAAGTCCTAAAGGATGGAAAATGCCTAATTTAACAAAAACAAAAACCTTGTAAATATGCCAAATGTTCTCAAAATTTTGGCCACCAGTGTATGTGTCAGAATGTGTGTGACAGAATAAAATATGAATGGACAGATTTGTGACCTGTACAAATGTATGTTTGTTTTTTGACAAAATCCAATGTGGGTGCTAAATCAAGTTTGTCAAGTTTAATGAAGAACAGACAAATTGTGATCACTGCAAATGTAAGTTACCAGTGAAAATTTAGGTTTGTCTCTTGACAAAATCCAGTGTGGGTGCTCAATCAAGTTTGTCAAGTTCCATGAAAAACAGACAAATTGTGACCACTAAAAATGTAGTACATTTATGGTACTGCCATTCGATTACTGAGATTCACTGCACCAAATTCACACAATCCCTGTCTAAACCATACAAATTGTAAACAGAATGCAGTAGTGTGCGAGTGTTACCCGGCAACGTTCCAGCTGGTTTCGGATTGGCTCTGGTTCACTAGGGGGAAGTGGTGTCAATTTGATCCAGTTTTCTGCAGAGTTCACGTTCAGCTCCAGTTGCTGATACAAGTTGTAGAAGACCAGAATACGACTCTGATAGTCTAGCCAGGCCAGGCGCTCGACTAGCAGAACACAGAATTCCTCCCAGCGACTGCTCAGCTGTTGTGCAGCCAGATATATGTTCTCTGTTATAGCACCACCTGCAGATAGATAAAGAACACAAAACACTAATATTAATAATTTTCAGAGGCTGTGCTGCTGATTGTACATGACATGAATTTTGTGCAGTTCCCACTTTCTTGGTTTGAGATAGTGCCGTTACCATACAAAAAAGTGTTAATAGGCTTTCTTGATACACCTCTAACACCTAGGGCCCTATTTTGCCGCGGCGCATTGTGCATTCGTGACATGCGCATGCTGTCATTGCTATTCTGTGCCAGCGCAACATTCATCTTTTTAGGCAAAAAATCACGTTGTCTAGATGGCAGATGACATTGCGTCGTGACGGGCGTGTCAGCGAAAAAGAAGAGGTGTGGTCTGGCGCAAAGCGCACCAGATGCTATTATGAGGACGCAAAACCATTTTGTCGTTTGACCAGCGTAAACCATGGTTTTTCATCAGTCGCGCATGGCTGAAAAGCTATTTTAGGGGCGCACAACGCTTTGAACCCCGATGCACCTGCTGCTGAGCCAGAGAGGCGAGCTAAGCTGGCAGAAAAGTTGGAACATGTATAGCCTGTATAGCCATGTATTTTTATGTTTTAGTAAGCAAACAGGCACAAAAAATAAGAGTATAGCAATGTTTTGCAGTTTATAGCAATGTTCTGCAGTTTATTTACAATTTCTTTTGTCGTTTTAAATAAACAGCGTGGAAAGTTGTAAGAAATGAAATGGACAAATCATCAAAAAGAAGACTTGATGGACCTCCACCTTTCGTTTATTTTTGATGTTCCCTTTGAGTTTAAAGCTTTTGTTTCCCCGTCTTCTAACGTTGTTGTACTGCTTTCGGCACTGTTCGAAAGTTGTCTTCTTGCCAAAGGAGGACACAATTACTGAAGATATTTCCTCCCATACTTCTTTGACCCACGGAGGTTTGGGGGGATTCTTTCCATCCCCAAATATTAACTGCGTACGCGCTTCTACTTCATGCATGAGCAGATTGGTCTCCTCTACCGAAAAGCTCCTCCCGTCCAGGTAAATCCGCCATCGTAATAGCAACAGGCCATGGACAATGCGCTCGCTGGCTCTTAAAGGGAATGAGAGTATAAATTCTTATTGGTTAATTGTATGTTACACCCAAAACACTTTTCCCGCCGTCAAAATACCAAACCCCCCCAAAGCACCAAACGCCCCCAAAGCAACTTGCGCGACAGACTTTAGACAATGCGCATATGATCGTAAAAATAGAGCCCCTAGCCTGGTAAACAAGCCCCTCGTACTTTACTTCATTTTGTACAGAGGGTCTGGCTGTGCTGTACTGAGAAACATTTTTCTTCCTGGAGGTGTGGACACTGTGGAAATTTAAAATGATTGGATCTGCCTTTACCCAAACGGTAACGTCTAATCGTGATGTATGCAATGTGCTAAATTGTGAAGGAAGTAGCGAAGCTTTCCAGAAACTAACAGACTAACAACTAACTGAATAAGCTGGAAACTTTTCCTGAGCCCCGTGGGGAGCAGGGCCACAAACCTTTTGACACCCCTTAAATAATGTTATTGTTCCGACTTTAATTCCTCGATACATTTGAGGATCATAACGTCCTGGTAGAGACATAAGTCTTGTTATGACCTTCAGATAAGCAGGGGCGGACCCTAAAGTTACTTTGTAAGCTAGAGTCAAAGCTTTGTGCTTATTTCTAGCAGCCACCGGGAGCCAATGCAGCTAGATCAAAAAAGCAAAGTAACGTGCTACCTTTTGGATTGACTGAATACCAGACAAGCCTACACATTCTGGACGTCTATCTTCGAGAGAAAAAAATGGTTTTAAACTGTAGTATTGGATATAATAGGCAAAATGTCATTTTGTGCAATTACAGTGCCTCATATAGGCCGAATATTACAGTATTTGCCATGCGTTTAAAGGTTATTCTGCTGATCATGCATGACATATTTTGTACAGTTCCCACCTTCTTAGTCCAAGATATTGTCAATTCTTAACTCCAAATTTTGGTACTACACGACAAGTGAGTGTTTATGGGCTGGATTGACACAGCTGTAATATAATAATACAGTTGTATTTGGCAAAATATTTAGCAAAAACTCTTTTCGGACTTCTAGCTTCAACAGAAAACAACACCCCTGTGATGCAATGTCACAACATTTGGTACACATTCAAAGAAAGCTGAATAAAGTTTGCATGTCAAGTCTAACAAAATTTGGGCAATTAGAAGCCAAAATACGGACAGTAAAACCATTTTAAACTACGTCTTTAATTTTGAAAGATAACTCCTTTGACAAGTTTTTGTCAGCATTGTTTGCACATGACATATACCAAATTTGGTAAGATTTACATAAATGCCCCATGATGAATTTGTTTACTTTCACTTCCATCATTTTAAAATTTGACAGAAATTGTTTTTTTGGAAATGAGTGTGGACCAGTGTTTTCAACATGTGAAGGTCAATGGACTTCAAGACAAAAAAAAATGTTTTAAACTATAGTGTTCTCCAGATAACAGGCAAATTGTCACTTTGTGCAATTGCAGTGCCCTCTATAGGCAGAATGTTATGATATTTGCTGTGTTTTTAGATGTTATTGTGCTTATTGCGCATGACATATTTTGTACAGTTCCCGCCTTCTCAGTCCAAGATACTGGCAATTTAAAACCTTAATTTTTGCATTTCTGCATGTCCCTAGGTGGCACTATGCCACAAGTGAGTGTGTATGGGATGAGTCAACAGTCCTCCACTGGCACTGCTAACACTGACATATCACAAAAATGTGATTCTGTTGGTTAAAAATGGTCATTGAGTTTTGGCGGTTTCCACCTCATTCACAAATGTTTGCAGGCCCCCGGGGGACCAAAAGCTTCTACACTGTAAAACTTTGCTGTAATTATGCGGTAATTTACCATGAAAATGTCCAGTTAAATACAATTAGACCCATAACCAGTAATTTACCTCAAAATGTCTAGTAAAATACCATTACACAAATATGTGGTAATTTACTGTCTGATTTTAAGTTAATGGTAAATTACCACTTAAACAAAATGCAGTATTGCTACTGTACACTGCTACAGTGACTTACCACAAAATGTACAGCAAACACACAATGAAAGCTTTATGCAGTATTGCTACTGTAACTTACTTTGCATTGTGGGAGGTGGCATGCCGTCATTACAGTAGGGTAATGTTACTACCTATGCAAACTCGATGGTCCAATATAACAGAGGCAGGAGTTGCACATTTTTCAAACAAACATGGCTGCCTGCCACGGTGCTTGCAACATGAAAGTTTTGGCCTAATTTAAAAACCCAAAGGGACTATAAATGTTGCAACTACCAGAGATTGATGTAGATATGCACCACAAAGTCATTTACAGAAATAGGCTTAATTACATAATAATTTGGTCACTAACTGGGTAAGCTAACTGTTAGCAATCTACCTTACCCAGACAGCCACGGCTTATTAAATAACTTCTTAAACGTATAGAACAATATTACGACAGTTCAAAGTTGTCTAGTAACAAAAAGACAGTATCCAAACAACTGTAGACACCATGTTGTGATATTCTGCATGCATACTGGTCTGTGCAAACCAGCTGTTAGCTTTATGCTAACTTGCTGGATCTTTGCACGAACGTAGACGGGTCTGCCACAGTACGCCCACGATTTGACAATCAACTTTGGCTGAAATTCAATATCACTCGCTGTCTGTTGGGTATTCCTGGAAACATTAGCGGTCATACCTCGTTGTGTGGGTATCCTAGCCCCGTACTTTAATTTCCATTCCATTTTAACGTTATGTGAAGCCTAAACCATGCAATAGACGAAACATTTTGTATAGTTTTACTTTACATTGGACCCACAAAAAAACACACACACACACACACACACACACACACACACACACACACACAGTGAACATAACGCAGAAGAACAAAGGCCCTAAACCAGCTCGTGCACAACAATAGAATTCTAAATGCCGGTATATCTGACTCTCTGACTTTAATGTGCGAGTCCATAATCTAGGTAGTGGATATATGGAAATATATGGAAATATTCATTTACATTAAGCATTTCGCATTTTTTTAATTTAAAAAAGCCTTTGATAGTTTATTTTGCCATGAATAGAGTATAGGTTTCAGCAGTGTTGTCTTGTCTTTTGTACTTCTTATCTTGTATCTTGACTTATTCGACTCTAAGGCGAGTGAAATCAAACTTTTACTGAATGATAGGCTACATTTAACAGGGTTCCCACTGTCCACGGTCGTGTAAATATATGAATAGTTGTATCATTGACCAGGCCTGGAAGTGTCATGGTATTTTGAAATTTTAATAAAACTTTTTTTGGAAAAGATGTTTTAATCCAACTACAGCCTTCTACGTTGTCACAGGGGTATTTCCTAATGCATTTTCCTCCCTTACACAAGAAATGCTTTGACAGTAGTTAACTACTAGCTAGGTGCTATTTCAAATGGCTAAAATTATGGCTGAAATTATCACGTCACAGGGTGAAGGTTAGCCTGGGCCAGATGGCTCTGGCCTGTGCTACAGTATGCTGCATAATTGCATGACTAGCTAACGTCAGGGTAAAAAAAGGCAGCCAGCAACATAAGGTGACGGGCCGACAATATTATTGGCGTATCTGGGTGACGGCCTGTGCTACTGTATTTACATTGCCTTACAAACTAACGTCGGGTAAAAAAGGCAGCAACCATTTATTCACGGTTTCTGGCAGTGTTGCACACAACATAGGGTCATGGTGATTAGCCTGTTAGCAACTGTATGCTACATAATTGCCTGACTAGCTAACGTCAGGGTAAACAAAGAAGGGCAAGCATGCGCGCACTCCACCACCTTCCACCTGTCACCGTGCCCTGTCCCTTCACCATTGAATGTGGGAAAGTGTAGGCATGAATGAAATAATTTTCATGGTATATTAGGTGCATTTGCAGCCGTTTTTCCCCTTTGGCATGTGATGCCACATTTCTATTAAACCATAAACAAAAAAAGTATTCAGTTTAATAGAAAGTATGACCAGACAACGTTGATGAGTCAACAATTGGTCATTGGTTAACATCTAATACCTGACAGCTAACAACTGGGCAAATGGCTATCGGAGCCACCCCAGGGACATGTCGGTCCATGCTACATGTTACTAAATGCTTAAATGAACCTACCGTTTTGATCACACCTCCGATTACTGTCCATTAGTCTATACAGAAACCTGAACAATACAATTGATAAGGCATTGACGACAACCCGGAGTTAAGGTGATGATACACAGGGCAACTTTCTGAGCAATGTTTCTGGGTAATGATACACAAAAATTTGGGCCGTGGACTACTGCTTCTGAATGGTGGTCTTATTTTATTTAACTAAAGGATTGATTTTTGGAGATGAAGATTAGAAATTGAAAACATTGATGGTAAGTGAATAGTTAGGATAGAAAACAATTGTGGTAAGAACATTTAAAGTAAAAACCAATGCGGTATAATGAGCAGTTTACGTATGGTGTAATTGTGTTGCCTGTCTCAGTGGTAATACTGTATAAAGACATTGCGGTAGTGGCATACTGCAAAAGGCAATTGCAGTACGACTAATGAAATGGAGGTTACAGTACCTCACCGCACTCTCCAGCACATTACTGTAACAAAATAATACAGTAGTTTACTATAACTGCTGTAACGGTAACTCGCTGTACTGTGAAGTAAATTACTGCAACATGATCTTACAGTAAGTCACCCTAACACCATGTTCCAGTAAGTCACTGCACTGTATATATGCAGTAACTCATAGGCAACACTGTTGCCAGAGATTTACTGTAATCAGATACTACAGTAACTCACAGGCGAGACTGTTGCCAGAGACTTACTGTAGTATCTGATTAAAGTAAATCTCTGGCAACAGTGTTGCCTATAAGTTACTGTATATATACAGGGAAAGGTCTAACAGTGTAGAATTACTACTCACTTCTAGTTCATACCCCACAGTGTTTCAGTGTCCCACTAATCATTAATACAAATCAAAATACAAAAACTGACAAAACCAATATGACCGCTAACGCTAGCATCAGTCATAATGAACACTGCTCTTGAAGTGCAAAACACAACAAACTAAAAAAAACAGAAAAGCAAATAAAAACACACTGGCAAATTAAAAACAACAACAGCACATTAGAAATAATATCAGAAAATACAATGACATTAACTGTTATGGAAAGAGTATGTCCCTTCTCAAAGGTGGTGTCGTAGCTGATTGGACGGAAGATCCGCCTGTCTAGACCACCTTGTTCCAGTTCTGTGAATGCCATTATGTTGCTCTCCCAGATGATTAAAATTAATAAAACCTTTTTTATGTTGATGACCAAAACATTGGAACAACATTAATTCATAGAAGAATACCAGGGCACTCATCTTCTTTGTAGTTAAAATGCCTTTATTGTAATGGGCAAGTAATAATTTAAAACACTCATTCGACGCGTTTCGGCATAAAGCCTTCTTCAGGAAGTCAGCAGTCTCTATTGTCTGGCAAAGCTCTGTTGAAAAGACATCTATTCTGTGAGTGTCCTCAGGTGTGTTGAGACCAATTAACCAATGACAGAACACTAATGGATAATTGACCAAAGTGTCAAAAAACACAGATAGATATCAAAAGTGGTCAGCAGGGGGCCTTATTTCACAGTCTCTATACAGGTATAAGGGAACATTTAATAATATCAACAATGAAACATACTCATAGATAATATAGATCTCAAACAAGTATTTGTATTTAGAGAAAATGGCAGTATTCCAACTTATCATTTAGACCTGGATATAAAGTTGTTTTTAATTTAAAAATCCAGTAGCTCTCTTGCTGGTTTAATTGTTTTAATCTATCGCCTCCTCTAATTGTTTGTGGTATATGATCAATGCCTATGGCTCTTAAAATAGCAGGATCACTATTGTGATGGTCTTTGAAATGACGGGCCATAGGATAGTTCTCATTTTTTGTTCTGATAGCATACTGGTGCTCAGAGACTCTATCCTGTAGCTTACGCTTGGTTCTGCCTATGTAAAAAAACATTGCAGAGGGGGCAGTTGTCTTGCAGTTAATAAAATGTGATATTTTATATGTTCTTTGACCATGTGTATCATCAAGCATTTTAGTTTTAGCTATAGTGGGACAGTGGTTACAGTGATCACATTTGAATCTGCCTTGTGGTCTCTTAGATATCCAAGTGTTTTTAGAAGGTGGTGGTAGATACAGTCGTGGTCAAAAGTTTACATACACTTGTAAAGAACATAATATCATGTCCCTCTTGAGTTTCCAATTATGTCTACAACTGTGATTTTTCTCTGATAGAGTGGTTGGAACAGATACTTCCTTGTCACAAAAAACATTCCTGAAGTTTGGTTCTTTTATGACTTTATTATGGGTTAACAGAAAAAGTGACCAAATCTGCTGGGTCAAAAATATACATACAGCAACATGAATTAATATTTTTGGTGATTTAGAAAGTTGTGTCAATGAAATGAGCTTCATATCATGGTCTTTTAACTTCGTGTGAGTGAGTATGAGTGACTATAGCTGGTGACTTCTCTGAGGCCATTTAAATAGGGCTTATTGGATACTATCGAGGAATTTTTATTAAAATCTACAAGTGTTTAATTTGCATGTTCTGTGGTCATCTTCAGTTTTTTTCTCCTCCTCCTCCCCGTGACCTTCCCTGCTTTGCTCCTCTCGTCTTGTCTAGTGTACTGTCTCCCACCCTGAAGAGACTATCTTTGCCCTGCTCTCCGACTAAAAAATCATGGATTTGATCAACTGGTCTCTTCACGCAATTGACACCATCTTCTCAAAGAGAAAAGAACCTGATTGTCCTGCTGGAACGTTTGCAGCCAGCTACACGATGGACACGTGGGACAGGTGGCGGGTCATGTGCCTGGCGCCTCTTTCCATGGAGGACATTGAAGACATCTACCTATTCGGAACCATGACTATGGGTTTTCTGCTGATTGGATTAGGCACTGCCCTGGTCTATCGAGGAATGAGCAAGGTCAGCTGTGCAAAGCCGCACAAAGCTGCCCGGAATGATTGATGCGGTCGGGCAGAGCTATCGGCACTCAGACTGTGGCTAATAACCTTGGCCTTGGCCCAGGCCAGTGCTGGAATAACAACTCACCTGGCAGATCATTGCAGTGAGACTCTCTTGCATTCCTCACCCCGCCTTACCCCCAGCCTGGCAAGCGGGTCTGTGACCAGCGCTATCGTAGCTGCAGGACCGGATGGCTGTGTGCCTATGTTGGCTTTTTCTCTCCTCCCCTTTCCTCATGTGGTGCTTTATTTCTTTTACATACCCGTCTTCCCATCCTGTCTACCCTCTTGTCATATTCATGTATGTTTGTATCTATGTTGGATGGGTTGATGGCCAATTTCGCTGGTACTTGTGACTAGTGACAATAAAGGTTTACTACTACTACTACTACTACTACTACTACTACTACTACTAATGTAGTGAAATCTATAGGAAATAACCTAAAACATTTTAAAAGTTGCATCACTTTTATCAAATCCTAGCTGTAGATAAAGCATCATATTAATTAGGATATTTACTGTAAGCTATTAAATGTAGTAAGTTTTAGTAATTCTGCATTTTAATACAGAATAAACTAGCACTGAAATCACATTTAAATCACTTTCATCTTTAGTTAAGTTGGTATTTCCTAGACCAAATGGCCAACTACCAAGAGGGTGCTCAGGAAAAAAAGTTGACAGTAAGCTGCTGACATATAATATCTCAGTGTAGTTTGCCAGCTGCACTACAGAAGACAGGAAGAAGCTGCAGAGGATGGTGAGGTCGGGTGAGAGACTTGTCGTTTGACTTGAGAGGCAGTCATTTAAAAAGCTTTTGTTTGGGGTTCCCTAGCAACAGAAATAACTTGCTTTCATTGAGAAAAATATGTACATATATTTAAAAAGCTTTAAAGCTGAAGGTCTGCTCAATCCCCATTTAATTCTCTCTAAATTTACATAACTGGAACATGGCGGTCTGGACCATGGAGGTACTATATTAACTGGAGGAAGTAAGTGAGTCCTGCCATTCATTTCAGTGGGAAATGCTAAGCTAGTGTATTCAGCCCAAACATTTTTCAAGTGTCAAAATGGAGTTTCATGGGGCTCATTTTCCCCATTCCACTTGGACATATCCTTTCCGCATTAATGTAGCTGTAATTTTGTGTTTTGTGTGATATGTCATTGTTTTACCTAACCCCATATCAGGATAGGAAGAGCTACCAAATATCCTATAAATGCCAAGCATGCTTTGTAAATGCAGAAAAAAGAGGACTTGCCTTATTTTGTTGTTTGGTTTTCTGTTTCTGTTCTGTTTCCTATTTTTCTCTGAGTTAGGGTCTGTCCCTCACTCCTGTTGCCTTCAAATCCTCATAATACAAATTTCCTAAACTCTCTTGATCCTAGTGTTTCTCCAGAAAAAAAAGTTCGGGAATGTGGCAGTAATTTTGGAAACTGAATGACAATCATTTGTGTGACTTATTTGGAGACATGGGGCTCTATTTTCACGATCATATGCGCATTGTCTAAAGCCTGTCGCGCAAGTTGCTTTGGGGGGCGTTCCCAGGCCCGTTTCAAGGTATTTGGGGGCCCAAGGCAAAGGCTCTTTTGGGACCCCCTTCCCTACACCACAACACCCCCCCCCCCCCCCCCCCCCCCCCGACACCCATCCTCTCCACCCGCTTTATACCAGTCTACCCACTGAAGAACAGAGGAACATTGAAGACTTATTGCCGCCACTCTGGCCATCTTTACTTAAATATAAATTCTTAATATTACAAAAACAAACTTGTGCAAAAGTTATAAAATGGAACAATAATAAAAAAGACACAAAATATTAAATATACAAATAACACTAGTAAAAAACAATATTACATATGCAGATCACACCAAATACTATTAATTTCTAAGTACTGAAAGTTCTAAGTACTGAACACACTAATGTAGTTAAATGAAATACTTTTCAGATAGAGTTAACCTGCGATTGACATTCAAAGTTATAATGCATGGGCTACTCCTTCCATGGCTACTGTTCTAATCATGCCTTAGGATAGGCTAGGTAACATGTCAGGCACCATGTCAACATGTCATTCAACAGAAACGGCCAAGATTTAAAAAAAGGACACAACATTTTCAATGCTCTTCTTAGCAGTGTGTTTGATTGGTTTGGTTTGATTGGTTTGATTGTTTGATTAAACTTAGCACAGCTTGCTTGCCCAAAGTTCGGTTTGACTGACTGAATTACTGCCTACATCAATATCCAATCCAACCGAAGTAATTAACTTATAAGGCAGTTGAGTGTTTCAGACATCAGAACAACTTGTTGTGACACACGACACGTTAATAGATGTAGCCTAAGGATGGCGAATGCAATGGCACCGTCGCTGAAAACTAAGATGGTGACCGTGATCCTCTGCCTGTTGACATTTCGATGAACACAAGAAAAGTAAATCTGGAAGAATTTGGCCATCTCTGGCCTATTAGACAAGCATATACTACAGTTTATTATAGCCAGTCCGCAACGTGTCTTGCATTAAAAATACATTTAGGCTACACTAACTACTGTTATAGCACTGTAAACACAGCTATCCGTTAGGTGGCTAGCTGTCATGTTTTCTTCTTTCTCCAGCCGCTATGACCCTTGTAAATTGCACATTATACCCTTGCTGGCACAAATGTTCATGATTGATTACACTTACCAGTGTTTCTTTTCATAATCTTCCTTTCTCTTCTTCCTCTTCTGGCTCCCTATTGCATAAGTTCGCTTCATTGTTAACTTTGTTCAAATATCAGCGCGACTTCGCCGATGTCTAACTGGAGGGGGGCCTTTCGAGGGGTATTTCGACTACCCCGAAATTGCACTTTTCGGCCATACAGTGGCATTGTAGAGCACAAGTATCCACTTGCCTTGGTTGATGGCAATAGAGGGGGCCCCTCCAAGGGGTAATTTGACTACACTGTCAATGCGCTTTTTGGCCACTGTATTAAGAGAGGCGCCGCGGCCGCCCTCACAAAGTTGTCATTGCTGTTGTAGGCATAACCTGTCGTACGTAGGGGGCCCCCCTGAAGTCGGGGGCCCCAGGCAATTGCCTAGTTTGCCTGCTTGGTGGCGACGGGCCTGGGCGTTCCCGACACAATTTGGTACTTTGATGGTGGGAAAAGTGAACATTGCGCCAGACGCATTGTTCAAAAGGGTTGGTCTTAAATTACTTAGTCATGGGTGTGTTTTGGGCGCAACATACAATTAAGCAATCAGAATTTATACTCTCATTCCCTTTAAAAGCCAGCGGCGCATTTTCCATGGCTTATTACGATGGCAAAAAAAACAAACAGTGCAGAAAGCGGTACAACAACGTTAGAAGAGGGGGGAAACAAAAGCTTCCAACTCAAAGGAAACATCAAAAATAAACGGAAGGTATAGGTCCATCAAACCATTAGTCTATTAGTTTTCTTTTTGTTGTTTTGTCCAATACATTTCTTACAACTTGCCACGCTGTTTATTTAAAACAACAAAAGAAATAAATAAACTGCAGAACATTGCTATACATTAGTGTCTGTTTGCTTACTAAAATATTAAAATACATGGCTATACAGGCTATACATGTTGCAGCTCTTGTCACTGTGTTTCTTGGGGCTTTCTGGCAGTGCAGTGTTTTTCCTTTGTTAACCGTTAATTTTCCCTAAATCACATTATTAGTTTTACTCATTCACTCTGCGCCCCGCACTCCTAGCTCTGCCACGTTAATCCTCCTCACCTGCTCGTCTCGTTTCTCTGTCTCCTTGATTATTCCCTGCACCTGCACTTCCTCGTTTATGCTCGTTTCGCTCCTTAGGTTCACCACTATTTAAACCCTGACTTTTCACTCTCTCCTGGTCAGTTCATAGGCTAACCACGGTGTCTGCCTCCACGGCTAAGCGTGCTTTTGTGAATCCCAGTATCCTGTCTTGTCCCTGTTGTTCGTAGTCCGTGCCTGTGCCTTGCCTTTGGTGTTTTGTGTGAGCCCTTCTTCCTAGTGTTTACCCCCTGACTCCTCGGATCGGTCTCTGGTTCCTGACTCGGCTCGCCTCCTGACAACACCTGGCTCTACTACCTCTGGTTCCTGACTCGGCTCGCCTCCTGACTACACCTGGCTCTACTACGCCTGGTTCACGACTAGGCTCGCCTCCTGACTACGCCCGGCTCTCCTATCCCTGGTTCACGACTCGGCCTGTCTCCTGGCTATGCCCGGCTCTCCAATCCCTGGTTCACGACTCGGCTCGTCTTCTGGCTACGCCTGGCTCTCCAATCCCTGGTTCACGACTCGGCTCATCTCCTGACTACGCTCGGCTCTCAAGTCACGGCTACTCAACCACGGGTTGGGCCCACCGTCGAGATCAACCTTTACGGAGCCCCTCAAGGGTCAGTGCCCGTGTGCTCAAGCGAGCACCACTCCTTCAGCTCCTTCAGGCTCTGTGCAATTGTCTAAGTAAAGTAAAATCCAAAAAATCTAAGTAAAATCCAGCAATTAAGTAAACTTAGTTATATTTAGCTAACTCTAAGCTAGCTTTCAGCTAATTACTTTGCCCTTACGTTATGAACTAGTTAGCTCCAGTTTAAATCAAGGCAACGTTCATTTTGTAAGTAGTAGGTTAGCCGAAACTATATGTGGAGTTGTGGCTTTGCTGATAACATAGTTGGCAATACATATGTGTTTTCTTTTCTATGCACAATGTTGACCAGATGGAAACACGCAGGGAACGGGGGATGAAGACGGAGCCGTTAGAAGGGGAAGGGGAGAGTTCGATGCAGAGTTTGGAAGAAACAAATGAGGGGAAACAAACGGTGGAAGAAATCCCTGTTCAACCGAAGAGAAGCAAATCCGAACATTTTACCGAGAAATTGGGTTTGTATGATATTTTTCCGTATGTTGCTTTCTCCATCATGATGTAAAGGGAATGATAAGGTTATATGTCTCATTAATACTACCATTCCTGGTAGTAGTAATGGTAGCAAAGCAACAGCAGTTAACGTTAGCAGTGATTTTAGAAATTGGGACTGCAAGTTAATACGAGTATACCGTCATGACTTAACATGGATACTGCATGAACGTTGACAAATCGGCTCATGCCAGCCACTGTTTAAAACATCACCCACGCTGATGCTGACTAATATATATGCTAATCTAAAAAGGTTTATTTCTTTAAATTATAGGGTTTTTTTACCAGTACTACATGTAAAGGGGCAAATGAACAGTATATGCTGACAAAGGTATTTATGTGCTTATTATTTTTAAGTGACCACCATAGAGGGAGTCATCCATCGCTACAAAACTGCCCTATAGAACAACTATGGGTCAATGAAAAAGGCGTTCTCGAAGATCCACGTTGACCGCAACACAATTGCCAGAACACCTGTAATCGCTGAACTGGCAATAACTTTTCCAGATACCTTCAAGGATCTCCTCTCCTGGCATGAAGAAAATGAGACCATCTTCCAATTTGCAGACAACTGTACAAAAGCTATAATGAAGGACATGGCTGAAAAAATGACTTTTTTGTAATCGTATGTGATATTGTAATAAAGGACAATAGGTGATAAAACAACTAAATGTACTCCCACTTGACTTGTGTGTTGTTGTTAATGTGCTTAAAAGGATCTGCCAGTGTAACATGTAATGACAACATATTAATTGTCCAAATTGTAAAAGTCAACGTCATACCAGGTGAGACTACATTCATGTTAGTGTTAGTAAAGGATCTTATGGTGTAGTAACACTTTATGACCCATTCATGATTCGTCATTCGTGACTTTTCCTGTCATGATGTCATGACAGGAAAAGTCACATTCATGATGGTTTAATGACAGGCAATGACATTCATGGTGTGAAGTAAGGCAGTAACACATTCATGTTGGTGTTGGGTATCTTACCATGTAGCGACACTTAATGACATATTCATGACTAGTCCAAAGTGTACCACTTTACTTGAGCTCAAAGAAAATGTTTATGACACATTCATGATGGTGTAATGACAGGCAATGACATTCATGGTGTGAAGAAGGGCAGTAACACATTCATGTTGGTGTTAGTAAAGGATCTTATGGTGTAGTAACACTTGATGACATATTAATGAATAGTCCAAAGTGTACCACTTTACTTGAGCTCAAAGAAAATGTTTATGACACATTCATGATGGTGTAATGACAGGCAAAGTCACATCCATGACGGTGTAAAGACAATGACATGACCATGAAAAATCATGTTGATACAAAACCAAGAAATAAAACAAGTTTCAAATGTTGGTCCTGCCACGGAATTAAATGGCTGAAAGTGACAGGTAAGTTGTCTCGAGTAACGATAGCTAGCTGGTAGCTGTGTGATAAAGTAGGCTACGTAGTAGTAAGAAGAGCACCCTGGTTTTTAGTTCACTGGGTAGCATGTCTCCACCCCAATGCCAGGTGCTCACAGGTCCAAGCCTGGGCTAGTGCATGGCTAAAGTGAAAGTCACCTGCAGGTCATGCTGGTTAATGTCAGGTTGTCATGACAAAGGCACTTTCTAGCTATGTGGTGTTGGTTAATGTCAAGTTGTCATGACAAAGATATTTACTGACTACGCAGTTTTGGTTAATGTCAAGTTGTCATTACAAAGACATGGACAGCCTATGTCATCTTGGTAAATGTCAAGTTGTCATAACAAAGACACCGCAAACAATGTCAAGTTGACAGTAAAAAGTGACATAGTGTACCGCATGACTATTAATGACAGACGTCATTGACATTCATTAATGTCATGACAAGTGTCATGTCATAGTTATGACAATGTCATGTCAGTCTTATGAACCCCGCTTCAAATAAAGTGTTACCGAAAAGTATCTGCTAAATATTATAACTAAAGTAAAAGTGATTCCCATTTGTCATTGTGACTACACAGCACACACAACGAATTTGTATCTGTGCATTTAACCCATCACACGTGAGAAGGCAGCCATCATAACAGTGAATGGGGAGCAGTTTGTGGGAATGGTACCACCTCAGTAGCACTAGTCTCCGGTCACAGGTCTGTTATCTTATCTGGTGGATTCCAACCTACAACTGTAGAGTAACAACTGTTACTCTAACTGTAATAGTGGCATTGTGAAGCATCTTTACCTCCATCATGCTGATCCATGAGAGCCTGAGCTGAGCGTGTGGCTTCTTGAAGCTTCCGGAACTTGTCTGGTCTTTCTCGCTCTATTGCCTAAAAATGGGAGAAGTGTTGTGTGTGAAATCAACTCCAATATCCAATGTACAGGGTGGGCCATAAATAAGAAATGATAATCAGGGGTTTTTATAATCCAAGGTACTACCATTTAAAATGTGTCCCATATTTATGGCCCACCCTGTATAAGAAACATAAAATGAATCTGAATTGCTGACCTACAAAGGACTAGCAAGCTTTTCCCCAATGTCAGATTCAAAAAGTCTTTCACCAATTTTATCCTTCTAGAATTACAGTTGGGCTCATATTATGACCCAACATTCGGTAATGGCATTTCTTCCAAGCCCTGCCATCCCTGTCCATCCCTATACACATTTTCTAAAATAAAAATATATAACCAGTAATTTGGAATTTCTTACAGTAAAATTACACCGACACCAATTTGGAAAATTAAATTAATTTTTTTATTCCAAAATAGAACAATTTTATTAAACTGTTAAATGCACTCCTCTGCTACTGAAATTTATTTTCTTAAAGCAGCAGAGAGTGCATTTAGCACATCCTTTTTTTCTTGAAGTCAGACAGTATGAATTTGCACTCGACTACCTGGACCTCAATTGCAGTTTCAAGTTTTAGCCACCACTGCTTTTACATATTTTATCAATTTGTTGCACAATAAGTGCCTTACTTTCATCAATTTTCCTCATTATGCAAATGAAAAGTTGCATATTTTAGCCATACTGTACTATAAAGTGACCAGCGACCAGAGCACACTTTCTAGTGTAAGCCCTGTGAGCCCACTCATCAGTTTGTCATCTTTAACAGCCTATGCTAGCCTAACATGAGACTATGTTATTGACAAAACATTGAGAACACTGATATGCGAGGGAAACGTTATGAGAATCAATGCTTGATGCACTGCTAGCTAATGGCAAGCAAAGGTAGGAACAAGATTTCTAGATGTTAACCACCATGCACCATTTGAAAATAACACAGTCACTTTTGGTTGCATTTGTGAAAGACTATACCAGCTCATTGCTGTTCTGAGGTCAGCAAGCTACTAGCACTAGTCTCAAACTAGCACAAGCCCCGACCACCAACATTGAAAAGAGGGTAGAATTGGAAATACTTTAACATTACAGTACAAGCTAGTATCAAACAATCAGGAGTAATATTGAACTGCATGATGCAATAGCAGTATTGCAAAAAAAAATGTCTTATTAGTAATAAATGTATTATTACCAATTGTACCAAAATGTAATGTGCTAGTTAGCATTACATCTTTTACAGATGACTGCACCTTATTAGTTATTAGGCAGTAACGACACATTAGACTACCTACACATTACCTACATAACTGAAATTGTCTAATTCTCTATAACTAGTAGATATAATGAAACAGGGTAAACCAAAACTATCCTAATCTCAGGTGACGACTCAAATGTGAAGACGAGGCCTAGAATTCCAGGGTCTCTATGAAAATCCTCAGTGCCAGGTGCATTATCTGCTTTCTGACAGCCCACCGAAACATTGGGTTCACGTGCACAGCTTTCTGATGTGCTCTTCTCTTATTTGACCTACTCATAGACTGTATCTATGCATGTACTTATTTGGTAGATGCACTACAGAGTTACTGTTGGTGACTGTCTTTTACTGTGATGCAGTGGGACTACTCCACAGAATAGTCTACTTTTTCCTACATGTTCTCAAATGGGATTTGTTGACAGGCATATTCAAAGCTAGAATATGTGTGGATATGTTCCCATTTGGGTATCTGTACATACCAGTACTTTATCTTGAAGGTCTGCCAAATTCCCCTCTTTGCGGGACACAGAGAACTCTGGGCTTTTGAGAATGGCTTCTGCACGAGTGATGAAGCTGTGGATCTCAGTGAAGTCCATGTCAAAGCTGTGAAGCAAATATCATATGGGACCACATGAGAAATGTTATCCTTTGTCAGTTTTAGTAAACAAAACGAAAAGCGCAACACTACTTGCTTGATGGGCAGATGACAAGAAAACTGTCAGGTTCATCATTCTTTGCCAATTTAAAATATGGGATGATAAGCTGTTATAACTAACTGTACTGTTATAATTAACTGTAATGTTCAAGTACTTTAACTGTTTTTCTATTCCATTGTTAACAGAGAGTAGACACACGTTTGGACTCTGTAGAAAAGTATCTGCTAAATATTATAACTAAAGTAAAAGTGATGCCCATTTGTCATTGTGACTACACAGCACACACAACGAATTTGTATCTGTGCATTTAACCCATCACACGTGAGAAGGCAGCCATTATAATGGTGAATGGGGAGCAGTTTGTGAATTGCTAATTGCTAAAATGTCACGTAGACCAAGACACAGATGATCTGTGCATGTGTAACAGAGGTCATCCTCTGCAGTCCAGCCCCAGTTCCTAACTCGCAACCTCAAAGCAACTCTGAACTGGGAGAAAGACAACCAAGTATGCTAAAAGCCACAGCCCATATTCACAAAGATTTTCAGAGTCCTTTTAGAGCTCATGAGCCTAAAAAATTCCAGGAAGGAATCTTAGCTTAAAAGTGTTTCAGGTAGTTTTTGAGAGCTACTCTGAGCAAGGAGGAGACAGAAACTTTTATCTTATATATAGTGAGGTGTGGTTGGCATAATTACTAAGTATGATGCAGTCTTGTAAAAACTGTAATTGATTGTTACAAAAAAACAATACAAAACCAAATGCTAGTAATGAATGGGCAGTGAAATCAACCGATCAAGAAATGTGTAGTTGAAGAAAATAATTTTATGTCATGATGATGAAACTCAGCAAAATTAAATTAGTTGTTACAAAACGTTTAAACATACCTCATGCACATGCCGATTATTATATTGACTTCCTTATTATGCTATACTTACTTACTAATAGCTACTTTAAATCTTAGGATTCTTTGTGAATACAGGCCCAGGCAATTGGCCCTTCAGGTGTCTGGAGGTAGCTGGCACCCATTACACATTGTTGGACCAACTACTACGACGAATAATAATAATAATAATAATAATAATAACATTATTATTATTGTTGTTATTATTATTATTGTTGTTATTGTTATTATTATTTTGTAAAACACTTCTTATACAGAGAAAATAGCTGAAAGTGTTTAACAGTCTGTAGAAAAAGAACACTTGTGATTCAACTACACAAAGTTTAAGGACCCCTTAGCTGTGCGGAACACTGACCATAGACATAGATAAAACAGTTTTTAAATTAATCTTTGCAGTTTAAAACTGTAAGTGTTTTTGATGGTTTATAAGCAGCTTTAAAGCATACTTTTAGACTTATTGATAGCATAAGCAAACCATGCACTGTTAAATCAACAACATTGGTCTCCTTGTAGGTGAAGATGGGTGTTCTCCAATTTGCTTGAGGCTATTGGAAGTTGTAGGCTAGCATTGCCACCAGTTGCTTCTGAGAGCTTATGTAGCCCCCCCCCCCCCCAAAAAAAAAAGTTAATAAACCCTTATAACATTTGATTTTGTAAGTTTGTAAGTTTTAGTTTAGTTAGTGAGCTATTCCTTTTAAATTGGGGTTAATGGGATAATGTAAAGTCAATTAAGTCAGAACTTAATTTTTTTCACAATCCGTTTAGCACATGATAGGACAGAAAGGACAATATATCCTGCTGCCTGTTTACATGACTGTTATACCTCTCTACACCCCAATCAGCCTTATAATTTAAGTGCTGTGGTTGTGCAAGTGGCAGCAGCAGTGAGGCCTGATCATTAGGGAAGGTGTTTCGCGTGCTAAAGCTGGGGCATACAGTAAATGTGGTCTATAACTCCTCTGTCTCTCTTTCTTTTTCAAACACATACACACATATCCAGCAGAGGGCAATCTGCATACACATTCTTCCTCATTTTAACCCCTAGACACATTTTTTTTGGTTTACAATGAAATTCCATATGGTATGATGCAGAGACCTCCCTCAGAGCCTTTTCACAGAATCATACCACAGGTTGTCTAAACAACAGCAATGTTGTGTTTTAAAGTTACACTAAACAAAAACATCTGGTTTATACACAATGTGTCCTATATATGGATAAATACAGCTTGTATGACAAATGTCACACTACATGCATGGTAGAGATGTGAAAGGTTTCAAAGTGGTCACACAAGGAAACATATTCACCTACCGTTTTTGCAGTTCAGCATCAACCACAATCTGCCTTTTCTTCTGGGGAGGAGAGGAGGGCAGCTTGTCCTTTGCATGTTTTATCATGACCTTTTCACGAGTAGTAACTTTAGTTACAGAAGCCATCACAGTTTGCCTTAATTCTGTCTGTGACGTGGTAACAGTTGTGGTAACAGATGGTGCAACCTAAAAAACACAACAACAATTAACATGCCTTCTTAAATGGATGCTACTAGGAAGAAAGAAAAAGTACATACAAGTTAAATGCCAGATCAATGCTAAAGACAAATTCCTCAATGGTACAATGTATTCAAACAAGACAATATCTTTGTATGATTATTACTGTAATGAAGTTGTATCACTCCTAGATACTAGCATCATTTTAATGTTCAAATAATGCCATATTGCTTCTCATCACAAAAAGGCAAAGTAGAATCAAAATCAAATCATGACAGCTGTAGTGAAGTTTTGAGAAACTGTCTTCCTGATATCTTAGTCTTGCTCTTATGTCTCATAGGACTTCAGCTTGTGTCACATAACTATGTTTAAGTTGGCATATTCCTGTGTTATTTAAGACCTTTGATCACTTCAGGGATATGTAAACGTCATAAAATTTCCTCGTACTGAGGAAATTCACGTCATTCATAAAATGTAATGACAAAGCCAACCTTGCCAAATGCCAGGCCTTGACATGAATGTCAACCAATCCCTGTCATTGTTGTCTCCACTAATCGGTGCAAATGTACGACATGTCTGCCATGTAGCCAGCAGTCTAATGCACAGATGCACAGACCAAAATGAATCATTAACGGAACTAAGGTCATTATCTCAGCAACACTTAGAAGTATATTAGCCAAACTTTAACTAGATGGACCACATTGCACCACATGGTATAACCACTGCACTACAGGATGCTGGTGTGGAGAAACCCACCTTGGGTAGCAAGCGAACCTACAACGAGGGAGTGGAAAGTGAGGGTTTAAATAGTGCTGAAACTAAGGAGCTAAACGAGCCTGAATGAGGAAGTGCAGGTGAGACCGATTACAAGGGAACAAGGAGACAAGGCAGGCAGGTGGAGCAAATTAACATGGAACAAGGAGACAAGACGCGCAGGTGAGGGAGATTATCGTGGCAGTACAGGGTGTAGAGAGAATAATTGAAAGGACAAGGACAAATAATAATAAAATAATTGAAACTAATAATGTGATCAGGAGAAAACAAAGGAAAAACACAGCACTGCCAGAAAAACCCCAACGGAACACCGTGACAAAAAGACTACAAAAAAGCATGCAATAAACACCGTCAAGGGTGATAAATGGTTAACCGATGGTTGCAATGGTTACACCCTCAAAAAGCAAGTATTATATTGCTTTTATACAACAGTTCCATTGGCAACACAATTAGTGTATAGACAGAATTGTAACATTCGCTTTAAAGTTTTATTTCACTGCATTCCATTTCACTCCAGTTTCCGCTCCACAAAATAGTTCAGGTTCGAGTTGATGGTGTCTGTGGTTGCTATGCAACAAGTGTCCTACACGTTGATTTGGACATTCCCCTGTATTGTGCTAAGATATGATTGTTGTCGTTCTTAACAGTCTGACGTAGGCCTAATGGACAGCTGCTGTTCTGCAGTCTTGGGTGTGTTTTTAAAGTCTATCATAGTTTATAAATGCACTTGATTTAACTGTTATGTTGTATCTTTAGCGGAGTGATTATCAACTGTGAGGAGTCAACCATGGTATACCGTGCCATATCCTCACTCCTAGTTTCACTTAGAATGCATCTCATCCAATCAGAAAGTGCTAAATAGTTCTACCTGACCTGACTGTTGTATAAAGATGACATATACCAAATTTGGTAAAATTCACATGAATGCCGTATGACGAGTTTGTGTACTTTTACTTTCATCAGAATTTGACGGAAATTGTTTTCATTGGAAGTGGGTGTTAACCAGCATTTTTAATGTATGAGGATAATTGGAGTTCAAGACAAAAAATGGTTTTACACTGTAGTGTCATCCAGATAATAGGAAAATTGTTATTATTGTTATTGTGTTGATTGTACATGACATATTTTGTACAGTTCCCACCTTCTCGGTCCAGGATTGGCAAAATTGGCAATTCAAAAGTGTGTATGGGCTGAATTGATACACCTTTTTAACACCGACATACTAAAAAAAACTGTCTTGAGTAAGTTTAGGCGAGTTATTTAGTAAAAAACTATTTTTGGGCTTGTAGCTTCAATAGGAAAAAATAACACCCCCTGTGGCAAAATGTCACAAAATTTGGTGTACATTCAAAGAAAGCTATGTAGACTTTACATATAAATTTGATTAAATTTGGGCAATTAGAAGCCAACATATGGACTGTCAAACCATTTCTAGCTTCATCTTCATCATTTTGATTGACATGTAACTTTGAAATGGTTCATCTAAAGATAAATCCTTTGAAGATCTTTTGTCCAGCATAGTCTGCAGATGACATATACCACTTTTGGTAAAATTGCACACCCTATGCACACCCTATGACAAAGGTCAATGGACTTCAAGACAAAAACAAAATGATGTTAAACTGTAGAGCTTTCCAGAAAACAGCCAAAATGTCATTATTTGCAATTACAGCAGCCAATATAGACTGACTTTTGCAATACTTGAGTGTTTCACTGATTGATGGAAAATTGTAAAAAAAAAAATAAAAAAAAAGTGTAAAAGTCATTTATATCTATCAGAGTGAGTTACAGATACATTTGGATTTCAAGATTGCAAAGTTCTGATGCCTGACTCTTCACCTGTCATTATCTTCAAAGTGCTGTAACTTTTGATCCAGGGCATATAGAAACAAAATTCATGCTTTCTAAACTGTAGGTATTTGTTTATCATACTAGATGTAGAGATATATTAAATTACATTTTTTACTCTAGATGCTAACATTCACATGATCTTTTCCAGCTATGAAACACAGCATTTCGTATCAGCAATTAAATCTTACTCAAGTTCATAAATGTTTTGAAAAGGTGTTTAATCTTTAAAAGATGTACTACTGTGTTGTGCCACATGGTTTGCTAACTGATATCACTATAGTAACCATTAGTAACCATACAAAATGATTTGGATCAAGCTATGATCAAGAGCAGGATAACTTTGCAAATTGTACACTGGATGTAACAGATATCCAGACCTGCAAAAAATAATGTGTCCCCTTCCCCCACCAATCTCTGTCTAGCATGGGCTACATGCGAGCACATGTAGCATCTACCAGCTCAGCATTTCTGCCTGACGCACCTTTTACAGTGCTGCTTGGCTGGCTGCAGGGTCATCATAAACAGATAAACACACTCTACCATGCGGTCTCTCTCTCTCTTTTGCTTCAGATGCTCTTGCTCCCTTGCTACTAAAATTTGTTTTTGCAGGTTGGGATGTCTTATATTAACTAGCAAAGTTCATGTTAAAAAAATAAAGCAGGTGAGCAGAACATTACATAGCCCATGTTGACAAGCTATGGTACAAGCTATGACTTCAGGAAACACTAAGAAATATGACAATTGTACAGATAGAACTATTCAATGACCCTTTTTAAGTTTTAAACCCTGTTTAAGGGTTATGGTGGGAAGACAGAGAACTGTTACAAGTATAGGTGAATACATACCAGTGTACTGCTTTTCTCAAGCAGCTGTAGGAGGTTGTCCCAGCGTTGCTTTAAGGTTTCCATTCGCACCTCCAACTTTTGGGCCACCTCCTTATTCTTCACACTGCTGATAAGATTTTGGCTCAATGATCGAAGATGGTCCAGAGAATGCTGCTTCATTTCCATTTCTGCTTTCAACAGCTGCAGAGACAGGTATATATGTGCCTTTATCATTCATTATAACATATAATTATCAATGCCCTCTTAAACTGAATCATATCATATCAAATAGGTCAAGTGCTATGACAAATAAGGCTTCACAATATATTGCAAATATACTCTCATTACCTCCGCCAAGGAGGTTATGTTTTCGCCCACGTTGGTTTGTTTGTTTGCTATTCGCATAACTCAAAAAGTTATGGATGGATTTAAATGCAATTTTCAGGATAGGTCAGAAGTGGGCTAACTTGTTTTTGGTGGTGATCCGGATAACTATCTGGATCCAGGAATTTTTTAATGTCTGAAGGTGAGAATGATAATAAGGTGGAGACTTAAGCTGCCTTGGCAGAGGTCTGCATTCTCCGAGTGCTTTTCTAGTTGTGATATGTATTCTTGTGAATTATGTATTTTTGTAAAATATGAAATGTATTCTTTGACTATATGTGCAATTTGTTTTAAGGTCTGCACCAATATCAGGGAAGTTAATCAAAGAGTTTTCCTACATTTCACAAATTTTAACTTTGAAATGTTTATATTTCCTAAAACCTAAATCACATAGAGAATGTTTTTCTTAACCAGACATTCTCACTGTAATGACAAACCAACATTATATCAACTTGTGCATTCAACATCCATATATGAATTTTGTGAGTGTCACCTACTCCTACTCCTGTTCTGAAGTGTTCAACTGTATTGCCATAAAACCAGAGGGTTTAAGGGTTATTCCAACCAATTCACTGAACTAACTTATCCTACCTAGCACAACTATTCAACCAGGTACATAAGCTAATTAGTGAAATCACCTATGTTAAGAACACAAGAGCACTGGCAGAAGGAACACATGGCAGGACTTTTTCTTTCTCAAGTTGGTTTGTCCAGCCGGCGACCATAGCACTGCCAGTCATAACCCTGTACACAGAGTGTGCACACATTTTGTTTGTTTTCCAGGTAAGGTTAATTACATTCTATCTTAGAAATAGATAGAAATAGAGGTTGTGTGACAACATTTTATCAACCATAGAGAAGTAATGTTTTCTAGGCCGTGTCCATTTGTGTCTCACAACAGATGCATGACACAAACATTAAGAAATTATTTGAAATGCTAGTTATTATAGAATGAATAAATACACTAATGGCACCAAACTTTCAGTCTTCAGTTTTACATTTTTACTGACATCCCTTATCTTAACAAGCAAAAAAGATGCTTTACTTGCTAGAGTGTAGTAAGCACAGACTTACAGCAAGGTTTCTCAGTCTTGTTGCTTTATCACTCTGTAGATCAGATATTCCATATTTGGTCAGCTGTTGCTCCTTCTGCGTCAACCATATTTCAAAGTCACACTGTATAGACACAAAAACCACAAACTCATTAAAAAGCAACTGATACATACACAAAAATTATACTGACTACAAATATTACCACCCCTGTGCTGTGCTGTGCTGTTCTGTGTGTGTGTGTGTGTGTGTGTGTGTGTGTGTGTGTGTGTGTGTGTGTGTGTGTGTGTGTGTGTGTGTGTGTGTGTGTTTGTGTGTGTGTCTGTCTGTCTGTCTGTCTGTCTGTCTGACTGACTGTGTGCACGCTGTTTTTCCATGCAAGTTCCTCATAAAAGAATAAAGTTATACAGTCCCTGACAAAAGTCTTGTCACTTATCCATTTTGTAGAAACAAAATCTTATAACCTGACTTTTAATTAATTTTAGAAATGCCTCATATGAAAGCTAAAACCCTCCAAAATTATGCTCAATATACTAAAATAAATTTGCTTCACTGAAGAAAGATTGATCATTTAATGAACACAGAACGGTCAGATTTTGGCAAGACAAAAGTCTTGTCGCCTTGTCATTTGGTGCACCAAATCCTAGATTACAGCCTCACCTATGATCAGTTATTGATCAATCAATTGGTGGGTGTGTATAAAAAGAACCCCAGCACACCAGACCTTCACATCAACTGTAACTTTATCTCTGACAACATGCCTAAGATTCACCCTGGGACCAAAGCATTAATTATCAAGAGGGTGAAGACCAGATCCACTGCTGAGGTGGCTGACACCGTCAACGTGTCTCAGCATCAAGTACTAACAATAAGAAAAAGCTCTAAAGAGACTGGAGATGTTTTTGACAAGCCCAGGTCCGGCAGACCCCACAAGACAACTGCTCGGGAGGACCGTTTGTTTTAAAAATCCAAGGCCAGCCACTTTTCCACTGCGGCAGAGCTCCACCAGGCCTGGTCACCTCAAGTCATTGTGTCAACCAGAACAGTTTGTAGAATTCTGGTCGAATCAGTGCACAGAAACCAGCACTAAATAAAAGGCACAGCATTAAAGGAACTAAAAGAAACCTGCTAAAAGGATGGATGCTAGAAAAGTGGCAGAAGATGGATTTCTCAGATTAATCTTCGGTTAAATTACATCACATTCGCCGCAAATATTGCAGGAAAACTACTGAAGTCATGGATCCAAGATTCACCCAGAAAACAGTTAAGTTTGGTGGCGGAAAAATCATGGTCTGGGGTAACATCCATTGGGGTGTGCGCAGGGACGGACTGGGACCAAAAAAAGGCCCTGGACTTTTTCCCCAAATAGGCCCGCCCATCGACCGGGGCGCGCTGGGGGGGGGGTTCCAGTAGGAATTTATTTAAGAACTGTTTGAATGTATATTGAAGACAGTAGCACTGATCATTCTTTTTCAGAATTTTCAAATTAAAATCCCTCACACATTTAAATTTGAGGGTTTTGCAAATAATTTTTTGAGTCATTATTTAAAAGCTTGCACTTAGTAGGCTTTAACAGTATCAATTATCCATTATTTTTTATAATTTTCATAACTGACAATCCACACAACTATTTTTGAGTGTTTCTTCAAGAACATTTTTGAGTATTTATGCAAGAACTTTAGATCAATCAAATGTGTAAATGTGTGCTATTGTTTGTAATTTTAAATTAGTTTTAAACTCTATAGAAGTTTGATTCCCCTGTCTTACAAGTTATCATTGCTGCAGTTTTATTAGGTTCCAGGCCAATGCATCAATTAACTTGCGGCGCATAAAGAAATTAATTTGCGGTCATTTACCGTGTTTCCTTATTTTTAATGTAGCCTATTTGTCAAATTCACTGCGTGTTTCTTTTGAGGGCAATAAGCCATTATTTATCATCATCGCAACACAAATCAAATAAGTAGAAGCTGATTATCAGAGTAGTCAATTGAGTGGCCTACATAACGTCACTTAAGGCCTACCAGCACCTCCTCTTCTTCCTCCTCCGGCAAGTAGCCATGCCTACGTTCGTGCGGTGAAGATCCCCTTGCTGTCTCTCCCTCCACATCATGATCCACATCATGTTGCTCAGAATCTGATTCGCGATCTCCACATCAACGTTACTGCTGCTGCTGGCGGCACTAGCCCCACCACCGCGGTCAAAAAGCTCTGTAAGCTTCCTACATTTTGAAGCTTCATTCTCCAACAACTTTCTGCCATCCACCTTTTTCTTTGTGTTTTCTGCTCGCCATTTCCAGAGCGGTAGAGAGGAAAACGGTCTTCTTTGTTGGCTTTTTGACAGAATGTAGGCCTATGTTTGATTGACAAATTATCGTTACAGCGCCATCTTCTGGTAGGCCTAGGTGTTAGACTGTCAGACAGGGCCGGTTGACTGAAAAAAAAAAAGACCAATTATCGGCCGTAGACTGGACGGCCGTTCTGGACTTTTCCAGAACTCACAGATTACCAGTCCGTCGCTGGGTGTGCGAGACATTTGCAGGGTGGAAGGCAATATCAATAGCCTAAAATAGCTACATCTTACATTCCCAACCATAAAAGGGGTCAAATTCTCCAGCAGGATGCTGCTCATTAAAATTCCTCAAGGCGAAGAAGATCAAGATGCTCCAGGACTGGCCAGCCCAGTCACCAGACATGAACATCATTAAGCATGTCTTGGGTAGAATGAAAGAAGAAGCATGGAAGGCAAAACCAAAGAATCTTGATGAACTCTTGGCACGACTTCATCAGTAATTTGTATGAATCATTGTCGACCGCATGGATGCAGTCATTCAAGCTAATGGAAGTCACACAGATATTAAATATGGATTAAGTGTGCTTGCAAAAAGCACACTTATTGTTATCTCCCCGTTTATTAAGTGTGCTTGCAGAGCACACTTATTGTTATCCCACCGTTTATTAAGTGTGCTTGGAGAGCACACTAATTGTTATCCCACCGTTTATTAAGTGTGCTTGCAGAGCACACTTATTGTTATCCCACCGTTTATTATTAAGTGTGCTTGCAAAAAGCACACTTATTGTTATCTCCCCGTTTATTATTATTCTCCTAGACCAGATCTTGAAGACGTTACTATTCCTTAGGCTTTCGAGATAGAGACACCGTTCCAACTCTAAAACGACCGGCCCGGTTTGGACAAGACTGCCTACAATTCTGTACACCGTACCTCTTGTCGTTCGTCCGTTATTGTCGTTTTTCTGCAACTTTTCCGCCATTGAAAATGAATGGCGGAATGTTCAGGCTGATGATGTCACAGTACACTGCTCTACTGTAGCAGCTAGAGTGAGCTCTGCCCTCACTCTAACCTCCACTCGGTTTTTTAATGATTAAAACTGAACCGCTTAACCTATAAACTTGATTTAAAGTTTGTAAGAGAGGTCTGGGATCTGACTGTGACCCGTGTAAATTTCATACAGCAACTACTTAAACTGTTTGAGATAGGACAGTTTAAAAATTGTGTCAGACAGTCTATGGGATTTTGCCATACATTTCATCATCTTACTGTAAACAGGTCAGGGTGCATGTCTGAAGTTTTAAATGATCAAAACTCAACCGTTTAACCTAGAAACTTGATTTAAACTTTGTAAGAGAGGTCTGGGATCTGACTGTGAGCTGTGAAATTTTGATGTGGCAACTACTTAAACTTTTTGAAACAGGACAGTTTAAAAATGGTGAAAGAGAGGCAGACAATACTGTGGCAGTTCCACCTGGACCAACTGCCATTTTTTAAATGTGGAATGTTCAGGAATAGAACTCTCGAGTGATGTCATAATCCCCATGCCATGGCCTGCATAATGTTCTGCCATGGGAGTGTATTGCAGCCTATAGTAGTTATCTCTAGTAGTTATCTATGTAGTCAGTGCTACTCTGTTAAGTTAGCAAACGTTTGTTAGCCGTAATGCTAACAATGCTAGCTAGCTATGCTAACAATGCTAAAATGCAAAATTAATGAACTGGGTTAAAAGTGTTACTTGGTTGACTCAGCTAGTATTCGTTAGCAGCAATGTTAACAATGCTAATAATGCTAACAATGGTAATTATGCTAACTATGCTAAAATATGCAGTAATTAACTGTGCTAACAGTGTTGTCTACCTATATTAGCTTAGGCTATTTAGCCATTATGCTAACAATGCTAGCTATGCTAACTATGCTAAAATGTAAAATAATTAACTGGGTTAAAAGTGTTACTTGGTTGACACAGCTAGTATTCATTACCAGTAATGCTAACAATGCTAATTATGCTAACAATGCTAATTATGCTAAAAATGTGAAGTAATTAACTGTGCTTACAGTGTTGTGTACCTATATTAGCTGAAGCTATTTAGCCATTATGCTAACATTGCTAGCAATGCTAACTATGGTAAAATGCAAGCACACTTTTTGCATTTTCTGCGGGAATGCAGTCTAGTTATTATTAAGTGTGCTTGCAAAAAGCACACTTATTGTTATCTCCCCGTTTATTAAGTGTGCTTGCAGAGCACACTTATTGTTATCCCACCGTTTCTTATTATTATTCATAATAATTCATAATAAGCTAATTGCACAATTAGTAGATCCAAGCCGTAGCTCAGTTAGGTACTTGTCTATTATCTGGGAGTACTGGGATGAGTTACTTCATTAGCTTCTTCTTTCTTTTGTATTTTTATTTTTATTTTTATTTTATTTTATTTTTATTTTTAATATGTTTATACTTTTGTGAATTGTATTGTATGATTGATGTCTGTAATGTGTTCCCTTGTGGGTCTTGAGCCTGTAATAAATACATATATATATTCACCGCGATTTTTCTACACAAAATTTTTCACCCAGATCTTGAAGACGTTACTATTCCTCAGGCTTTTGAGATAGAGACACCGTTCCAACTCTAAAACGACCGGCCCGGTTTGGACATGTTAGCCTACATTTCGGTATACCGTACCTCTTGTCGTTCGTCCTCTATTGTCGTTTTTCTGCAACTTTTTGTCGCCATTGAAATGAATGGCGGAATGTTTAGGCTGATGATGTCACAGTACACTGCTCTACTCTAGCAGCCAGAGTGAGCTCTGCCCTCACTCTAACCTCCACTCGGTTTTTTAATGATTAAAACTCAACCGCTTAACATATAAATGATTTAAACTTTGTAAGAGAGGTCTGGGATCTGACTGTGACCTGTGTAAAATTCATGTGGCAACTACTTAAACTGTTTGAGGCAGGACAGTTTAAAAATGGTGTCAGACAGTCTATGGGATTTTGCCATACATTTCATCATCTTACTGTAAACAGGTCAGGGTGCATGTCTGAAGTTTTAAATGATCAAAACTCAACCGTTTAACCTATAAACTTGATTTCAACTTTGTAAGAGACGTCTGGGATCTGACTGTGAGCTGTGAAATTTTGATGTGGCAACTACTTAAACTTTTTGAAACAGGACAGTTTAAAAATGGTGAAAGAGAGGCAGACAATACTGTGGCAGTAGCACCTGGACCAACTGCGATTTTTTAAATGTGGAATGTTCAGGAATAGAACTCTTGAGTGATGTCATAATCCCCATGCCATGGCCTGCATAATGTTCTGCCATGGGAGTGTATTGCAGCCTATAGTAGTTATCTCTAGTAGTTATCTATGTAGTCAGTGCTGCTCTGTAAACCTAGCAAACGTTTGTTAGCCGTTATGTTAACAATGCTATCTATGCTAACTATGCTAAAATGCAAAATAATTAACTGGGATAAAAGTGTTACTCGGTTGACTCAGCTTGTACTTGTTAGCAGTTATGCTAATAATGCTAACAATGCTAATAATGCTAACTATGCTAAAATGTGAAGTAAGTAACTGTGATAACATTGTTGTGTAGCTATATTAGCTGAGGCTATTTAGCCATTATGCTAACAATGCTAGCAATGCTAACAATGCTAAAATGCAAAGTAATTAACTGGGTTAACAGTGTTACTTGGTTAACTCAGCTAGTATTCGTTAACAGTTGCGCTAATAACGATAATTATGCTAACAATGTTAATTATGCTAACTATGCTAAAATGTGAAGTAATTAACTGTGCTTACAGTGTTGTGTAGCTATATTAGTTGAAGCTATTTAGCAGTTATGCTAACATTACTGGCAATGCTAACTTTGCTAAAATGCAAGCACACTTTTTGCATTTTCTGCGGGAATGCAGTCTAGTTAAGTGTGCTTGCAGAGCACACTTATTGTTATCTCCCCGTTTATTATTCTTCTTCTCCTGAACCAGATCTTGAAGACGTTACTAGTCCTCAGGCTTTTGAGATAGAGACACCGTTCCAACTCTAAAACGACCGGCCCGGTTTGGACATGACCGCCTACATTTCGGTATACCGTACCTCTTGTCGTTCGTCCGTTATTGTCGTTTTTCTGCAACTTTTTGGCCCATTGAAAATGAATGGCGGAATGTTGGCACACATATTTGCAAGCACACTTTTTGCATTTTCTGCGGGAATGCAGTCTAGTTATTCTTCTTCTCCTGAACCAGATCTTGAAGATGTTACTATTCCTCAGGCTTTCGAGATAGAGACACCGTTCCAACTCTAAAACGACCGGCCCGGTTTGGACCAGACCGCCTACAATTCTGTATACCGTACCTCTTGTCGTTCGTCCGTTATTGTCGGTTTTCTGCAACTTTTCCGCCATTGAAAATGAATGGCGGAATGTTCAGGCTAATGATGTCACAGTACACTGCTTCACTCTAGCAGCTACAGTGAGCTCTGCCCTCACTCTAACCTCCACTCGGTTTTTTAATGATTAAAACTCAACCGCTTAACCTATAAACTTGATTTAAACTTTGTAAGAGAGGTCTGGGATCTGACTGTGACCTGTGTAAAATTCATGTGGCAACTACTTAAACTGTTTGAGGCAGGACAGTTTAAAAATGGTGTCAGACAGTCTATGGGATTTTGCCATACATTTCATCAACTTGCTGTAAACAGGTCAGGGTGCATGTCTGAAGTTTTAAATGATCAAAACTCAACCGTTTAACCTATAAACTTGATTTAAACTTTGTAAGAGAGGTCTGGGATCTGACTGTGACCTGTGAAATTTTGATGCGGCAACTACTTAAACTGTTTGAAACAGGACAGTTTAAAAATGGTGAAAGAGAGGCAGACAATACTGTGGCAGTTGCACCTGGACCAACTGCCATTTTTTAAATGTGGAATGTTCAGGAATAGAACTCTCGTGATGTCATAATACCCATGCCATGGCCTGCATAATGTTCTGCCATGGGAGTGTATAGAGTGCGAAAATGACTTCTGGTTTACTTCCGCTACATGGGTCCTCGGAAGTCCCAAAAAATGAATGGGTTTCAATGAGCCCAAAATAGCTGTCTTCTGGTCCCAGTCGTTGTTTATCCCTGATATGAAATATGTTGTTTGCGGATAAAAATGGTGTTTTTTCATGCTGTTTTACCATTTGTTGTTATGTTGTTCAGATTAAAGCTGTAAGACAAGCAAAAGTGAAAAGGACTACGTCGCGTTGTTGACGTCACACCACTCGTCTACCCAGTGCCCGTTAACATTCACAATGCCGCTGTTTTGTGCCTAAGTGTGCTCATTCCAGTAGGAATGGCTGTTCCTTCTACCGTTTCCCTGCGGATATAAGGACCAAGACTCGCTGGCTGAAACTGATCAGGTGAGATATGTTTTGAGGTAATTTATGAAATATAGCAGCTATTCAGCTATCGGTTAACAGTGGGCGTGTATGCTAAGCTAACATTAACTTGACGTAATTCGCGTCGAGCTGTAGTCCTAAAATCGGCCTCCCGCAAAACATACCACAATAAAATGTATTCGCGGTGAATCATGTTTTTTCTTGTATGTTAGTTTTAAATATATTTTTTCAAACAACATATGTTACATTCATGGACGAATTCATGCGGGACCAAAAAATAGCGACTTTGCCGTCATTGAAACCCATTCATCTTTTTTTACTTCCGAGGACCCATTGAGTCTGGTGGAAGTGACGTCACTTTCGCACTCTATTGCAGCCTATAGTAGTTATCTCTAGTAGTTATCTATGTAGTCAGTGCTACTCTGTTAACTTAGCAAACGTTTGTTAGCCGTTATGCTAACAATGCTAGCTATGCTAACTATGCTAAAATGCAAAATAATTAACTGGGTTAAAAGTGGTACTTGGTTGACTCAGCTAGTATTCGTTAGCAGTTATGCTAACAATGTCAATTATGCTAACAATGCTAATTACGCTAACTATGCTAAAATGTGAAGTAATTAATTGTGCTAACAGTGTTGTGTAGCTATATTAACTGAAGCTATTTAGCCGTTATGCTAACAATGCTAATTATGCTAAAATGGAAAGTAATTAACTGGGTTAACAGTGTTACTTAGTTAACTCAGCTAGTATTTGTTAGCAGGTATGCTAACAATGCTAAAAATGTTAATTATGCTAACTATACTAAAAATGTGAAGTAATTAACTGTGGTTACAGTGTTGAGTAGCTATATTAGCTGAAGCTATTTAGCAGTTATGCTAACATTGCTAACAATGCTAAAATGCAAGCACACTTTTTGCATTTTCTGCGGGAATGCAGTCTAGTTATTATTTATTTTTCTACAAAATGGATAAGTGACAAGGGACTGTACACTGCTAAATTTAGGTTATTTTACTTATTACTTTTAAACACTTTCTTATAGAAATTACATGCCCAAAGGCTTAGCACTACCATATCTGACAAGAAGCATCAATATCATATTTACCACCAAAGAACCCCTGATTATGTACCATAACAACACCCAAGCACCTACATCAACTTCCTTGGAAACATCCTAACAATTACTAACAGCCTAGCTAAGTGCCGTGATCAACTAAAAAGGGTGCTAGTTTTGGTTGCAGCCTGGGTGGGTGCATGGCTGAACCAAGCAGTCATGAGACACATGTTGCATTAGCATTGTAATGCTACATTAATATAGTGCTATAAAGTGCATTTTTTGTTGTCTACTCTGTATAAGACATGCGATATACAGTGAAAAAAGCATGCATGTCTGATAAAGTTTTGGCAGAATTTTGGTATCCCAAATTTGTACATTTATGTACATGGTCATCATATCTTTGCATGCTAGAAAAGATTTTGGTCATTCTTTGATGTAGATGAATCTTCCATGCTACCTCTTGTTTTCTTGGGACTTGGGTCTGCTTAGATTTCCTTTTTGCTCTCATTAGCTTTTGTGATGCATACCTTTATACAAGACCAGTGTTTCTGATATGCCATTGCCATAATTTAACGTTTTTAAATCTATCTAGGCTACCTTGTTTAACCTATCTATTGGAAGGCAGTCAATAGGCACTTTCACATTGCAACCCCAGTATTTAACCGGGGTCAAACATTTTACTCTTTCCACCCATTTTCACCCATGCTTAAAAAACACACATACTTGTCTTGTCAAAATGTGCTGTTTACTGAACATAAAATAATGTATAAATCAGCATAGCATCAGCATTGTCTTACCGTGTCCATTGTCTTGTTTTGTGTTTCTAAAAGCTAACTCTAGGTTTAAAATGACACTACGGCAACCAGGAGAACAGGAAGTGAACTCACAATTTGTTTTTATTTTAAAAAATGCATTTGGACTTTTGTCACAGCCTTTATTATTGAAACACATTCCAAACAGCTAAAATGCGGGATATCATGCCTTACACATTTGTATGATCAAGGCTGAGCCAACAGTTCATCCAGCATTTAAATTAAAAACAAATTCCAAATTCACCTTAGGTGAGCTATACATGATTTTATCATGTATCTTCTTCTATCTATATTTTTTAAACCTATATGTCACGATACCACGCCCTATAACTTGGGTCACCATGTTGGTGTGTTTACATCAAACCCAGCCTGGCAACAAGTGTAGGGTTCGAGGCAGGCCAAATGGCATGTCGCTTGGACACGCAAACCTGTGTCGGTCAATGTAAAAGGTACAGCCAACCCGCTAATTTTTGGTAATATTCCCACTAATTTCGGGGAAAAAAAGTCGTTTTTTCTGTTAAAGGCCTAATACTTTCTGCAATGTTTTCATATGAAGAGGTTTTGCCTTTTGTTAATTCAGTCTGTTATATGTTATATAATCATTTTAACCCCAGAAACAATTGGAATAAGCATGCAGACCCTGCACCCCAATTTTTAATCATAGACAGTATATTTTACCAATTCTAAACTTTAAATGTTTTTATTGGCACAGTTGTTGGCAAGATTTTTTAAAACTGGGTTGCCAAATCTACCCTTAAATAAAAGACATCTCTAATTTGTAAACTCCTTATATCAGTAATACAACAAATATATTTGGTACTTTATATAATTTTTAGGATCCAAGATACAAGCATTTAAGATGTGTCCTGTATTTTTGGCACACCCTGTATAAGGTCAGTTTATGCTGCCTTTCATATCATATTCCACATAACCAGAGAAGATTCTTAAAAAATTACATATCACTAAAGTAAGGGTTTGGGTCATTACAGTTTTTTCTGATCGCTTAAGCACATTTTTTGCACCTATTGGCTGTTTTTGCAAAACATATAACAAAACCTTTCACCAAATTAGCAAAACATTGTAGATACCTTGCAAAAGCTAACACATCTTGCTTAACTCTGCAAACCTTTGTAAAAATTGTGTTTTTGTACCAAACAGTTAACACAAACCATCATATTAGTTAGCACACAATGTGGCAACTACACACTATTGGTATCAATGAAAAACACATCTGGCTTTTGGTTTCTCTGTGCACAAGATATTTTCAGTTTGAAGTCATACACAGGTATCCAACTCAACACACAGGGATTCAAAGTATAGATATTCATTTACACACATCAATACAAAACAAATTCCAAGTCAAAACACAAGAAAATATACAGTAATTTCACTGAGAGAAAAAAAAACAAGAAGTCTACATCTTGTCGTCTCTCTGGGTCCAGCCACAAAATTTTGTCAACATAAGCTGTAATGTTTTCTAGTCAAAGGCACTGACAGAAAATATCTCTGGAGTGCAGTATCAAGGCCTGACATGAGGCCTAGTCAATGTCTGTAATGGCGTGCCATCATTAGGGTTGTGTGTATGCTTTGACTACCATGCCAACAAACCTGGCTCTGTGGTGTTGTGGTCAAAGTGCATGTTTGACACCCTGGAGACCTTGGTTCAAATCCAGGTGGGATGACTTTTTTCCCCCTTTACTACAATATCCCTGTATGCCTCCTCCATTGCCTGTAGAAGGGCCATGCATTGATGTGGATGATGGTCATAGACCTTCTAGCGCAAGGCAGAGAAGGAGAACAACACCATTTTGACTTATAGCTGCACACATAGTTATGCTACCATGTTGTCCGACTTTGATTATGGCACAGTGTCCAACAATGTTCCTCGTTATAGTGAGGCTGAAACCTGCCTCATCCACAAGAATCAGCTCATGACCTATGGCATCTGCCTTTAGCTCCATCACTCTCTGGAAAAGACAAAACAAATGCAGTACAGCAGGCCCATGCACAGCCCTAGAGTATGCACATCCGGATTCAGTACCAATGATACTATAGCCTTATACCTTATGATGCTTGCTACACTGTAGCGGCTCAGGTTAGGCTGAACCCATTGGCCAGCTTCCCTCAGGGTCATTCTACTGTCCACTAAATTAGCTCTGATGTCATCAAAAATTCTATTTCTTACTCTTCTTACTCTTCTTCCTTCTCCTTCCTCTTCCATACCTCGTCCTCCTCTTACTTTGTCACCTCCTCATCCTCTTCCTCTAACCACCTCCTTGTCCTCGTCGTCCTCTCCCTCTTGCTTTTTCACCTCCACATCCTCATGCTCCTCTTGAACTCTCACTCTTCTTTATTCCCACATTGTACTCCACCTCAAAAGCTTACCTGTGGCTTACTGTATTGCTAGTGTTCAGGCTGATTGTAAAGTGAATTATTTATATAAAAGAGTTTTCACACGTGACAGTGTGGCCAGAAAGTTGGCAAAATAGTTTAAATAATAGCCATGATTGTGTATAGTTTTGCTAAGAGTGTGTTGATTATTTGCAAGTTCTGTGTAAAGCAGTGAGTTGTGTTTACAGTTTTGCAAAAAGAGTGCTGTGCAGTGGAAGTGTGTGTTACAAAATTACAAACTGAGTGCAAAGAAGAGTTTGTGCTATTAGTTTTGCGAACTCAGTGAGAGGTTTTGCTATAAGAATTAGTAGTTTTAGAAATTGTGCTACAACAATCACTATACGTGTTTAAGCATTCAGAAAAAACTGTAACAGCACAATATTTATGTAAAATGGTCTAAAGTATCCTTTGATGCTTTTATCAAAAAGAGCATGAATCCCTGAAAATATGGCACTTAGGCGCTGTACGAAAACCCTACTTTACTGCACTAACACTAGTGGTGGTTATAATAAAACACCAGCCACATTGATTGAAACTACTAACAACCAGTGTCTGATAAACCACTAGCTAGGTAGTAACACAAACAGGCTACATTTTAACATGTATATTAGATGCACAAATATATTTGGCACCACAATATGTAAACCATGTTCCCTGGTAATACATAATAATACATTTTCCAAATGATCAGAGAGTAAAGTTTTAATGACTACACAGTCCCGCCATTCACTCAAATGGATTTAGCTCTTGGCAAACAGTGCTGTTGTATATAGTCACTCTGCCCAGAAAGAGGTTTTCCAACAAAAAGCTAATGTAGTGCTAATGTAGTTCCCTGCTTAGAAAACCTCTATGCATGCTACTACACAAGTTAGGCTCACTGATTTAATTCCCATTTTAACTAATATTCATGGGGGTGCCAATCATTTTGGAGTCAAGAGTTAACTGTAAATATTGTACCTGTTGCTCAGTGAAATCCTGCCACCTCAGCAGGACCTCCTGCAGAAGTAGCCAACGTTCTTCAGTCCACTTACAGATAGCAGCCCAGCGGTCCCCAAGATCCTGTGGCAACCAACAAATTATTATGTCATGTGATTAAAGTTTTTCCTAACCTTTTAGGCAGGGTTTTTAGTAGCTACTCAGTAGTTATTATGTTATGGGAGTGTAGTACAACTATACCATAGTTTGTTCCAGGTCTAAACTGGCATTCCACATTGAAGTGTACAATATGGAACATACAATTTATGTAACACTGTTGCTTTCTACACTCAAAATTACAAAAACATGTAATTAAGGATTTACCAAAATACTTATGTTAAGTTTAATGTTGGGCTGTTTGTTCTTCTAAATCTTGACAACGGTTTTCAATTTTACAGCATACAAATAGGTTCAAAATGTTGAATATCAGCCTCAGTGAGTAGCAAAAAAATCTGCCTTGAAAAAAAAAAACATCAGTAGCAAATTATCATGTTATCTACAAAATAACAAGCTTTTGGCAAGCACATGGCAAATTATTCAGCCCTAATGATCAGTTACAGCTGTGTGTAAAAGGAGTTAAATATTCAAATTCAATTCAAGATTCAAGGCCTTTATTGCCATTTAACAGTTGACTGAACAGTGAAATTACATAGCAAGGCCAGTAAGGTGGAAGATAAAAGTGAAGAAGTGAAGAAGCATTGTGAAAAAAGGAAATATAGGGCACAATTAACTCATTGACTGCCAGCCATTTTCAAAATTGTTCCACCCGTGGTGCCAGCCATTTTTCACCATTTTGGGTGTTTTTTGAAGCCCAACAGAAAATTGAGTTATTTGTCTATGTCAACACCAAAGACATCAAAATAAAGCTTAAAGTCTCATCTTTCATCTAAAAAAAACGGTGTGTTGATAGCTCTTTCCATTCCTTTGCAATCATGCATAGAACAGAGGTGGGTTTCCCCAAAATGCTGCTTTCAGACCAAAAAACTGAGAAAAATGGCTTTTTGTGAAAACCAACATTTTAAGCAGAAAATGTTTTTTGATGGCCATATTTTTGCATTACTGGCATCTAAAACATTTCATCCAAATGTAATACAACATAAATACGAATAAAAACACTGAAAATGGTTTTAGACAGTAAAAATAATAATTTGAATTGTACATGACGAATACATTTCTTCGACATTTTACTTGGCAAAATAAAAAGTTTATTTGCCTATATACATAAATCCTGTCACAAAAATATGATTCATGTCTGTCATAACTGTCCACCTATACAAACAATACTGTACTGTAACCATGTAAATATAACATGACAAAATTCAGCCACCAGGGGGCTATATTTCATAGTCAAAAACAGTAGTAGCTAGTAAAAGCAAAATGCAAAAAAACCTAGCATTCATTCAAGTGTTTCTTTGTGTGTGTGTGTGTGTGTGTGTCTCCATTCCTACAGCAAGTAGCGGTAATAACTATGTAAATACTACATACACAGGCAAAATAAGTAAAACACAAACATATGCAAGAGTATGTTCTCCCGTCCACCACGAGTGCGCTTCACCATTGTCGTATGCTAGCTACATCTGATTGTCTTGGGTTTATATACACAAGCATCTTCCTCGACGTGAAAAAACATCAAAATACAGACAAACGCAGTGCTGCCATCTATGATCGGATCCCTTTCCGCAATGTGAGCATGAGGTGTCAGAGCTCTCCAGACCAGACTAATCTGAAGACTGTTTTTATTTCATCTATATTTTATTCCTTTATCTTTTGTTTATTTGTTTAGCACGGTTGCAAATGAAGTGTAGGCTATAGCCAGTGCATCTTTGATCTTACTCATACAGTGTTTCATCACAGTGATCGGATTCGGTAGCGTGCATATTACAAAATATCGTAACATTGATAGCAGTCCCAGAGGGTCAGCTCTACCATCTGGTGGCCACCAGAGAGTGACCACATGAGTGACCACATGAGACTTCTGACTCTTATAGGATCAGTTCCGAAAGCCGTAGAAGCCTGAATTTTCTACACAACATAGATGAGGTGCCCCACGATGCGTAACTGTAAAAAAACGTGTTTGACGTCGGAAGACGTCAATGGTAAGCGCCGTTACTTTTTGAAATGACGTCTGCAGACGTCAATGGTAATGAATGAGTTAATAACAAATGGGCTCGGTACAAAGGCTGTTAATAATAATATTGCACCTTTGAGGCAGATAATGCACCTTATGCGGTACCTATTGCAGTTTGAGGTAGCAGAGCAAACCCGTGTTAAACATTAGTCAACAGCAGCAGTGAAGTGACAATATGACTACCCAGTGTATTTAAAGTTCTGACTGCCCATATGGAGAAATACATGTATAGCGTATTTATTATTATTATTATTATTATTATTATTATTATTATTATTATTAACAGCAACAGTAATGATAACAACAACAACAATAATAATAATAATAATAATAATAATAATAAAATAATTACATGAGCAATAATAATGCACTCTTTGAAAGTACTACCCAGTCGCAACCTCGCACCAATTACTGCAATTAGTACAAGAGTAGCCATGCTGATTTGACACAAAAGGTTCTATACACACCTTCAACTTCTTCTCTAGGGCAGCAGTAGCGTGATCTCCACTTGTCTCATCCACAACAACAACCATATGAGTAAGAGAATTCACCTTGACCTGTTCCAATTCAAGATCCTCCTGGAGGAGCTATGAGGAGAGAACAAATGGCTTTTTATATTTTTCCTAAAAGACATATTAGAGGTGATTAAGAAAGAAGGCCTTACCTTCCCCTTTGATACAAAATATGCTTGCCTTTCCCTGCCTATAACATTTTTTTTTTCATTGCTATACATTAAAAGTCAAATCAAATATGCTTAATAAGTTCTAATTAGGCAAGATTTCTTAGCTTACCTATACCTGCTTTTCACAGACATTTTGTAACTACTACATTTTGACACAACTTTTGGCCCTGCAGTATTGCTACCTTTGACTTAGTAGTCCTGCAAGCATTTATAGGTAACTATGCCAGCCTTACACCAAAAGATTTTCCAAAGCTTTCACAGTCGTAGGCTACCGGTACTTTTTCCAAATCGGAATAAAATCACCAGAGTCCTGGTGCGCTCTTGTTGTCTCATTTGTTCAGTGTTAGGTGGTAACCAGAGCAGTTTTAAGTCAGCCTTTCAGACAATATCAGTCATGTTTGATATTGTTTTATTTATTAAGTCTTTTTGAATTGATTGTCAATAACCATTAGATGAGCAAGCCAAAAAGAGAAGGTTACAATGGGACACAGGATTCTAATTGACAGATTACGTCCTGCCTAATAAAACATAGAATATCATACATTATCATACATAAAATCAAAGTGTGACACAGCTATCATATGTCAGTTTGTGAACAAATAGCAGTGCACGCAAAGGTATCAGTGGCCAGAAACTACTGCTGTTGCGTCTCTTTGATTTGTAAACTAGGGCCAAAAGGCAAATCTTTGCTAAAAATTCTAGCTTGAGTCTTGTAGTTGAGAAAGAAAATCTTGTCTGAAACTACACTGCATAAACATTTAGGAATTCTAGAATGTGCTATAAAATATTCAACATATGTCAGAGTATAATCATATAGTCAAAAATGTGTTGCTTTCAGTTTCCATTGGTTTTACTGAGATCAAAGAATTACCTTGTGCTCTTCTATCTGTTGTTTGATATTTTCCAGATCTGGTCCAAGAGCCTGTGTCCCCATTTGTTTAATCCGGCCCTCCGTGAACTCCAGCCAGTCATTGAGTTGTTTTAGCTGCTGATGTTGAAGATTCATCAGGACTTCATGAAGCCTGGAAAGAAATATGTGAATGGCACAAAACAAACCTAAATGCAATTATGCTGTTATAGGGTGGGTGATATTTTATATATAAACTCAATGTATTTGCATTCTGTAAAATGCAGTAAATTACGATATTCTTAACATTGTGTATTAATAAGCTTACAATAATAACAGCAATGCTGGTCACTTTATTTGCATAGTCTTCCGACATAAACATTATAGATTGTGTTTTTAAGTCAAAGGAGCCAAGTTCTGGACCAGACTTTTGGAGCTTGAAGTCGTTTTTCCATTCATCCAAAAGACGTCTACAGTTCTGGCCTGATGGTAGGGAACCAGGAGCTATATCTCTGGATCATTGGAGGTGAAGCTGTATACCCCACTTCTCATACCATGACATGGATGAATGAGAATCTTCACAGACATATTGCTTAAATGCAAAAATTGCCAATATCTTGGACCAAGGCCAGAACTGCACAAAATATGTCATGTACGATCAGCACAATAAATGTCTGACAAACAATCTTGACAGCCGTCAGAAAGGCTCTGCATTTATCGACATCATAGACAGTAGAGATCGACATGGCTTATGTGACAGCTCTTCCTGCTAAACAGACTACGCATATACAACATAGCAACGTATGCTAGTGTATTGGTAGCTTGCTTGCTAGCACTTTGATTCATTCATTCATTAGGTTAGAGAACTGAAATCATAACCTAAAACAGCATAACCTCTAATAAGTAAAATGTGCCTTAGAGCGCACAAAAGCATGCTTGTTTATCCTTGAGGGGTTCAGCTGACTGTGAGGACGTCCACAGAGTTTAATCCAAAGACGGCACTTCTCAGGATTTTACTTGGGTTTTGGGAGGGGGAAAAACGGACACCTCCCACCAACCAGTCTCAGAAATGCGTATCTGAATTACTAATACCCCAGGCACAACATTTAAACATATTTTTAATGAAAAGATGACGTTTATAGCCAGCCAAGACCAAAAATATGAGATGTCTCTGTCAAAGTCAAAGGAGCGCTATCTAAAAGTGTTGGACCTCGGTGGAAGCTCGTTGGCTGTGCTTGGCTGTGCTGTGATAGGTCAATCAATATTCTAGGGCGTGGCTTAGCCAAAGGTGAATTAGGAAGACCAAAATTTATTTGTACCTTGGGCTCGACAAGGATTATACACTCAGTCCGTAAATGGACATTCGCATCACCTAGGCAATGTTGTACATGTTAAAATTGAGGTTTTGAATCACCAGTATCTTGGCCGGGGAAAGTCATTATCGCATCTAATTTGCCATGAAGGATCACTACACCAACGTCTTGAAGCACATTGTGTTTTGCAAACTTTGTTCCATAGGGGGTGCTATTATTCACAAAAATTACATTTTGGATAGAACTACAAAATTCTAAGGTATAGACACAATAACTATTTCCCCACATTCCCTCAGATGACTGACATTAAACATATTAGGCCACAGCCCTTTCTGTTGGCTACATTTTATGCAATTTCACAAAGAACTGAAAGCAAAAGTAAATTACTCCTAGAGCGTTCATCCGATTGTTAGAAAAGCATTACGAAGTTACACATCAATCAATATTAGAAACATAGCTTGTAATTCCCCTATACTCAATATCTTGCTTTGTAATTGACCAAATTTCATTAAACCTATACTCAATGAGGTTTTGAATTGGCAATGTCTTGGTCGCACAAAGTCTTTGTTGCATTAAATTTACCATGTAGCACCACTACTTCAACCTCTTGAAGCACAGTATGTTTTGTAAACTTTGTTCTACAGGGGGTGCTATAATTCCCAAAAGTAAGATTTTGGCTAACTACACATCCATAAAGTGTACAAACACAATTCCTTTTCCCCACAATTCCTGAGAAGAGCCGCATCAAACGCATATGGCCATACCCATTTTGTTAGCCCCACTTTACGCAGTCTTTTAAAATATTAAAAGCGAAGGTAAACTAACTCCTCTGAGGGCGTTCATCTGACTGCCAAAAAATTTGATGTACGTCCTCTGCAAACAACGTATTGAAAAAATTGTAAAACTTTTTTAAAAGTTAAAGCGCTACAAAGTCACACACCGATTCATATTTGAAGCACTGCTTGTGTGTGTAGGAGGCACCATTCTCTTACGAAATGTGAAGCTAAAATAAGTTTTTGTGGAAGAACTCGTCAACTATTACAACCAATTTTATACCTTGGGCTCGACAAAGTAAACTCCAGGAATTTTGGTGTGGCATCTACGTAAAAGTGTACCTGTAAAAATTCTGGTTTTGAATCGCCAGTATCTTTGCCAGAGAAAATCATTACATCAAATTTGGCATGTAGGACCACTCCATTTCAAAAGATTACCTTTTGGCTTATAACTACAGAACAGACATTCATTTAATAAAGATACTATAATTCCCTTTGTGCTGAACTTCACAGCACACTGTTACACCATGTACCGCTATACAGTGCATCTAGTCTTTATTTTCTATGCATAGGGCTTTACATGACATTGGTGCTGTTTCCTGCTATTTTAATGTCACATTTTGGTTGTTGGTGTATGTGGTGGTCCTTTGGCACAGGTGATCTATCATATATTTAATGTAAACATCAAACCACTTGGTAGTTCTAGTAGTATAAGCCTAAATATGTTAAATATTTTTTATTAGGAAGGATGTTATGTGTGCTGGTAGGTAGAAAGGCTAAGGCAAAATAAGTAAGCTTAACAAACTAATAGTAGGCTGGCACCTATGTTGGTTTGGGACAAAACTGAATAAATCCTAAAAGTTTCTGGTCATTATGTATATTTACTGAGATTTCAGCAGTATAAGCCTATTTATGTCAAATGTATTTCATTGTGAAAGAGGTCATGTGTGATGGTAGGACGATAGGATAAGGTAGAATAGGATAAAAAGTTAGATGGAAATCTCTGTTTGCCATTGTGTTTCTAACTTCTCTCTTTTATTTTATTATTCTTTCGCCATGGGATTCTATGACGGCCCATAGAATCAGTTGGTAAAAAGTTTTTTCAAAAGGCACACTGATTCAGGACAGATAAACTACAGCAAGTTTCATGTCAATGCAGCACACACTGCATCACAGGTCAAACTTGGACATGTAATCATATGCGTAACTTTTGATCCGTACGTCCAATTTTAAAAACCTTGGTATCAGTGAAAATCCTTGGATCAAGGTGAGTTAAATAAATCCTATGACGTCAATTTCCACCCACCAAATTCCAAGTCTCAAACAGGAACCCCACTGGTGATCTGATCAGTGAAAGCGTTTACCGTAAAGCTGCAAATAATAGCCGCTTTATTAGCTTTTATTTTCCCACATGACTCAACAGACACTTCCTTTTTTTGGGACAATAAATAGAAACACTGACCACAAACTTTTAGAATTCACTTGGTTTAATCCACAAATCAACACAGACGCAAGCCTGAAATCAGTCATGTTCAACGCTCCCACTGTTTATGTGGAGTCCGACAAACCTTCATTTTGAAGTGGAGGCACAACTCTCCCTGTAATCTTCCCCCTATCTGAATTACCGTCAGAACCTCCGCATAATGGAAACACGACTAATAATGAGCTAAATTCAATGACGAGGACAAAATCAGACCCAGGGTATATTGAAGACCGGCCTTTATAGCTCAGATGCATTGCTGGCATGGGCTATTAAAAGAGATAAGCATCTGCTCAGGACTCGGCTCAGATGGTTGGCCACCACTACGAAGATTACAGGTTCGATTCCTGATAGTTCCATGGCAGCCTTTGCGACCAATGCGTGTGTGTATGTGTGATTGTGAGGCATTCAAATATAAAGTACTTCAGAAACACTGCTGAGTGTAAGAATGTACTATATAAATGCAGTCTGTTTATCATATATAAAAGCCTTTTCAAAATCATATAAAGATTGCATATATTTTATATATACTGCATGTGTGTTGCATACACAAATCTGTCTATGTAATGGTGTTTTATAATAAAGGAAAAACACAAAAATATTACATAATACATTCCAACCAATGCACGTGTCATGTACTAAAAGTATATGTTATAACTTACTTACTCAACTCATGTGGATGTGTGCTTTATGAAAATGAGAAATGGGCCACTTTTGAAGTATGTGCCATATAAGACTTGTATAGCCAAATATGTTGCAGACAGTAAAGGTGCTACTAGGCTACGCCTCCTCAATCTGAACCTCCTGACTTCAGACAACAATTTTGACCCCAGTGCCTATTACATTACATTACATTACACTTAGCAGACGCTTTTATCCAAAGCAACTTACAAAAAAGGAGGACATAAGCTGACAGAGGTGTAGAGGAACACAGAGTAAACAGACCATTATACATACAAGGAGATGCATGTGCTTAAGTAAGTTTCTCAGAGCAGGGATACTACAGACACACATACTTCCTACACGGGGACAGAATTAGAGAGAGTTAGATTGTTAGGTTTGTTAGTTTTGTTAGGAAGGGACAGAGTCTCAGAAAAGAGGGGTCTTTACAAGCTTTTTAAAAGGTAGAAAGGGATGTTGCTGTTCTAGTAACAACTGGTAGGTTGTTCCACCATTGAGGGACAACAACAGAAAAGTTTAGAGTTTAGAGCAAATTGATCGTCTTGATTGATAAAAAAGATTTAAAAAAAGATTGATAAAAAAGATAATTTATTTTTAATTTATTATATTATAATTTATTTTAATTATTATATTATAATTTATTATAATTTATCTTGCACTGGTGTGTTAAGTCTTTTGGGTAACGGGGAGAAGCAGTGTTCATACTTTGACTATTTGTGTTTTCGATGTCATCCCATAGTCTATTTGTAACTGTATGTTATTCATTCATTTTACTCTAAGTGGGACTTTTTAACTTGGTTTAGTAGCTTGTACCTTACAAATAAATTGTTATTGTTCTGGTCCACTTTCATCTCTGCTGACTGTTTAAGTTAAGACAAGTAAGAGGGTAATATGACCCGCATATTACCTGGATGGGCTAGTTTCAAACTCTTGCAGATGTGTTTCCTAAATTTGATACCTGGCTAGTCGCCTAGGCTTGTTCATGTAGTGTGAAACTGCCATATACCATTATTCAGGGTAACCCCGTCTATTGCTAAACTCGAGCAGACAAACAGCCATGGGCAATGCCTCTGATCTGTGAGATTACAGCAGACCAGATACGCTGTCTGTGTCAGCACGTTCTTGCCAGATAAAACCAACTACTCACTAGCAAGAAGGCATGAACAGTTTAAATACTGACTGGGGGGGGCTATGACTGAGCTCCCATAAGTGGAAACAGAAACTGGAAGAGACGTCCTTACAAACAGTTTATAAATAGTACCATCATCAGTTTATAATAGTACCATCATCTGTAGACAGTCTATAGAATCATCTATAGGACCATCCAAATACAAAATACAATACAAGGTACAAAATTCAAGACCTTTTCTGTCAGTTAACAGTTGCCTGTACAATGAAATTAGACAGCAAGGCAACTAAGAAAGGGAAAAGTGTCAAGTGAAGAGTATGTTAAAAAAAGAAGACTAAAAGACAGAAATATATACAAGGCCATAATAAATAATAAATGGGCTATGTACAGAGGCTGGGAATATTAATACTGCACCTTTACACCTCCCAACCTCATTACTGTATCTAAGGTTGACATCAGACTGGTTGATCTTAACTGTATATATACAGTTGAGCGTTTACAGTTTGTTTTGAGACCATGTAGGGTAATTTACTGTTTTTAAGTTTTTTTTTTAATGAAAAAAGATAACAGGTTCAACACTTTTGCTTATGACTCAAGCAAAAACCTAATGTTTGTGTCTTAAGAGAAGAACTAGCTATTTAGCAGAAAACCTGCATAAAGCATTTTGACCAACCTGATGATAGTAACTGATAAAGTAAAAACGGCATACACTACAGAATTGCATGGGTATGCCAAAGCATTTGTGATTTATTCAGATAAAAAGAATGTAGGTTTTGTGTAGATACATTCACATCTCTGAAACACAATGGGCTCTATTTTCACGATCATATGCGCATTGTATAAAGTCTGTCGCGCAAGTTGCTTTGGGGGCGTTCCCGACACAATTTGGTATTTTGACGGCGGGAAAAGTGAACATTGCGCCAGGTGCATTGTTCAAAAGTGTTGGTCCTAAATTACTTCATTAGTCATGGGTGTGTTTTGGGCGTAACATACAATTAACCAATGAGAATTTATACTTTCATTCCCTTTAATAGCCAGCGGGTGCATTGTCCATGGTGTGTTGCTATTACGATGGCGGATTTACCCGGACGGGAGGAGCTTTTCGGTGAAGACCGATCTCGTGCGTGAAGTAAAAACGCGTAAGCAGTTAATATTCGGGGATGGAAAGAATCCCCCCAAACCTCTGTGGGTCAAATAAGTAAGGGAGGAAATATCTTCAGTAATTGTGTCCTCTTTTGGCAAGAAGAGAACTTTTGAACAGTGCCGAAAGCGGTACAACAATGTTAGAAGATGGGGAAACAAAAGCTTTAAACTCAAAGGAAACAGCAAAAATAAACGGAAGGTGGAGGTCCATCAAGTTTTCTTTTTGATGATTTGTCTATTTCATTTCTTACAACTTGCCACGCTGTTTATTTAAAACGACAAAAGAAATCGTAAATAAACTGCAGAACATTGCTATAAACTGCAAAACATTGCTATACTCTCATTATTTGTGCCTGTTTGCTTACTAAAACATAAAAATACATGGCTATACAGGCTATACATGTTGCAACTTTTCTGCCAGTTCAGCTCGCCTCTCTGGCTCAGCAGCAGGTGCATCGGGGTTCAAAGCGCTGTGCGCCCCTAAAATAGCTTTTCAGCCGTGCACGACTGACGAAAAACCATGGTTTACGCTGGTCAAACAACGATATGGTTTTGCGTCCTCATAATAGCATCTGGTGCGCTTTGCGTCAGACCACACCTCTTCTTTTCGCTGACATGCCCGTCATGGCGCAATGTAATCTGCCATCTAGACAACGTGATTTTTTGCCTGAAAAAATGAACGATGCGCTGGCACAGAATAGCAATGACAGCATGCGCATGTCATGAATGCACAATGCGGCGTGGCAAAATAGGGCCCAATGTCTCCATTACTCCCATGACCTTAACCCTAATGTCATAGGTTTATTGTCTCATCTTTCCCTTCCAGATTAACATGGTCTCAAATATATATATATATATATTGGCGACTGGTGGTCATAAAAATAGGAAAGGACAGGGGATGAAGTGGTCAGGTGGGTGAATGAGCAGGTAAATGGGAGTAGATGGGTGGATACAAAGAGACAAAGAATTACAAGAACAGGAAGGTGTGTTGGGGCGGGGGTGTTGTTTGTAAAGCCAAGCTCTGAAAAAGGACCTGAAGTGTATGTTACAGCACTAAATAAAATTAATTTGGTTTTTAAAGACACATCAGCCAACAATGGATGGTATTTCCCATGCTGTATGCAGTATAGTTTGTTTGTGGTAATGTCAGTTGTCTTTTGTGCTTTACAGTGCAGTATTGTAAAAGTGGCAGAAATGATTTTGAAAATGACAGTAAGTGCTAGATTTGAACAGAAGGCAACATCAATGGCTTTGTGTTGTATGTTAAATAAGACGTTAGTCTGTGCAAACAGTTGCTCAAAAGTAAAAAGTAAGAAGCTGAACCCGAATGAACCCGAAGTCTTCTAATTTTGCCTTCAGTCCATCTGCCAATTGAGTGGTTTCATCATGCATTGAAGGATGTTCTACGATGCGGGTGAACGTGTCAACTAGTTTTTCATGATTACCGACAATGGTATTCACGACCCTGGAGCGTTCTTGGGTATTTTCGTGCAATCAAATTCCTCAAGTAGCGCCACTGTATTGCTTGATTTGGAAAAGAACGACGTGAACCCACCCAGATGAGCAAAAAAGACTCGTGCTTTTGGGATTGACTTAACACCCTGACTCAGGACCAGATTCAGGTGATACGCATAGCAGTGAACAAATGTTGCAGCCGGAGCGATCTCTCTCACTTTAGCCTGCAGACCATTAAGAGCCGAGGCCAAGTTGTACCCATAGACAGTAGAAGAAACCCCGTCATCTCTGATTGCACAAATTCAAACAAGGACTGTGCATCTTGCCCACACGACACATAAAAAAACGAATTGAAAAATGCATTATGTCCTGATGGTCAAGGAACCTAATAATAACTGAGAGCTGGGAATGACAGCTTACATCTGTAGTCTCATCTATTTGCCAGAAAAAGAATGGAGAATCAAACGCTTCGGTGTATCCCTATTATGATGCACTTTAGTATTGTGCTGTGCCACTTGCAACCGGGCACCCTCGTCCACAAGTTGATCAACTGGCAACTACCTAGCAATTTTAGCCGAATAGCTGCACCAACGTGGTAGTTGCACTTGTCATGGCGCTTAATGGCCCTGTCCAGATTTTTAAGGTCCCTAAATCCCTTGACAGATAGTCTAGTAGGAAGGGGGGGGGTCCCATGCACCCGAAAGATTTTTTTTTTTCACCTAGTTTTTTTAATCCTTAAGGTGTCTAGTTAAAGGATTTTTTTGTCCTCAATACCAATTACTGTCCCATGTATTTTTTTTTAACCATTTATCCGGCCTGGATTCCGGCCTGGATTTTTCACTGTAAAACATGAAATCTTTAAATCAACATAACTCCTGAACCATACATCCCACAGACACCATTCAACAAATTTTGTTTTTGTCTTTTCATGGGGAATTCAATTAACCCTGTAAGGCCTGAACCATGAAAGAATACACAGAAAATTCAGATTTTTTGGAATTCAACTCTTTATTGGTCCATCGCAAAAATTGTAAAAAAAATAATTCAAAAATCTTTGTCCATGTCCGAGAAAAAAAATGTATCATATACGATACAATAGGCTTTAATGCCAACTTAGGGAACCAAACCAACCTCATTTTAGGGAAAAACAAAAACCTTCTTTGGCACTATGGGAACTCAGAGGGCCATTTCCGAACATTTTCTTGGTTTTTTTTTCAATTTTTGAACTGGAGCCTCTCACTTTGTGGTGTGGAAATCGGTAAAACAGTTGCGATTCTTGTTAAAGCACAAGTGAGTCTTGCACTTCTCACAGTAAACATTTGTGAAATGACTCTTGGAGCAGTGCTTGCATCTCTGACGAGTTTCCCATGATGTACAAATGAGTGAATCTGAGCATTTTTTAAATTATTTTGTCAAAATTTCACCATCAAGTAATTAATTAACAATGCATTTCAATTGCTATAGCTAGTTTATGAACTGCACAACACTGTGCGAGGTGTAAAATTCGATTTTGGGCCTGAATTGTACACATAACATAAAAAAAATGAAAGACAGCGCTGAAAACGGCATATAACTGACGCGCCGGATGTATTGCATTATATACACTCGTTTTGCACAACGTGCATCTGCATCATCGTGCAAAAATCTGAACACATCCTTGATTAATAACACAAAGTAAGTGTTCCGATTAAAGTATACACAAGAATATTTCGGAAATTTGTAAACCAACCTTCTCAAAACTTATGATTTCCCTGCCCAGCGCACAGAGAAAATTTCCCCTAGGGCGCAGCCATTTTGAAACGACGCACGGTGCGTTTGTTACCCATCGCTGCCCCCTTGTGGAAGTTTCCGTCATTTGCGGACATGTGGAAAATTACATACAACGGGTGAACTGAGTGATTATTTTGTTTTATGTAGGCGGGGAGAGGTCTCCGAATGTTGTGTATTAAACATGGTACCGTCGGCGTTATAGGGTTAAACAAAGATTCCAATGATTAGGACTTGTCTGATACTTAACAGCTCAAGAAAAAAAAAAAAAACTAAAATTCGCCTAAAATAAACTGCATCAACTCCTCCCCTGTACACCTCATTGACGTTTTTTTTCCAAACATTTGTGTCTTTGCAATTTTTAAGATGTATACTAAACAAAAGTTAATGAAATCCACTTGAAATACTGTCACACGTATGTTTATTCTGGCTAAATGGTTGTCCTCCTGAATTTCCATTAATGCAAAAAAGAGCGGGTACAATCAATGTAATGTCTTAACTATACATTGTGTAGAGATAAATGACCCAGTCTTCGGGTCCACATTGGTATGAGCTATTAATGGAGATGGATAGTGACATTGATTGGATGATTTATGTATTAATTGTAACAAATAAATGCTTAAATGTAGAAAACATATTAGGCGGAATTATGCAGGCCATGGCATGGGGATTGACATCACTTGAGAGTTCTATTCCTGAACATTCCACATTTAAAAAATGGCAGTTGGTCCAGGTGCAACTGCCACAGTAATGTCCCCCTCTCAAAGCGTAGGTTGATTGTTACTCTCAATTACAACTATTACAAATAATGCAGAGGAAATACAAGAAGGCAAAAGATGGTGAGTATGAAGAGTTTTCTTCAGCAAGGAAGAAATCCAAAATAGATGATGGCGGCAGAATTTGTATTTTACATGGGCCTGGCTTTGGGAATGAGGATTTCATACCACTCTCTCAAGTCAAAGGATCCGCAACTGAAAAGCTGGTCCATCTACACGTTATTCGTGACAAACATCTTCAGGAACCCCTTGGTTCTGTTTGCCGCATGGAGGATGTCTGCTATCTGATTCCAGACAGTCTAAAGTCAATTTAGAACTCACAGGTTACCATTTAGCCTGCTACAAACAATTTACAAGGAACCAAGAACGCTTACAGAAAAAGCCTGCTGTGACACCTCAGGAAGCTACAGCATCACGGTCACCTCGTAAGCCACATTCATCCTCTAACACACAGCTATTCCCTCCAGAGTGTATTTTTGTGAGAAACTGGAAGCAAAAGTGATGGGAAAGACCCAACGGTGCGTGAAGTTCCCAGTAAGGATGGAACCATGAAGGAGCCGACATGGAAAAAAATTGAAGCTCAAACTTTGGAACTTGGACTTCACCGTCTTCATCGTGTGGTCCAAGGTGAGGATCTTTTTGCAAGAGAAGCAAATTACCATCAGTCATGTCGCAAGTCTTTTGACCTGAATTATGCAAATCATAAGCGACTCACATCACAAGGTGAAGCCCTTGATACCAGCCCTGTCCATGGTGAGACCACAGGTGAGACTCCCATTGCTATTACACATCAGATGGCATTTAATGCTGTACTCGATATCATTCAAGATGAAGTGATACAGCAGAAAAAGATTGTGCAGCTTGCATCCCTGCGTCTTGTCTATACCCAAGAGTTGGAAAGAAATGGCTTCTCCAATCCTGAGTACAGAGGTGAGAAACTGAAGAGCAAACTTGAAAAGCATGAGGGGATTGCCTTTCCTAAGGTCAAACTGGATGACAAGGGTTGTATCACCTACAACTTGGTATACAATGCTAGCTTATCTGTCTCGGATGCTGTGGTAAATGCATACAAGCTGGGGAGCAAGGACAAGTATCAAGATGTGGCCCTACTTCTCCGTGGGACAATCTTGGCCTCCTACAGCTGATGATCTAGTCACATCCATGGATAACCTCCTCCCATCTGATCTCATGAAGTTCCTGACCCTCATCATTTCTGGTGATGCTGACATGGAGAAGTGTGAGAAGACCAGACGCCTTGTGCTGTCTATAACCCAGGTATAACATAACACCCCACTTTAATGTGTGCTATATGTTAGCTTTCTAACTTATATTTTATGTACAGTATAGTTGATTGAATACTAACTGTTGTCTTTATTGTTTCAGGACTTGTGTCGTGCCGTAACAAAGGGAGAGTGGAAGTTGCCTAAACATATCCTCCTCTGCACCACCATACGCCACCTTTACCGCAGTAGGCAACTGACTACTATTCTCAATAGGTTAGGGCACTGTGAAACCTATGACTTTGCATTGGAGCTTGAGACTGCATTAACAAAGGCCCTTGATGAAGTTTCCTATTCTCTCAGTCCCCAAATTATTACTGGTGAGGGCAATGATGTGTTTCATCTTAAGTGGGACAATCTGAATAAAATAACTACAAACATCCATGGCTCCAATATGGTGAACTGGACTGGTGGGATCATGATACAGGAGGTGAAACCTGGATTTGACAACCCTAACTCTCTGGGAAATCAATGAAAGCTTCCATTCTATGAACGGAGCAAGACACGCTCTCTGAAGATAGATAGACCGAGGCCACCTAGGCAAGACCGCCACATTCTGGCTCAGTGTCGTCAATCATACTCGCCTGATCCTAATGTTGCAGTACTCTGTGAAGACAAACAATTTGGCCCTTTTCCATAAATGCAATGGAGACAATCTTGGCCTCCTACAGCCGGTGCCAAGGGGCTGTTGAAGAAAGGTGGTATTGCAGTGGCACGGTCACTCATCCCTGGTTCACTCTACGCAGTGGAGACAATGGAGGAGACGTTTATAAAATTTGCGAAGTCAGCAGGTAAGCTACTTAAATGAGCATTTATTTTAACTTATTTTATAACAATATTTTGTCTTGCAGAGAAACTATTTGTATTACTGAAATATAATCGCAATGTTATCTTTAAATGGGGGTTACAGGGCTCTTCTCCATGTTTGGTGCTTACCAACAATGGTGTCGCACAACATCAACCTGGGCTCAGTACTTTGAAAAGATGCTAGAGATGTGTGACCTCCTGGAAGACCCCGACAGTCTGAAGGCTGGAAAACATTGAGAACTTGAGAGATCAGAAATCAAGAAATCAGAAGAGGCAGTTTAGCGTACTATCTCTGCCATTCGAAACTTCACCAATCCTTTCTCTTTGATTGACAAAGATCACCTCTATAACCTTGCTTCTGGAGCCCCTGTTTCTCCTGAGGTGGAGTATGATGTCCTACGTGCCGAGGCAGTTGGTAAAGAATGCAAGCAGGCATTCATCCAAGACCGTTTTGTAAATGGCTCCTCAGAAGAGATGTTTTTTGAGCCAATCAAGAAAAAGAAGCTCAAGACAATGGATGCCTCAAACAAGGCTGTCAAACTCACTGCCGCCCAGGAAAAGGTATGACATGACACTCTATACTCCTTACTGATAACATCAAGCCATATTTGACATACAGAGTTTACTGTTCATCTTTCCGTCTTTACAGGTAGTGCAGTACCGTGAACAGAGTGACCTTGCCTTCATGCTGCTCATCAAGTCCCAAAATATGGATGAACCCATAGACCTTGATGAGCTGATATGCTACTCACTCTTTTTTCAGTGCTTCCCAGCCTAGGCACAGTTGATGGGTTCTTCAATAAGACAAACAAGGCTGCAATGCTCCACTTCCTTATGGAAGATGTGCCTGAAGATGTTCCTCATCCAAAATCCACTTCTTGCCGTGCCGCAGCTGTCCGAGCCCACGCACCGGAATCCCGATAGGCTTTGCGCGGACGGCAATAACGGCTTGACGGACTCCATTGAAAATGAATTGAATCCGTCCAAGACGGCAAATTTGCCGCGGTAGTGGATCAGCGGGGTCAGACGAATGATTGGGGAGGATGAGACCCTCACCAAAAAATCAAAGGTTGATCTCTCCCGGCTGCCACCCTGCAGGGACAACCTGGTCCCACATGTTGACAGAGTCAACCACCGTTTGGCTATTTTCAAAAGAGCAGCCATACCAACATTCACATGCCCCAAGCCCTACGACCCTGGACAGGGCTGGGTGAAGAGTGAAGATGGTACTCTGGAGCCCCTGTGGTCATGTGGCCCAACCCTATATTTCAAGTGGATTTCATTAACTTGTGTTACTGTTTAGTATACATCTTGAAGATTGCAAAAGCACAAAAGTTTGAAAAAAAAGTCAATGAGGTGTACAGGGGAGGAGTTGATGCAGTTTATTTTTGTTTAATTGAATTCCCCATGAAAAGACAAAAACAAAATGTGTTGAATGGTGTCTCTGGGATGTATGGTTCAGGAGTTATGTTGATTTAAAGATTTCATGTTTTACAGTGAAAAATCCAGGTCCGCCATAATAAATGGTTAAAAAAAAACATACATGCGACAGTAATTGGTATTGAGGACAAAAAAATCCTTTAACTAGACACCTTAAGGATTACAAAAAACTAGGTGAAAAAAATATATCTTTCGGGTGCATGGGACCACCCCTTCCTACTAGACTAAGACCATGTTTGAGATTTCCCTACCAACAGGCAAGGCCAGCAATATAAACGATTGGTCATAACACTAGCAGTTAGACATGGGTATCTTTGATAGCATATTGGTGTTAAACACACTGACCTTACCATTAGGTTTTTCAATGTCAATTTTTGGAACTGGTCTCCCCTCTGTTTTGATTTTCACCTTGTCATGATACTCTAGCGTATGCTCATAGCATATTTAACGTCATGAATACAACGTCTCGTTTTTCCATCCTTTTTTATTCACACACCAAAGCAAAATCCTACAAAAGCTCAAACTGCACGAATGGCAGGTCTATCACAATGACAGTAGTACAAGACCTTGCGTGTCAACCTGTCAAACCAGCCCTTCATTTTGATTGGCCCAATTGACGAATGCAGCTCCGCTGATTAGCTGATTGATGACAGGCGAGGATTTTTAACTGACCCGCCCAAAGGGAGGACGTTCCTCCCTTTTTGCCATTGACTCCATGTTAAAAGAGGAGCCCGCAAATCGCCGGATGGATGTCAATGAGGGAGTAAAAGAGGAAAGATATTTTGGTGACAACACATATATATATATATATATATATATATATATACGTATATATATATATATATATATATATATATATATGTAGCCTCAAAGTATAACCACATAGATAACTAACCTACAGTAGGTTACTTATATTACTATATATAACTATTAATGTGATCGAAGTTGGTGCTAATTGGTCAACTATCTCACAAACCACACAGCAAAATATTTTTTTTATCCTTCCATCTGGCATTTAACCACGAGTTCTAGTCTGCTTTGCACTATTAGTCAAGGTTTCACATGTAATTCGGTTTTACTGGTGGTAGCTGGAATGTTTATACTGGTGGTAGCTGGAATGTTGATACTGGTGGTAGCTGGAATGTTGATAAATGTAAATGTAAATGAACACACAAAGCATTTTGTGAGCTTTAGACTTACCTCAGAGCTTGCATAAAAGCAACTATAATGTGTTTAAGTAATTATAAAGTGTGTTTGTGTAACTATAAAGTGTGCCTGAATAACTATAAATTGTTGGTGTAGCTATGAAGTGTGTTTCTGTAAAAAGGTGTGTTTGTATAATTATAACATTTATTTGTGTAACTTTGAAGTGTTTGTGGTACTATAAACTGTGTTTCTGTAAGTCTAAATGGCCTGTTTCTGTAACAGTACAATGTGATTGTGTAATTATTGCATTTGTGTTACTCTGCAGTGTTTGTATAAACCTATGGTATGTTTGTGTGACTATAACATATCTTTGTATAATTGTAAAGTGTCTTCATGTAAATAAAACTTGGATTTGTGTAAATATAAGATTGGTTTGTGTAACTACACAATGTCTTTAGCTATAAAATGTTTGTGTTCGTGTAAATACAAAATGTGTGTGTGTAATTATACAGTGTATTTGTGTAACTGTACCTGCTCTGGCGCTCCATGCTGCTCACTCTGAGATGTTCCCATCGTGAGTTCAGGAGGTTCATCTGTTCTCTGACCTCTCTCTCCTCCTCTTCACTTAGACTCCCTTCTGCCAAAATTTGGCCCCCCATTTGAAGCACGTGCCCAATATTGCCTTGATGAGACGTCAACTCAATCATGTAGCCCTAAAAAAACACAATTTTAACTACCTTGCCTAATAAAGGTGACATAAAGGTGTCAATATCAATAAGCATTTGAGGTAATATTTGAGCTGAAGAGAACTGATGGCAGCTATTAAATTCCCATGTAACCAATCTGCTGTACTCAATGTCTGTCTACTAGCTTTCTATCTGTCTTTGGAAATCAACTAGCTTGGAGTAGTATTATGTTTGCCGTACCATATGCTTAAGTAAGTGGCAGTTATTAGATTGTCTTTTAAAACTAGTCAGCAGGCTAGTGGAGTTTTTTTGCCGCCTCTCATAGCAGACAGAGTGAGTTCCATTCTCTGACCATTTATGTTGAAATTGTAGCTTTCAATATAGTCAAAACATCTGAACATAATTCGGGCCTTTCGCCCCCCTGCCTGCATTATTTTGTTATCTCCTATCTACACCACCACCATCACCAAACAGCAACTTGCTTATTTTTACCTCCTAACCCTAGGCACCCCAGTTGCCAATCTTTACCCTAACCCTACCCACACCACCGCTGTCTGACCACTCCCTGCCCGCCACACCATATATATATATATATACAGTATATATATTATTTGCTCACATGATTTTCAGACCAAATTTCACCAAAGTTATTAGTGAGCTTCTGGCCACAATGCATCATGTCTTTGGTCAACAATCTCTGTTATACCTCATGTGTATGGAACTGCTCTTTGACCTCCTCCACACAGGTAGAAATCGGGGGCTGTGACTGTAGGCCATCTTCTGCAGACAGAAGCCATGTCAGCACCTCCTCCAGAGCACTTTGATATGCTTCCAGCCCTGTAGTACCCAGTACCTGTTCCGAAAATTGTCCAAAGACAGTGCAGCAGAGAGAAGAGTGACAGCAAGACAATTAGAGAATTGAAATTCTAGTAAAATCTATGTGGTGGCAACTGGCTAATAAAGAATTAAGTGACAGGAACACAAAGTTGATCAATTTTAATTTGATTATAAAATCCAGAAGAATACCAAATATATTTCTTGCATAAGTGACATACAGTTTATGACACGTAGGCCATGTTATCTGGACACAACTCTGTCCATGAATTAAAGATCTGTTTTCACAAACATGCAGCCAACATTTCAAACTACAGGCCGCAATAAAAAAATGAGGTAAATAAACAGTGTCAATAGAAACATTTTAAAGTTAAAAATTAGTGGTGTCAGCACACAGCCCTATGTCACTTCAAATGACTGGACCCAGGGCTGTGTGCTAATTCTGAGATCCTGCTCTGTGAATATCAAAAAAAGTTTTGAGCACAAATAACTCCTTGCGCTTGTTGATTCAACCTCTTCATAGACTTCATACCGTGAGCATGTACATTCCCCTACAGAAGTTTCTTTTCAAGCATACGTACATAATGCTTTTTTGTCAGTTAGGGACACTTACAGGTTGAAATGTCAAATACCAAAAAATGCTTCACGGGTGCACTGTACTACAAACCAAGCAATCGGACGACTTCAGACTATTTGCTGGCACTTATTTGCACCTTTTTTATGGAAATAATTCATCATCAGCGTGTATCCAGTTTGTGTAGAGCATTTATAAATGTATGCAAAATATTGCAACTGTATGTCGAAGATGGCAATGGTGTCCTAATTAGGATATAGCTAATGGCTGAATTCTCTGTTGCTGCATTTAAATATACCACTCCAGAAGGGCCCAACCAAGTGAAACATTTGAGATGGAAGAACTCCATCTGGGAAGAACTCCATGTGGTCAAATGTGATGCAATGAGAGCACTATTCTATGCATGACAAAGGGTCCCAGGGTCCTATGCTGCTCAACTTTATAAAGGGGAACAAAGTGCCTTGGAAAAACAGGGCGCTGGGAACATAGGGCCTTGAGAACATAAGTATGCTCCCCACTCGGCAACTGGTACCCTGTCCAGCACTTTCATCTGCTGAGCTAAAGCAGATTCATCTTCGTGCATAAATGACCTTGTGATAAGACTTGATAAGACTCAAGTCCAACATTCTTTTCCATTCCATGAATCAGGGGTGTAATTCTTCTGGATAAACCTGGAAATATGGCTTTTCCAACCTAAAAATGAGGGGGGGGGGGTCAAGGCATGGGTTGGGTATTGATAAAAAAAAAAAAGACCGCTAATTGCTTTTAATGCTTTCTGTGCCTCTGATTCAAGTTGTCACTTCACAAGTAATCAACTCAATTGTCACAAGTGAACTTTATTTAAAGGGGTCCTTTCATCGTTATTTTTATTCATATTTCTGTGTCACCACTATGGTTGAATGCATTGTGCGTCATTTCTGTGAAAAATTATGTCCTAGTTCTCTTGCTTGACGCTGTTTTCTGTAAGCTATAACAGGTCTAGTGGTTGAACGACTGGCTTTTCCGGTGTCCCTCGTGAATATCCATGACGTGTCAATAAGGCACCTCTGATTGGGCAAATTCGCTGTCTTTCGCTCACCTAGCTTCTGTCCACTGTTCTTCCTTTGGGATGTGGGCTTGCCATACATGGCTCTGGGCGGGGCTTACAACCTAGTGACGTAGATAGGTTTAGCCTGCTCTGATCTGCTCGTTTTGGTTAGCTCGACCCTTCAATGACCAGTAAAACTATGAGGGTCGAATTTCACGTCTTGGAATGCTGCGTGCATATACTGCTTGTTCTGCCCCACCACACTGTAAATAGAGCTACTCAAAGTGGTTTTTAGCGGAAGGACCCCTTTAAAGCAGAGCTCCACCAAAGAGCCTGCTATCTTTACGGAAGATTATCTATTATCTATCTTGTTCTAAGAATTTTGGATTTCTTTTTTAGCTAAACATGATGAGATGGGACAAAATACATGTAAAGACAGAGACAGTGGAATTCCTGTTCTTGTTTTTAACAAGTATAATAAATTCTCTACTCTACACCTTACATGGGCAAGTGACATTATTATGACCCCCACTAACGTTAGCGCAGTCATACAGGTTGAGTTTTCTTTTTTTTTGTTGCTTTTTTTCACCGATTTTGTGGGAACACTGAAAGAACAGGTAACATGAAACTTGTTGGGGATGTAGCCCCATCTGGATGATATGGAATAAGTTGTTTTGGTGCCTGGGGGCCACTCCCCGTCTGCACTGGTCCACCAAAAAAGCAGGGAGACCGAAATCATTTGTTGCAGAATAACTCAGAATAACTTATCCACTCAGTCTTCAAATGATCATTTGCCGTGTAGCAACACCTATAATAATAATAATAATAATAATAATAATAATAATAATAATCTTTACAGGGTTCCCACTCTTTTTCACTGACAAAATTTCAAAACTTTTCCATGACTTTTTTTTGACCTGAAGTGTTTTCCCACGCCCTCACGACACCGTATGTATGTAAAATTTTTGCATGCTTTTACGGCTAAAGATGAAAGGTTAAGCCTTCGTTTTGTTGCAACCCTCCCCTCCCCTCTTCCCTCACTCTCAGTGACCAAAGACAGACAGCGCAATACTTTCGGATCCCATCAAATTACGGTCGACTAGCACATATTTCGTGAAATAATAAATTATATCTTGACAGAACAATGTCATTGCGTGAACGACCTATTAAAATTCCATGACTTTTCCAAAACTTTAATTGAATTTACAGAATTCCATGACTTTTCCAGGCCTGGAAAATGACTTTTTTGATTTCCATGATTTTTCCAGGATTTCCATGACCGTGGGAACCCTGTCTTTACTTGTATAGCACAATTCATACATACAAGATGAAGCTCAAAGTGCTTTACAAAAATTGAGGTTTTGAATTGGCAGTATCCTGGCCAGAGAAAGTCATTATTGCATCAAACCTGCCATGTAGGACCACTACCACAAGCTCTTAAAGTACATTATGTTTCATTACATTTGTCCCATAGGGGGCGCTACAATGTACTTTTGGCTAATAACTACACAACGATAAGGTATAGAAACACAATTGCTTTTCTGTAACAACCTGCATCGACAACTTTAGACCACACCCCCTCCTGTTGGCTAAATTTTACACATTTTTTTACACTGAAAGTAAAAGTAAACTAACTCCTCTGAGGGCGTTCATCTGATTGTGAAGAAATTTGGTTTGCGCCATCTGTGAACAGCGCCCTGAAAAGTCTTTATATTTCATTTTCTTATATTTCATTATGGCCACAGCTAGCGTTAGAGTTGGCACAGAAATATAGGTTTAGTCTAAGTTTTTTTTTTCTTGACCAATTGTGTCGATGATTCCTGGAACACTGAAAGACCGGGGAGCATAAAACTTGTTGGGGATGTAGCCCCATCCGCATGATACAGAATAAGCTGTTTTGGTGCCTGGGGGCCACTCCCCCTTTTGAACTGGCCCCCCAAATAGGCAGGGAACACCAAAATCATTTGTTGCGGAACAACTCGGCAATCGTTGCAATTAAGAACACCAACATTTATTTGTACCATGAGCTCGAAAAGGCTTATACACTTAGTCCATAAATGGTCACCTAGAGAATATTGTACATGTAAAAAGTGAGGTTTTGAATCGCCAGTATCTTGGCCAGAGAAAGTCATTATTGCATGAAACTTGCCATGTAGGACCACTACGCCAACCTCTTGAAGCACTTTATATTTCATGAACTTTGTTCGATAGGGGGCACTATAATTCACAAAAAATATGTTTTGTATTAACTATAAAATGATAAGGCATAGAAAGGTAATTCCTGTTTTCCCTTACCTAAAATGACCCACGTCAAACACACTGTATTCTATGAAATGTATATAAGTGAAGTCTGTGTGTGTGTGTGTGTGTGTGTGTGTGTGTGTGTGTGTGTGTGTGTGTGTGTCGCTGCATCATGGATATTTTCCTGCTTTTTTGTCCTTTGCCAATCACACCCATGATGAATGCCCATGTCTGGGGATTCTGGAAGGGGAAAGTCCTTCATCTCCAAGAATTAATCAGTGGCATTACTAACATGTCACTGTGTCATGCTCCAGAAAAGTCTTTCAGAAAAGTTCAGCTGTCAGTGCTGCCCAGCTCATAACAACAGCCCTTACATCTCCGTCCCCTGCTCAACCCCGCCCTCTGAGCTCCTCAGCCTCTTCGCCTATTTAAGGAGTCTATTTTCAAAAACTTGAAGTGGGTAGGGGTGCAGTTACTCTTTAACATCTTACTGAGCCAGGCTGTTGATGCCTCATGCTTCAAAGTCATCACCATCATTCCAGTCCTAAAGAAGCCATTGCCCTTCTGCTTTAACAACTACTGTCAATTTGCAATGACTCCTATCAGCAAGAAGTGCTTTAGACCATTAGTCATGCAACATATCAAGTCTGCCCTTCCTCCCACCCTGGACCTATTCCAGTCTGTATAGGTCCAACCGCTCAACAGATGATGCCATCTCCACTGCCCTCCACTTAGCCCTCATACATCTGGACACTAAGCACTCATATGTCAGAATGCTGTTAATAGACTTCAGTTCAGCATTGAAGACAATCATTCTTCAGCAGCTCATTCACAAACTAGACTATCTGTGGAGCAACACCTTGCTGTAAAACTGGTTGCTGGACTGCCTGATAGAGAGACATCAGACAGTACTGGTTGGCAACAAAACCTGCAGCACCATTACTCTGAACACAGCCCCCCGAAGATGTGAGCTAAGACCTGTTCTCTTCACTCTGCTGACCCAGGACTCCACACTGACACCGATCTAATCTGTCTATCAAGTTTACTGATGACATAACTCTGGTGGGCCTTGTCAGCAACAGGGATGAGACCATTTACAGAAGCCAGGAATGCAGCCCTACAGTGTGTGAAAGGACAACAATCTCTCCCTAAATGTGGAGAACACAGACATTGTTATTGATCTTTAATGGTGCTGCTGTGGAGAGGGTTAGCAGCATCAAGTTCCTTGGTGTGCACATGATGGAAGGCCTCTCCTGGACCAACATCGTATCATTGGCCAGAAAAGGCCAACAACGTCCAGCTTCCTCCCGAAACTGAGGTGAGCCAGAGCCCCATCCTCCATAATGTGCACCTTCTACAGGGGTACCAACAAGAGCATTCTGACCAGCTACTTCACTGTGTGGTACAGAGCCTGTACAGTGTCCTGCTGTAACACCCACAGTGAGAGCAGCTCAGATCATTGTTGGAGCCTCTCAATCCTTTTTCCAGGACATCTACAGCACTTACCTCACCTGCACAGTTCTCTGTATTTCGGGTGATCTGACGTACCCCTCTCACAGCTTCTTAAAGAAAAACTTCGGTGTTAAATGAAACTTGGCATGTTAAAACATCATACCGAGTTGGTATGTTTGCTGAGGAGCAAAACTGCTCTAGTCTGTTGCATTTAGAACCTCCCTATTTTTTTAACATTTTTGCGCAGAAGGCAATGACAGTGCTAAGGGCATAGTGAAAGCATGAAGATTATGCTATTTTTACATTTTTTATATTTTTATATTAAAAACAGCTCAATAAAACTCCACACTCTATCGGTAGTATAACAAAGGCCCTGGCTTTTAAAATTAGGCACTAAGAACTTTGTAAATGTACACATCTTTTTTAATAAAACAGTTCTTACAGGCAGTACCTTGCAGTAGTGTCTCATTGCCGCCATGAGGAAAGTCCATACAAGTAGATTGACAATCCAGAAGCGAAAGTGTCACATAAACACCTTGGAAGAGGTCAGACTTAAGGAGGCTTTTCTTTAAGTCTGCTGCCATTGTAAATATTTAACAATTAAGACTTAGAATGTGTTTCCAGGTGGCGGAAAGGGTGAGGGCAATGAACAGAAGGTAATTAGCATATCAGAAAAATGGTCCTTAAAAAGAGCACTTAGTCAGACAGGGACTGAGAATTAGTTTTTTTTTGCTATTTTGGAACATGACAATTGTAGGAAAAATAACCATCTGATGCCACCTTTAAAATGTCATGAAGGCTACATTCAGACTGTAGGGCTTAATGCTCAATTCCAATTTTTTTGTGAAATCCGTTTTTTTTCTTGTGGTCGTTCACATTTCCAATTAAATGCGACTTGCATGTGATCTCCAGTGTAAACTTTAAACGCCCCTGCTATGTGTTTACGGAAGTAAACATGGATACAGTGAGTATCTGGCAATTTTAAAGTTGCTGTCGTACTGGAGCCAGCATATGTACAACATATTTGTTTTAAGGAGGAGATTAAGAAGGAGAAGAGCAAGGTTTTTGGTCATGGCGCTTTGTGGGGCAGTCGTAGCAACATCCATAGGAACGTGTGTGTAGAGTCTCAGCCAAGAGCGGTGGGATTGTTATGTGAACTGCTTCACTGACACAGAGTTCATACACAATTTTCGTATCACAACAAGACCATTTGTGTACGTTTTTGAGTACCTAGTTTTACCATGGCTTGTTGACGTGTAGGTCGGATGAATGCGACCTGGCCGTTCAGACTGAAGTCGCATGTCAAAAGATTGGATATGTATCGGTTTTAGGACTACATATCAAAGTGGCCTGGGTCGCATTTTAAAAAATCGTATCTGTGTCGTTCAGGCTGTCATTAAAAGATCAGATACAGATCACATAGGGGCAAAAAATCAGACTTGGGTCTGCAGTCTGAATGTAGCCTAAGTGACACCTCTATTATATTGGATGTAACATTTTGGTATAGTCAGAGGTCAATGTCACATTACTTTACAGATTGCTTTATTTGTTTTGGTATGTGAAATTTCTCCCGTTTATCCAATCAAGGACACAGAGCTGTGTATACGTATTTTTGTATTTTACTTGATGACAATGCTGTTTTCTATGTTTTATGCTGGCAAAAATGGGAGGGTTAGGATTTAATTTGTCTTGGGCCAGATGGTGCTTACTCACATAATTCATCACAGCGCAGTTTAATTTGTTACTCAGAGTCTCGTGCACATTGATATTAGTGTATTGATAGTAAGAAGATCAACAAAATTCGTCATGGACCACAGAGCGAAATCCACGCTTAATATGGACAGTTTGGAAAACTGATCATTTTTTATGAGAATCACGCAGATAAAAAGGTAAGCATGATCAACTGCTATCTTGGTGATGGTTGCACATTGCCGAAAAATGTGCGGTGTGCTAGTCTCAATCCAGCCCTCGGTGTTATTTACTAGTTTAACAAACAAAATTATATACATTTTTATCCTAAAGAGAATAAAGAATTAAAGAAAAACATACCACTTCATAATGATGCCAAATATTAGGTAAAGGTACCAGTGCCAGCATTGATTCAAATGTGAATAGCACAAACCCCAAAGGCACTAAACTTCATTTTTTTAAACCATGGCAATTACTTACTATATAGTAATAGTGATAAAAGCAGTCATGAGAGCTGCTGAAAATGTTGTGGTAGTGTTTGTTGTGAGAAGACAGTGGTTAGTTCTGTAGAGATGTATTGTTATGAATTGAATGAGCATTTTCAGAAAAGAAATAAGAGCATTCAACCCTTCATAATACATGTAAGACATTGAGCAGGATTTTTTCAACCTCAAAATATCTGTATCGACAAGTTAACATCTTGTCACTGGTAAGACTTAAAAGCAAACACAGAGTCTTCAAACTGTTTGGGTTATGGAGGTCTGGGTCAGCAAGGATGGATAAAGTGAGGCTTATGTGGCTCAGAAAAGCCTGGGGATGGAAGGCGGAAAGCTAATGTGAAGGTGGCTGAGAGGCAAAGCAATGGAGAAAGCTGAGGCAAGGGGTCAAAGCAATAGACAGGGTTGGGTTTTAGGGGATCCTCAATAGTCAAAAGGAAGTTGCATCTGTTACTTTGTTCAGCTACAGTCAATCAGGAGTATAGGATCCACTGAACTAAACATTAAGAACACTGAGGGAAAGTCTATTACTAAGAAATCTAAATGAGGTTAAAAAAACACTTTGGGACAAACACACCTGGGTGTGCCTCTTCTTTTGCTCAGGTGACTGGATATGTGAAGCTTGTGTGAAGACAAAACTTTTATAATTGGACCTAGCTGAGGGGGATGGGCTGCGAACACGCCCCTGTGAGACATTCACTGTAATCTGAGAGAGAGACAGAGAGAGAGACAAAAATGTTGTTTTAGAAGCGTATCTAAACTCTGGGTTAGATTGAACTTGGTTGTACACACAATAAATATATTAAAGAGCAACACATTGAAGCAGGGTTTCGTCCAAACATTCCAGGGTCATTCCGTGTCAAATCAACAAATGGCCGACAGTCACCCTCTCCAAAAAATCTGAAAAAAATTACAGCTGTTTGTACATCCTACCTATGTATAAATCTTAAATATTAAGTCTGTATCACTAATAGCTCCAAAACTACAGCCCTTTGAAATTTCAGGTCATTTTGGGAATTCTGGTGAACAAGCCTTTTGGTCAACTTCCGACATTGCTGGCTCTTTTAGTATTCCACACACATTAGTGTAACTATGAAAAGGAATGCATTTTCCTGTAGAATTCAAAAATCAAATCAGATCAGATGTATCTTGTGTAAGTCTTCCTCTCCACCACTTTTGAGGGTTTTTCGTTCAAAAAGTATGGGACACAAATTTATCAGATTATTTTTCCCAGTCATATACGGATTATAATGTCATGCCTATTCATTAACCTTTGTTGATATTGTTTTCATATATTCAGTGTATTTTCTTAAAGTTAGGCTTGATTTTCAAAAAGGCTGTTTTCATGTTGTCATTTCACCATGTGGACAGTTCACAGGATTTTTAAAACATTTTTCCATAATCATCCTGTATGTGAGGATCATTTGTCCAAAATTTGGATTTGTTGCAGAGTCTCTTTATTGAGATATTATGTTTTGGAAAAAAATGTCAGTAATTCCATGGAGTTGGATTGATCGGCAGTACCTCTTTCCACCACATGCTGTGCTCTTTTAATACAATGGAAGTCAATGATAGGGTAGCATGTCATTTACAGGAAAAGCTGCCAAACAAACTTTGTGTTACAATTAAACCAATTGCACTGTCAAGGTCATTTTTGAGCAGGGTTTTATTGTACAGCACACAAAAAGCAAGGCATTATTAGGGGTGCTGTTACACTCTAGTTGTTATTTACAGAATCATATGGTTTAAAATCTTTTTAGTCTCACATTCCCTCAGATGGCCTACACTGGCTGCTTGAGGCTATGCACGATATGTTCATGACTTTTTGAGTTTTGAGTTAATTTGCTAACAGACAGACAAATGCCGGCAAACACATAATCTTCTTGGCAAAGGTAACCAATACAAGGCATTTATTGTCATAAATAGGGAGCACATTATCTGCAGACAATGCAATGATTTGTTTTCTCAAATCATTTCAAATTTGCATGTTGCATGTCAGTATTTAAAGACACTATGCAACATTTCCAACTTAAAGGAAAACTTTGGTGTAAAATGAAAATTGGCACGTTAAGGCATCATACTGAGTTTATATGTTTGCTGAGGAAAAAATTACGCTAGCCTGTTGCATTTAGAACTTCACTACTTTTTACCATTTTGGCCCAGAAGGCAAAACCATTTAAAGCAACTAGAAGAAACTCCACACTCCGTCGGTAGTATAACAAAGGTCCTGTGATTCAAAACGAGGCACTGAGAACTGTGTAAGTGTACACATCTTTTATTAATAAAACAGTTCTTACAGGCAGTACCTTGCAGTAGTTTCGCCACAGTGAGTAAAATCCATACAAGTCAATTGATGAACCGGAAATTAAAGTGTCAAGTAGTGGAGGCCTCCAGAATAGAGAACAGGGAGAGTACTACAGAGACTTTCAGGAAGATTTAGATCCATTTATATTTGATGGCCATCCGTACTTGTTCTTACCGAAATATAAAGAAGCAGAGCTGATAAAAGGGCTGCCAATCGACTTGTATGGACTTCTCATGGCGGTGACAAGAAACTACTACACTGTCATTACCAGGCTAATGAAGACTCTCTCGACTGCCCCCGCTGTCTGTGGACAGAATACCACCCTTGCAATATCCGCCTGTCCATCCCTGGCACCTTCAGACTCACATAGTCTCAACACCGCAAGAAGCAGGATCACGTCTGACTGTACTTACCTCAGTGGACATGACGATACATAGTATATATATCTACGGACATGACTTATTTCATATTTGCCGGTTACTCTGATCAGCTGAGTGAAAACACATGCAAAGGTTAAGGTGGAGGAACAACAGTCCTTTTTTACGATAGTATCCATTCACTTGGAGACACTAGGGGGAGCTCCATTGAGAAAATGCACTAAAAAGTTGAATAGTATCTCTTTAAGTTATAGCCCAAAGTTGCAAAATAGCCTTCAAATAGTTCTTCAAATTATGACCCACTTAATCTACACCAGTCTTTAAAACCACACCAGATTGTGTGTAACTTCATCCATAGCAGAAGCATTATCGCAATGCCATTATGTGATATTCTATCCCTCTGTAATCCAATCAAATCTCAATGGAGCAAATAGGTGCAGAAATCGATATCATAGGGCTCTTTAAAGGATTCCAGTGATAGTTTGTAAAAATTGGGTGTACGGTTCAAAAGTTACATGTAAATCCAACGTTGACCACTTGACCAGACCTTCTAATACATTGTCAGCATTCTTAGCATACTTGCTAACAAACATATTTAGCATCATTAACATAGTTAGCATTTTTACAGTCACTGTTAATACATTAAGCTAACTTAGCTAAGTAACACTTATCACAGTAAATTGCTGTCCATTTTAAGCATAGTTACCATAATTACCACAGTTAGCATAACTGCTAACAAACATTAACCTTTTGTGTCAACACCGCCCCATTCTGGGATCGGCACCACTCCCGCGATAGTCATATCAACTTAATTAACATATTTTATGGTAAACGACATATTTTAGCAAGGAAATCGATCCACACAGCTAATATATTCAATTAATGCTACAGACACAGAAAACCCCAGTTCTCTTTCATGACGTAACAGGTCGCCAAGACCTATGGGATACTTCACTTCACGATGTGATGTACTGAGATGTTTATATCAAAGAAATAAGCGTCACGTCAGCCACGCCCCCCGCTCCCTTGGGAGCTGGCCTTTAAGTGGGCGCGACATACTGCCTCTTCTTCACTCTCACTTCTGATGTACGGCTGAGGTAAAATTTTGGGCTACAACTTGGATACCATAAGGTAATATTTACCCTTGTTTTTCCTCCTCTTTTCAGTTGTGCACCTCTTGTGCTTAGTGAATAGTTGTCTTGCCCGTTCCGTCGATTTGTCGGGTTTGTTTAGCTTAGTGTTTTTTCTATTTTATTGTGTGGCAACTGCTATTAACACAAACGTTAGCTTCTCTCAGCTTGAATTGCTAACGTTGCCCGCGTTTTGCCCGTGCTGTGCGAGTCCCAACTTGACTTTGACACTGACCAGTCTGCAACTCAACTCCTGAGCTTGGAGTAAGTTGTGTCTGACATACGGTGCATTCCTACGATCTCAGCTTGATCTAAACATTTGACGCGAGTCCTTACTTGACTTGTCGAGGCTTCCGACCCCGGACAGTTTTTGGCGGGCTACGAGGCACTGCTCCGACACCGAAGCACTCGGTGCAGACCTCGGGACACAAACGTTGCCCCTTCGAAGCGCTCCACGTTTCTCCGACGCAACTTTGCATTTTCCGAACCATGTCTTTTCATCCTTGTCAAGAGTGTGGTAGACAGCTCCCTGCTTCTGATGAACACATGCTCTGCGTGGATTGCTTGGGTTTGGATCATGCACAACGGGCTATGCAGAACGACGGCACTTGTGTACACTGCAAGAAATTCCGTCCTAGAGCGCTTAAATCTAGGCTTAAGCGTATGCTAGGGGGAGCATCTGACTCTGAGGACGATTCAGCCCACGCTTCCACAGCTGACAGTGCTAGGCAATCAGAGGTTGATGGGCCTTTTAAGAAACGCCAGCGCTCTCGTTCTCCAGAGCACAAGTCTAAACATAAACGCAGAGACATTAAGGCTTTGGATGAAAGAATGTCAACCATTGAGGCGGCGCTTGGCCACATTCTTGCCAGGCTTCCTACGGCCCCCCAGCAGTCCACTGTGGAGACGGAGAGCGTGGAGGTTGACAATGCAGATGTGTTGTCCACCAGGGCCTCACATTCATACGAGTCAGAACCTGATCATTCAGTGGCCTCTGTAGCTCTCACTTCAGAGAGTGAGAAAAATGTCGACAAAATCTCTCTTACGGACATTTTTGATCGCGCATGTAAACACCTCAATGTGCAGCGTCCTCCAGCTCAGCCTGGTAGTTCTTCTAGGTTTGACGAGTTCAACACCTCTAGAACAGACGGCCGCCTTCCGCTGTTTGATGATTATGTGCGTGAACTTCAGCGCACATGGGACAAACCTAATGACCGCTCTCCAGCTATGCCGGGCCTCTGCACTCGCCTATCCTCAGTTCATGGAGCTGACGAAAACGGCTTTGGTCACTTTCCACGCATGGATTCAGCTTTTGCAGCCTTGGTTTTGCCAACCTCACTGCGGCATAACTCTGACCCAGAGCTGCCCAACAAACGTTGCAGGGCCTCGGACCGTCTGCTGCGCAGAACACATGACAGTGCGTCCTCTGCGGCTAGACTGGGGAATTCTGCCGCTATTCTTGCCTTCTACCAAAAAGAATTACAGGCCCGTCTCAGCGACACTTATGACCCTGAGGTCTTGAGAGAGTTAAGCACCATGACTGATTTACTGATTCAGTGCATCCAAGGCAATGCCCAGATGGTAGGTAAGTCTCTGGCTACACTCTGTGTCGCACGTCGTCACTTGTGGCTTGCACAGTCCAAGCTACCTGACAGAGAGCGGGCTGCTCTTTTGGCAGTGCCAATTGCACCAGGACTGACGTTTGGGCCTGCGGCTACCCGCCTCCTCCAGCTTTCAAAGGAAGACAGGGAGGCACAAATGGAGCTCCAGCGCCTTATCCCTAAACCAAGAGCCCGGCCACAGGTTCAGCCACCTCGTTTTCAGCCACCACTGGCTGTCTCCCGGCCTCAGGCAACCTCCTCTCAGGCATGGAGGAACAAACGTCCTCAACCCCAGTACAGGAGCAACACCCAGCAGCGCCCCAATAGGCCCAGGGAAAACATGCCTTCAGGCCGTTCACGCCCCGCGATGCAGCAGGCAGAGCCTCAGCCCTGAAGGTTCCGACACTCCAGTGCTACACCCCTTTTCAGCTTGCCACATTTCAAATTGGAAAAAAGCAACCTCAAACAATTGGGTTTTACGGACTTTGGAAAATGGCTACACACTACAATTCCGCCACAGACCTCCTCAATTTGCAGGTATCCTAAACACACCTCTTCGAGACTCCACACTGACTCCAGCTCTTCGTTCCGAAGTAGCTGTTCTTTTACAAAAACAAGCAATAGAGGAAGTGGAGCCTCTGCAGCAAAATTGCGGTTTTTACTCGATTTACTTTCTGGCCCCCAAAAAGGATGGCGGTGTGCGCCCAATCCTGGACCTGAGGCGTTTAAATCAGTATCTTTCGGCCCTCCCCTTCAAAATGCTTACGCTCAAAACCATTCTTTAGTCAGTGCAACCAGGCGACTGGTTCACGACGATAGATCTCAAAGACGCCTACTTCCATGTCCCCATTCTCCCAAGCCACCGGCAGTATCTCCGATTTGCATTCGACGACAAAGTATTCCAGTTCCGGGTTCTTCCATTTGGCCTTTCTCTGGCCCCACGCACTTTTACCAAGTGTATGGCGGCCGCCTTAGCTCCTCTTCGGCGGGAGGGAGTTCAAGTTTTAAATTACCTGGACGATTGGCTCATATGCACTGTGTCCAAAGAAATGGCCATGAGGCACACAAAGATGGTTGTGGATCATCTGACAGGCCTAGGCCTGACAGTAAATGGGGAAAAGAGTCGTTTGGTCCCCAGTCAGTCCACTCAGTTCCTGGGCATAATATTGGATTCCCCCTCAATGAAAGCTAAACTCTCGCAGGAGCGAGTGGCGTCACTATCGAAAATGTTGTCACTTTTCAAGCTGAGAAGACGAGTCACAGCACTGGAGTGTCAGAGGGTCATCGGCCTCATGGCTGCCGCAGCCCACGTCGTTCCTTTGGGGCTGCTGCACATGAGGCCAATTCAACGCTGGTACCTCAGGTACCAGTTCTGTCCCAAAAAGGACAGAAACAAACAGATATCGGTCACTGCGAGCTGCTGGAAGTCAATACAGTGGTGGCGCAGGGCGTTGCGCGACATGACTGGAGTGCCTTTGGGGATGGTTCACCACAGGGTGACCTTGACAACGGATGCCTCCCTATCAGGCTGGGGAGGAGTCCTCGAACAACAGGGAGTCCACGGTGTATGGTCCCCACCATGGGCGACAGCCCACATAAACGTACTAGAGCTGAAAGCAGCCCATCTAGCACTGCAGCACTTCCTTCCAATCTTGAGGGGCAAGCACGTGCTTCTACGCACCGACAACACAACAGTGGTGGCACAGGTGAATCGGCAGGGGGGATTGAGGTCCCTGACCCTGCATCAGGTTGCCAGGGAGCTCCTCATCTGGGCACATGGCAACCTGGCATCGCTCAGAGCTATGTACCTACCTGGGACAGAGAACCAGGCAGCGGATATGCTATTTCGGGGGGGAGCTCCAGCATCGGAGTGGATGATTCACCCTGCAGTCATCAGGACGGTCTGGGCACATTACGGGGCGCCCGTCGCCGATCTATTCGCATCGCAGGCCGCACACCACTGTCGTATGTGGTTCTCAATAAAAGGTCCACCGGGGCCACTCGGGGTCGACGCGTTCGCACACAGATGGCCAACTGGTCTCCTGTATGCATTTCCCCCAATAGCACTGCTTCCCCAGGTCCTGAACAAAATCCGCCAGGAGAGGGCGAAGGTCCTCCTTATAGCACCCAACTGGCCTCAGAGTCACTGGTTTGCGGCGCTAATGCAGTTGTTGACAGGGCAGCCGCTCAAGCTGCCCCGGCGGGCCGACCTTTTGTCTCAGGCAGACAACAGGCTTTGGCACCCCAATCCAGGTCGTCTGCAGCTGTGGGCCTGGCCCCTGAATGCGTCAGGCTGTTAGCAGCAGGGCTATCCTCCAGTGTTATGGAAGTCATACAGGCAGCTAGGGCTCCATCCACGCAGACCCTGTACTCGTACAAGTGGAATGTTTTTCATGACTGGTGCATTCGGCGCGCAGAGTCTTCATCTTCCTGCTCCGTTTCAGCTGTATTGGAGTTCTTACATGGCCTATGGCTGCTGGGAGGGCACCGTCCACTCTTAAGGTTTACGTGGCAGCAATATCAGCTGGCCATGAGCATATTGATGGAACTGCTGTTGGGGAGCATCCCCTCATTTCCCGTTTCATGAAGGGAGTGCGCAGGCTTCGACCCCCCAAGGCTGTCTCTGTACCCTCCTGGCGTCTGGATGTGGTGCTCAATGCGCTCATGGATCCACCGTTTGAGCCTTTAGACAGTCTGGATCTGAAAGAACTGTCTCTGAAGACTGCTTTTCTTCTTGCTGTGGTTTCAGCGAAGAGAGTTGGGGAGCTGCATGCACTCAGCACAAACCCATCGTGCCTTATAATTTCACAGGACGGATCCAAAGCGGTACTTCGACCGAACGCCTTCTTCCTTCCTAAGGTGATTCCGTCATCCCATGCAGTGCAGCCTCTAACTGTCTCAGCTTTTTACCCTCCACCGCATTCTTCAGATGAGGCACGCCGGCTTCATACACTTTGTCCACTTAGGGCGCTGAAAGCCTACATTGCGGCAACGCATAGCTTTCGGGAAACGGAGCAGCTTTTTGTCTGCCACAGAGCTGACATTAAAGGGAAACCCCTGTCTAAACAACGCTTGGCCCAGTGGATCGTTGAGACAATTTCAAGGGCTTACGAGAGGGCCAACATGTGTCCCCCCTGTGGGGTAAAGGCCCATTCCACTCGAGGTGTGTCCACTTCATGGGCCATGTTTCGAGGGGTCAGCCTCGGCAGCATTTGTGAGGCTGCTAGTTGGGCTACGCCCACAACGTTCATGAAGTACTACAGACTTGATGTGGTGTCTGAACAACCTTTTGGGTCTGTAGTACTGGATACTGCGCGTTCAGTGAACCCAGACACTTGAAGGTGTCTAGTAAGTGTATATAGTTCTTGACATGTTTGTGCTGTTGCACATTGTCGTGTTACTGTTACTTATTTTACAGGTCAGTGAGCTATGCAGCTGCTTTGGCCTTGTTACAGTTGGATTGGAAACTACAGACTAAGGTTGGTACTGCCTCGCGATCACATTCGCAACATCTCTGCTATTGCCTTCCCATAGGTCTTGGCGACCCGTTACGTCATGAAAGAGAACGTGGGGTTACGTATGTAACCTTGGTTCTCTGAATAGAGTAACGGGTCGCCAAGCTTCCACGTTGCTCATGTGACCAGGTGGCATATAGGCGTTCGAGTGAAGTAAAGGCAGTATGTCGCGTCACTTGCCCACTTAAAGGCCAGCTCCCAAGGGAGCGGGGGGCGTGGCTGACGTGACGCTTATTTCTTTCATATAAACATCTCAGTACATCACATCGTGAAGTGAAGTATCCCATAGGTCTTGGCGACCCGTTATTCTATTCAGAGAACCAAGGTTACATACGTAACCCCACGGTCTGTAGCTGCCACGGTTCACTAAAAAACCATAAAACAAACACACGCACATGTTCACTGCAACATAAACAGCGGTCTTACCTCGTCAAACTAACATCTGATTTAAACATGATAGGCCGCCACTACATCTAAAATGTATTTATACCAACAGAAATAAAGTGTTAAAGCGTGAAGACTGTCAATTTGCAATTTGATATTTTAAAGCTGGCTTACCATTGAGGTGATGAACGTGCACATTTCCCTATTGAAATAAGCCACGCTGCCTTCGACATCGTGGTGATAATAAAAATCCTTTATTTCTCAAAAGTGTGGGTGGATAAGGTAACCGTGACTTGTTTTCTGTCAGAACATACCAGATTTGTTCGCTAGATTTCATTATGTTTTGTATTTGATCATGTTTTCTCAAGCGAGGTCTACACACTGAACCTACTTCCGGTTTTGTGCAACGTTGCGTATATCTTCAGTACCTCGAACCATAAGGTCTCAAAGTCATTGACATTTGCAGTTGTGCACACCGCGCACCGCAAAATTTAAAATCCCAGTGAAATGGAACGGTATTATAACACAATTATAACACGGAAAAGGTGATTCAAATGGTATTCGATGATGAGGATGGTATATAGCCATCACAGAGAAGTGATGTCATTGTCCCCATTATCACCTGTTCGGTGTTATATTGAGATCATTATGAATTCAATATTACAGTTGACAGCAGTAAAATACATAAAAACTGTGTATTAGTGGCAGAGAATCACAAAATTACATGTTGGCAAAGCATTTTTGTTGAATTGAGTAGCACAGCTGCATTTTGAGTCTGTAAGAGGGTGTGTGTACACACACACATGCATATATAATAATATAATATAATATAATATAATATAATATATAACAAAAAATGGTTTATATAGGACAAAATGTACATGTAAATACTTGATTTTCAGTGATATGCTTGTTTTTGCATTTGGGTAGGTTTGGAGAGCTTGAGTAGGCCCTTGGGAACACCTATATAATGTAATGGATATTCTTTTGTAGCACCTGTAAAACTTTTACACATGTTACCAACATGTTAGTGTAATTTTCTGATTCTCTGCCACTCATACACAATTTTACACTAGAAATATTTTTTTTTAAATTATAGGTGTTTTATGATTGTTTTAAATGAATTGTATTGCTTGTAATATTGAATTCATAATGATCTCAGTAAACCACTTTGGCCCTTTGAACTTGATGGCCCATAGGTATTCTTTCAATTGGTTCATAATTGATAACAATGGCATATGTAGAACCAGAGATACTTTACTCTAAATATCAAATATGAAATATAGGCGGAAATTGGCATTTTTTGGCTGCTGACTGAAGGGGAGTTGACACTTTTTCACCTGGATTTTTACAAATCAGACGAGGAATAAACAATGTGGCATCTAAATATTGCACCACTCTAACTATTCATAGTTTTAACTATTTATGTACTGACAGTGATAGCCTTAGCATAACAATGTGCTGATTACATAGTGTAATGGAAAGCTACGGGTACCGTAAATCGTAACCCATCGTAACCGATGAAAATTGTGGCAGCTGGCATGAGACCAGTGGGGCCTGCTAACTTTGTATCAATGTATTGTTTGGCACTTTTTGGGTAAAGTGGGTAAAACGAACAGAGAACTTCGGCTGAGGATTACTGAACACAAGAGCAGCATAAGGCGCAAATGTGAAACATCCCCTGTTGCACGGCATTTCAATGGCATGGGCCATGACATATGCAGCCTGAAATTCCAGGGCCTTGAACTGGTTAACCAGCACAGACGGGGGGGGGGGGGGGGGTGGGGGGGGGCGACAGGGAGCACACTTTATTACAGAGAGAAGCATTCTGGATTTTCACGCTACAGACGGTGCACCCTAGTGGTCTTAATGAAGAACTGGAATTAAACTGTTTCCTTTGAGTCAGGTCTTTATATGTGATAAGGTATATATCACCTATGGGTTTTTCTTTTCTTTGTTCTTTTTCTTTTGTCACTATTATCACACTTAATGTTATAATGTACTTTGTTCTATGCTTACGTGGCAATTAGCTGACGTCATGACTGGTCTTTTTTTAAAAGCACACCTTGCCTACATCCTCTGTAAGACACTGAGGAAGGCCGCTGGGCCGAAACGTCTGTCTTCATGCTGACCCATTAAACAGAGAACAAGAACGATAACCGAGAGTGCGGCTTCCTATCTACAAGTATACTTTCACAGCTTCACTGCTCACACCCCAATTATAGACCCAAATTAAAAAATATGAAATATGAAAAGGTCATTAAACATTGTCAATAGCAACATTTCCCAGTTAAAAAGGTGAAATATAGGGAAGCTAACAATTTGCATGCAGCTTTATGTAAGGAATCTCAGCAGTGGCAGCAGAATGGAACGGCCCAAGTTCTGGCCTATGTTTGGGATCCACTTGCAGAGCTCCGTGCCACAAATTTCAATCATTGACAGTGTCCCTATGTTTCACTTATTTTGACTGAGAAATGTTTCTATTGACAAGGTTTGATGACCCCCATTATATTTTTTTAATCCAGGTCTGTAGTGTTATCAAAAATTCCTGAATGTCAGCTTTTCAATAAATATTTAATCATTTTTAGATTCCAAGATATAAGCATTTAAAATGTGCCCCGTGTCCCACTCTGTACTACATAATACTCCAAACTCCAGACAAATTTATTCACAGTCACATATTGATATGACATTTTAATTGATAACATAATGTAATTGATACCACCTGTAATTTTACCAGTACAGCCCTGCTGGTTGGGTTGTATTTTTTCGAGATGTAAGGCTACTACTGCATCCGCCACAAGCTTAACAACAACCGTTATACCGCTTGGAGGTGGTAATGGTAATAGCTTGCCATCGTGTTAAAAACTGTGTGCCAAAAAACATCAATTTATATTTTTCCCCATTTTCTACATCAGACAGGAATATCCATAAGCGATAAACTGTAAGAGATATCTTGCCAAAGTTAGCATAGGATTTGCCATAAAGAAATCTTAAGGTCCACACACAGTGTTGTATTATTAGTTGAGTCATTTCCAACCATCCCTGGGAAACACAAGAAAGTCAATTGCCACTGTCACACTATCAGGCCAGGTCAGACCAAGGTCACTTTCAGGTAAGTTGGTGCTAATGGCTAAAAGACTGTAATTCCAACTGCACAGGGTACTGCCCCAGTGTTCAATTTCTTAGGAAAGAATGTAGTTGCATTTAAAAATGGTGGTAATTAAATACTGAAATTTTCAGCATATTTTAAGACCCGCCTGTCCATATCTGAAGAGCCATATCTCAGAAACTAAATAAGATATAAAGCTAAAATTCTGGTTTGCTTTCTAATAAGACATGGTTAAATGTTTAGACAAAAAATCAGAAAAAAATTGAGGACCATGTTGTCGGACCCGTGTGGAATTGCCCTTATGACAACATCATGCAGGGATCATACACTGTACTGCTATGCAGTACATCCACTTAAGTATTCATCTGTTTAGACCTATATTTCTACATTCTTTAAATTCTATAAATCTATAAATGAATGTAAAGTGCACTGATCCCAAGCCTTGGTGTTTCCAACACCATCAACATTCTAATGAGGTATTTGTTCTAAATCAGCCAACAGCAGCACTTTATTCTGATCATGTTTGTGTTTTTGTTCTCATTAGCTTTGGGGACCAGATTTTTTTACTTTGTGAAACATTTACTTTACCGTGGGTGGGCACTTTGAACTTTAAACCTATTGGTTCTGTCTTCAGAGTGCCTTAGAGTACGTAGTACTGTAGCAAAATACAATATTCAGTGGAGGCACTATGGCTGCGTAGGCTAAAGATTATTTCCCAACTTTTTCTAGCATTAGATTCATTTTTGTATTTTTAAACCCAAGAATAGTTAGAAATGCAACTCCAAGCATATAATGTGCATGAAATGCATGCTGGTGAGGATATTGCTCAGGCAACTGTGGTGATTGATTGAATGTTGGAAGGGTAGTTGCAAAGGTGTTTTTTGGAGGGACTTTCAGAGACTTCTGTTAACTTCGGAAAAGCATCATGGGCCTTTTAACATTCCAAACAGAATTCTCATAAGTGTTTTTATCACAGGCCTCATATCACTGCATTAATAAGATACACTGACCATGAACAAGCCCTTGAAGGAAAGCAATCACCACAATGCCTAGCTTTGCATGCAATGTTTAAAGCTTTCTCTTTAGGTTATGAACTGATTACTATACCTGCTGTGAGTAATGATGTTGAATGTGACTCTGTATGAGCTCCTCCTGTGTCATACGTGAGGCCGATAGGGTGTCAACCTCCTGAATGGCTTCCATAGTAAGAAGATGTGGTAACACTTGGAACAGGGATGTGACGTACATGATGATTGACTTCTTATCAGGATGTGTGGTAGCCACATCTAGATGGAGTAGAAAAGAAATAATTTGACACACCAAACATATGGAGATGATGATGATGGACTTCATACACTAACATAGGCCATAACACTGGGGAACAGACCAATTTGCATACACACAATTTAAGCTTTCCTGGCAGCCTTGATTTATCAATTTTTTCCAGTCCCCCCACCACATTTTTTTCTAAGCTGATCAACCTGCTCACAATCACTCAGCTTTGCATTACACCATCTCCCTAAGCTCTTTACTGGCTTTACCCTGATTGATGGGATTTCTTCTTCTTCCACCATGAACTTATGTTCAACCACTTTTCCTTTCCTTTTGATACTGAAATGCTCCTTGACTGACTTGCCTTTATCTTCATCCTCTCCCAACTAAGATTCATATTTATCCTTTCTAACAACCTTTTCGTACATGGCACTGTTGTTGTTATCAGGGTGCTAAAAATGGGATTTTCAATTGCGAATATCTTGGATAGAGAAGGCCAAAACTGCCAAAATCTGTCATGTACAGTCAGCAAGACAACCCCTGAAAGCATGGCAAGTACAATAAAATTTCATGTATAGGAGGCACTGTACAATTTTACAATTTTGGCTCTTATCTGTATAACACAATAGGCGCATTCGACTAGATGTAAACGTTTGCATGGGTTTCCATGCGTTTGCAGTCAGTGATACATTGTGGGATGAAAATGTTGCATGATGGTTAGAAATTGTGTCAGACTTGCCAGAAAGGTGTGAGGATGTCACAAAAGTGCGACAAGGTCATATGACCTAAAAACTCGTGGGAGTAATGTAGACAAATCGTGCAAGCGCTTGTAGATGCTTCCACACGTCTACAAGCGTCTAACTAACGCCTCCGTGGTGACGCAACTTTGTCATGGTTGGTTTAAAGTTCATTGATGTCCGTACACGTGTGTTGTGTAGCGCTCTTGCACTGAACTTCTCATCTTATATGTACGTTATTTAAGTCCAGTTTGAAGACATATTTTTTAGCTTGTTCTGGGACATTTATCTGACGCTGTCAAGCTTAGTGTTTTATTTATTTATGTATTTGTTAATTTCTTTTATTTTATTGCTTTATGTCAGTAGGCTATACTTATTAATGGTCTTTGTGCTATGGTTTTGCCGTGTTATTTTTCATCCTTGTGTTGTGCAGCAGTGTTGGGGCATCTTTGTTGTTTTGTTTAAATGTGCTATTAAAAAAAAGACTCGACTTGACTTGACACAACACCTGACCTCTCCGTCATCTACTACAAAGATCAGGGGGTGCAAGCTCAGTCTCGTTGAAGACTTGAATGAAGCCTTTGAAACGCCCACCCATGCTGTGACGAGCACTTCTTGTTGATGTATGAAGACAGACGGAGACAAACGCTGACAAACGAGTTTGTAACTGCAACGCGCCTTATGATTAAAAACCAAAATTCTTTTCCCTTATATTAAACGGAACTTCTTGCATGAAAATCACCTACCCATGCCCAATTCCAACAATGGAAATGTTAAAATACAAAAACAAAATCAGGTTGAAGTAAGAAACACAGCACAAACAGGATTTGAACCTGTTTTGACAGAATGTCCTAACACTTGCGGCTCACAACACAATTTCCAACTCAGGGTCCAATTAGCATTTGTATTTCATATTCAAAAAATTAATACCATGTAGGAGTCATACCATGTACCGCTATGTGGTACTAGCCTAGTACTAATGGTAAACCAGCCCCTCGTACTACACTTCATTTCGTAAAGAGGGTCTGGCTGTGTTGTACTGAGAAACTTTTTCTTCATGTAGGTGTAGACTCTGATGAAGTTTTCAACAAATGGATCTGCCTTTACCCAATTGCTAACGTTTCGTCGTGACATGCCTATAAGCCTGCTCATGCACTACAACTCAAATGTAGCACACAAAGTCGCACACAAAGTCGCTCACGAACGCTCCCTTTGTTCGCTGACTGGTTAGACAAAATTCTGCCTGAGACAACCATGTCAATGGAACCTCAGCCAGACCTTCTGTACAAAATGAAATGAAGTACAAGGGGCTGGTTTACCAGGCTAATGCAGTACATCTAGTTTGTCCCTCTTCTTTTGTGTTCCCTGTAGCAGAGCTTTTGCTGATGGTTGCGATATTGTCCCTCACCTTTACAGATTGTATTTCTTAATACATGGCCCGTAGCATTTGGACATGATAATTGGCAGCATTTATTACTGACATGATGCATGGGAATCACATTAACTGTCAAAATAAGTGTGGTAAATGCATAAGCTGAGATAAGGGTTAAAACAAGAGGTGCTTGGGTAATACAAATAAAATGTTTAATTCAGACAATCTTACCCTCTGGATCCAGAAGTCTGTCAATCCCCAAATGCTTTTCTGCTATACTGAAGGCATGTTCCAGCCTGTCCAATGCTGAGCTCTTCTCTTCAACCACCCGCCACTCAAAGAGCTCAGGCCTTTTCACAAAGAAACATACCAATCATAGCAGTAAAATCTTATTCTAGCACACAATAGCAGCATTATTATCCATCTTAATACCTTATTAGCAGTTAGATACTGTGTATCATGTTTAAGCAGTCACTGGGCACTTTTACATCTTTTACTGTCTGTCTTTCCCATCACTGGCTCTGTCCCATCACACACTGGTAAGAGCAAAGATAAAGCAGCCAAACAGCAACTGTGTTGGCGCTCAAGCTCATGACTACTGTGCATCCAACTATTAATTTTGTGACAACTGTAACAATTGGTGGTCAGTCTAGTACAGTTAACCAGCATTTGCCACCATGCATTGTACAACTGCATTTTTCGGGTAGAGTTATCCATCTTTGATCAGAGCAGGGGTGGTAAATTTTATTTGACCTTTGTGTAAAGCTAATTGTAATCACCTATATCTACAAAGTATAAAGTTTCATTGCTGTGAAATACACATGCATATAGACATGGATGCATCTGGAACCCCCTCTGGAAGCTAGAAATCCAGAAAAACATTTTCAATAAATAACTCACCAACCATTTCACAATGAATTGATTTAGGTATATCCACATTTATTTGGTATGTCTGTAGTCTGCAATAAAAAAGTCTTCTTAGTTCACATTTATGACATCCATGTTTAATGTTTAGTCCACTATTACAAGTACATGATTAACCAATAAGACTGGTTTGTTTTCCTGTGTATGGTCACATGGTATACAATCATTGGTTGGTTGTGATCTATCTAGAAATCGCATCCAAATAGCTCAGGTTTGCATGTTTAATGTGTAATTCACCAAAATTCATTCATTAGTATTTTGTCTGCAACTGCTTACAGCTCAGAGCACTTTTTATTTCCCCTGTCACCTGCTCCTTTTGTACAAGAGCACAGTCAAACCCATTCCTCTGTACTGTTTACCTTGCTTCTTTAACATGCTAACAGCTGTCAACAGGAACAAATTCATACTCATCACACACACTGTATCCAACACAATAGGCCTCCCTACTCCAAAATTAACAGACCTCAACAGTAAAGCCACCAAAACATCACACCTCAGGTGGACAAACTGGCTTGAAAAAAGTAAAAATCCTGTCATACAGGTAATTTTAAGTAACTAGTTCATTTACTTGGTTCAAGAGTTGTGCTAATTAGGATCAGCTGGTTCAGTGAATCGGCTGGAACAAATATGTGGCAGGACTTTTACTTTCTGAACCCAGGATGACCACCTCTGCATCACACAGACCATTGTACATGACCCCAGGCACCCCAGGACCTTAATGCATGTCTACTTCCATCTGGGCACAGATACCACTCACTGCCGTGGAACCAGCATGCTACAGAAAGAGTTTCATGCCTTCTGGTCATGGTGGCCTCTTCTGAAGTATGTGTATTTATTGAGTTGTAGCAAAGGGCGAGCGCAGTCCCACCACCCAACCTCAAACCCGGTTCTGAGGGGTACCAAACATGCACTCTGACCACAACGCCAAAGAGCCAGGTTGGCATTTCCAGCCTTTGGAGTAGCAGTTAGAGCACATCCTCAACCATAGGTATGGCACGCCACGACACTGCTCTCCCCTTTGGGAAGCACAGCACACACAGGCAGGTTTCCACACATCTACCACCATACATCTCCCATCCCAGGGTGCCCATACATACAATGCTTCACCCTCACATGGCTCAAAAGGAGGTGGGCTTCTGATGGCTTCACAGCAACTATGCCACTTCTAAAAGCAATTGTGGTGAGGGGGAAGAACAGTCACCCCACCTGGTGTTGAAACTAGGTCTCCAGGGTACCCTTGTGATGGCACTCATAGCATGGTAGACCACCTCCAGCTCCAGCAGAAACATCTGCCACTGCATCATGCTCTTTCAGTAAGAACCTGTACACTCACACCTTAGCAGCTGCAGCCAGTAAAGATATGTGCTTTTTTGTTAAGAGCAGACTAAATATCTTCCTTGTGAGGTATCCTGATTTAGTGCATGCAAACAACTAAAAGAAGCTGTTCAAAAGAGCAACAGTCAGCAATGTAAAGTTCAGATAAGTGCTAATCAATGCAGATGCATGTGCAATTAATGAATGTGAATGATTTGAATGTTCAGAAAAATAATAATTAAAACAATTCCAAGAACATGCTTGAAATATAGCTTTTTTTACAAATAAAACCCATAAATATAAAAAGAGAAAACAAATCTGAAAAAAAACTGCAAAATAACTATAGAAACTATTATATATAATTTTCTGTTAACTGTTTGAAATAAAAATACTAGTATATGGCATATTTATGGTGAACTTGAGGGGAAAAAGGTAGGAAACTGGGTGGAAAAAATGGAGACATCATTTTTCTTAGCTCAGTAACCATAGAAGACAGTTTAACCGCTCTCCAAAAATTTACATTTGAATCCCATGAAATACATGGCTGCCCCCACTATTACAACAATAGGGTAGATTTGTTTGGTCAATAATCTTTAATATTGAACCTCTAGTAAGGGGAAAAATATGAAACCATTCTCAAACATTTGAATGCTTGGTGTAGAGTTTGCAAATTTCATAAGTCTGGCAAATAGTGAGCTTGAGTTTTTAAAACTCACCTGTGGCTATGTATAAGAGCATTGAAGGCCAGACCATCTTCCCAACTGCTGGAGAAATTCACCACATTGACCTGTGGATATGCCTTGGTAGACTGTCGGACCCAGCTCAGTAGGATCTTCTCACTGCTGGTCTGCTGTAATCCTGCCATCAGATCTTTTAGTACACCTTTAACCTAGATACACAAAACAGTTCTTTAAGCTATAGTTAACTTTCTATGGTATTACTATTGTCTCTGGTAAAATTGGCCTCATGTTAGTGTGGAGTAAGGGGGCATTCAGACTGGGACACTTTTTCCACTTACAAAACGCGAGAAGCATCGCTAGTATTCAGAAATCCAAGTGCTTGCTGGAGAGGTCGAGGTTCGTTCATTGTTGCTAAGTTAAGCAATGACCTAATGTAGAAAAATATGTATTTTTAAAAATTGAACCGATTTTAACTTTAAAAGCCTCGTGTTTGTTAGAAGGCAGGAATAGCAGTGAGGCGTGTCACAAAGGTCAAACCACCTGTCAACCATGCTGTTCTATAGGAAAACTAGATGTACCGCATAGCGGTACATGGTATGACCGCCGCAGTGCATTGAAGTGTGGGAACTGCAGGTATGATGAGTTTGTGGTAGGTCAGTGTTGTGAGGTGAGAGTTTGTGTGGAAATGATTTGCTGGAAGTGGGCATGGATGTGGGTTTTGAATGAATGACATTCTGTGTGTTTGTGTATATTTTGTGTAGTTCCCACCTTCTCGGTCCAAGATATTGGCAAAGCAAAATCACAATTTTTGCATTTAACTATATCACTAGGTGGTGCTATGCTTCAAGTGAGTGTTTATGGGATGGGTCAATACACCTCTTTAAAACCGGCATACTAACACAAAATCATTGTCTTGGGCAAATTTTTTGATGACTTATTTAACAAAACCTTTTTGTACACCTAGCTTTGACGGGAAACATTGCACCCTGTGACGAAATGTCACAAAATTTGGTGCACATGAAAAAAGCTGTTCAAAGTTGTCATGTCAACTTTGAGCAAATATGAGCAATTAGAAGCCGAGATATGGACTTTTGAAGACTTTTAAGCTATGTTTTGAAACAGTCCATCTCAAGATAAATTTCTCAGAAATTATTTTCATTGGACGTGGGCATTAACCAGTGTTGTCAACGTGGGAGGGTCAACAGATTTCACGACAAAAAAAAATTGGTTGTAAACCTTACCGTTCTCTAGATAATAGGCAAAATGACATTTTGTATAATTACAGTGCCCCCTATGGGCCAAATTTTATGGCATGTGCTGTGCTTTTAGAAGTCTTTGTGCTGACTGTGCATGGCATATTTTGTGCAGTTCTCACCTTCTTGGTCCAAGATATTGGCAATGCAAATCCCCATTTTTGCATTTAACCATATAATTAGGTCGCGCTATGCTTCAAGTGAATGTTTATGGGCTGGGTCGATACACCTCTGTAACACCAGCATACTAACACAAAATCATTGTTTTGGGAAAAATTGTTGACAAGTTATTGAACAAAAAACATTTTTGGACACCTAGCTTTGACAAGAAACATCGCCCCCTATGACGAAATGTCACAAAATTTGGTGCACATGAAAAGAAGTCTGTGTAGAGTTGGCATATCAACGTTGGCCAAATTTGAGCAATTAGAAGCCAAGATATGGTATTTTGCTGAATTTTAAGCTATGTTTGAAATATTCATTGATATGTAACATTGAAACGGTTAATCTAAAGATAAATCCTTTGATAACTTTTTGTCATCATTGTCTGTAGATAACATGTACCAAATTTGGTGAGATTCACATAAATAGCCTATGACGAGTTCGTTTGGTTTCGCTTTCGCGAAAATTTCACGGAAATTCTTTTTGTTAGAAATGGGCGTCAACCAGTGTTTTCAATGCGTGAGGGTCAATAAATTTCACGACCAAAAAAATTTGGTTGTAAACCCTACCGTTCTCTAGATAATAGGCAAAATGACATTTTGTATAATTACAGCGCCCCCTATGGGCCGAATTTTATGGCATGTGCTGTGCTTTTAGAAGTCTTTGTGCTGATTGTGCATAGCATATTTTGTGCAGTTCCCACCTTCTCGATCCAAGATATTGGCAATACCAAATCCCACTTTTTTGCATTTACCCATATCACTAGGTGGTGCTATGCTTCAAGTTAATGTTTATGGGCTGGGTCGATACGCCTCGGTCAGAGGAGATTTCTCTAAGACTGCAAGGGAAGCTCTGCTTCCCCTAAAATGTAAAAAAAATGTAATGGTCAAATGTTTACAAAATGCCTTAAAACATGTTCGTTTCAAACACCAGTTTGTTAATAATAGGCCCATTATCACAAATCAACTGAGTTGGTGTTGTTAACTTAGCATTCCACTTTGTTCTCATGGCCTATGGCCAACGCATTTCCCCATAGACGTCCAGCGTCAATGCACTTCAATGGGCCAGCACGGACCCCTATTTTTCTATGCATGGAAACTGGATGGTCATTGGAGAAATGCCATTTTTTTCTGCCACCCCCAGACGCAGAGCGTCTCTGGGGGTGAATGGAATGGTGGGTGTAGTTTTGCTGGTACGGACTTCAAGCAGTCCCCGTGTTGATTGGTGAACCTCTGAGTCCAGTTTTGATTGGCTGGGGTTTTTGATACATAGACTGTCACTTGGCTGCTGGAGCTCCGTCCCATCGCAGATGTTGCATGCGAAGTCGTGAGACAAGCAGTGACCAATTTGTTAGCATTTCTTCAGCGAAAATACTTGTTCATTTCTTACACTGTATATAAATCACACTTATTTCCGTTTCGGTTTATTACAATTTTCTTGTTCGTTTTTAATTTCGTTTCGTTAGAATCATACTGTTAGGTAGGTAGGCACTAGTGCTACTTAACTAGCCCACTAGCTCTCCCAAAGAGCTTAGATTCCTCTATGCTCTTTAGCTCTCCTGAACTAGCCCGCTAGCCCACCTGCACTAGCCCGCTAGCAGAGCACTATGGCAGACAATGTCAATATTGTCGATTTGATTTTGGCAAAGCCATTTGATAGTCGTAGTTATGAGGAGAAACTTCAAAGTTGGCAGTGAGCTTGCCCTCTTTGGAATACCAGCATCCGCCACTGGCCTCGGTAACATCAGCATACTAAAACAAAATCGTTGTCTTGGGAAAAATTGTTGATGAGTTTAAAAAAAAACTGTTTTTGGACACCTAGCTTCGACAAAAAACATTGTTCACTTTGACAAAATGTCAAACAATTTGATGAGCATGATAAGAAAGCTGTTTAGAGTTGGCATGTTAATTTTCACCACATTAGAGCAATTAGAGGCCAAAATATAGACTTTTGAAGAATTTTAAGCTATGTTTAAAATTTTCATTGACATATAACTTTTAAACGGTTTATCTCAAGATAAATCCTTTGATAACTTTTTGTCACGAATGTGTGTAGATGACATGTAGCAAATTTGGTGAGATTCACATGAACGGCCTATGACGAGTTCGTCTGGTTTTGTTTTCGCGATGTTAAAATTTCACTGAAATTGTTTTTGTTGGAAGTGGGCGTCAACCAGTGTTTTCAATGCGGGAGGGTCAATAGATTTCATGACAAAAAACTTTTATGGCATGTGCTGTGCTTTTAGAAGTCTTTGTGCTGATCATGCATGACATATTTTGTGCAGTTCCCACCTTCTCGGTCCAAGATATTGCCAATATAAAATCCCATTTTTTGCATTTACCCATATCACTAGGTGGCGCTATACTTTAAGTGAGTGTTTATGGGCAGGGTTGGTACGCCCCTGTAACACCGACATATCACAAAAATTTCACGTTGTTCGGTGAAACGTTCATTGAGTTATTCAGCCAAAACTTTTCTGCGTCTCCCCCTCTTTGATGGACACTGGCACAGCGGGGGGGGTGGCCCTTGGGGCCAAAAGCTTCTATTCGCTCAAAAACTTCTAGGGCTACATGCCTACAAAGATTCATGTCCACCAGAGTTCCAGTGTCCTGGTAATCGTTGACGAAAAATTGGTGAAAAAAATTAATTAAAAAAAATTAAAATTAAAATTAAAAAAAGGGAAAAAGTCTCAGCAGTCTGAACACCCTATAACATTTCATTTTAAGAAAACAAATGTTAGCTATGAACATGTTACTTATAGAATCTGAGTTTGAACTAAACTCAGCACTAGGCACCATTAACTATTGTTTTATCCATGTGATTGCTGTTTTTCCCTCAGCATGACTCTAAACATTTTTCATGAATGCTATATGATGATAAGTAGACCCTGGCCATTAATACATACACATATTAGTTCTGTATTAATGGTTAACAGTGATCTTATCTCACCTGCCAGTGGAGGATTATACTCCAGATGAGGCCAAGTATAAGTTTGTGATTGCCATCAACAATGTCAGCTCCACCAATATTTACCAGTTCAACCTAAAAATAAAGAAATTTCATTTACCAACTTGCTGTCAACACAAGAACTAAAACTGTATGTACCACATAACTGTGATATGTGATCTTTAAATAAAGGACATTGTCTGACTGTGCACAAGTGGTAGATACTGCATAGACGACTACCCTGTGATTTTGTATACCGGTCACCTCAATGTTTCCAGTTTTTGTTAAAATTCATGTTCAAAGTCCTCCTGTACTCTGAAATGAACGCATAGAACAAATAAACAACTTAAGTTTTTTTCTAAAACATGTAATCAATTTAGAAACCCAAATGTATTCTAATGTTTTAACGAATCAAAGTAGCCACTGTTGACAGATATTTGGCTAAACCCACTCTTTGTCATTTAATCTCACAGAGACTGTGCTGGCTTCTCCCTGTTTTTAAGCTTATCATCATGAATCCCTGACAGACATCAGACATCCTTCTCCATATTTGACAGTTGAAAACATCAGTTTTGCCTACTTGATGGGATACAAAAATTCTGCACGGTGAACCAAACACAGCACATTTTAATTAATCGGTCCATAAAATCTTCAGTAGTCAATCAGCTGTGTTTAATAGTTCAGGCAAGCCTCTTTTCTGTTTCAACATCTTGGCAATGGCTGTCCTCCTGCAACTTGACCCATCATCTCTTTAGAGTTGATACTTGCTTACTGTGACCTCTGCTAAGCTGTTCTTTAACCGGTTGTCCTGTCAGCCACATATTAAGGTATAAAGAAAAGTTGGTACACCTGTAGAGGTAGGTGTCACCAACTTTGAAGGTCCCTTATCTGCAGGTCCCTTACCTGCAGAATAGCTTGAGGTTGTTAACCCTTTTTTGTTCCCTGAAAATCTATTTAAAGCGCCCATGTTGTCATTAGAGACTTTGTAGCTTTGAAAAAAAAGCAGATTGCGTACTGGTCAGTAATAATAATTTTGGATAAAGGCAGGGTAGTGTCATGCAGAGTGGTACAGAAACCACTATACTGGTGATATCGGACAGTGTCAGAACTCTCTCTCTAAGGGTTCAGTGTCATGCATTGCCAAGCGGTTACATGCAATATTTGTGTTTTGAGTAGATTATAGACTATAAAGAAAAAAATTAAAAAGTAGAGAGTCTAAACAAGTTTTAGGCAAATGACTTAAACACTGCACCAGTCATGTGTCCAACATGCTATTTTGTGGGAGGAAAGGAAAACTTACAACTTAGTGAAACTGAAATTAATAACTTCAAAAATAATTGCACATCAACTGCAGATTACATAAATACAAATGCAACATTTATTATACTTACATTGTTCTTCTGCAGAATTTGAAGTGCTCTGTTCACATTATTAAGAGAGTGTACTCTTGTGAAACCTTTTTCCTTCACCTGATGAAACAAAAACATTTTTGAGACTGAACATTCCAAAACACAAAGGATGATATGCAACTGTGGATTATAACTACATATTACATTAATGAAAAAGCTAAGAATATATATACGTAAAGAATCTGCTGGGAAGCATTAAACTGGCAACATGATTGGATATAAAAGGTTTTTTTCTCAGAATTAGAAATGGGCAAAGCCTATCTCATCTGTAAAAGAGTGCATAAAAATTGTAGAATTCTTTAAAATTGTACCTCAACATCACATAGCAAAGGTTTGCAGATCTTATCATCAACAGTGCAACATCAACAGTGCACAAAATCACTCTCCGATATGTGTCTGTGATCTCGGGGCTCTCAGGTGACAATGCATCACTCACCGGCATGATTCAGTCATTGAAATTACTTAATGGGAAATACTTCCAGAACAACCCCCCCAAAACAAAAAAAAATCAAAAGCTCTATCGAATTGATTATTCGGCTACATCACATAAGAGAGTGCGGTCTTGTAACCTATTCAAAGGAGTAATGTTTTCTTTTTAGTATTTAATGGTGGGGACGATATTACTGATTATTGATTAGTCACCTACTAGCTAGCTGTTTTCCAATATCGGAGGTAATGGCATGTAGCAAGCGGGGGAGACATACATTTCAATCTGTTTTCTTTATTAAACACACCCCGCCTTGTCCCTCAACACTAACACTATAAACTAATTGAGGTCTTTACACAAACAATGTATTTTTAAGTGGCATTATAAAGTTACACACCAATCGATATTTGAAGCATTGCTTGTACACTACACTGAATATTCTCAATATCAGTTTTGTAAATGTGTAAATTTCATCAAACCTCACATACTTAGTGGGTACATCATTCTATAAGATCACACCACATTTTGTATGAATTTGTGTTCAGGGGCTGCCATTCTCTTACAAAATGTACAAGCATTTTGTCATACATAATACATCTAGAACAACCAACACATTTGCCACAGAGTATATATCACAGGGAAAATTATGGCATGTCAATGTTTTAATATTACAAACGATTGGCTCTCCACAGTGTCCTCAGCAAAATGTCAGAGAAACATGCTCACCAATTAACCCACCTAAGTCATCATGAAAATTCACTGTTTAAACCAGCTTCAATACCATCATGATACTAGATACTAGATACTGAGCTAGAAATAAACCAAAGAGAGTAAATAAAATAAAAGAGCACTTTCAAATACCATGGTTTTGTATAAAATTACCAGGATCATGAAATAAACTATTAAGAAAATACAATATATATATATATATATATATATATATATATATATATATATATATATATATATATATATATATATATATATATATATACAGTATGTCACAAAAGTGAGTACACCCCTAACATTTTTGTACTTTTTTTATTATATCTTTTTCATGGGAGAAGTCTAAAGATATAATACTTTTCTACAACGTAAAGTAGGCAGTGTACAGATTATATAACAGTGCAAATTTGCTGTTCCCTCAAAATAACTCAACACACAGCCATTAATGTCTAAACCACTGTCAACATGTTACAAAAAAAATCTCCTGGAGTGCAGTATCAAGGCCTGACATGATGCCTGGTCAAAGTGATGGAGTGCCATCACTAGGGTTGTGTGTGTGCTCTGACTGTCATGCCAACAAGCCTGCCTCTTTGGCATTGTGGTCAAAGTGCATGTTTAGTACCCTGGAGACCTGGGGCCTGATTTATAAAACGCACAGATTTGATCTTAGAGTGTTCGTACGAATGAATTCACGTCAAAGTACAGATTTATAAAAAACATCTTTGACGTGGAAAAGTACTTACTTCCACGTCAGGTTCCAGCTTGGCGTACGACCATTTCCTTGTGGTTATGCCTGATATTGCAGATATTTTCCGATGCACGGGCTAGGAATTTCATTTAAAAAAAAATCTCGCCTCTTTCACTGTAATATGATTAGGATTAGGCTGATATAAGCAGAAGTGCCCTACCAATACTTTAAAAATATATATTTCGATTATATATATAGATTCCCATACAGTGCCCAGGAACAGCAAGAAGTGAAGGAGGATTTCCTGCGTAAAACAGGGTTCCCAAATGTGATCGGTGCGATAGACTGCACCTACGTTGCCATACGAGCTCCACATGTGAACGAGTATATGTATGTCAACAGAAAAAAACTTCCACTCTATAAATGTGCAGCTCATTTGTGATGCTCGTATGGCAATCTTGAATGCTGTTGCGCGTTGGCCAGCGTCAACGCACGATTCCTTCATTGTGCGTAATTGTAGTGTTGTAGGTAGGTAAACCCTTTAAAAATGTCGCCCAATTTATTTGCTTTTTTAGAAGGAACATGAGGTTAAATTAATAATTTCTGTCAGCAGGACAACGAGGTTATTGAAGAAATGGCTGCTCACCCCGATTGCGCACACGAAGACAGTCGAGGAGGCCCACTTTAACACTAAACATGCCCGTGCGCGGTCGGTAGTGGAGCCCAGCATCGGCATGCTGAAGGGAAGGGAATTTTTTTTTGCGTTCCTCTTTAGTTGCCATTGTCACAGAGAGTTTTTGCTTTGAGGATGAGCTCATTTTATATGTTAATTCATTAAACAGGGGCGTTTTGAGGGCGGAGCATTCAGCTGCACACAATTCCACGATCATTTGTGATTTATAACCGAATGATTGGTGTACGCATGGATTTCGTGCGTACGTTCGTTTTCTCTGAATCGCACTTACGATCAAATCAGAAAAGTTCTTAGATAAAATCAAGGAAGGTTTCTACGCAAGTCTTTATAAATGAGGCCCCTGGGTTCAAAGCCGGGTGGGTTGACTTTTTCTCCTCTTCACTACAGTATCCCTGTATGGGATGCTCCATTGCCTGTACAAGGGCCATGCATTGAGGGGATGATGGTCATAAACCTTCCACACAAGGCAGAAAAGGTGAATGATGAACAACAGCTGTTTCTTATAGCTGCACACATAGTTATGTTACCACCATGTTGTCCTCTGACTATAGCACGGTGTCCAATAATAGGGCCTTTGTTATACTACCAATGACGTGTGGAGTTTCTTCACGCTTTTTTTAATGGTTTCAAAATAGTATTATCGTGAAGGTTTCTCTATGGCACTGTTGGTCTTTTGGAACAAAATGGTAAAAAATAGTGAAGTTCGAAATGCAGGCTAGCGCAATTTTGCTCAACAGTAAACATGTCAACTCGATATGATGTTTTAACATGCCAATTTTCATTTCATTTCATTTCTTTTCCAAATTAAAACAATGTTTGACATTAATGTACTTTTACTTTTAGGACCTATCCAGTTTAATCCAAAAATTACACTGTGCTATTTGAACAAGGTGGGTTCTAAAGACACACCACCACATTAAGCTCTTGTTCGATGTCTTTTAGGCTGTGTTTACACTGGAGATCGGATATACCCAAATCTGATATTCTGCCTATCGCCGATGTTTTTGACTGCCTGTTTACATTTACTTTCAAAAGTGACCCAAATCTGATTAGCTTGTTTACATTTGTCAGACACTTTTGAACTCTTGATATAGCCTGGATTGTGTAAATGGTACCGCACTGCTCCAAAATGGATACAACAGTTGTGTCTGTCTGGTCGCATTCAGAGCCCTGCAGTGTCCACTAAATATAAATAGGATTCTAAAACAGAGGAAAAAGAAACGTAGGTTACACTGCAATTACTGCTGCTACAAAGACTGATAGGGAAGTTTGGATGCATGAGAGGACACAGGACTGGTGGCAGCAAGTTGTCACTGGCTTTGGCATGTTGACTGGATTGCCAACATTGGAATGGGCAAACCAACCTTTAACATGGTCTGCGAATGTTTGTCTGCAAGGGTTTCATTCATGGATATTCTTCGGGTCATCTCTCTATAGCTGCGGTTTGGGGTTGCACTGTGGTGGCTTGCCACAGAAACGAGCTAACGCACACTGTCGGATCTGTTTGGGATAAGCAGTGCATCAGTGTGCATGAGGAGTTGTGGCAAATGCATACAACTACCGCATAGGCAGGAGCTGTACTGCATCATTGAAGGTTTCAGAACTCTCTGGGGTTTCCCCCAGTGTGCTGGGGCTATAGATGGAAACCACATACTTGTAATTGCCCTACCCCAAGACCACACGGACAACTTTAAAGCTCTAGTTAACCAGCTCCAATCATGCGTCTACTGCATGAATGTAATCACACGTCATTCACAAGTGTGCAAAATTGCCTTAGATTAATGACGTCGGAAATTATTTCCCCGGTATATCTAATCTGTCTGTTTAGACTGCAGTCACATCAACACATATCGATTTATTGCCACATATGAAAGATCTGGTAAAATCCGCAATCCATGTGACTGAGAGAGACACATGAAAGTGGGAGAGAGATGGGTTAGGATTAGGAAACCACTCAAACACAGGTCCTACATTTATGGTATGGACACCTTAGCCAACTGCACAATAGCACCCCCATATGCACCACAAATGTTTAAACAAATAGGCAGACAGAAGTAGTCAGTGCAATCCGATGCATGGTATTGCTTCATGTCACAGATTTACTATGGTGATTATGGCCATTTTCATTAAAACAATGTCACTACAATGCATAACCTAATGTTACAAATCAGTATACTGACCAGTTCATGTCTTATCAAGCCCTCCAGAAGTTCTAGAAGGCGACGTCCATCACAAAGGTCAGTGAATAAGTCTTCAATCGGAGCTTTACCAGCCTGCAAAGAAAAAAAAATATTTTGCTGCGTAAGGGGAGGACTCAGCCTACTGTTATCACTTTTAACCAACAGTGTCCACTGAACCTGGTCAAGTAGTTTATGTTTTTGAAGCCCAATTTAAGTCCAATCTAAGTTCAGCATAAGATTTTACAGTCTTATACGGTTCTTTTCTCCTAAGGGGGTTTTAGGAGAAACAGATTAAAAACCAAAAAGATGTATTTCTGAGACAAAGATAAGACCGTTGTTACAAGTAATGTTTTCTTCTTGGTGTGTTTTTCTCCAACTGTAGGAACATGAAAGCACACTAATATACAACATGCCATACCTTAGAGAACTGAGAGTTTATCCATTTTGAGAACGTTTTCTTCTGGACATCCTCCCGTTCATCTGTGCAGAAAAAGAAAATATGGAAAGTTATCAAAGCTTAGAATTTAACAGTATCCCCAGGCATGTCATAATTCCACAGAAGATCATAGAGAAAGCCAGCATATTGCAACAGCAACAACGAAAATCTGACAAGCATACATTTCAGATGTAACTTACACCATCAGATAATGACCGGCAGTCATACCGGAAGTATATTTATAGCGGACTCATTGAGGGGAGATTCTTATCACCAACCACTTCTGTGCACAACTTTGGCAACTCCCATATAGAGTCACAAAAAAGAAAAGAACAGTCAGCTCTACATTATATTAGCAGGTAATTATTTGAACTTATTAAAGAGGTTATGAAACGTTAATGTCATTGTACAAGATTAGCGAATTTATTTTGAAAAACATTTTAAATATAAACCTAATAAACATGGAACAGTGGATGTTTTGTATTAATGCTTCTGCTGTAGCTTGCTGCCATATTGTTTGTGCATGACTGCCGACACTAACGTTCTCTAATGGCCAAATTAGCATGCCAAATCAAGAACCAAAACATGCAGGGTTTTATACAGACACACCTAGAAACACTGAGTAAGAAGCAGCAAATTAAGGCACAATTTTTTTATATCTAGTTTAAACCAGGTATTTTCATTTACAGCACCTGTAGTAACAAGAACAAAGGCTTACATCAGCACTGCGACTGACACACAACATGGATTGGTCATTTAAAAAAAAAAAGTAAACTATAATGGCTTATGTCTTATGCTTCAGTCTTATCTATAGCCTAATGAATGACTGGATTAATGAATGACTGAATTCTGAATACTTTTGTCTTATTTGGTAACATCTCAGATTGAACTGTTTTACTAATGAGATCATCCAAGCAAGCAATAGGTTGCCTTGCTTACATGAATTACAAGTGTTCACCTCATTTTAGATGGTAAGCTGCAATAACTGATGTCTGCCTATGCTGCCCTAATCAGATTTAGAATGATGTTCAGGTTTTAAGATTATTTTTTGTCACATACAGTTATACAAGTACAGCATGTGGTGAAATTTTACCTTGAGACTACAAGAAGTAGCATTAACTATGCAAGTATAAATAATAAATTACAAAATGCAACAAATGCATAATTACAAAAATATACATTTAAAAAGAGTAATTTAGTGGAAAATATATACTAAGAAGAAGTGAACAGAAAAAACTATTACATAAGTCTAACATGAAATGTTTGAATATGGATTTGACAAGTAAGGTGTAGTGGATGAGCATCAAAGGGGAGAGAGAACAGAATGCAGCAATAGTATACTTATAGACTGGTTGTGCCAGTTGAGGAGATGCAGTGCAAGAATGGCAACTGCAAACATGTGCAAGACTGGTGTGCAAAGTAATGTGCAAATGGCAAAACTATGGTGTTCACAAAGTTCTATGTAGAATTGTTCTATTCTTATTGATTGAAGACCAGCTGTTACCAGTGTGAGTGAAGTCCTTGATTATTTTCTGTGACCTGCCCACTTGATACATCACGTGTTTAACAGGGATAGTGGATATGTCTTCAGCTATTATATTATATATATTATATATATATATATATATATTATAATATTACATACAATGTGGCCTGAAGTTACACCATCATTGACACCCAGACGCAACCATTACTGAGGGCATAAACATAAACATACTTGTCATTTCTGTATTAAAAAAACCTTTGTTATTAGTCTGATGTAATATTCTGATTTTCTAAGATATTGAATTTTGGGTTTTCATTGGGTAGAAGCTGTGATCATCAAAAAACAAAGGCTTGAAATATTTCACTTTTTCAACTAAATTAATAAAACAGATTAACTTTTTCACAGTATTTTAATTGATTGAGATGTGCTTGCATGAGATGTGCTTGGTTGTGATCAACAGGTCAGAGTTCCATCCCTTTGTGTCATCTCAACAGAGGTTAAATACCTGAAACTCCACCATTTCTTAGAACTAAAGAAGCCTTTTGGATAAAAGGTAAAACTCATCTAGCCATACATGTAGCTTCCAACTTACAATGGTAACCAACCCATCTTTCCTACTCAGAAATCAAGCAGAATATTAATCATAAAATGGCTTTCTCAGCTATACATTATGTCCTTTCCTGTGATTTACACTTGGGGTTGAGGTGTTAAAACATTACAAACATAAACCGACCTCCATCCACAATCTATTCCCCAAAGTTTGCACAGAGTACACACACACACACACACACACACACACACACACAGTGGCCTAGAAAGGACAAAGCATATGCTAAGGCCCCAACATGAATACAAAAGCCACATGAATAAAATACCTCGACACAAACGCAAAAGCTACAACACAAATGCAAAGGCCACAGAGTACAAATAGAAAGGCATGTGTTGTGTGCATTTGCCGTGTCCTCTTTAGGCCACCATACACATTAGGGGTGGGTATTGGCAAGGAGTTCACGATACGACACATATCATGATACATTTGTCACAATACGATTCTATCACGATACATTGTGATACTGGGTATATTGTAATTTATTGTAAAAATAGAGCTGAATTATCAGTTGGTGTTTGTGACCTGGAGAGTCTTACATCTTATCAAAACAATCAAATCAACATAACTTAGAGTAACTAAATTTATAACTCAAATTATTTTAATATGGTATTGAAAAATAAACATTTTGAGATGGCTACCATTACAACAAAAACATTTCTCTCTTACACAACCTGATGAAACACTGATGTCAAAAACATAAAGTGCATAGGTTTTAGAAAAAAAACTACTGGAGAACAGAGCTGTAATATAGGAACATAAAATAGCTTAAACAATGTTTTTACTTTTATTCAAACTCTATTTTGGAGACAGAAAATCATATAGTATATTGTGAAACGAAGTACGGCGATACATTGCGATATTGATATTTTTGTACACCCCTTGATACACATACATACACGTTATTTATACTTTTTGAGATTGAGACATTATGAACATCTACTGACCCCGGTAAACTGTTCTTTAACTTTTGCAATAAGTGTAACCATATGCACACACAATCACACATACACAAACACACATGAATTGCTCTAACTACAGGAAAGAGCTACATAGGTTTGCAGCGGTGGAGCAAACACACTTTATATTTTCTCTGCAGAAATGCTTCGAGTGTATTTTATATGGTCTTGGACGTAGGCTGACCTTGGTGATACTTCTTGCAGTACACTACACCAGGACACAAACAGATCCAAAAGACCTCTGACAACATCTGAATATGGTAACTCGTGCATGCCTTTCTAGCAAGTACATCACTCATGTTTTACATTGGTCACTTGTATTACACTGAATTCATTTGGAACTTTTAGTATTCACTTTTTAAACAATGTATTATTATAAGAGGAAAGAGAATATTCAAATGTTTATTGTAATTCACATAATATACAGAGTGGTACATAGTCAAATGAAATAGTGTTCCACCAGGACCAAGGCGCCTCATAAAAAGCTATTCCTAAAACAAAACTGAGACAATAAACGCTCACATTTACCACAACATGCAATTGTGTCAAAATTCGACAGTGCATGCAAGAGACAGACATATGGCACAAATACTCCCCGACAGTACACTTGAGAGTAGGATTATGGTTGAAGTGCAAATATATCAGCACAATTTGTAAACACAGAACCAATAGGGCTATTGTGTGTGTGTGTGTGTGTGTGTATGTGTATAGTTAGGACGTGTAGTCCTAAATTTTTTGGTTTCTAATGTAGTCTAGGTCTGAGGGCCTGCATGCTCCAGTACCTTTTTCTAGCTCGCAGGAAGAACACAACTAGGCGTGAATGGTGTTTTAAGTCTTTCACAATATTATTGGCCTTAGACAAATAATGAAATAATGCCATTTCTCACATGCCATGCCATGTCTGTAAAATGAATGTACATTAATCTGTGCAGCTGTGGTCTTGGGATCTGTGGGGTCACACTTTTGATTCATATACCAATAGGAAAAACTTGAGTGGGGGAGTGAATAACTAGGCTAGCGCTCTCCTGCCCCATTATCCATGGCTAAAGTGCCCTTGAGCAAGACATCTAACCCCACATTGCTCCAGAGGGTCTGTCCCTGTACGTAATTAACTGTAAGTAAATTTACAACACTTAGGAGTACATCACCCAACCAAGTACATAAATGACCAGAAGATAGTGGAGCTCTCTATTAATCTACACTCACGTAGATAATTTCCTAAAAATCATTGCCATATTTAGACAATGCCTTATTACACTGCCTCCAGTTCAAGGACTAAATTATTTTACTGACACTATATTATTTTTATTATTAATAATACTTTACTATGATTATTTATTATATTAAGTAAACTGAAAGTGATTTATGACGACCTCTGCAGCCTGACCAGATTATGCCCAATGTTTTTTGATAAGCATTACTTTAGACAGACACCTGATAGAATGTTCCTGCTTCATTCAACTGTTGTGTTTATTGGCAGCCATGCAACAGACATCTGAAGTTATAGTAGTCTCATTATAATAGTATCATTTCCCGACGACCCTAGACCTACCCCTGACGATGAGGCCATCACTTTAACATGTGGACAAAGATATTCTAGCGTACCTAACCAAGTCACTCAAACATTCCGTTCGGACAGAAGAATGTATCAGAAAGGTTGATTAGCCTGTGACCTTATCAAAGCGAGGCTTATTTTGTGTTTGGAATTACAGAAGATGATGATGAAATCATACAGACTCGAACAAATGTTGTTTACCTTGGCACTCGAGCATGTTATATGAACCGTCATGCTGTCCTGGGTTATATTTGTTTTATGTTACCCAGTCCCGCTTGGCTCAGGCTACGTCGCAGACGTGGAAAAGCAAATGCATATCTTGACGGCATCCCGCAAAGGCTGTTCAGACCATTAAGTCATCACGTGTGCTCTCGTCTAATCCTAATCCTAAAGAGCTAATACTGTACATTGTACAGCAGATACAATTCCAAACCATCCATTTACTATTGCCTCTAAAGCTGCGTGTGGTAGCCTAATTTAAATTCTTGCAGGAACTCTTAACATACAGAGACGTAGAAAGCTACGTCACATGAAGTCAATGTGGTAGATTCCATCTCATCCCTGCTAGTAACTATAGTCTACTCTCACTCTGACTACATTTCTTTTGTGCATATCAAATTATCGTAATATATTTTCACATTAAAGTAGGCTACATTACGCCAGCAGCCTGTCATTGCACGCGCTTACCAAAAGGGAAACTAGTCTCACCATATACTCCAGTTTGCTTTACCTGTCAAGACTGAATCACTGTCCGTCTTAAGGCATCACTGTGATCCCTGTAAAATGGGTAGCAAAAATCCAGTGACCTCACTGCCGTTTGATACCTTCTTTCCAACAGCTGCCACTAATTCTAGGTTTCCCTGGCACAGCTAGTCACAAATGTGAAGATTCTGTAAACGCGCTACACGTAGCTCCTGTTGCGTAAAGACGTGCACTGCTGCGAGTAGCCTAACCTGCAACAAGGTCTTCCGATAATCCTCATGCATTAGGCCTAATGAACAGACACGGTTAGTTCAATTCAAAGGGTTCAGTTCATTGTTAGATTAGATGGGGGACAGGTTACTGTTACAGATTCCAGATACACAAAAAAACAAAAACAAACTGGAATCCAGCCTAACAAACCAAGGCAAGCTTTGGTGTGCGCAATTCATTACTATCCGAATAATAGTTTTTCAGCAGCATCCACATTTTAAGTGTGAACCGTTGAGACACAAGCATAGACATTCACCACTGGACTGGGTGGTGATGGGAGTTTTTCATAGGATATCTTTAATGTGTTGCTCCACGCCCACCGTCGGTAATCAAATTAGGTCCACTTTGTCCGGCCCAATAACAGAAGGGAATTGAAACTGGTCGTTGTAGTGGGAGATTTTCCAAAACTATGATCATATCGTTTTAAAAGGGTACAAACTGCTGGAAATTTAACCGTGCCTACAGTAATGCATTTGTTGGTTGGAAAGGAAGGCCAAGGGCCCTATTTTGCCGCGTGTATTCGCGACATGCGCATGCTGTCATTGCTATTCTGTGCCAGCGCAACGTTCATTTTTTCAGGCAAACAATCACGTTGTCTAGATAGCAGATGACATTGCGCCGTGACGGGCGAGTCAGCGAAAAGAAGAGGTGTGGTCTGGCGCAAAGCGCACCAGAACGCATAAGCCATTTGCACTTTTGATAAATAAAATGGTCCTTTTTCGTCACTGGCACATTGTTGAAAAGCTATTTTAGAGGGGCACAACGCTTTGAACCCCGATGTACCTGCTGCTGCGCCAGAGAGGCGAGCTGAACGGGCAGAAAAGTTGCAACATGTATAGTCATGTATTTTTATGTTTTAGTAAACAAACAGGCACAAATAATGAGAATAAAAATAAACAGCGATTGCAATGTTCTGCAGTTTATTTACGATTTCTTTTGTCGTTTTAAATAAACAGCGTGGCAAGTTGTAAGAAATACTAGACTGCATTGACCGCAGAAAATGCAAAAAGTGTGCTTGCATTTTACCATAGTTAGCATTGCTACCAATGTTAGCATAACTGCTAAATAGCTTCAGCTAATATAGCTACACAACACTGTAAGCACAGTTAATTACTTCATATTTTTAGCATAATTAGCATTGTTAGCATAACTGGTAACAAATACTACCTGAGTTAACTAAGTAACACTGTTAACTCAGTTAACTACTTAGCAGTTTAAATCAAGTTTATAGGTTAAACGGTTGAGTTTTGATCATTTAAAACTTCAGACATGCACCCTGACCTGTTTACACTAAGATGTTGAAAGGTATGGCAAAATCCCATAGACTGTCTGACACCATTTTTAAACTGTCCTATCTCAAACAGTTTAAGTAGTTGCTGTATGAAATTTACACGGGTCACAGTCAGATCCCAGACCTCTCTTACAAACTTTAAATCAAGTTTATAGGTTAAGCGGTTGAGTTTTAATCATTACAAAACCGAGTGGAGGTTAGAGTGAGGGCAGAGCTCACTCTAGCTGCTAGAGTAGAGCAGTGTACTGTGACATCATCAGCCTGAACATTCCGCCATTCATTTTCAATGGCGGAAAAGTTGCAGAAAAAAGACAATAATGGACGAACGACAAGAGGTACGGTATACAGAATTGTAGGCGGTCTTGTCCAAAACGGGCCGGTCGTTTTAGAGTTGGAACGGTGTCTCTATCTCGAAAGCCTGAGGAATAGTAACGTCTTCAAGATCTGGTCTAGGAGAATAATAATAATAACTAGACTGCATTCCCGCAGAAAATGCAAAAAGTGTGCTTGCATTTTAGCATAATTAGCATTGCTAACAATGTTAGCATAGCTGCTAAATAGCTTCAGCTAATATAGCTACACAACACTGTAAGCACAGTTAATTACTTCACATTTTTAGCATAGTTAGCATAATTAGCATTGTTAGCATAACTGGTAACAAATACTAGCTGAGTTAACTTAGTAACACTGTTAACTCAGTTAACTACTTAACATTTTAGCATAGTTAGCATTGCTAGCGTTGTTAGCATAACGGCTAAATAGCTACAGCTAATATAGCTACACAACACTGTTACCACAGTTAATTACTTCACATTTTAGCATAGTTAACATAATTAGCATCGTTAACATAATTAGCATTGTTAGCATAACTGCTAACAAGTACATGCTGAGTCAACCAAGTAACACTTTTAACCCAGTTAATTATTTTGCATTTTAGCATAGTTAGCATTGCTACCATTTTTTAGCATAACAGCTAACCAACGTTTGCTAGGTTAACAGAGTTGCACTGACTACATAGATAACTACTAGAGATAACTACTATAGGCTGCAATACACTCCCATGGCAGAACATTATGCAGGCCATGGCATGGGGATTATGACATCACTTTAGAGTTCTATTCCTGAACATTCCACATTTAAAAAATGGCAGTTGGTCCAGGTGCAACTGCCACAGTATTGTCTGCCTCTCTTTCACCATTTTTAAACTGTCCTGTTTCAAAAAGTTTAAGTAGTTGCCACATCAAAATTTCACAGCTCACAGTCAGATCCCAGACCTCTCTTACAAAGTTTAAATCAAGTTTATAGGTTAAACAGTTGAGTTTTAATCATTAAAAAACCGAGTGGAGGTTAGAGTGAGGGCAGAGCTCACTCTGGCTGCTACAGTGCAGCAGTGTACTGTGACATCATCAGCCTGAACATTCCGCCATTCATTTCAATGGCGACAAAAAGTTGCAGAAAAACGACAATAGCGGACAAATGACAAGAGGTACGGTATACCGAAATGTAGGCTAGCATGTCCAAACCGGGGCGGTCGTTTTAGAGTTGGAACGGTGTCTCTATCTCAAAAGCCTGAGAAATAGTAACGTCTTCAAGATCGGGGTGAAAAATTTTGTGTAGAAAAATCGCGGTGTATAATAATAAACGGTGGGATAACAATAAGTGTGCTCTCCAAGCACACTTAATAACTAGACTGCATTCCCGCAGAAAATGCAAAAAGTGTGCTTGCATTTTAGAGTAGCACTGACTACATAGATAACTACTAGAGATAACTACTATAGGCTGCAATACACTCCCATGGCAGAACATTATGCAGGCCATGGCATGGGGATTATGACATCACTCAAGAGTTCTATTCCTGAACATTCCACATTTAAAAAATGGCAGTTGGTCCAGGTGCCACTGCCACAGTATTGTCTGCCTCTCTTTCACCATTTTTAAACTGTCCTGTTTCAAACAGTATAAGTAGTTGCCGCATGAACATTACACAGGTCACAGTCAGATCCCAGACCTCTCTTACAAAGTTTGAATCAAGTTTGTAGGTTAAACGGTTGAGTTTTGATCATTTAAAACTTCAGATATGCACCCTGACCTGTTTACAGTAAGATGATGAAATGTATGGCAAAATCCCATAGACTGTCTGACACAATTTTTAAACTGTCCTGCCTCAAACAGTTTAAGTAGTTGCCACATGAAATTTACACAGGTCACAGTCAGATCCCAGACCTCTCTTACAAAGTTCAAATCAAGTTTATAGGTTAAGCGGTTGAGTTTTAATCATTAAAAAACCGAGTGGAGGTTAGAGTGAGGGCAGAGCTCACTCTAGCTGCTAGAGTAGAGCAGTGTACTGTGACATCATCAGCCTGAACATTCCGCCATTCATTTTCAATGGCGGAAAAGTTGCAGAAAAACGACAATAACGGACGAACGACAAGAGGTACGGTATACAGAATTGTAGGTGGTCTTGTCCAAACCGGGCCGGTCGTTTTAGAGTTGGAACGGTGTCTCTATCTCGAAAGCCTGAGGAATAGTAACGTCCTCAAGATCTGGTCTAGGAGAATAATAATAACTAGACTGCATTCCCGCAGAAAATGCAAAAAGTGTGCTTGCATTTTAGCAAAGTTAGCATTGCCAGTAATGTTAGCATAACTGCTAAATAGCTTCAACTAATATAGCTACACAACACTGTAAGCACAGTTAATTACTTCACATTTTAGCATAGTTAGCATAATTAACATTGTTAGCATAATTAGCGTTATTAGCACAACTGTTAACGAATACTAGCTGAGTTAACCAAGTAACACTGTTAACCCAGTTAATTACTTTGCCTCAAACAGTTTAAGTAGTTGCCACATGAATTTTACACAGGTCACAGTCAGATCCCAGACCTCTCTTACAAACTTTAAATCAAGTTTATAGGTTAAGTGGTTAAGTTTTAATCATTAAAAAACGAAGTGGAGGTTAGAGTGAGGGCAGAGCTCACTCTGGCTGCTACAGTGGACCAGTGTACTATGACATCATCAGCCTGAACATTCCGCCATTCATTTTCAATGGGCCAAAAAGTTGCAGAAAAACGACAATAACGGACAAACGACAAGAGGTACGGTATACAGAATTGTAGGCGGTCTGGTGAAAACCGGGCCGGTTGTTTCAGAGTTGGAACGGTGTCTCTATCTCGAAAGCCTGAGGACTAGTAATGTCTGAGAGATCTGGTTCAGGAGAAGAAGAATAAACGGTGGGATAACAATAAGTGTGCTTTTTGCAAGCACACTTAATAATAATAATAATAATAATAATAATAATAATAATAAACGGTGGGATAACAATAAGTGTGCTCTGCAAGCACACTTAATAATAATAAACGGTGGGATAACAATAAGTGGGCTCTGCAAGCACACTTAAATATGGACAAATCATCAAAAAAAATAGTGGACTAATGGTTTGATGGACCTATACCTTCCGTTTATTTTTGATGTTTCCTTTGAGTTTAAGGCTTTATTTCCCGTCTTCTAACGTTGTACTGCTTTCGGCGCACAGCGCGTTGAACCCCGATGTACCTACCTGCTACTGCGCCAGAGAGGCGAGCTGAACTGGCAGTAAAGTTGCAACATGTATAGCCTGTATAGCCATGTATTTTTATGTTTTAGTAAGCAAACAGGCACAAATAATACGAGTATAGCAATGTTTTGCAGTTTATGGCAATGTTCTGCAGTTTCTTTTGTCGTTTTAAATAGCGATTGCAATGTTCTGCAGTTTATTTAATAAACAGCGTGGCAAGTTGTGAGAAATGAAATGGACTCATCATCAAAAAGAAAACTAGTGGACTAATGGTTTGATGGACCTCCACCTTTTATTTTTGACGTTTCCTTTGAGTTTAAAGCTTTTGTTTCACGTCTTCTAACGTTGTTGTACCGCTTTGGGCACTGTTCGAAAGTTCTCTTCTTGCCAAAGCATTACACAATTATTGAGGATATTTCCTCCCATACTTTTATGACCCGCGGAGGTTTGGGGGGGGATTCTTTCCATCCCCGAATATTAACTACTCACGCGCTTTTACTTCACGCACGAGCAGGGCCTCGTTTCCTGATAACAATGGTTCTTGGGCTTAAGTGCAACGTAAACGATTGATCCTACGAACGTTCTTAGATTTTCTACGCTTGTTTCCCAAACACCGTCGTACATTAAGATGGCAGCCCCGCATCACAATCGCTCCAGTGGAAGGTAGGTTCGTTGCACAGTCTAGTACTCTATAGGATGTCTATGGAACGATGCGCCTGGCGCAATGTTCGCTTTTTCCGCCGTGAAAATACCAAATTGTGTCGGGAACGCCCCCAAAGCAACTTGCGCGACAGACTTTAGACAATGCGCATATGATCGTGAAAATAGAGCCCCATGAGTTTTACCTTTAATTTTTAAAAAGAGATGCAGCATTTATTGATGTAATGGCAATTTTACTACCATGGTTAAGACATGATTAAGGTTTCAACTGGCATAGAAAGTAATTCTACTGTATTTATTTTGTGTGGTGGTTTAAAAGTCCCATCACATGGCTCATTATGTACAATTTTACTATAGGTATTTGATGTTTTAAGTCTCTGTGACAGCTGTATTGCAATCCGTGACTAAAGGAGCCCCATTCACAGCACCCTGTTTTGGGCATCACAGCACCCCCTTCAGGTTATAGTATTGCTTATATGTTTATATGGTAATTAGAAAAAATATGCATTAACATTATATTTTACAGAAATCTCTACTTTGTAACATTTCAAGCTGATGGTATCTAAAACAGTATACAGTAGCCCAAATTGTCACACAAACAGAAAATGTGTTTACTACATCTTGCAGTGTTATACGGGATAGGACAACTGCAGCTAAACAACAGTCTGGCCAAGATGTGGTTTCTATTACAAGCAAAGTTAAAATATAGCAAGCTAGGATGACACTTGAAATTCTCCAGGATTTCAGGGACTGAAATAAACATTCAAACTGTAGCCCAAGCGAATAGTAGGGGTGGCACGATATATGTATTTGTACTGTAATGACAAGGATCTTAAATGGTTCACAGCATGCAGTGATAGGACAGGATTTGCTTTCTTGCAGTGTATGAAATCTTAGTGTGGCTTCACCTCTCTGAATCATTTACAGTCATTGACATGAGCACGACAACTGGAATCCTTTAAAGGTATATACTATATTTTTTGAGGATGTACTTAGTACAAGGTATGCTAGGTATGCAAGGTATGCTCCATTGAATCCAAGTACTCAAATGCACTCAAATAATTTTGAAGCACCACTAAAGCATTACTTCAGTATACTTGCATCACAATAAGTATGGTAAAAAGGCACCACTTTTTTAAACATGGAGCATGCAATCATGATCCAAACACGGTCCCAAGTCTTTTGGGTTATATAAGCAATGTGTTGTAATTACTAATTACACTTCAAAAGGCCAGTCAGAGCCATTTCAAACCCTCCCCAGTGCATTGTGGGCTGGCACCTAGCCTCAGCCATTCTTTACTCATGATCTACCACACTACGATATGCTAATATCGTCAGTCTTGAGCTACCTACCAAAATAACTTTGTAGGTTATGCACATGGAAGGTTGTGCATCAGCTTTTCAGCCTATCATTTGCCATCTTGATACAACACACACAGAAACATGTTCAAGAATTCTTTTACTGTCTTATCTTGGTGAGTGAGAGCCATACATTCTGTTGCTTTTCTTCTGTCAGAGAACACTGAATGACTGCTTCCAGAGAACGTTAAATAAGGGCAGAGCCTTTCTAATAAAGCCTGACCACTCTCTACTAATCCCATTGTAACTGGAAACTCCTGCAGTTCAGGTGTATCCCTTTAGAGGGCGATCGTGGGCATCGAGTGCAGAATGAATGGGAGTCGAAGGAGCAAAATGGCTAAAATTGTTATTTACAGTGGTATGAGAAAGTTTGGGCACCCCCTCTGAGGTTGAATAATAATGGACTCTGACTTCACACAAAATTCTTGGTGGCATGTCCTTCATTTGCCCATAAGAGCCAAGTGTTAGCTTGATTTCCAAACACAGATTTTAAGTATTCATAGTATGCAATTGTATGAAATTAAATCAAATGAAAAAAAATGGCTGTGCAAAAATGTGGGAACCCTTGTCATTTTGTTGCTTTGATGGCCTGTAATTAATCAGCACAAAATAATTGGACACACAAAGTTGGTTTGGTGAGCTTGTTAAGCCTTGAACTTAATTGACAGGTGCATCCAATAATGACAAAAGGTATTTAAGGTGGCCAAATGCCAGTTCTCATTCTGTTTGACTCTCCTCTGAAGAGCTGCAACATGGGAGCCTCAAAACAACTTTCTGATGACCTCAAAACCAAGATTATCCAGCATTATGGTTTAGGCAAAGGTTACAAAAAGCTGTCCAAAAGATTTCAGCTGTCAGGAACATTGTGAGAAAGTGGAAGGCCACGGGCACAGTTCTTGTTGAGCCCAGAAGTGGTAGGCCAAGAAAAATTCCAGAGAAGCAAAGATGAAGGATGGTCAGAATGGTTAAAAACAACCCACAGCACACCTCCAAAGACTTGCAAGGATATCTTGCTGCAGACGGTGTCACTGTGCATCGGTCAACAATACAGTGCAATTTCCACAACGAAAGGCTGTACGGAAGAGTGATGCAGAAGAAGACTTTTCTTCACAGTCGCCACAAACTGAGTCGCTTGAGGTATGCGAAAGAACATTTGGACAATCTGATATCATTTTGGAATATCATTTTGGAGTGTGGACTGATGAAATAAAAATTGAATTGTTTGGTCACAACAAGAGGCGATATGCATGGCGGCAAAACAACACCGAATTTGAAGAAAAACACCTGCTTCCCACCGTAAAATTTGGTGGAGGTTCCATCATGCTGTGGGGCTGTGTGGCCAGTGCTGGTACTAAGAATCTTGTTAAAATTGAGGGTCGCATGGATTCCACTCAGTATCAGCAGATTCTTGAGAATAATGTTCAAGAGTCTGTCACAAAGTTGAACTTGCGCCGGGGATGGGTGTTTCAACAAGACAATGACCCCAAACATTGCTCAAAATCTACCTGAGCATTCATGCAGAGGAACAAGTACAATGTTTTGGAATGGCCATCCCAGTCCCGAGATTTCAATATCATCGAGAATCTGTGGGATGACTTGAAGTAGGCTGTCCATGCTCGGAATCCTTCAAACATCACTGAATTGCAGAGGTTTTGCCAGGAGGAATGGGCCAAAATACCATCATCCAGGATCCAGACACTCATTGGTGGCTACAGAAATCGTCTACAGGCTGTTATTTTTGCAAAAGGAGGCTCTACTAAATACTAATATGATTTTTCTATTAAGGTGCCCAAATGTATGCACAGGCCTTTTTTTGTTTTGGGACATATTGCACATTTTCTGTTAACCCAATAAGCCTCATTTCACTGCTGAAATATGATTGTGTTCATCAGTTATTTGATGTATCAAAATTAAGAGAATTAAAACCCCCAATGATTGGTGAATAAAAATAATGCCAATTGTCAAGGGTGCCCAAACTTTCTCATACCACTGTACATTGATTTTTAGCCATTGAAATCACATATCGATTTCACTTTCCTAGAACTGCAGTGCTTATTGTCTACGAGAAAATATTTTTAAAAATTATTTGTGTGTTTAGTTTTTTCATTCAAGGAGGTGATTTCCACATGTAATGACTAGCATTCTGCTAATGTACATGGGGATATGGCCTCATAGCATAGTAGGGCATAGGAAGCATAGTTTGAAGAGTCATTTTACAATGACTTAAAAGCACAAAAATGGTATATATGGGTCAACTGCATTCTTTTTACCCCCTGTATTGAATGTGATATTAGAATATATATATACCCAGAAATTAATCATTTTAGAGGTTTAGCTCCATAAAACCCCATTCATTATGCACTTGCCCATAACTATCTAGCTGCAGTTCCACCTGAAAGGGTGCTGAGAGTGCTTATTGTCCCTTATCCAACATTCTCTGACAAAATAAGCCATTTTTGTGCTTTTAAGTCATTGTAAAATGACTCTTCAAACTATGTTTCTGATGTAAATAACAATTTTAGCCATTTAACCACTCCTATTCATTCTGCAATTGCCCGCTATCTATGGAGGACCAAAAATGATATTAGAAATGAATATGCACGTAAAAATATGTAGCATAAATAAATGAAATGACAAAAACTCTTATTGCCATATTTATTTATTGTCACTCCTTTTTACATTTATTTCTCATACCTTTAAATTTCTGCCTATACATTTCTGCCTCGGTATGCAAATTAAGTGGGCTGTCTACCCGCGTCACCCTCTCATCAGTTGGTTGATCGAGATTTTTTTAAGCAGGCTAACACGGGTAGATACTTAACTGATACTTCCGTAGAAAAAGAACTGATACAAGAGAGTTGCTTTGGTCATTGACCCTAGTTGTTTTATTGCAAATGTTGTAATGGATATTACTTAAAGTTTGAATACATTTGTGAGGGAGCTTCAAGCCTTGGCTGGTGGATCAGTTCTGGAGAACTTGTATGAGGTGACCATGGATGTTGCACAAGCTTCACAGTGGGCTGTTGGGTGCCCATTGTTCATTACCCGTAGAAACAGTCTAGAACTATTTACTGGCAGGATTGAGTGTCCATGAATTAACTCATATACTCAGGTATAAGGCGAGTAATGGTTGTATTGGTTGTACTAATAGCGAACCAAAACAGCACTCCACATTTACTTCACTATCTCTGAACTATTGTGTCTGACTGCAACACCACTACGAACGAGGAGTTGGATGAGATAAACCAGTACTGGGATGATGACTTAAAATTTCACGAACCATCTCATCCAACTCCTCGTTCGTAGTGGTGTTGTTCAAGTCAGACAGCCTAAACACAGTAGTTCAAAGTTGGTAAATGCTGACTGCTGTTTGGTTCGCCTTATACCATGCTCTGCCATGAGACGGTGGATTACATGTCCTTTCGCTAACTCCAAGCAGATAAGCTATTTCACGGACAGTCAACCCTGCCAGTATATAGTTCTCCACTGCTTCCACATGTAAATTGAATGAGGGGCGCCCAACAGCCCCACTGTGAGAAGCTTGTGCGACATCCATGATGAAACACATTTTTTTCTATTACAGGGGAAAATATGTGTAAATAAATAGAAAAAGAAAATAGATAATAAATAGGTTTTGGTATATTTTTAGTCATTTTATTTATTTATGCTATATATTTTTCCATACGTATATACGTATTATATTTATGTTGGCACTGGTTTGCTGCAAATTAATGTAGCTTACTAAGCATTAGTTACGTGCCATCTTAGGCTATGTTCAGACTGCAGCCTGAAGTGACCCAAATCCGTTTTTTCGCCCCTATGCAATCTGTATGATCTTTTAATGACACAGAACCGATTTTTCAAATGCGACCCAGGCCACTTGGATATGTGGTCCTAAAACCAACACATATCTGATCTTTTGGCATGCAACTTCAGTCTGAATGGCCAGATTGCATTCATCCAACCTCCAGGTCATCAACAAGCGATGGTAAAGTGGTAAAAGTAGGTGCGAAGTGGGCAGGAATTATAGATAGTAGAAAAACTGACTGAGGGATGGCATTGTTTTCAATGTGAGTGGATGATGCTAGATTTAGGATTATTCAAATTGGTCACCAGGCTACTGCGCAAGCTTGAGACCCAGCCTGGTGATGTTGGCCAACAAACCTGATTAAGATAAGGCGCGTTCGAGTTACAAACCCATTTGTCAGCGTTTGCCTGTGTCTCTCTACATACGTCAACGCAAACTGCTCGTCACAGCATGGGTGGGCGTTTAAAAGGCTTCGGTCAAGTCAGACACAAGTCTTCAACAATACTGAGCTTGCACCTTCCCGATCTTCGTAGTAGATGACGGAGAGGTCATGTGTTGTGTGTGTGGGGGACAAGGAGAGGGCGGGCGGTTGTAGTAGGGTGCATTGAGACTTCAAGTCAAGTCGAGTCTTTTGTTTAATAGCACATTTAAACAAAACAACAGAGATGTCCCAAAGTGCTGCACAACACAAGGATGAAAAATAACACGGCAAAACCACAACCCAAAGACCATTAATAGGTAGGGGAGCGCGGGGCACAAAGTAACGCGGGGCAAGTTGAAACACGGACATTTTATCCAGACGCACAAGTCAATTTCTGTTTATTTCCGTCCACTGGTTCATTTCCGTTACTAGAAGACTGCGGGAAAGTTTGAGACGTCAACGTAAATATTTCGGCGAGATTTCATAAGAAGTTCATTTTGGCATCATATAAGTAACTTTTTCTATGTTGTTAGTTTTTTGTTTTGTGAAGCCTGTGTGAAAGTGACCGTAACAATTTAGATATCGCCTGAATCAGTGTTTTCACCGTTACAAAATGATGCCTCCGTAAAGTTGGTTGCTACTTTGTATCCAGTGGTAGCTAGGCAAAAGTGACTGGCTGCGGGGCAAGTTGTAACGCAGTGTTACAATTAACCCTATATTAACTATTTATATAACACAGTATACTAATCACATATTTAATATTTATTTTTATTTATTTATTTGTTGTATTTATATTATAAGTACTTGATTGTAATTACTATTACATTGTAATAACTATTTGATTTTAAAATTATTTTTACTTTTGAATGGGTTGTGTGCGCGCGTGCGCAGAAATGGCATATAGCCTAATAATTTATTAAAATATTCAAGTAATACTGTAATTATCACAGTTATTTATATTTGATGTGTTAAACATATTTACTTGTTTTTAGTTTTGTTCATAATTTTCATATTCACATTTTCACAGTAAAGTGACTACTTTTAAATTGGATTCCTATCATTTTCATGACTAATTCAAATTAAAGTATATTTTAAAATTCTGTTATTTTTTATGTTTTTATTTTTAATTGTTTGCTAATTAAGTGTCTTTTAGCATCATATATTGATAAACTGAAATACTGATACTGATAAATACTGAATTAATTGTTTAAAACAAACATTTCCAGTATGTGTTACAACTAACCCTCCACCTGTTACAACTTACCCCACCAATGGGGTAAGTTGTAACATTTTACATAGTTCACTTCTGGTGAAATTGTAAACGAATGGTAGGTTTATATAACAAACTTCCACTGCTCCTATGTAGCAGAGAGGTGTATGTTGCTTGTGTAAAAAAAAAGAAATTGTGGTACTGCAGTATATCTTGTGATATCAGCCCAAAAGCAAAAAACGTTACTTTGTGCCCCGCTCTCCCCTATAGCCTACTGACACAAAGCAATAAAATCTTTAACAAAAAAAATTAACAAATACATAAATAAATAAAAGAGTAAGCTTGACAGAATCAGATAAACGCCCTAGAACAAGCTGAAAAGAGAGAGAAAAGTTATGTCTTCAAACTGGACTAAAATAACGTACATATAAGATGAGAAGTTCAGTGCCAGAACACTACACAACACACGTGCCCAGATGTCAAGAAACTTTAAACCAACCAGGGCAAATTTGCGTCACCACAGAGGCGTTAGTTAAACGCTTGTAAACGTATAGAAGTATCTACAAGTGCTTGCACCATTTGTCTACATGCGTCTTACTCCCGCAAGTTTTTAGGTCATATGACCTTGTCGACATCCCAAGGGGGCAGGAACAGACGTGGAAGTTGAAACACCCGGAAAGGGCCCAGTAGCCTTTAGCATTCTATAGACTTCCATTCAGTTTAGCGTCACTTTGATATGAAATGACTTTACATAGGAAGCATGTCATACCTTGATGTTGGCATTGTTGGACACTGGAGAAACCACTATAAAACATATTTGCCTCGATCAGAAATCTGTCATGTCATTGTCTTGTAAGAAAAGTTTTTCTAAAATTGTGCTAAAATTAGAAGAAGAAGCAACAGCTAGTAACTTTCTGTCGCACAGGAGAAAATTTACCGTACTGTTTGAATAACAGGCCGTAGCCATACTCATGTCGGTTTAGTTTTCTGTTTATGTCGGGAAAACTTTTCCAGCAACATTTCCCACAAAGGCAGCATTGAGTTTGTATTTTTTTGTAAGAGGAGTCATTATCTTTATGGATCAGATCTTTACCATTCGATGCAAGTGAAGCCAAACAAAAGATGGCTAAGCTAAGCTAAACGCTAGGCTTGAATGTTAACTAGCTAGCTCCCTCGACATGCTAACTTGTAAGATTGCCTGGAACCAAAGTTAGTACAGGAAGAATCAAGTCCCGAAGTACAGTATTAGCCCTCCACTTCAGTTAGCGTGATTGTACTTGATGGTAAAATTATATTCATTAAGAAAATTATCGTATGCCGTCTGATTTGTGATTGAGCATCTACTAGTCAGTTTGGGTTCGTTGGCCAACGTCACCAGTCTGGGTCTGGGTCTCGACTGCCAGTAGTAGTAGTGACCAATTTGAAAAATCGAAAAACAAAGCCATCCCTCAATCAATTTCTTCTACTGTCTACGTGACATCCTCACACCTTTCTGTCAAGTCTGACACAATTTCTAACCATCATGCAACATTTTCATCCCACAATGCGTCACTGACTGGAAACGCCTGCAAACACTTAGCCTAAATCAAGTCGAATGCACCTATAAACTTACTAGTAGGGTGACTTCAGGTAATTTGAGCCATCAGGTAAAATGAGCCATTTAAGGTTCGAGCATCCTAGCTCTTTAAATATTGGCAGCCAATATTTCAAAGGAATGCTACAACTGTACTTGACGTAAAATAATACAATTGATTGGTGTATGGTTGACATGGTGGGCAGGGCAATGCAACACTTCAAGACTGCTAAGGAGAACCGTGAGGTAAGTGGACTGGCAGACAAGGTTGATAAGTTGTTCAAAAAAGGTAAATTGAGCCACCACCAAAAAATGTTATTTTATGAAAAATAGTTTAGCTAAACACAAATTCAGAATCATATGTGACTAATTCTTATACAACATGCATTTAGACTATTTTTTATAGATGTAGGTCTCTTTTTTTTTTTACATTTTAGCTGACTAGTGGCTCATTTTATCTGACCGGGTGGCTAATTTTAGCTGAATTGTGATCATCAGAAAAATGTTGATCAGCTGATGGTTTATAAGCTGTAAAACCTTAATAAATAAATTTTATACAAGAATTCAACACTGAAATGTTGAAGATGGCATTAATTAACTAAAATAAACACAAACCAGTGTCATATATTGTATTATATTATTTTTATTAGAAATTAACCAAAATGTGGCTCAAATTACCTGACATCACCCTAGATCCTTCATCACAAATCAGACACCATACGATACTTTTCTTAATGAATATATTTTGCCATCATCATAAGTACAATCACGCTGACTTAAGTGGAAGATTAATATTGTACTTCGGGACTTGATTCTTCGTTTGGTTCCAGTTAAGGCACCCATGGGGCGAAAAAAAGGGAAGGGGCCCAGTAGCCTTTAGCATTCCATTGACTTTCATTCATTTCAGTGTCATTTTGAAACCAAATAACTTTACATTAGAAGCACCCAAACCTTAATTTTGGTATTGGTGGACAAACCACAGCAAAACATTTTCACTTCGATTGGAAATCTATCATGTCATTGTCTTGTAAGATCTTTTTTTCTGAAATAACGCTAAAAAAAAAATGAAGACACGAATTAAGCGACGGCTAGAGACTTTCTGTCGCACAGGAGGAAATTTGCCCTATTGTTTGAATAACCAGCCATACCCATAATCATGCTCCTTTACTTTTCTGTTGAAATTGGTATTTGTTTGTAAGAGGAATCGTAATCTTTGTGGATTTCACTGTTTGATGGAAGTGAAGCCCAAAGAAAGATGGCTAAGCTCAGCTTCACACTACAGCTCGGTAGGATGTGCTAATCAGCTAACGCCCTTGGCATGGAAGCTTGCAAGACTACCTGGAACAAAAGCTTACATAACAATCCCACCACTCTTGGCTGTGACTCCGCACCCACATACGTTGTGGACGTTGCTCATCCTTAAAAGAAATGTGTTTTACATGTGCTGGCTCAGGTAAGACAGCAACTTTAAAATCGCCAGACAGCCACTAACGTCCATGTTTACTTCCGTAAACACTCAGCACGCTCGCTGCGTGTGACGTCGCCGTCTTCTCCAATGCGCATGCGGGACACTTCTGGGACGTTTGAAGCATAGACAGTAGAAGAAATAGGGATAGCGTCGTTTTCACTGGGGGTAGGATGGCTGTAGACTAGAGTGGAGGCGCGAAAGGAGGGCTCTTGCTTGAGTTGGGTGATGGAGCGGAAATGGACGGGAGTGACGTTAGTTTGTTTGGAAGTGAGCTAGAGATGGAAGGAGACGAGGGAAATTCAAACCAGAAATGGGAAAAGCAAGGGAAGGCAAAGAAAAAGCGTAACAAACGAGGTAGAGTATCTGATGGTCATTCAGAATCTGACAGGGATAGAGAGAGAGTAAAGCAAGTGGCAAAGCAAAATGATTTAAAGGTAAGGTTACAGTTTGATTCTCCTAGCACTATCAACCCCCTTACAGTGCTGTACACTGGTTCCGTCGGCTGCGTCACGTTTTTTTCCGAAGTCGTGATGCCTCCTTTCATTTGGAAGTGACACATTTTTACGTGGGCGTAACCGATGTCCCCTCCAAATTTAAAGTTTTTCTATTCTCTACACCAGGGGTGTTAAACTCAATTGCACCAGGGGCCAAAACTCAAAGCACAATTTAGGTTGAGGGCCGAACAGGATAAACATTTATCGAACACACGAAAAGTAAATATAGGTATAAAAGCAGACAGGAATATAATTTCACAATAAATAAACATTATAGCCTACAACTTAAATTAGGCTTACTTTGCTCTCTGCTATCTTGTCAAAATAAAAAAGTTACAACTATGAACATGTTGCAAAAGCATCAACAAATGAAATATAAATTGTGCTTTTCCACAAAAGTAAAGCGTTTCATATCGCCGGGCCATTAATATTATTAATATAAAACGATCTCGCGGGCCGGATATAATTGTATAAAGGGCCGTATGTGGCCCGCGGGCCTTGAGTTTGACACCTATGCTCTACACTATTCCTTCAAAAGTATTAAAGAGGTAAAGCTTTTATGAAGGCTTATTAAGAACCATGACTTTGAGAACACGTACTTGATGTGTGTTTGTGGCGAGCCAATGTAACGGTACATAGCAACCATGGCAACCGCTCTTTCTGGTCCTCCTCGATTGGTCAATCACGGCGCGTCCGACGGATTAATTTGCATAAAGTTCAGCAGAGCTCAACTTTTCGACGCGACGGAGCTGGTGAAACAGACGCGCTGCCTTCTCGAGATCCTTTGCGAACGCGGCAGTAACGGTTTGACGGACTTCATTGACAATGCATTGAAGGCGTTTGACGTGTCACGTCCGACACGACCAGTGTACACGCACTGTTAAACTGACGAAAGCCCATGTAGCTGTAGGGACAGTTCAGGTTACACCGCTAAGGGATGGTAGTTTAATTGTTGCTTGTTATAATGCTGCACAGCGCGATAAGCTATTGAAAATGACTGAACTGGAAGGTCGGGAAATTAAATGTACTGAATGGGAGCGTAAAAAACTTGAACTTGGAGTCATAACCGGAGTCTCCACTGACTTGTCATGCGAGGATATTGTAAGCAATGTATCAGGAGCCAATGTGATCAAATGTAGAAGACTGATGTACACCCAAGATAAAATAAAGAAAGAAAGCTTATCATTTTTGCTGTTTTTTGATGAGAAGTATTGCCTACAAGGATTAGGGTAGGCTATATGAGCTTTCGGGTTCGTCCATACATCCCATCGCCACTATGGTGTTTTAAATGCCAGAAATTTGGGCATGTGGCAGCTATTTGTAGGGGGAAAAAGCGGTGTGGCAAATGCGGAGGAGACCATGACTATGGCCAATGTCAGGGGGCCAGTGTTAAATGTTGCAATTGCGGTGGCTCCCATAGCGCTGAATACAAAGGGTGTCAAGTACACAAAAGAGCGGCTGAGGTGCAAAGAATCAAGGTAGAGGAGAGAGTAATATATGCGGAGGCTATTAAGAAAGTTGATGGGAAGCGGAACATTGAAACAGGCCCAAGACAACAGGGACAAAGCCAAACTGTTTTTGTTCAGCATAGTAAGGAAATTCCTAGACCTAGCAAGGAAACTATACCTGTGGATAGCGTGAAATTCTTGGCATTCCTTGCTGAAGTCATTAATTGCACAGCATTAACAGATAAGAAAAGTGAGAAAATTAAAATTATTGTCAAAGCTGCATGCCGACATTTTGGTGTAGGGTTGGAGGTATCATCTGATGAAATTAATAGAATCGTGAATACTCCTCAAGGTGTACAACAAACATCACAGCGGACTTCATGTGGGGGTTCATAATGGTTTTTTGTATTATGCAGTGGAATGCTAGAAGTCTCTGCTGTAATGGGCAAGAGGGTAAGAAATTTATAGATGATATGGATGTTAAACCTAGTGTTATATGTGTACAGGAGACATGGCTTAGGCCACACTTGGACTTTGTTTTACCAGGATATGCAGCTGTGCGTAGGGATAGGGATACTGGCCCTGGTGGAGGGGTGGCTTTATTCGTCATGCAGGGATTGGGGTATAGAACTGTTAGGGTAAGTAGAGAGGTAGAGGGGATAGTCGTTGAGGTATGGGTAGGTAATTCCAACCTTTTGATTGTTAATTATTATAATCCTCGTGAGATACTAAACAAAGCTGTTCTTGACAAGTTTCTGGGGGATGTATCACACAACATGGTATGATGCGGGGATTTTAATGCGTATAGCACCCTTTGGGGGAGTGCAGAGACCAATCACAATGGTGATGTCATGGAGGAGTTGCTCGAGGAAAGAAACCTAATCTGCCTCAATGATGGGAGGGGAATGCGAATTGATGTTTCAAGTGGGAGGGAGACATCTATTGACCTCACCTTGGTATCTGCACAGTTGGCTAGGTGTTCTAAATGGAAGGTTATGCAGGATGATTGTATCGGTAGTGATCATTACCCAATTTTGTGTGAAATTGGAGTAGGGCAAGTCCAGATCGAGGAAGTTGTCTTCCCTAGGTGGGATTTTAAAAAGGCTAAATGGGATGATTTTAGTACAAATTGTAGCGCGAGGAGTTTTGATTTAGGGCTGTATGAGAATGTTGATGTTGTTAACACAATAATTTCAGAGATATTACACTCTTCAGCTCTAGAATTTATTGGGAAAACAGCAAGCAGTGGTCAGCGGAAAATGGTGCCTTGCTGGACAGATGAGTGTAAGGAAGCAATAAAGGTAAGGAACAAAGCTTTTAGAAGGGTTAAATCAACTTTCTCTTTTTCTGATCTAGTTGAATATAAAAGAGCACAAGCTATGGTCAGGAGAGTTATAAGGAAGGCAAAGTGAGAGCGATGGAGAGCATTTTGTGCCACTATTAGAAGGGAGACTTCAATCAATGATGTGTGGGGGATGATAAGAAGAATGGGAGGAATTAGGAGGGACTATGCCTTACCAACTATTCAGTATAATAGTGAAATTATGAGAACCGATAAGGAAAAAGCAGAAGCCCTAGCAAAAGTATTTGTCTCCATTCAGTGCTAATAATTTATCCTCTGAGGCCAGAGAGGCTAGAGCAGAGCTGATAAGGCAGCATCCTAATGTATTGGATAAAAAGATTGTTGCAGATGAGGCTTTTGATGTGCCATTCTCTCTGTTTGAGTTGAAGCGGGCTCTAAATGGAGTAAGATCTACCTCTCCGGGTAAAGATGCAATTTGTTATGCCATGGTGGATAAATTGTGTTCTCAAGCGCAGTCAGTACTTTTGAAACTTTTTAATTTAATATGGGAAAAGGGGAATATTCCATTAGCCTGGAAACATGCTGTTGTGGTACCGATTTTAAAGCCTGGTAAGGAAAAGAGTGAGGCGACAAGCTACAGGCCTATTGCATTGACCTCTAACCTTTGTAAATTAATGGAGCGAATGGTCACAGATAGGTTGACATACATTGTTGAAAAGAGAGGATTAATCAGCTCCTGTCAGAGCGGTTTTCCGTAGAGGTAGGATGACTATGGACCCTGTGCTGTGTCTGGAAGATGTTATAAGGAAAGCTCTGCAGTTTTCTTTGATATAGAAAAGGCATATGATATGCTATGGCGTGAGGGACTTCTTATTAAATTAGAGGCAATGGGAATAGGTGGCAGACTGTATAATTGGGTAATGGATTTTCTGTTACATAGAACCCTTGAAGTGTGTGTTGGACAGTCTCATTCTAATACATACCCTGTTGATAATGGAGTTCCTCAGGGCAGTGTTTGCAGCCCTTTGTTGTTTAGTATCATGATTAATGCTATTTTTTCAGATGTTGACATAAATATTGTTAGATCTCTGTATGCAGATGATGGAGCACTGTGGTTTAGGGGCTGAAATTCAGTTTATATAAGCCAGAAACTTCAAGTAGCAGTCAGTCTTGTGGAGGACTGGGGCATTAAGTGGGGCTTTCGTTTTTTCAGTTGAGAAGACGCAGGTTATTTGTTTTACTACGAGGAGAAATGTTCCTCCTGTGCACATTACCCTGTACAGGCAGCCACTCCAACAAGTTCAAGTAGTAAGGGTTTTGGGGGTTTGGATGGATTGCAAACTTACATTTAGAGATCACATTGAGAGGGTTGTCATGAAATGTAAAAAGGCAGTAAATATACTTAGATGTCTAGTGGGGAGTGATTGGGGTGCAACTATGTCGTCACTAAAGTATGTATATATTGCACTCATTAGATCTGTATTAGATTATGCGTGTATTGCATACAGAACAGCGGCAAAGACGCATTTATTGAAGCTTGATGTAATTCAAGCACAGGCCTTACGGGTCTGCAGTGGGGCATTTAAAACCTCTTCAGTCACTGCTCTTCAGGTAGAAGCAGAGAGGCTCATCCTACTAAGTACATTTTAGATCAGTGTTGGGAACATGGTAAGGCAAATTTTAATAGTTTTGGGTGGGTTGGGAATGGTCAGGCTGAGGAACTTGGCCTAACCGAGTTGGCCCATAGTTGCGTGGTACCCCTGCCGGCAATTCCGCCCTGGCTTTTTACTATGCCTGAGGTGGACCTTGACCTTGCTAACATGCGCAAAGACACTGAGGATGATAGCAATGTGAATTATATGACTAATATGCATATACATAACAAATATTCTGAAGGGGTTAAGATTTTTACTGATGGCTCTAAAGATCCTGTAACAGGGAAGACTGCAGCTGCAGTTTTTATCCCAAAATATAAAATAAAATTATCAAAAAGACTGTCTGATCATCTCGCAGTGTATTCTGTAGAATTATTTGCAATTTGCCTTGCGTTGGCATGGATTGAAGAAACTAAAACTAAATGTAATGTGATATGTTCTGATTCTATGTCCACATTGACCAGTATTCTGCAAGGTGCAAGACTGAAGTGGCAGGGGAGGAATGCAAGGGTCGTGTTGCTAACTTGGAACGGTACGGGGCGGGCGGCGGTGGAATTTGATTCTGTACGGTGTGCCGGAGCCTGAGGAAAACGTGAAGGAAAATGCACTGAATGAGACAACCATCATATGCCAAAAAACACTTTTCGCGATGAAAGAAAAAATACCAGACGGCATAGACTTAGCAAACAGACTGGGGAAGAACAGACGCACCGATGGCAAGCCTGGTGGCATCATCATCTGATTCATCTCCCGTAGAATAAGGGATTCTGTGTGGAAGGCTGCCAAGAAAAACCTCTATCTCCAGAACAAGGATCTCCGCTTCGCCGAGGACTTGACAAAAGAGGACAGAAACATTCGGGAAAAAACTGTGGCCTTCGATCAAAACTGCACAAGATGAGGGAAAAAATGCCTACTTTGTAGGTGGTAAGGGTTTCATTGAATCAACTGAAATTCGGTTGTTAAATGTAGGCTACATTCACACAACATTACTGGTCCAACAAGATATAAAGACTTCTCGATAATCAGTAGTTTGGTGCTGATCTCAATGTTACGTTTCTTCACTAACAAAAACAAAACTAGTTTGCAATAGTTCATATTGCTCGTTACTGTTCAGGACAGGTAATCTGTCTCTTTCTTTTATTTCCCTTAATGCTAGGGGGTTACGTAACAATGTCAAGCGCAAAGCTTTATTTCTTTTTGCAAAGCAGTTTAAGTCAGATCTCATCTTTTTTCAAGAGTCACACTCTACTTTAAATGATGACAACTTCTGGAGATCGCAATGAGGTAACTCAATTTGGCTTTCTCATGGCACAGAGCGTTCGGCTGGTGTAGCCACATTGTAAAACCGTCTTACAGGAAAAATCTTAATAACAAAATGTGATCCTATGGGACATTTTATTTGTTATGCCATTGAAAATGATGATAAAACTATCATGGTGGTCAATGTGTATGAGTATAACACCAAAGCTGAAAATATTAATCTACTTTTGTCTAATGTGCTGGTAAGCTGGTTTAACTCTTTTCCTAATTCCATGTTGTTATTAGGAGGTGATTTCAATATTGTTATGAATGAAGAGCTGGATAAATGGCCATCAGGGCACTCTAATATAATTATCTAACACAGTTCTCCAATGTTTTATGGATACATTTAATTTAGTTGATATCTGGAGAGAAAACATCCAAATGATAAGATATATACATGGAGTAACAAAATAGGCTCTTGCAAGTCAAGATTAGATTTCTGGTTAATTTCTAAAAACATGAATAAGGAACTTGTAGAGGTTGAAGTGTATCCTACCCCCCTCACAGACCATAAAGCAATTCACATTAAGTTAAATGTTTTCTCTTCTAAAGTAATGTCTCGTTCTATATACTGGAAGCTTAATAACTCCTTACTGGAAGATTATGTGGTCAAAGAAGAGGTATCCAGACTTATTTCTCTGTATTGGGTTAAAGCAAATGAAGAAAACTGTTTTGGCAGAAACTGGGAATTGTTAAAATATGAATTGGGTAAATTGTTTAGGAAAACTGGCAGTCATAAAGCAAAATTGAAAAGAGCAGAGGAAGTACAGTTGGTTGCCAGAATCTCCTCACTCTCTTGTCAGTTACCTAATACTTTGTCAAATGATGAAAAACTAGAGCTAGCTAATTTACAAGTTAAACTAGATGAGCTATACACGTTTAAAGCAAAAGTTGCCTTTATTAGGTCTAGAGCAAAAGCTTGAGGAAGGTGAACAAAACTCCCATTACTTCTTTAATCTAGAAAAACGTCATTTCAACAACAATGACATAAATCGTCTAAATATAAATGGGACCGTCACAGAGGATATGAGGAAGATTTCTGACTTTTGTTGTAGTTTTTATATTGACCTGTATACGTCCAGATTTTCACAATCTTCTTCTAAGAACTTTTTAAAGATGTTAACAGTGAATACTCTTTGATGCTGAGTTATGTGACAAACTAATTTCATTGGAGATAAAAAAATGCAATGAATAGTCTGAAAAATAACAAATCTCCAGACACTGACGGCCTAACTTCAGAGTTTTATAAAGCATTTAATGATGAACTTGCTCCCTTTCTTGTAGAAGTCTTCTCTGAAAGTATGGAGAAGGAATATCTTCCACCCACATTGACTCAAGGTCTTACTACTTTAATACCAAAACCCAACAAAGACAAGTTATTTATTGACAACTGGCGCCCAATATGCTTGCTCAATAATGACTATAACATTTTTGCACTGGTATTAGCCAGAACACTAAAATTAGTTCATTAGTAATATCAGACTTGTGCTGGACCTTTTAGATTACTCAGAGCTAACTGAGGATAACGGTTTTATTTTGTTTTTAGACTAATGGCCATCAAGAACTGTAATGATTCCTCGATCTACAGTATCCCAGTAAAAAGTGAAGTTACATATCTAGGTATCAGAATAAACAAAGATGAAAATAAAAGAGTAAGCTCAAACGTTAACCCTATTATAGATAAAACACGTAGAAAACATAACCAATGGCTTTTGAGAGGTTTATCATTAAGAGGTAGAATTCTAATCACCAAGGCAGAGGGAATTTCTCGTCCAACGTATATGCAGTGCTGGCATTGCATGTGGATAATAAGCTGCTTAGTGACATTGATAGACTTCTTATCAACTTTGTCTGGAAAAATAGAATACATCACTTAAAGAAAACAACTCTTGTGAACACATATGAAAAGGGCAGTTTAAACTTCATAGACTTCATCACTTTAAACAACACTTTCAAGTTAAACTGGATAAAATCTTTATTTTGCAACTCTACATCTATTTGGAACATTATTCCTCTTCACATTATGTCAAAATTCAGTGGCTTAAACTTCTTTCTCATGTGTAATTTTGATGTGCATAAAATTCCTGTTAAGATGTCATATTTCCACGGACAGGCCTTTCTCACATGGCGTCTTGTGTACAAGTATAACTTCTCACCTCATAGATATTTCATATGGAACAATAAGAATATCCTATATAAACGTAAATCTATATTTTTGGAGCAGTGGTTCGATAACAATATATTACTGATTGACCAATTATTTAATAAGGATGGTTTGCTTTTTTCATATGAGGAATTTCTCACAGAATACAAAATCCCAGTATCACCTGGGGACTATGCAATGTTTTTTGGTGCAATCTCACCTACCATTTGCATGTTATACAGGTCTCAAACAAGAATACACCACAAACTCACTCTACCACTGACACCAACCTATACCCCCATAGGTAATAGCCTACTCTCTACGTCATGTAACAATAAACTTGTAAGAACACTGTTCCTAGCAGAAACTGTAGCAACGCCATATTCTATCGTTTACTGGAATAAATAGGCCTATGTGAACGATATAAAGTGGGGTAAGGTCTGGCTTCTGCCGAATCTAATTTGGCTCTGTCCCTTTTTGTACCGCTTCTGGCATGATCTATGTAGCTTTATCTCAAATGTAACTGAAGAGAGATTTGAACTATACTGGAGAAATGTTCATTTTGGTATACAAAATGTTGACACACACAAGAGAGACACACACACATCATCAATCTCATCATTTTAATGGCTAAATTTCACATTCATAAGAGTAAATATACGGGAAACAAACCTGCGTTCGCTGCCTTCCATAATGAGATGACTCAATATGTATACTATATAAGAATTTCCCGCGACTAAGCCACCTCACGTCAGTGTGTAGCAACAACTCAGAGTGGTCGCTGTCGGCCTTCTACAGATGTGCGCGGAACAGCCGTCTTTGAAGTGCTCTAGCTCTAATTGAGCAGGCGATCTTCGTTGCCACGTCCATGATCTCTTTCATGTTCAGCATCTTCGCGCATAATGCTTGTTGGTGGATAATGCAGTGGTAATTCACGAAGTCTGGAAAAGCATCGTCCTGTCTGCCCCTGGCAATGAACCCATTCATGCGATCAACCATTGCGGGCGCTCCATCCGTGGTGATGGACACTAACTTGTACAGTGGGAGCTGAGTTTTGTCGCTAAAGTTTTTAAACGACTGAAAAATGTCCTCTCCTCGCGCATGTTCTTTCAAGGGAGTCACTGTCAATAGCGCCTCCTTTGCAGTCATATCACTGAACACCATACGAATGTAAATGCACACCTGTGCTGTGTCACTCACGTCCGTAGATTCGTCCAACTGCAGTGAGAAGCACTTGCAATCTCCGATGTCCTTCCACATCTGCTGGGTTACATCCTCAGCCATGGTTTCACAGCATCGTGTAACTGTATGTCGTGAAAGTTGCAGGGCTTTGATTGCAAAGGTTGATGGGTCCAAATGTTTGGAGATAGCCCGCTAATGGCTGGGTGATCGTTGTCTGCCGGTGGATGCGTGATGGCCCATCAGCTAACTAGCATGTGCAGGACGAACAGGGAACTTTTTTTTTTTTTTTTTTCAAAGTTGTATGCGATCTACCACTATAAGCCTCGCGATCGACTGGTAGATCGCGATCGACGTATTGAGCACCCCTGATGTATAGTATACTGGGCTCCTCTAAACATAAAGCGGTTGCCACTATAAGTGACTGTATGGAACTTAATATATTCTTTTAATTGTCTTGTAAAAAGAAGAAAAAAGAAAAGAAACCCCCTAGTTTCTGGTACATTGTACACTGTATTTGTTTTTTTCTGTTTTCTACAAAGTGTCTGTACATTGTGCACTGTATTTTGAGATTTTTCTATAATAAAAATAAAAAAAGGGTTAAAAAAAGGAACCATAGACAGTAAAAGAAATGGACTGAGGGATGGCGTCGTTTTCAATGGGGACCGGATGAAGCCAGATTTTCGGTTTTTCAAAAGTCACCAGGCTACTGCGCAAACTCGAGACCCAGCCTGGTGACGTTAGCCAACGAACCCGAATACAATAAACTGACTAGTAGATGCTCGTTCACAAATCAGACGACATACGATAATTTTCTTAATAAATATATTTTTTTATCATCATCATAAGTGCAGTCACGTTAACTTAAGTGGAGGGCTAATATTGTACTTCTGGACTTGATTCTCACAAGGCAATGGCATGACAGATTTCCGATCGAGGCAAATATGTTTTGCAGTGGTTTCTCCGGTGTCCAACGATGCCAACATCAAGGTATGACGTGCTTCCTATGTAAAGTTATTCCATGTCAAAGTGACTGTAAAATGAATGGAAGTCTATGGAATGCTAAAGGCTACTGAGCCCTTCCGTTTTTTTTTTCGCCCCATGGGTGTTTCAACTTCCACGTCTCATGCCTGTGTATTCCTACTTTACCAGACTTTTGTTCTTTTGTTAAAAAAAAAGGGGAAAAAAAGTTTTTTATTTAAGCTATATTATGTTCATGTTAACATGGCAACTGTGAATGATTTGCTCTGTTTATCTGCATTAGTCGGTACTCTACTATTATAATATCTATAATGCATACCAGACAAGCCTAGAAGATCTGGTGTCGAAGGAGTGTAGAAGGGGATGCCTGCCAGCATCAGAATATAGTTGTGAATGTAAGCCAAGAGACACTGTACACTTCAACAGAAGAGGAAAGTGTTCACAACTAGGAACACATTTTATAAGGTTTGTTATCGAATCAACTGCACTACAATTACATAAGTGCTAATATAGGACATTTTTCTCTATATTCTAGAGGGCAGTAACCTGATAAACCAGCCCCTGGTACTTAACTTTGTTTTGTACACAGGGTCTGGCGCAGGTCTCATTGAAAAATCAGTGCACAGAGTGAGTGTCCGTGAGCATTAGTTGTTAGTCCGCTAGTTTTCTGGAAAGCTTCGTAACTTCCTTCACATTAATGTTTGGGTAAAGGCAGTTGTATTGGAATGGAATTGGACTCATGCCATTTAATTGGAAATGGCATGAGGCAAATGGCAACGACCTCGTAAAAAATCGGATTTCACAAAAAAAAATTGAGCCCTGCAGTCTGAACTTAGCCATGATGTTAGTTAAAACCTAAAATTATTATGTAAATGGTGGTTTATGGGGTATTGATGATTTAAATGTCACTTTTTATATTTCAGTTGCATGTAGTTTACACAACATTTTCCATAATTTAGCTTACAACACAAATAATGTAGCTAAATTTTAAATATACATTCAGGTATTAGGCAGCAGGCAGCGTGCATGCCCATAGAATTTAAATTAAATGTAGCCTTTCACACATTAACAAAGTAATAATGTATATGCATACAAATACCATCAATGGCAACACTAAAATGCAGAGCCAGGCTTTGTCAGTCACCAGGGACATGTTTCATTTTAAGATGACAAGCTGGTTGAGAAACTCTGTCCTACAGTTGGTTCATACTTAAAGTCCAACAGACCACTGTTAAAACCACTTAAAATGTGTTAAAGACATGTGCTTTATACAGAACTAGTCAAATATGCCACTGAAAGTGCTCTTACACTGAAATGCACACATTTTTGATTAAGTGCAATGATTGTGCACTTTCAAGAAGTATGGTAGCAATATGTTATAACAAAATGTACTTTCACTAACATACCACTATAAGTACCTGTTAACACACTTATTAAAAACACACATGTAATATACTTTTAAGTCAGCACACTTGAAAGTAACTTTACAACCCACTTCAAGTATGTCTGAATTAGTATATTTAGTTCAACTTAATCATGTTGATTTTTAAGTAAAATCTATTATTAATGTAAAGTGTAATTCTATTACACTGTACTATTTTTTTACTTGGGTTGCTGGTACCGTGCGTTTTATTAAAAACAAAGACAAATTGTCAAGAAACTACCCATGACAGCAGTTTAAGCTGATTGTCTTTGTGTTAAATGAAGTTTACGATAGAAAAGCAAACATAGTCAACAGTTAAGATAAAATAATGACTACTGTGAATGTGTCATATAAACACATTACATATATACTTGATGGAGAATTCTGTTAAAAGTAAAACATTTACAAGCAATTATAATGACAGCTAGGTTGTTTGCAAAAAGATCAGGGTAAACCACACTTTACCCTTCTATTTATACCCTCCTTCATCTTTGCTTTAAATTTTATTCCATAGTTGTATATCTCTACAAGTAGACAGAAGGTCTATTTCAAAGTGCTATTCAGAGTTTATTTTGGAATGGTCCCCTGACTTGTGTTCTGTTTGTAAATACCCTTACAACAGAAGACCAAAATAGCTACATACTGGGGAGAACACAAAATTAAAAATCTGCTTCTAAAAAAAATCAGCATACAAAATTACAAGATAATGCCATAGAAACAAAAAACGTATCCTTACTCTTGGACTACAACTGGGTTTACATTCATAGAGACTTTGTGCATTATCAAACAGGCTAATGTCAAAACAACCATACTATCATATGTCTAACCACAAATCAAATTACTTCCTGTACAACACAGGATGTTAGTGCTTCTAGAAATGTGACACTACAGCTGTCAAAGATCTTACTGTGACCAGTATTATGAAATACTCCAGTTCAAAATAAAATAAATCTAAAAAGACCTGTTAAAATCAAGAAAAACAAAATATAATCCATCCTTTTTTTTCTTTTGCAAGTTAGACAAATTCATGAAAAGAAATATACTTGTCAAATTATTAGCAGCTCATCTTATTAAATATGCCATTACAATCCAACTGTTTGTCCTACCTGTGCGAGTTTTAATAATATCCCCGAATTCATCCTCTACCGCATCACGCTGATCATCAAAGGGCACTGCCTCAGCCATAGTTGTTTCCTTGTAGGCCAGTACAAACCAGTACAAAAGTGTGAAGTTTTAAAAAACCAAATTAAAGAAACCGCTTTGCTGAGAGTCAGCTGCCACTCTAGTTATGTTAGGTGGACTACACACCCAAAGGCCTTATGTGAGCTCACTGGTGGGGAGTTTGTATGTCACAACTGCTAGACGAATTTGAGCAGGTGTTGGTAGACACGTAAGCTCAAAATAGACTCCAGGCTCGAGACGGACAGGCGGCCTGCCACATTTACTGACAGGAGTGGTAGGTCATGACCATTGTACACTCAATGCTATTTTGGCAAACACTGCAAGATCGATCTTAGAAGTAGGATGAAAACATTCCTACTTTACCAGACTTTTGTTCTTTTGTTAAAAAAAAAAGGAAAAAAAAGTTTTTTATTTAAGCTATATTATGTTCATGTTAACATGGCAACTGTGAATTATTTGCTCTGTTTATCTGCATTAGTCGGTACTCTACTATTATAATATCTATAATGCATACCAGACAAGCCTAGAAGATCTGGTGTCGAAGGAGTGTAGAAGGGGATGCCTGCCAGCATCAGAATATAGTTGTGAATGTAAGCCAAGAGACACTGTACACTTCAACAGAGGAGGAAAGTGTTCACAACTAGGAACACATTTTATAAGGTTTGTTATCGAATCAACTGCACTACAATTACATAAGTGCTAATATAGGACATTTTTCTCTATATTCTAGAGGGCAGTAGGCTGATAAACCAGCCCCTGGTACTTAACTTTGTTTTGTACACAGGGTCTGGCGCAGGTCTCATTGAAAAATCAGTGCACAGAGTGAGTGTCCGTGAGCATTAGTTGTTAGTCCGCTAGTTTTCTGGAAAGCTTCGTAACTTCCTTCACATTAATGTTTGGGTAAAGGCAGATCCGATCTTTTTAAATTTCAGCTGAGTCCACACCTCCAGGAAGCAAAACATTTCTCAAAACAGCACAACCAGACCCTCAGTACAAAACAAAGTGAAGTACAAGGGGCTGGTTTACCAGGCTAAGAGGGCAGTGCTAAAACACATACATTATTGAGGTAATAGAAAAGCACGCAACAAAAAAAAAACAATTTAAAATAGTCCTGCGATTATATTTCATTAACCAACTGAGAATGTCCATTGGGTAATCATGATTTTTCTTTAAAAATCCACTCACCACTCTACCACAATTGTATTTCACCTGCTCAGTGCCTCTTTGACAGCAACACGTCATTGTAACTTTGAGCCCAAAAATTCCTCCCCCAATCCAAATACATGGCAGCTGGGAGAATGAAGATGCCTATTTGCATGACAATTTTACTTCACAATTTGAATTCAGTGAAAGTTGCCATCCATGACATTCGCAGATATCAATCTCTTGAATTCGTTTATATTTACAACCCAGGCTGCTGTCACATTCCAATTGCAGTAAGTTTCTTGAAAAAAAAAAACCTTACCCACAAAAAAGGGGATTTAGGCTCCCCCTAAGGCGGAATTACAACCATAATTGGTACACACACTGCAGAGCATTTTTAAACACCTACACATTTTTAAACACCTATACTAAAAATGATGGCCAAAATATATGCACATTTGCGCATTCAGTTTTTGTTTTAATAGATGACTACAGTATCTTTATGAAATGTGTATAGGCCTAGACCACAGAAAAAATAACAGAACAGCCTTTATTGTCACTGCATAGCCGATATGCAACAGAATTGGGCTAAATTGGACAGAATAAGTGCATCATAAGAACAGGTATATTATATACAAAAATAACAGCTACAGCTAAAATAAAATCCCAGCACATTATTGCACACACATTCTTTTTGGAGTTTTGCATATAATACACACACATCAGGAGTTTGGTATTCTGATGACAGCTTTTGGGCTGATTTGTTTTGCAAATCTGGGGTGCGTTTCTCGAACAGCTAGCTAAGTTAGCCTTGTACTACCATTGTACAATGGAAGTATCTACAATGGTAGTGGCGAGATCCTTCCGTTTCTCGAAGGTCTCGTACTTCGGTAGAACAGTCATTGTAGGTACTTCCATTGTACGTACTTCCATTGTGGGTACTTCCATTGTGGCCACTATTGTTGTTCCTACTTCGGTGTGTGAAGCATGGAAACAACGGAGGGAAAGCAGGGGACAGCCGTTTTGATTGGATGGCGAACTCTTTGTTGACACGCCATGCCACTGCTATTTCCTTTTAATACATGTCTTTGTTGAAATCATAAGATAGCGGTAATAATAAATGGTTACAGCATGGTAAACGTCTGGTAAAACTAACTCAAGTGCCAAAACTTGGCCCAATGTCTACAGTGACACATGTTGTGAAGGAAATTTTATTCTTACAAATCCGTAGGTTTCAATAGCGTCTTGACGTCATTCGTCAGTGGTATTGATACTCCACCATACAACATCGCTGTCTGTGCCAATAGCTCAATGAGAAAGTTGCGTGGCTTCAGTGCTATTGTTCTCTTTAGTTCCCTGGTTCAAATCTCAGTGCACGCCTGGTAGCACATAGCCTTCATGTTTTACTATAGCATTGCTCCTCAATACATGTACTCTTTCAAATCAATAACCCAGACAAACTTCAGAGTAGAGCATAAATCCACACTAACATGACTGTGAAACGCTAGGCCACACAAACAGATAAGTCATACAATTCGTCTACACTCAGTCTCGAACCTACGTCTATGATGGGAAAACTTATGTTGCTCGCGACTGCGCTACTAGTTGCGCTACTGACAATCACACGTGGGTTTCTGTTTACCAAATACATATGCTGTCAATAATGGGAAAAGCTTCAATTGAAGGCCAACTTCTAATGCAAATATCTCGTAATCCCACGTTCCAAACTCAGCGAAACTCAATCAGTTTGTAGATGTCACTATAATACTGCTGTTCAACCCATTAAATCATTAAGTCTTGTCATACGGTTTTAACAAGAAAAATGACATAACATGAATTGGCCATTTAAAAGTTCTATGAGCTGTATTATAGTGTCCTCTACATATCGATTGAATTTCACTGCATTTGTACTGCAGGATTACGAGATATTTAAACTTTACAGTGGAAGATCTACTGCAAGTTTTGCCGTGGGTGGGATCAACCTTCAAAACAACACTTGGCACTTACTGTTGTAGGTACTACACAACTTTACTTCAGAGTTTTGGAAGTATCTCTGCTACGAAAGTTTCGCGTAGTAGGTCCCTCACTACCGAAGTCCTCACAACAGAAGTACGTACTTCCGAAGTTCCTCACTACCGAAGTATGTACAACCATAGTAGGCTTCGAGAAACGCGAAGTAGCCTCTGAGGCGGTACTTCGGAAGTACCAACAACGGTAGTGGCTTACAAGTTAGCAATTTTGCATTCGAGAAACGCACCCCTGATGTGTCTGATGTGAGGTATCTGTACCACTTAAAGCAAGCAAATAGCCACTAAATTTTCTCGCCTTGCTGAGACACCGCAAGCTGACAATGTCTTTTAAGGGCACATGGCAGCCAATGATGCACTGGGCTGTTTTGATCACCCTCTGCTGTGTTGTTTGCTGCTGAACGTCTGCCACACTGCTGCGATTATTTACCTGTCAATGATTTATGCAGTATAGAGTTATGTAATGGTTTGGCATGTCTAATAAAATACATTGTTTCAATTTATAATAAGATGGGCTTTTAAAACAACTTAATTTTGGCTATTATACCTTATGGAAAGAGTACAATTTCAGATGTGACAATTGTGCATTGTAACAATAATAGGCAGGTTTGGGAACCCACATGGTAGAATCACAGAAATATGTAAAAATAACTGAAACTAGACTGCATTGCCGCAGAAAATGCAAAAAGTGTGCTTGCATTTTAGCATAGTTAGCATTGCTAGCAATGTTAGCATAACTGCTAAATAGCTTCAGCTAATATAGCTACACAACACTCTAAGCACAGTTAATTACTTCACATTTGTAGCATAGTTAACATAATTAGCATTGTTAGCATAATTAGCACTGTTAGCATAACTGCTACCAAATACTAGCTGAGTTAACTAATGGCCTGGTCAGACTATACGATTTTAGCCCAATTTTGCCCCGAATTTGTCGTAACCGACCATCGTATCCTATTTTGAACAGTCGGGCACGACATCGAACACGAGTGAATCTTGTAATGTGACATGCTTCACGACTTGCAATTTGTCGTTTGCGACATTCTAAGACAGCCCGACAAAAAGACTGGCATGTCAGAATTTTGTCGGGAGTCCGATAACGTTGTCATGAAAAACTCCCGGGGAACTCCTGATCAGCTGGCGCGTGTGTTAAAGTTCAGCTATGCTGTGTATGTGGCCACTCTCCCGATCAAGAGTTTTTTATGGTTCTAAAATCGTATGGTGTGACATGGTAGATCGTAAACGACAATCGTGAACGACAAAAAAATAGTATAGTCTGACCGGGCCATTAGTAACACTGTTAACCCAGTTAATTACTTTGCATTTTAGCATAGTTAGCATTGTTAGCATAATGGCTAAATAGCCTCAGTTAATATAAGTACACAACACTGTTAGCACAGTTAATTACTTCATGTTTTAGCATTGTTAGCATTATTACCATTGTTAGCATTACTGCTAACGACTACTAGCTGAGTCAACCAAGTAACACTTTTAACCCAGTTAATTATTTTGCATTTTTGCATACTTAGCATAGCTAGCATTGTTATCATAAGGCTAACAAACGTTTGCTAGGTTAACAGAGCAGCACTGACTACATAGATAACTACTAGAGATAACTACTATAGGCTGCAATACACTTCCATGGCAGAACATTATGCAGGCCATGGCATGGGGATTATGACATCACTCAAGAGTTCTATTCCTGAACATTCCACATTTAAAAAATGGCAGTTGGTCCAGGTGCAACTGCCACAGTATTGTCTGCCTCTCTTTCACCATTTTTAAACTGTCCTGTTTCAAAAAGTTTAAGTAGTTGCCACATCAAAATTTCACAGCTCACAGTCAGATCCCAGACCTCTCTTACAAAGTTTAAATCAAGTTTATAGGTTAAACGGTTGAGTTTTGATAATTTAAAACTTCAGACATGCACCCTGACCTGTTTACAGTAAGATGATGAAATGTATGGCAAAATCCCATAGACTGTCTGACACCATTTTTAAACTGTCCTGCCTCAAACAGTTTAAGTAGTTGCCACATGAATTTTACACAGGTCACAGTCAGATCCCAGACCTCTCTTACAAACTTTAAATGAAGTTTATAGGTTAAGTGGTTAAGTTTTAATCATTAAAAAACGAAGTGGAGGTTAGAGTGAGGGCAGAGCTCACTCTGGCTGCTACAGTGGACCAGTTTACTATGACATCATCAGCCTGAACATTCCGCCATTCATTTTCAATGGGCCAAAAAGTTGCAGAAAAACGACAATAACGGACGAACGACAAGAGGTACGGTATACAGAATTGTGGGCGGTCTGGTCCAAACCGGGCCGGTCGTTTTAGAGTTGGAACGGTGTCTCTATCTCAAAAGCCTGAGGAATAGTAACGTCTTCAAGATCTGGTCTAGGAGAATAATAATAATAACTAGACTGCATTCCCGCAGAAAATGCAAAAAGTGTGCTTGCAAATATGCGTGCCAACATTCCGCCATTCATTTTCAATGGGCCAAAAAGTTGCAGAAAAACGACAATAACGGACGAACGACAAGAGGTACGGTATACCGAAATGTAGGCGGTCATGTCCAAACCGGGCCTGACGTTTTAGAGTTGGAACGGTGTCTCTATCTCCAAAGCCTGAGGACTAGTAGCGTCTTCAAGATCTGGTTCAGGAGAAGAAGAATAATAAACGGGGAGATAACAATAAGTGTGCTCTGCAAGCACACTTAACTAGACTGCATTCCCGCAGAAAATGCAAAAAGTGTGCTTGCAAATATGCGTGCCAACATTCCGCCATTCCTTTTCAATGGGCCAAGAAGTTGCAGAAAAACGACAATAACGGACGAACGACAAGAGGTACGGTATACCGAAATGTAGGCGGTCATGTCCAAACCGGGCCGGTCGTTTTAGAGTTGGAACGGTGTCTCTATCTCCAAAGCCTGAGGACTAGTAGCGTCTTCAAGATCTGGTTCAGGAGAAGAAGAATAATAAACGGGGAGATAACAATAAGTGTGCTCTGCAAGCACACTTAACTAGACTGCATTCCCGCAGAAAATGCAAAAAGTGTGCTTGCAAATATGTGTGCCAACATTCCGCCATTCATTTTCAATGGGCCAAAAAGTTGCAGAAAAACGACAATAACGGACGAACGACAAGAGGTACGGTATACCGAAATGTAGGCGGTCATGTCCAAACCGGGCCGGTCGTTTTAGAGTTGGAACGGTGTCTCTATCTCAAAAGCCTGAGGACTAGTAACGTCTTCAAGATCTGGTTCAGGAGAAGAAGAATAATAAACGGGGAGATAACAATAAGTGTGCTCTGCAAGCACACTTAACTAGACTGCATTCCCGCAGAAAATGCAAAAAGTGTGCTTGCAAATATGCGTGCCAACATTCCGCCATTCATTTTCAATGGGCCAAGAAGTTGCAGAAAAACGACAATAACGGACGAACGACAAGAGGTACGGTATACCGAAATGTAGGCGGTCATGTCCAAACCGGGCCGGTCGTTTTAGAGTTGGAACGGTGTCTCTATCTCCAAAGCCTGAGGACTAGTAGCGTCTTCAAGATCTGGTTCAGGAGAAGAAGAATAACTAGACTGCATTCCCGCAGAAAATGCAAAAAGTGTGCTTGCAAATATGCGTGCCAACATTCTGCCATTCATTTTCAATGGGCCAAGAAGTTGCAGAAAAACGACAATAACGGACGAACGACAAGAGGTACGGTATACCGAAATGTAGGCGGTCATGTCCAAACCGGGCCGGTCGTTTTAGAGTTGGAACGGTGTCTCTATCTCCAAAGCCTGAGGACTAGTAGCGTCTTCAAGATCTGGTTCAGGAGAAGAAGAATAATAAACGGGGAGATAACAATAAGTGTGCTCTGCAAGCACACTTAACTAGACTGCATTCCCGCAGAAAATGCAAAAAGTGTGCTTGCATTTTAGCATAGTTAGCATAACTAGCAATGCTAATCTGCTAAATAGCTTCAGCTAATATAGCTACACAACACTGTAAGCACAGTTAATTACTTCACATTTTAGCATAGTTAGCATAATTAGCATTGTTAGCATAATTAGCGTTATTAGCACAACTGTTAACGAATACTAGCTGAGTTAACCAAGTAACACTGTTAACCCAGTTAATTACTTTGCATTTTAGCATAGTTAGCATTGTTAGCATTGTTAGCATAATGGCTAAATAGCCTCAGCTAATATAGCTACACAACAATGTTATCACAGTTACTTACTTCACATTTTAGCATAGTTAGCATAATTACCATTGTTAGCATTATTAGCATAACTGTTAACAAGTACAAGCTGAGTCAACCGAGTAACACTTTTAACCCAGTTAATTATTTTGCATTTTAGCATAGTTAGCATAGTTAGCATTGTTAACATAATGGCTAACAAACGTTTGCTAGGTTAACAGAGCAGCACTGACTACATAGATAATTATACAGATAACTACTATAGGCTGCAATACACTCCCATGGCAGAACATTATGCAGGCCATGGTATGGGGATTATGACATCACTCAAGAGCTCTATTCCTGAACATTCCACATTTAAAAAATGGCAGTTGGTCCAGGTGCAACTGCCACAGTATTGTCTGCCTCTCTTTCACCATTTTTAAACTGTCCTGTTTCAAAAAGTTTAAGTAGTTGCCACATCAAAATTTCACAGCTCACAGTCAGATCCCAGACCTCTCTTACAAAGTTTAAATCAAGTTTATAGGTTAAACGGTTGAGTTTTGATCATTTAAAACTTCAGACATGCACCCTGACCTGTTTACAGTAAGATGATAAAATGTATGGTAAAATCCCATAGACTGTCTGACACCATTTTTAAACTGTCCTGCCTCAAACAGTTTAAGCAGTTGCCATACGAAATTTACACAGGTCACAGTCAGATCCCAGATCTCTCTTACAAAGTTTAAATCAAGTTTATAGGTTAAGCAGTTGAGTTTTAATCATTAAAAAACCTAGTGGAGGTTAGAGTGAGGGCAGAGCTCACTGTAGCTGCTAGAGTGAAGCAGTGCACTGTGACATCATCAGCCTGAACATTCCGCCATTCATTTTCAATGGGCCAAAAAGTTGCAGAAAAACGACAATAACGGACGAACGACAAGAGGTAAGGTTTTACCTCAGAATTGTAGGCGGTCTGGTCCAAACCGGGCCGGTCGTTTTAGAGTTGGAACGGTGTCTCTATCTCGAAAGCCTGAAGAATAGTAACGTCTTCAAGATCTGGTTCAGGAGAAGCGGGAAGAAGAAGAATAAACGGGGAGATAACAATAAGTGTGCTTTTTGCAAGCACACTTAACTAGACTGCATTCCCGCAGAAAATGCAAAAAGTGTGCTTGCAAATATGTGTGCCAACATTCCGCCATTCATTTTCAATGGGCCAAAAAGTTGCAGAAAAACGACAATAACGGACGAACGACAAGAGGTACGGTATACCAAAATGTAGGCAGTCATGTCCAAACCGGGCCTGACGTTTTAGAGTTGGAACGGTGTCTCTATCTCCAAAGCCTGAGGACTAGTAGCGTCTTCAAGATCTGGTCTAGGAGAATAATAATAACTAGACTGCATTCCCGCAGAAAATGCAAAAAGTGTGCTTGCAAATATGCGTGCCAACATTCTGCCATTCATTTTCAATGGGCCAAGAAGTTGCAGAAAAACGACAATAACGGACGAACGACAAGAGGTACGGTATACCGAAATGTAGGCGGTCATGTCCAAACCGGGCCGGTCGTTTTAGAGTTGGAACGGTGTCTCTATCTCCAAAGCCTGAGGACTAGTAGCGTCTTCAAGATCTGGTTCAGGAGAAGAAGAATAATAAACGGGGAGATAACAATAAGTGTGCTCTGCAAGCACACTTAATAACTAGACTGCATTCCCGCAGAAAATGCAAAAAGTGTGCTTGCAAATATGCGTGCCAACATTCCGCCATTCATTTTCAATGGGCCAAGAAGTTGCAGAAAAACGACAATAACGGACGAACGACAAGAGGTACGGTATACCGAAATGTAGGCGGTCATGTCCAAACCGGGCCGGTCGTTTTAGAGTTGGAACGGTGTCTCTATCTCCAAAGCCTGAGGACTAGTAGCGTCTTCAAGATCTGGTTCAGGAGAAGAAGAATAATAAACGGGGAGATAACAATAAGTGTGCTCTGCAAGCACACTTAACTAGACTGCATTCCCGCAGAAAATGCAAAAAGTGTGCTTGCAAATATGTGTGCCAACATTCCGCCATTCATTTTCAATGGGCCAAAAAGTTGCAGAAAAACGACAATAACGGACGAACGACAAGAGGTACGGTATACCGAAATGTAGGCGGTCATGTCCAAACCGGGCCGGTCGTTTTAGAGTTGGAACGGTGTCTCTATCTCAAAAGCCTGAGGACTAGTAACGTCTTCAAGATCTGGTTCAGGAGAAGAAGAATAATAAACGGGGAGATAACAATAAGTGTGCTCTGCAAGCACACTTAACTAGACTGCATTCCCGCAGAAAATGCAAAAAGTGTGCTTGCATTTTAGCACAGTTAGCATTGCTAGCAATGTTAGCATAACTGCTAAATAGCTTCGGCTAATATAGCTACATAACACTGTAAGCACAGTTAATTACTTAGCATTTTAGCATACTTAGCATTGCTAGCATTGTTAGCATAACGGCTAAATAGCCTCAACTAATATAGCTACACAACACTGTTAGCACAGTTAGTTACTTCACATTTTAGCATAGTTAGCATTATTAGCATTGTTAGCATTATTAGCATTGTCAGCTTTGCTGCTAACGAATACTAGCTGAGTCAACCAAGTAACACTTTTAACCCAGTTAATTATTTTGCATTTTAGCATAGTTAGCATAGCTAGCATTGTTAGCATAACGGCTAACAAACGTTTGCTAGGTTAACAGAGTATCACTGACTACATAGATAACTACTAGAGATAACTACTATAGGCTGCAATACACTCCCATGGCAGAACATTATGCAGGCCATGGCATGGGGATTATGACATCACTCAAGAGTTCTATTCCTGAACATTCCACATTTAAAAAATGGCAGTTGGTCCAGGTGCAACTGCCACAGTATTGTCTGCCTCTTTCACCATTTTTAAACCGTCCTGTTTCAAACAGTTTAAGTAGTTGCCGCATCAAAATTTCACAGCTCACAGTCAGATCCCAGACCTCTCTTACAAAGTTTAAATCAAGTTTATAGGTTAAACGGTTGAGTTTTGATCATTTAAAACTTCAGACATGCACCCTGACCTGTTTACAGTAAGATGATAAAATGTATGGCAAAATCCCATAGACTGTCTGACACCATTTTTAAACTGTCCTGCCTCAAACAGTTTAAGTAGTTGCCACATGAATTTTACACAGGTCACAGTCAGATCCCAGACCTCTCTTACAAACTTTAAATCAAGTTTATAGGTTAACCGGTTGAGTTTTAATCATTAAAAAACCGAGTGGAGGTTAGAGTGAGGGCAGACCTCACTCTAGCTGCTAGAGTGAAGCAGTGCACTGTGACATCATCAGCCTGAACATTCCGCCATTCATTTTCAATGGGCCAAAAAGTTGCAGAAAAACGACAATAACGGACGAACGACAAGAGGTACGGTATACAGAATTGTAGGCGGTCTGGTCCAAACCGGGCCGGTCGTTTTAGAGTTGGAACGGTGTCTCTATCTCGAAAGCCTGAGGAATAGTAACGTCTTCAAGATCTGGTTCAGGAGAAGAAGAAGAAGAATAATAATAACTAGACTGCATTCCCGCAGAAAATGCAAAAAGTGTGCTTGCAAATATGTGTGCCAACATTCCGCCATTCATTTTCAATGGGCCAAAAAGTTGCAGAAAAACGACAATAACGGACGAACGACAAGAGGTACGGTATACCGAAATGTAGGCGGTCATGTCCAAACCGGGCCGGTCGTTTTAGAGTTGGAACGGTGTCTCTATCTCCAAAGCCTGAGGACTAGTAGCGTCTTCAAGATCTGGTTCAGGAGAAGAAGAATAATAAACGGGGAGATAACAATAAGTGTGCTCTGCAAGCACACTTAACTAGACTGCATTCCCGCAGAAAATGCAAAAAGTGTGCTTGCAAATATGTGTGCCAACATTCCGCCATTCATTTTCAATGGGCCAAAAAGTTGCAGAAAAACGACAATAACGGACGAACGACAAGAGGTACGGTATACCGAAATGTAGGCGGTCATGTCCAAACCGGGCCGGTCGTTTTAGAGTTGGAACGGTGTCTCTATCTCAAAAGCCTGAGGACTAGTAACGTCTTCAAGATCTGGTTCAGGAGAAGAAGAATAATAAACGGGGAGATAACAATAAGTGTGCTCTGCAAGCACACTTAACTAGACTGCATTCCCGCAGAAAATGCAAAAAGTGTGCTTGCAAATATGCGTGCCAACATTCCGCCATTCATTTTCAATGGGCCAAAAAGTTGCAGAAAAATGACAATAACGGACGAACGACAAGAGGTACGGTATACCGAAATGTAGGCGGTCATGTCCAAACCGGGCCTGATGTTTTAGAGTTGGAACGGTGTCTCTATCTCCAAAGCCTGAGGACTAGTAGCGTCTTCAAAATCTGGTCTAGGAGAATAATAATAATAACTAGACTGCATTCCCGCAGAAAATGCAAAAAGTGTGCTTGCAAATATGTGTGCCAACATTCCGCCATTCATTTTCAATGGGCCAAAAAGTTGCAGAAAAACGACAATAACGGACGAACGACAAGAGGTACGGTATACCGAAATGTAGGCGGTCATGTCCAAACCGGGCCGGTCGTTTTAGAGTTGGAACGGTGTCTCTATCTCAAAAGCCTGAGGACTAGTAACGTCTTCAAGATCTGGTTCAGGAGAAGAAGAATAACTAGACTGCATTCCCGCAGAAAATGCAAAAAGTGTGCTTGCAAATATGCGTGCCAACATTCCGCCATTCATTTTCAATGGGCCAAGAAGTTGCAGAAAAACGACAATAACGGACGAACGACAAGAGGTACGGTATACCGAAATGTAGGCGGTCATGTCCAAACCGGGCCGGTCGTTTTAGAGTTGGAACGGTGTCTCTATCTCCAAAGCCTGAGGACTAGTAGCGTCTTCAAGATCTGGTTCAGGAGAAGAAGAATAATAAACGGGGAGATAACAATAAGTGTGCTCTGCAAGCACACTTAATAAACGGGGAGATAACAATAAGTGTGCTCTGCAAGCACACTTAATAATAATAAACGGGGAGATAACAATAAGTGTGCTCTGCAAGCACACTTAACTAGACTGCATTCCCGCAGAAAATGCAAAAAGTGTGCTTGCATTTTAGCATTGTTAGCAATGTTAGCATAACTGGTAAATACCTTCGGTAATATAGCTACACAACACTTTAAGCTCAGTTAATTACTTCACATTTTAGCATAGTTAGCATAATTAACATTGTTAGCATAATTAGCATCGTTAACATAACTGTTAACAAACACTAGCTGTGTTAACTAAGTAACACTGTTAACCCAGTTAATTACTGTACATTTTAGCATTGTTAGCATTGTTAGCATGACGGCTAAATAGCTTCAGCTAATATAGCTACACAACACTGTTAGCACAGTTAATTACTTCACATTTTAGCATAGTTAGCATTATTAGCATTGTTAACGTAACTGCTAACGAATACTAGCTAAGTCAACCAAGTAACACTTTTAACCCAGTTAATTATTTTCCATTTTAGCATAGTTAGCATAGCTAGCATTGTTAGCATAACGGCTAACAAACGTTTGCTAGGTTAACAGAGTATCACTGACTACATAGATAACTACTAGAGATAACTACTATAGGCTGCAATACACTCCCATGGCAGAACATTATGCAGGCCATGGCATGGGGATTATGACATCACTCAAGAGTTCTATTCCTGAACATTCCACATTTAAAAAATGGCAGTTGGTCCAGGTGCAACTGCCACAGTATTGTCTGCCTCTTTCACCATTTTTAAACCGTCCTGTTTCAAACAGTTTAAGTAGTTGCCGCATCAAAATTTCACAGCTCACAGTCAGATCCCAGACCTCTCTTACAAAGTTTAAATCAAGTTTATAGGTTAAACGGTTGAGTTTTGATCATTTAAAACTTCAGACATGCACCCTGACCTGTTTACAGTAAGATGATAAAATGTATGGCAAAATCCCATAGACTGTCTGACACCATTTTTAAACTGTCCTGCCTCAAACAGTTTAAGTAGTTGCCACATGAATTTTACACAGGTCACAGTCAGATCCCAGACCTCTCTTACAAACTTTAAATCAAGTTTATAGGTTAACCGGTTGAGTTTTAATCATTAAAAAACCGAGTGGAGGTTAGAGTGAGGGCAGACCTCACTCTAGCTGCTAGAGTGAAGCAGTGCACTGTGACATCATCAGCCTGAACATTCCGCCATTCATTTTCAATGGGCCAAAAAGTTGCAGAAAAACGACAATAACGGACGAACGACAAGAGGTACGGTATACAGAATTGTAGGCGGTCTGGTCCAAACCGGGCCGGTCGTTTTAGAGTTGGAACGGTGTCTCTATCTCGAAAGCCTGAGGAATAGTAACGTCTTCAAGATCTGGTTCAGGAGAAGAAGAAGAAGAATAATAATAACTAGACTGCATTCCCGCAGAAAATGCAAAAAGTGTGCTTGCAAATATGTGTGCCAACATTCCGCCATTCATTTTCAATGGGCCAAAAAGTTGCAGAAAAACGACAATAACGGACGAACGACAAGAGGTACGGTATACCGAAATGTAGGCGGTCATGTCCAAACCGGGCCGGTCGTTTTAGAGTTGGAACGGTGTCTCTATCTCAAAAGCCTGAGGACTAGTAACGTCTTCAAGATCTGGTTCAGGAGAAGAAGAATAATAAACGGGGAGATAACAATAAGTGTGCTCTGCAAGCACACTTAACTAGACTGCATTCCCGCAGAAAATGCAAAAAGTGTGCTTGCAAATATGCGTGCCAACATTCCGCCATTCATTTTCAATGGGCCAAAAAGTTGCAGAAAAATGACAATAACGGACGAACGACAAGAGGTACGGTATACCGAAATGTAGGCGGTCATGTCCAAACCGGGCCTGATGTTTTAGAGTTGGAACGGTGTCTCTATCTCCAAAGCCTGAGGACTAGTAGCGTCTTCAAAATCTGGTCTAGGAGAATAATAATAATAACTAGACTGCATTCCCGCAGAAAATGCAAAAAGTGTGCTTGCAAATATGTGTGCCAACATTCCGCCATTCATTTTCAATGGGCCAAAAAGTTGCAGAAAAACGACAATAACGGACGAACGACAAGAGGTACGGTATACCGAAATGTAGGCGGTCATGTCCAAACCGGGCCGGTCGTTTTAGAGTTGGAACGGTGTCTCTATCTCAAAAGCCTGAGGACTAGTAACGTCTTCAAGATCTGGTTCAGGAGAAGAAGAATAACTAGACTGCATTCCCGCAGAAAATGCAAAAAGTGTGCTTGCAAATATGCGTGCCAACATTCCGCCATTCATTTTCAATGGGCCAAGAAGTTGCAGAAAAACGACAATAACGGACGAACGACAAGAGGTACGGTATACCGAAATGTAGGCGGTCATGTCCAAACCGGGCCGGTCGTTTTAGAGTTGGAACGGTGTCTCTATCTCCAAAGCCTGAGGACTAGTAGCGTCTTCAAGATCTGGTTCAGGAGAAGAAGAATAATAAACGGGGAGATAACAATAAGTGTGCTCTGCAAGCACACTTAATAAACGGGGAGATAACAATAAGTGTGCTCTGCAAGCACACTTAATAATAATAAACGGGGAGATAACAATAAGTGTGCTCTGCAAGCACACTTAACTAGACTGCATTCCCGCAGAAAATGCAAAAAGTGTGCTTGCATTTTAGCATTGTTAGCAATGTTAGCATAACTGGTAAATACCTTCGGTAATATAGCTACACAACACTTTAAGCTCAGTTAATTACTTCACATTTTAGCATAGTTAGCATAATTAACATTGTTAGCATAATTAGCATCGTTAACATAACTGTTAACAAACACTAGCTGTGTTAACTAAGTAACACTGTTAACCCAGTTAATTACTGTACATTTTAGCATTGTTAGCATTGTTAGCATGACGGCTAAATAGCTTCAGCTAATATAGCTACACAACACTGTTAGCACAGTTAATTACTTCACATTTTAGCATAGTTAGCATTATTAGCATTGTTAACGTAACTGCTAACGAATACTAGCTAAGTCAACCAAGTAACACTTTTAACCCACTTAATTATTTTCCATTTTAGCATAGTTACCATAGCTAGCATTGTTAACATAACGGCTAACAAACGTTTGCTAGGTTAACAGAGCAGCACTGACTACATAGATAACTACTAGAGATAACTACTATAGGCTGCAATACACTCCCATGGCAGAACATTATGCAGGCCATGGCATGGGGATTATGACATCACTCAAGAGTTCTATTCCTGAACATTCCACATTTAAAAAATGGCAGTTGGTCCAGGTGCAACTGCCACAGTATTGTCTGCCTCTCTTTCACCATTTTTAAACTGTCCTGTTTCAAAAAGTTTAAGTAGTTGCTGCATCAAAATTTCACAGCTCACAGTCAGATCCCAGACCTCTCTTACAAAATTTAAATCAAGTTTATAGGTTAAACGGTTGAGTTTTGATCATTTAAAACTTCAGACATGCACCCTGACCTGTTTACAGTAAGATGATGAAATGTATGGCAAAATCCCATAGACTGTCTGACACCATTTTTAAACTGTCCTGCCTCAAACAGTTTAAGTAGTTGCCGCATCAAAATTTCACAGCTCACAGTCAGATCCCAGACCTCTCTTACAAAGTTTAAATCAAGTTTATAGGTTAAACGGTTGAGTTTTGATCATTTAAAACTTCAGACATGCACCCTGACCTGTTTACAGTAAGATGATGAAATGTATGGCAAAATCCCATAGACTGTCTGACACCATTTTTAAACTGTCCTGCCTCAAACAGTTTAAGTAGTTGCCACATGAATTTTACACAGGTCACAGTCAGATCCCAGACCTCTCTTACAAACTTTAAATCAAGTTTATAGGTTAAGCGGTTAAGTTTTAATCATTAAAAAACGAAGTGGAGGTTAGAGTGAGGGCAGAGCTCACTGTAGCTGCTAGAGTAGAGCAGTGTACTGTGACATCATCAGCCTGAACATTCCGCCATTCATTTTCAATGGCGAAAAAGTTGCAGAAAAACGACAATAACGGACGAACGACAAGAGGTACGGTATACAGAATTGTGGGCGGTCTGGTCCAAACCGGGCCGGTCGTTTTAGAGTTGGAACGGTGTCTCTATCTCAAAAGCCTGAGGACTAGTAACGTCTTCAAGATCTGGTTCAGGAGAAGAAGAATAATAACTAGACTGCATTCCCGCAGAAAATGCAAAAAGTCTGCTTGCATTTTAGCATAGTTAGCATTGCTAGCATTGTTAACATAATGGCTAAATAGCCCCAGCTAATATAGGTACACAACACTGTTAGCACAGTTAATTATTTCATATTTTAGCATAATTAGCATGATTACCATTGTTAGCATTGTTAGCAATACTACTGACGAATACCAGCTGAGTCAACCAAGTAACACAAACAAACGTTTGCTAGGTTAACAGAGTAGCACTGACTACATAGATAACTACTAGAGATAACTACTATAGGCTACAATACACTCCCATGGCAGAACATTATGCAGGCCATGGCATGGGGATTATGACATCACTTTAGAGTTCTATTCCTGAACATTCCACGTTTAAAAAATGGCAGTTGGTCCAGTATTGTCTGCCTCTCTTTCACCATTTTTAAACTGTCCTGTTTCAAAAAGTTTAAGTAGTTGCCACATCAAAATTTCACAGCTCACAGTCAGATCCCAGACCTCTCTTACAAAGTTGAAATCAAGTTTATAGGTTAAACGGTTGAGTTTTGATCGTTTAAAACTTCAGACATGCACCCTGACCTGTTTACAGTAAGATGATGAAATGTATAGCAAAATCCCATAGACTGTCTGACACCATTTTTAAACTGTCCTGCCTCAAACAGTTTAAGTAGTTGCCACATGAATTTTACACAGGTCACAGTCAGATCCGAGACCTCTCTTACATACTTTAAATGAAGTTTATAGGTTAAGTGGTTAAGTTTTAATCATTAAAAAACGAAGTGGAGGTTAGAGTGAGGGCAGAGCTCACTTTGGCTGCTACAGTGGACCAGTGTACTATGACATCATCAGCCTGAACATTCCGCCATTCATTTTCAATGGGCCAAAAAGTTGCAGAAAAACGACAATAACGGACGAACGACAAGAGGTACGGTATACAGAATTGTAGGCGGTCTGGTCCAAACCGGGCCAGTCGTTTTAGAGTTGGAACGGTGTCTCTATCTCGAAAGCCTGAGGAATAGTAACGTCTTCAAGATCTGGTTCAGGAGAAGAAGAAGAAGAAGAATAATAACTAGACTGCATTCCCGCAGAAAATGCAAAAAGTGTGCTTGCAAATATGCGTGCCAACATTCTGCCATTCATTTTCAATGGGCCAAGAAGTTGCAGAAAAACGACAATAACGGACGAACGACAAGAGGTACGGTATACCGAAATGTAGGCGGTCATGTCCAAACCGGGCCGGTCGTTTTAGAGTTGGAACGGTGTCTCTATCTCCAAAGCCTGAGGACTAGTAGCGTCTTCAAGATCTGGTTCAGGAGAAGAAGAATAATAAACGGGGAGATAACAATAAGTGTGCTCTGCAAGCACACTTAATAAACGGGGAGATAACAATAAGTGTGCTTTTTGCAAGCACACTTAATAAACGGGGAGATAACAATAAGTGTGCTCTGCAAGCACACTTAATAAACGGGGAGATAACAATAAGTGTGCTTTTTGCAAGCACACTTAACTAGACTGCATTCCCGCAGAAAATGCAAAAGTGTGCTTGCATGTGCCAAGGTTTGTGATCATCAGAGCAAATATATGTGGGAATTATTTAGTTTTTACCAATTGGCACTTTAGGCTGCAATACACTCTCATAGCAGAACATTATGCAGGCCATGGCATGGGTATTATGACATCACGAGAGTTCTACTCCTGAACATTCCACATTTAAAAAATGGCAGTTGGTCCAGGTGCAACTGCCACAGTATTGTCTGCCTCTCTTTCACCATTTTTAAACTGTCCTGTTTCAAAAAGTTTAAGTAGTTGCCACATCAAAATTTCACAGCTCACAGTCAGATCCCAGACCTCTCTTACAAAGTTTAAATCAAGTTTATAGGTTAAACGGTTGAGTTTTGATCATTTAAAACTTCAGACATGGACCTTGAACTGTTTACAGTAAGATGATGAAATGTATGGCAAAATCCCATAGACTGTCTGACACCATTTTTAAACTGTCCTGCCTCAAACAGTTTAAGTAGTTGCCACATGAATTTTACACAGGTCACAGTCAGATCCCAGACCTCTCTTACAAACTTTAAATCAAGTTTATAGGTTAAGCGGTTGAGTTTTAATCATTAAAAAACCGAGTGGAGGTTAGAGTGAGGGCAGACCTCACTCTAGCTGCTAGAGTAGAGCAGTGTACTGTGACATCATCAGCCTGAACATTCCGCCATTCATTTTCAATGGCAGAAAAGTTGCAGAAAAACGACAATAACGGACGAACGACAAGAGGTACGGTATACAGAATTGTAGGCGGTCTGGTCCAAACGGGGCCGGTCGTTTTAGAGTTGGAACGGTGTCTCTATCTCGAAAGCCTGAGGAATAGTAACGTCTTCAAGATCTGGTTCAGGAGAAGAATAATAATAACTAGACTGCATTCCCGCAGAAAATGCAAAAAGTGTGCTTGCAAATATGTGTGCCAACATTCCGCCATTCATTTTCAATGGGCCAAAAAGTTGCAGAAAAACGACAATAACGGACGAACGACAAGAGGTACGGTATACCGAAATGTAGGCGGTCATGTCCAAACCGGGCCGGTCGTTTTAGAGTTGGAACGGTGTCTCTATCTCAAAAGCCTGAGGACTAGTAACGTCTTCAAGATCTGGTTCAGGAGAAGAAGAATAATAAACGGGGAGATAACAATAAGTGTGCTCTGCAAGCACACTTAACTAGACTGCATTCCCGCAGAAAATGCAAAAAGTGTGCTTGCATTTTAGCATTGCTAGCATTGTTAACATAATTGCTAAATAGCCCCAGCTAATATAGGTACACAACACTGTAAGCACAGTTAATTACTTCATATTTTAGCATAGTTAGCATGATTGTTAGCATTGTTAGCAATACTACTGACGAATACCAGCTGAGTCAACCAAGTAACACTTTTAACCCAGTTAATTATTTTGCATTTTAGCATAGTTAGCATTGCTAGCATTGTTAGCACAATGGCTAAATAGCCTAAGGTAATATAGGTACACAACACTGTTAGCACAGTTAATTACTTCATATTTTAGCATAGTTAGCATAATTACCATTGTTAGCATTATTACCATTGTTAGCATTACTGCTAACGAATACTAGCTGAGTCAACCAAGTGACACTTTTAACCCAGTTAATTATTTAGCATTTTAGCATAGTTAGCATAGCTAGCATTGTTAGCGTAACGGCTAACAAACATTTGCTAGGTTAACAGAGTAGCACTGACTACATAGATAACTACTAGAGATAACTACTATAGGCTGCAATACACTCCCATGGCAGAACATTATGCAGGCCTGGCATGGGTATTATGACATCACGAGAGTTCTATTCCTGAACATTCCACATTTAAAAAATGGCAGTTGGTCCAGGTGCAACTGCCACAGTATTGTCTGCCTCTCTTTCACCATTTTTAAACTGTCCTGTTTCAAACAGTTTAAGTAGTTGCCGCATCAAAATTTCACAGCTCACAGTCAGATCCCAGACCTCTCTTACAAAGTTTAAATCAAGTTTCTAGGTTAAACGGTTGAGTTTTAATCATTTAAAACTTCAGACATGCACCCTGACCTGTTTACAGTAAGATGATGAAATGTATGGCAAAATCCCATAGACTGTGTGACACCATTTTTAAACTGTCCTGCCTCAAACAGTTTAAGTAGTTGCCACATGAATTTTACACAGGTCACAGTCAGATCCCAGACCTCTCTTACAAACTTCAAATCAAGTTTATAGGTTAAGTGGTTAAGTTTTAATCATTAAAAAACGAAGTGGAGGTTAGAGTGAGGGCAGAGCTGACTCTGGCTGCTACAGTGGACCAGTGTACTATGACATCATCAGCCTGAACATTCCGCCATTCATTTTCAATGGGCCAAAAAGTTGCAGAAAAACGACAATAACGGACGAACGACAAGAGGTACGGTATACAGAAATGTAGGCGGTCTTGTCCAAACCGGGCTGGTCGTTTTAGAGTTGGAACGGTGTCTCTATCTCGAAAGCCTGAGGAATAGTAACGTCTTCAAGATCTGGTTCAGGAGAAGAAGAAACGGTGGGATAACAATAAGTGTGCTTTTTGCAAGCACACTTAACTAGACTGCATTCCCGCAGAAAATGCAAAAAGTGTGCTTGCATTTTAGCATAGTTAGCATTGCTAGCATTGTTAACATAATGGCTAAATAGCCCCAGCTAATATAGGTACACAACACTGTTAGCACAGTTAATTACTTCATATTTTAGCATAGTTAGCATTATTAGCATTGTTAGCATTGTTAGCAATACTACTGACGAATACCAGCTGAGTCAACCAAGTAACACTTTTAACCCAGTTAATTATTTTGCATTTTAGCATAGTTAGCATTGCTAGCATTGTTAGCATAATGGCTAAATAGCCTCAGGTAATATAGGTACACAACACTGTTAGCACAGTTAATTACTTCACATTTCAGCATAGTTAGCATAATTACCATTGTTAGCATTATTACCATTGTTAGCATTACTGCTAACGAATACTAGCTGAGTCAACCAAGTGACACTTTTAACCCAGTTAATTATTTTCCATTTTAGCATGGTTAGCATAGCGAGCATTGTTAGCATAACGGCTAACAAACGTTTGCTAGGTTAACAGAGTAGCACTGACTACATAGATAACTACTAGAGATAACTACTATAGGCTGCAATACACTCCCATGGCAGAACATTATGCAGGCCATGGCATGGGGATTATGACATCACTCAAGAGTTCTATTCCTGAACATTCCACGTTTAAAAAATGGCAGTTGGTCCAGGTGCCACTGCCACAGTATTGTCTGCCTCTCTTTCACCATTTTTAAACTGTCCTGTTTCAAACAGTTTAAGTAGTTGCCGCATCAAAATTTCACAGCTCACAGTCAGATCCCAGACCTCTCTTACAAAGTTTAAATCAAGTTTATAGGTTAAACGGTTGAGTTTTGATCATTTGAAACTTCAGACATGCACCCTGACCTGTTTACAGTAAGATGTTGAAATGTATGGCAAAATCCCATAGACTGTCTGACACCATTTTTAAACTGTCCTGCCTCAAACAGTTTAAGTAGTTGCCGCATGAATTTTACACAGGTCACAGTCAGATCCCAGACCTCTCTTGCAAACTTTAAATGAAGTTTATAGGTTAAGTGGTTAAGTTTTAATCATTAAAAAACCGAGTGGAGGTTAGAGTGAGGGCAGAGGTCACTCTGACTGCTACCGTGGACCAGTGTACTGTGACATCATCAGCCTGAACATTCCGCCATTCATTTTCAATGGGCCAAAAAGTTGCAGAAAAACGACAATAACGGACGAACGACAAGAGGTACGGTATACAGAATTGTAGGCGGTCTGGTCCAAACCGGGCCGGTCGTTTTAGAGTTGGAACGGTGTCTCTATCTCGAAAGCCTGAGGAATAGTAACGTCTTCAAGATCTGGTTCAGGAGAAGCGGGAAGAAGAAGAAGAATAAACGGGGAGATAACAATAAGTGTGCTTTTTGCAAGCACACTTAATAATAATAAACGGTGGGATAACAATAAGTGTGCTCTCCAAGCACACTTAACTAGACTGCATTCCCGCAGAAAATGCAAAAAGTGTGCTTGCAAATATGCGTGCCAACATTCCGCCATTCATTTTCAATGGGCCAAAAAGTTGCAGAAAAACGACAATAACGGACGAACGGCAAGAGGTACGGTACACCAAAATGTAGGCGGTCATGTCCAAACCGGGCCGGTCGTTTTAGAGTTGGAACGGTGTCTCTATCTCCAAAGCCTGAGGACTAGTAGCGTCTTCAAGATCTGGTCTAGGAGAATAATAATAAACGGGGAGATAACAATAAGTGTGCTCTGCAAGCACACTTAATAAACGGGGAGATAACAATAAGTGTGCTCTGCAAGCACACTTAACTAGACTGCATTCCCGCAGAAAATGCAAAAAGTGTGCTTGCATTTTAGCATTGTTAGCAATGTTAGCATAGCTGCTAAATAGCTTCAACTAATATAGCTACACAACACTGTAAGCACAGTTAATTACTTCACATTTTAGCATAGTTAGCATAATTAACATTATTAGCATAATTAGCGTTATTAGCACAACTGTTAACGAATACTAGCTGAGTTAACCAAGTAACACTGTTAACCCAGTTAATTACTTTGCATTTTAGCATAGTTAGCATTGTTAGCATAATGGCTAAATAGCCTCAGCTAATATAGCTACACAACAATGTTATCACAGTTACTTACTTCACATTTTAGCATAGTTAGCATAATTAGCATAACTGCTAACAAGTACAAGCTGAGTCAACCGAGTAACACTTTTAACCCAGTTAATTATTTTGCATTTTAGCATAGTTAGCATAGCTAGCATTGTTAACATAACGGCTAACAAACGTTTGCTAGGTTAACAGAGCAGCACTGACTACATAGATAACTACTAGAGATAACTACTATAGGCTGCAATACACTCCCATGGCAGAACATTATGCAGGCCATGGCATGGGGATTATGACATCACTTTAGAGTTCTATTCCTGAACATTCCACATTTAAAAAATGGCAGTTGGTCCAGGTGCAACTGCCACAGTATTGTCTGCCTCTCTTTCACCATTTTTAAACTGTCCTGTTTCAAAAACTTTAAGTAGTTGCCACATCAAAATTTCACAGCTCACAGTCAGATCCCAGACCTCTCTTACAAAGTTTAAATCAAGTTTATGGGTTAAACGGTTGAGTTTTGACCATTTAAAACTTCAGACATGCACCCTGACCTGTTTACAGTAAGATGATGAAATGTATGGCAAAATCCCATAGACTGTCTGACACCATTTTTAAACTGTCCTGCCTCAAACAGTTTAAGTAGTTGCCGCATGAATTTTACACAGGTCACAGTCAGATCCCAGACCTCTCTTACAAACTTTAAATCAAGTTTATAGGTTAAGTGGTAAAGTTTTAATCATTAAAAAACGAAGTGAAGGTTAGAGTGAGGGCAGAGCTCACTGTAGCTGCTAGAGTAGAGCAGTGTACTGTGACATCATCAGCCTGAACATTCCGCCATTCATTTTCAATGGCGGAAAAGTTGCAGAAAAACGACAATAACGGGCGAACGACAAGAGGTACGGTATAGGGAAAGGTGGGCGGTCTGGTCCAAACCGGGCCGGTCGTTTTAGAGTTGGAACGGTGTCTCTATCTCGAAAGCCTGAGGAATAGTAACGTCTGAAAGATCTGGTTCAGGAGAAGAATAATAACTAGACTGCATTCCCGCAGAAAATGCAAAAAGTGTGCTTGCATTTTACCATAGTTAGCATTGCTAGCAATGTTAGCATAATGGCTAAATAGCTTCAGCTAATATAGGTACACAACACTGTAAGCACAGTTAATTACTTCACATTTTTAGCATAATTACCATTGTTAGCATAATTAGCATTGTTAGCATTACTGGTAATGAATACTAGCTGTGTCAACCAAGTAACACTTTTAACCCAGTTAATTATTTTGCATTTTAGCATAGTTAGCATAGCTAGCATTGTTAGCATAATGGCTAAATAGCCTCAGCTAATATAGGTAGACAACACTGTTAGCACAGTTAATTACTGCGTATTTTAGCATAGTTAGCATAATTACCATTGTTAGCATTATTAGCATTGTTAACATTGCTGCTAACGAATACTAGCTGAGTCAACCAAGTAACACTTTTAACCCAGTTAATTATTTTGCATTTTAGCATTGTTAGCATAGCTAGCTAGCATTGTTAGCATTACGGCTAACAAACGTTTGCTAAGTTAACAGAGTAGCACTGACTACATAGATAACTACTAGAGATAACTACTATAGGCTGCAATACACTCCCATGGCATAACATTATGCAGGCCATGGCATGGGGATGATGACATCACTCGAGAGTTCTATTCCTGAACATTCCACATTTAAAAAATGGCAGTTGGTCCAGGTGCAACTGCCACAGTATTGTCTGCCTCTCTTTCACCATTTTTAAACTGTCCTGTTTCAAAAAGTTTAAGTAGTTGCCACATCAAAATTTCACAGCTCACAGTCAGATCCCAGACCTCTCTTACAAAGTTTAAATCAAGTTTATAGGTTAAACGGTTGAGTTTTGATCATTTAAAACTTCAGACATGCACCCTGACCTGTTTACAGTAAGATGATGAAATGTATGGCAAAATCCCATAGACTGTCTGACACCATTTTTAAACTGTCCTGCCTCAAACAGTTTAAGTAGTTGCCACATGAATTTTACACAGGTCACAGTCAGATCCCAGACCTCTCTTACAAACTTTAAATCAAGTTTATAGGTTAAGCGGTTAAGTTTTAATCATTAAAAAACGAAGTGGAGGTTAGAGTGAGGGCAGAGCTCACTGTAGCTGCTAGAGTAGAGCAGTGTACTGTGACATCATCAGCCTGAACATTCCGCCATTCATTTTCAATGGAGGAAAAGTTGCAGAAAAACGACAATAACGGACGAACGACAAGAGGTACGGTATACAGAAATGTGGGCGGTCTGGTCCAAACCGGGCCGGTCGTTTTAGAGTTGGAACGGTGTCTCTATCTCGAAAGCCTGAGGAATAGTAACGTCTGAAAGATCTGGTTCAGGAGAAGCGGGAAGAAGAATAAACGGTGGGATAACAATAAGTGTGCTTTTTGCAAGCACACTTAATAACTAGACTGCATTCCCGCAGAAAATGCAAAAAGTGTGCTTGTATTTTAGCATTGTTAGCATTGCTAGCATTGTTAACATAATGAGTAAATAGCCTCAGCTAATATAGGTACACAACACTGTTAGCACAGTTAATTACTTCATATTTTAGCATAGTTAGCATGATTAGCATTGTTAGCAATACTGCTGACGAATACCAGCTGAGTCAACCAAGTAACACTTTTAACCCAGTTAATTATTTTGCATTTTAGCATAGTTAGCATTGCTAGCATTGTTAGCATAATGGCTAACTAGCCTCAGGTAATATAGGTACACAACACTGTTAGCACAGTTAATTACTTCATATTTTAGCATAGTTAGCATAATTAGCATTGTTAGCATTATTACCATTGTTAGCATTACTGCTAACGAATACTAGCTGAGTCAACCAAGTGACACTTTTAACCCAGTTAATTATTTTGCATTTTAGCATAGTTAGCATAGCTAGCATTGTTAGCATTACGGCTAACAAACGTTTGCTAGGTTAACAGAGTAGCACTGACTACATAGATAACTACTAGAGATAACTACTATAGGCTGCAATACACTCCCATGGCAGAACATTATGCAGGCCTGGCATGGGGATTATGACATCACTCAAGAGTTCTATTCCTGAACATTCCACATTTAAAAAATGGCAGTTGGTCCAGGTGCAACTGCCACAGTATTGTCTGCCTCTCTTTCACCATTTTTAAACTGTCCTGTTTCAAACAGTTTAAGTAGTTGTCGCATCAAAATTTCACAGCTCACAGTCAGATCCCAGACCTGTCTTACAAAGTTTAAATCAAGTTTCTAGGTTAAACGGTTGACTTTTGATCATTTAAAACTTCAGACATGCACCCTGACCTGTTTACAGTAAGATGATGAAATGTATGGCAAAATCCCATAGACTGTCTGACACCATTTTTAAACTGTCCTGCCTCAAACAGTTTAAGTAGTTGCCACATGAATTTTACACAGGTCACAGTCAGATCCCAGACCTCTCTTACAAAGTTTAAATCAAGTTTATAGGTTAAGCGGTTGAGTTTTAATCATTAAAAAACTGAGTGGAGGTTAGAGTGAGGGCAGATCTCACTCTGGCTGCTAGAGTAGAGCAGTGTACTGTGACATCATCAGTCTGAACATTCTGCCATTCATTTTAATGGCGACAAAAAGTTGCAGAAAAACGACAATAGCGGACGAACGACAAGAGGTACGGTATACAGAATTGTAGGCGGTCATGTCCAAACCGGGCCGGTCGTTTTAGAGTTGGAACGGTGTCTCTATCTCGAAAGCCTGAGGAGTAGTGAGGTATGCAAAATCTGGGTGAAAAATTTTGTGTTGAAAAATCAGCATAATAATAATAATAAACGGGGGGATAACAATAAGTGTGCTCTCCAAGCACACTTAACTAGACTGCATTCCCGCAGAAAATGCAAAAAGTGTGCTTGCAAATATGCGTGCCAACATTCCGCCATTCATTTTCAATGGGCCAAAAAGTTGCAGAAAAACGACAATAACGGACGAACGACAAGAGGTACGGTATACCAAAATGTAGGCAGTCATGTCCAAACCGGGCCTGACGTTTTAGAGTTGGAACGGTGTCTCTATCTCCAAAGCCTGAGGACTAGTAGCGTCTTCAAGATCTGGTTCAGGAGAAGAAGAATAATAACTAGACTGCATTCCCGCAGAAAATGCAAAAAGTGTGCTTGCAAATATGTGTGCCAACATTCCGCCATTCATTTTCAATGGGCCAAAAAGTTGCAGAAAAACGACAATAACGGACGAACGACAAGAGGTACGGTATACCGAAATGTAGGCGGTCATGTCCAAACCGGGCCGGTCGTTTTAGAGTTGGAACGGTGTCTCTATCTCCAAAGCCTGAGGACTAGTAGCGTCTTCAAGATCTGGTTCAGGAGAAGAAGAATAATAAACGGGGAGATAACAATAAGTGTGCTCTGCAAGCACACTTAACTAGACTGCATTCCCGCAGAAAATGCAAAAAGTGTGCTTGCAAATATGCGTGCCAACATTCCGCCATTCATTTTCAATGGGCCAAGAAGTTGCAGAAAAACGACAATAACGGACGAACGACAAGAGGTACGGTATACCGAAATGTAGGCGGTCATGTCCAAACCGGGCCGGTCGTTTTAGAGTTGGAACGGTGTCTCTATCTCCAAAGCCTGAGGACTAGTAGCGTCTTCAAGATCTGGTTCAGGAGAAGAAGAATAATAAACGGGGAGATAACAATAAGTGTGCTCTGCAAGCACACTTAATAAACGGGGAGATAACAATAAGTGTGCTCTGCAAGCACACTTAATAACTAGACTGCATTCCCGCAGAAAATGCAAAAAGTGTGCTTGCATGTGCCAAGGTTTGTGATCATCAGAGCAAATATATGTGGGAATTATTTAGTTTTTACCAATTGGCACTATAGGCTGCAATACACTCCCATGGCAGAACATTATGCAGGCCATGGCATGGGTATTATGACATCACGAGAGTTCTATTCCTGAACATTCCACATTTAAAAAATGGCAGTTGGTCCAGGTGCAACTGCCACAGTATTGTCTGCCTCTCTTTCACCATTTTTAAACTGTCCTGTTTCAAACAGTTTAAGTAGTTGCCGCATCAAAATTTCACAGCTCACAGTCAGATCCCAGACCTCTCTTACAAAGTTTAAATCAAGTTTCTAGGTTAAACAGTTGAGTTTTGATCATTTAAAACTTCAGACATGCACCCTGACCTGTTTACAGTAAGATGATGAAATGTATGGTAAAATCCCATAGACTGTCTGACACCATTTTTAAACTGTCCTGCCTCAAACAGTTTAAGTAGTTGCCACATGAATTTTACACAGGTCACAGTCAGATCCCAGACCTCTCTTACAAACTTTAAATCAAGTTTATAGGTTAAGTGGTTAAGTTTTAATCATTAAAAAACGAAGTGGAGGTTAGAGTGAGGGCAGAGCTCACTGTAGCTGCTAGAGTAGAGCAGTGTACTGTGACATCATCAGCCTGAACATTCCGCCATTCATTTTCAATGGCGGAAAAGTTGCAGAAAAACGACAATAACGGACGAACGACAAGAGGTACGGTATACAGAATTGTGGGCGGTCTGGTCCAAACCGTGCCGGTCGTTTTAGAGTTGGAACGGTGTCTCTATCTCGAAAGCCTGAGGAATAGTAACGTCTGAAAGATCTGGTTCAGGAGAAGCGGGAAGAAGAATAAACGGGGAGATAACAATAAGTGTGCTTTTGCAAGCACACTTAATAAACGGGGAGATAACAATAAGTGTGCTTTTTGCAAGCACACTTAACTAGACTGCATTCCCGCAGAAAATGCAAAAAGTGTGCTTGCATTTTAGCATAGTTAGCATTGCTAGCATTGTTAACATAATGGCTAAATAGCCCCAGCTAATATAGGTACACAACACTGTTAGCACAGTTAATTACTTCATATTTTAGCATAGTTAGCATGATTAGCATTGTTAGCAATACTACTGACGAATACCAGCTGAGTCAACCAAGTAACACTTTTAACCCAGTTAATTATTTTGCATTTTAGCATAGTTAGCATTGCTAACATTGTTAGCATAATGGCTAAATAGCCTCAGGTAATATAGGTACACAAGACTGTTAGCACAGTTAATTACTTCATATTTTAGCATAGTTACCATAATTAGCATAATTAGCATTGTTAGCATTATTAGCATAACTGCTAACAAGTACAAGCTGAGTCAACCGAGTAACACTTTTAACCCAGTTAATTATTTTGCATTTTAGCATAGTTAGCATAGCTAGCATTGTTAACATAACGGCTAACAAACGTTTGCTAGGTTAACAGAGCAGCACTGACTACATAGATAACTACTAAAGATAACTACTATATACTATAACTACTATTTTAACAGAGCAGCACTGACTACATAGATAACTACTAGAGATAACTACTATAGGCTGCAATACACTCCCATGGCAGAACATTATGCAGGCCATGGCATGGGGATTATGACATCACTCAAGAGTTCTATTCCTGAACATTCCACATTTAAAAAATGGCAGTTGGTCCAGGTGCAACTGCCACAGTATTGTCTGCCTCTCTTTCACCATTTTTAAACTGTCCTGTTTCAAAAAGTTTAAGTAGTTGCCACATCAAAATTTCACAGCTCACAGTCAGATCCCAGACCTCTCTTACAAAGTTTAAATCAAGTTTATAGGTTAAACGGTTAAGTTTTGATCATTTAAAACTTCAGACATGCACCCTGACCTGTTTACAGTAAGATGATGAAATGTATGGCAAAATCCCATAGACTGTCTGACAAGAATAATAATAATAATAATAATAAACGGGGAGATAACAATAAGTGTGCTTTTTGCAAGCACACTTAACTAGACTGCATTCCTGCAGAAAATGCAAAAAGTGTGCTTGTATTTTAGCATAGTTAGCATTGCTAGCAATGTTAGCATAACTACTAAATAGCTTCACCTAATACAGCTACACAACACTATAAGCACAGTTAATTACTTCACATTTTTAGCATAGTTAACATAATTAGCATTGTTAGCATTATTATCACTGTTAGCATAACTGCTACCAAATCCAAGTCCAAGTAACCAAGTAACACTGTTAACCCAGTTAATTACTTTGCATTTTAGCATTGTTAGCATAATGACGAAATAGCATCAGCTAATATATGTACACAACACTGTTATCACAGTTAATTACTTCACATTTTAGCATAGTTAGCATAATTAGCATTGTTATCATTATTAGCATAACTCTAACGAATACTAGCTGAGTCAACCTAGTAACACTTTTAACCCAGTTAATTATTTTGCATTTTAGCATAGTTAGCATAGCTAGCATTGTTAACATAACGGCTAACAAACGTTTGCTAGGTTAACAGAGCAGCACTGACTACATAGATAACTACTAAAGATAACTACTATAGGCTGCAATACACTCCCATGGCAGAACATTATGCAGGCCATGGCATGGGGATTATGACATCACTCAAGAGTATTCCTGAACATTCCACATTTAAAAAATGGCAGTTGGTCCAGGTGCAACTGCCACAGTATTCTCTGCCTCTCTTTCACCATTTTTAAACTGTCCTGTTTCAAAAAGTTGAAGTAGTTGCCACATCAAAATTGCACAGCTCACAGTCAGATCCCAGACCTCTCTTACAAAGTTTAAATCAAGTTTATAGGTTAAACGGTTGAGTTTTGATCATTTAAAACTTCAGACATGCACCCTGACCTGTTTACAGTAAGATGATGAAATGTATGGCAAAAACCCATAGACTGTCTGACACCATTTTTAAACTGTCCTGCCTCAAACAGTTTAAGTAGTTGCCACATGAATTTTACACAGGTCACAGTCAGATCCCAGACCTCTCTTACAAACTTTAAATGAAGTTTATAGGTTAAGTGGTTAAGTTTTAATCATTAAAAAACGAAGTGGAGGTTAGAGTGAGGGCAGAGCGCACTCTGGCTGCTACAGTGGACCAGTGTACTATGACATCATCAGCCTGAACATTCCGCCATTCATTTTCAATGGGCCAAAAAGTTGCAGAAAAACGACAATAACGGACGAACGACAAGAGGTACGGTATACAGAAATGTGGGCGGTCTGGTCCAAACCGGGCCGGTCGTTTTAGAGTTGGAACGGTGTCTCTATCTCGAAAGCCTGAGGAGTAGTAATGTCTGAAAGATCTGGGTGAAAAATTTTGTGTTGAAGAATCAGCAAAATAATAAACGGTGGGATAACAATAAGTGTGCTCTGCAAGCACACTTAATAAACGGGGAGATAACAATAAGTGTGCTTTTGCAAGCACACTTAATAATAAACGGGGAGTTAACAATAAGTGTGCTCTCCAAGCACACTTAATAAACGGTGGGATAACAATAAGTGTGCTTTTTGCATTTTAGCATTGTTAGCAATGTTACCATAACTGGTAAATAGCTTCGGTAATATAGCTACACAACACTGTAAGCACAGTTAATTACTTCACATTTTAGCATAGTTAGCATAATTAGCATTGTTAGCATAATTATCATTGTTAACATAACTGTTAACAAACACTAGCTGTGTTAACTAAGTAACACTGTTAACCCAGTTAATTACTGTGCATTTTAGCATAGTTAGCATAGTTAGCATTGTTAGCGTAACTGCTAACGAATACTAGCTGAGTCAACCAAGTAACACTTTTAACCCAGTTAATTATTTTGCATTTTAGCATAGTTAGCATTGCTACCATTTTTTAGCATAACAGCTAACAAACGTTTGCTAAGTTAGCAGAGTAGCACTGACTACATAGATAACTACTAGAGATAACTACTATAGGCTGCAATACACTCCCATGGCAGAACATTATGCAGGCCATGGCATGCGGATTATGACATCACTTTAGAGTTCTATTCCTGAACATCCCACATTTAAAAAATGGCAGTTGGTCCAGGTGCAACTGCCACAGTATTGTCTGCCTCTCTTTCACCATTTTTAAACTGTCCTGTTTCAAAAAGTTTAAGTAGTTGCCACATCAAAATTTCACAGCTCACAGTCAGATCCCAGACCTCTCTTACAAAGTTTAAATCAAGTTTATAGGTTAAACGGTTGAGTTTTGATCATTTAAAACTTCAGACATTCACCCTGACCTGTTTACAGTAAGATGATGAAATGTATGGCAAAATCCCATAGACTGTCTGACACCATTTTTAAACTGTCCTGCCTCAAACAGTTTAAGTAGTTGCCACATGAATTTTACACAGGTCACAGTCAGGTCCCAGACCTCTCTTACAAACTTTAAATCAAGTTTATAGGTTAAGTGGTTAAGTTTTAATCATTAAAAAACAAAGTGGAGGTTAGAGTGAGGGCAGAGCTCACTCTGGCTGCTACAGTGGACCAGTGTACTATGACATCATCAGCCTTAACATTCCGCCATTCATTTTCAATGGGCCAAAAAGTTGCAGAAAAACGACAATAATGGACGAACGACAAGAGGTACGGTATACAGAAATGTAGGCGGTCTTGTCCAAACCGGACCGGTCGTTTTAGAGTTGGAACGGTGTCTCTATCTCGAAAGCCTGAGGAATAGTAACGTCTTCAAGATCTGGTTCAGGAGAAGAAGAATAAACGGTGGGATAACAATAAGTGTGCTTTTTGCAAGCACACTTAATAAACAGGGAGATAACAATAAGTGTGCTCTGCAAGCACACTTAACTAGACTGCATTCCCGCAGAAAATGCAAAAAGTGTGCTTGCATTTTAGCATAGTTAGCATTGCTAGCAATGTTAGCATAACTGCTAAATAGCTTTAGTTAATATAGGTACACAACACCGTAAGCACAGTTAATTACTTCACATTTTTAGCATAGTTAGCATAATTACCATTGTTAGCATAATTAGCATTGTTAACATTACTGTTAACGAATACTAGCTGAGTCAACCAAGTAACACTTTTAACCCAGTTAATTATTTTGCATTTTAGCATAGTTAGCATAGCTAGCATTGTTAGCATAATGGCACAATTGCATTTGTGCAGATTTTAGTACGTCATAGGCTAGCCTCCTTGCGCTAGGGACAGGACAGTGTTATCTCCTGCCCTCACATCATTACTGCCGTGTCTTTTTATTGCGATTTGGTTACACTACTAGCAAAACCTCTAAGATGGTTACACTATAGCAAAACCTCTACGATGCCTAAACCGGGCTCAATCCGCGGTTATCTTTGTAACTGCCTGCACGCAGTGGGTAGCCTGATAAGGCTATGTATGGGGATGGAGTAATGTGATTGATCCGACCAAACTTGGGGGCTACTTAGGTCCTTAATTTATAGTATATATCTGTACACATATGCCTCAGTCATAGGTTTTCAAGTAGGTTTTATATACAAACAATGAATTCAATAGAAAAAGTACAGTGCATTGGTTTGTAAGGAACAATAAACATACAGACATGTGATGAATAAGCAATTAAGTTTTACATACCAACATTGCCCATCAACAGAAGTAGTAGTGTGCAGAGATTTGCGATAGACAAGAAACATACAGACAAGTTGTGGGTAATTAGGTTTTATATACAAGGAATGCTTTCAACAATGCTGTACAATGTATACACCCACACTTGCTCTCATTCAATTCAATTCATTTCATAGGCATGTCACTGACACGTGTCACATGTCGATTAATCATCAAACTCCTACTGGAGTCACTCTCGCACATCGCCTCCAGTGTCTATCAGACGATGGGAGTGTACGTCTGGGATTCATCTCCGTAGCACTAGCAGTCTGCCCAGAAGTGCTAGCGGCGGCAACAGCAGAGTTCGGGTGACATCTGTCGGTACCGCATAGATTGAACTGCCGGATCGGTTGAACGGAAATAAAACGGAAGTGCGTCTTGAACTGCCGGATCGGTTGAACGGAAATAAAACGGGTCCTTCATTGAAATTGTCGCGCTCGCGCGTTGTATTACGGCGCTCGTTGAAATTACGCCCTGTATTACGTTTAACCAAAGACTGACAATATAAAGATTTAACCTACGATCTACCAAAGATTGACAAGATAAACTTAAACTTACAGCATGTTTAACGTCTCTGGTTTTACTTCTGGCAGCAGTTTGATGAGTAAGTATATGTCGTTTATGGCGCAGAAGTGCTGGTAATGTTATCGGAAGACACAGGATAGGCTACTTTTCAATGAATATCTTCGTAGTGCAGCTATATGTTTTTATGCTACCTTTACTAGTAGGACATTGATTAGTAAGAGACACGTTTCCGATCTCGGGAGGAGGTTTAGAATTATTTATCTCAGATGTATCTCAGATGCATGAGAAAGCAGGTCTGTATCGTTATTGCTTGTCGACTATGCATTAAAGTTGGCTCTCTGCTGCTGTGAGCTGGCCTGTGGCGACTCTTAATGATCTTCTAATATAAATGTAGTTGTACAATTGAAGTCTGTCTGTGTTGACGATGTGTAAAACGGCAATTCAATGGTAATTCAACGAAATAGAGCCCGACCGATATGGGTTTTTCTAAAGCCGATGCCGATACCGATATTTAGAGATCAGAATCACCGATGGCCGATATGAGCTGCCGATTTTATGGGCCGATTTTTAGGGCCGATATGCTATCGTTTTGTCCTTAATTGGCATACTAAATTATCATACTAATAAGAGGAAGCACAACACCTATAAACTTAACATGATTTATTGAAAATTGAACATATAAACATATGAAATAAATATAAAATAAATAAATAACAAATAAATAAATACCAACTCTTGGGTCATAAAAATAAACATAAGAAAAAATATGAAATAAAAAAATAAATATCAGTGCTGCAACATAACAAAAATAGTACTACTTGAACCTTGAAAATAGTTAAACTTGAAACTGAAACAGTCAGTCACACTTTGGCATTTAGGCCTCTAGGCCTCATACTTCCAGTTCAAAAAACGCAGGTTGTCATGTAATCATGTCATGTCATGATAATAAAAGGATAGTTCACCCATAGTGCGCACTTCTACAGGGAACCCCTATGCTGACGGACCAGTAAGTGCAACGGTGCAAGTGTGAGTAGTGTTTTGAGTTCGTGAAAAGTTGCCATGTTTGCTACGGAGATTAATGGTTAATGGAGACGAAGCAGTGGGTACCTCACTGTTCGCTATGATGTTGAGAATAAACGGAACTTGATGGTAAAGTACAGTGTGTTGTGTGTCTTTGTAGATGTTATATATTGCTTAACTCACCCCGCGGACGCCGGTGCTGTGTGCTGGTTCAGACAGAGACAAGTGCAATTAGCGTGCAGGTGTGTTAGCAGTGTATGACGGGACATGTAGTGCGTGAGTGGGCCAGCTACCGTGCAAACAAAGACAGAGACACAGACAAAGAAACACCGTGGCGCTAAAAAGTGTCCACACTTTTTACAGGCTTGCTGAAGCGCAATATCTCCGTCTCCCTTTTCGCTACAGCTGTAGTGGCATGAGCACTCTGCTCAACTTCTTAGCCTATCATGAGCAGCGATTTTGTTTTGGCATGCACGAGTCTACCCAACAGAGCTGTATGGGAGACTTTTAAAAAGCCGACTTTGTACAGACATTGCGCATCACGGCTTTAGATTTAGAACATTGAGGACATATTTAGGACACGACTTTAGGACATTGAAATGTAAGAATTGAAGCCTTTCCTGCAGGCTGCTTGTGAAACTCGTGCAGAAAACAGCTGTGCTCGTGCCGTGCTCGTGTGACGTCCGAAGTAGCTGCCCGCAAATGTGCCTGACTGAAAATCGGCGCAACCACATAAGAAGATCGGCCGATGCCGATTGATTAAAAATTAGCAAAAATCGGCCTAATTAATCGGCTGGCCGATCGATCGGTCGGGCTCTACAACGAAACCCCAGGCACATCGTGTGCTTTTTCAATAATTTTCAGACCTAATCTAACTTTATAGCCCTAAACATGTGCACCAGAGACTTTTGTCTATACCTTTTGTCCATAGTGACTTTTAAACCGCATATAATGACAGATAATTATGTGCCTGTGTACCTCCAGGGTTTGCACAAGCCTGGGGCACAGTTTATGTAAATTAGAATAGCCAGTAGTTTATATTAGTTTTATTGTACAGTTTATGTAAATTCTTGTATTGTGTAGTTTTATATTAGTTTTATTGTTAAATTCGTTTTTTATTGTATATATTGCTCCTTTGTTTATGTATGTGTGCACATTATGGTGAAGCTTGACATCTCATTGCACTTGTATAATGACAATAAAGGCTTTCCATTTCTATAATTGTTCATTTCTGTTTGTGTGTTTTGCAGGCCACTGACTGTATACAAGCAGTCCTATGTACTGAAAATCTGGGTGATGATTGCATAAAAGATCATCAGATCACCCCAACCAGCCATTCAGGACTTAAATTGTCGTGGTGTCTGCTGTCTCTGTCTCATTTGGTAACACTCCACTCATTATCACCTGCCATTCTCACTTGTTCTCCCACTATCAAGCTCACCTACTGCCACTTAACCATCAATCAGTCTGCTGTCACTTAACCATCAATCAATCTGCTGTCACTTTACCATCACTGACTGTGCTGCCAATCAGCTGTGATTAAGCCTTGTTAACTCTCTGTGGTCATCATTGGCTGTTTCATGTCACCTGTTGCCTTAGTATGTCTATAAAATCCCCAGTTTTTCAGTGCCTCTCTGTCAGATCGTCTGCAACCAAGACTCTCCTGCTTGCTGGCTTACCGCTTCATCTGACTCCTGGATCTGAACCTGAATTCTGCCTTGTTCTACGACTTGTCTACTGTCCCGGTAACCTGACCCGCCTTCTGTATCTGACTCTCGAATCTGCCTGCCATTGTCTGTACCGTTGCTTGTGCCCCTGCCTTCCCTACTCCTCTGCCCTTCTGTGTGTGCTCCTCAGTGTGAGACGTCTGCCGGCCAGAACACCAACGCCACCCAGGCCGCTGCCACCAGAACACCATCTCCCTGTACCAGACGTGGGCCGGAACCTGTAATCTCTGGACCCCAACACTGACACGAACACTCACTCCCTCTTCCCCCTTAACCCTTCAATAAACTCTTTGAACGTGACGCATCTGGGTCTCTCGTCTGTCTGTGCATGACATAAATAAGTCATATTTCCAAGAGGGCCATCAGCATCATCAAAGACACCACATATCCAGCACACAAACTGTTCTCTGCTACCAGCTGGGAAGCGATACCACAGCATGCGGTGCCGCGCAACAAGACTGGGCATCAGCTTCTTCCCACAAGCAATCAGGCTCATCAACACATTGAAGGAAGATTCCATGAACATTTCAAAAATGCGACCGGCACTTTACTGTCTTGCGCTTTACTTAATGCTCCTACACCTTAACTCCACCTTAACCTTACTTGCGCCTACGCTATACATGCACCTTAAACATGCACCTTAAACACTGCACAGTATCACTGCACATTACAGTACACTATACTACTATATAATACACACACTGCAAAATTCTATTACACATTTCCACTTATATATCTACCTCAATCAGTCACCTACCTACCTAACAATTCTCTTCTGTTGGAAGTCTGTTGTCTGCATATAGAAGGAAGTTGACAATAAAAGTTGTCTTGACTTGAGAAAGGGATATTCAGTCCAGTCAAAACTTTTTTTTCCAATTGCTGACTCATAGAGGCAATGCAGGAAAACAGTATTTGGTGTACTCGGTCACAAATCATATTGCAATATGTGTGTGCAATTAGTGAAAATGTCCAAATTGTGCCCAAAGTCTCAATATTTTCTGTGGCCACCATTATTGTCCAGCACTGCCTTAACTCTCTTGGGCATGGAGTTTACTAGAGCTTGACAGGTGGTCACTGGAATCCTTTTCCACTCCTCCATGACGACATCACGGAGCTGGTGGATATTAGAAACCTTGCGTTCCTTCACCCTCCGTTTGAGGATACCCCACAGATGCTCGATAGGGTTCAGGTCTGGGGACATGCTAGGCCAGTCCATCACCTTCACCCTCAGTTTATTTAGCAAGGCAGTGGTCATCCTGAAGGTGTGCTTGGGGTCGTTATCATGCTGAAAGACCGCCCTGCGGCCCAGTTTCCGAAGGGAGGGGATCATGCTCTGCTTCAATATGTCACAATACATAGTGGAATTCATGGTTCCCTCAATGAAGTGTAACTCCCCGGTGCCTGCAGCACTCATACAACCCCAAACCAGGACGCTTCCTCCACCATGCTTGTCTGTAGGCAGGATGCAGTTGTCTTTGTAGTCCTCCCCTTTTTGCCGCCACACACACTGGACACCATCTGAGCCAAAAAAGTTTATTTTGGTCTCATCAGACCACAGGACATGGTTCCAGTAATCCATGCCCTTAGTCTGCTTGCCTTTAGCAAACTCTTTGCGGGCTGTCTTGTGGGCCATCTTCAGAAGAGGCTTCCTTCTGGGACGATAGCCATGCAGACCAGTATGATGCAAAGGTTTTCGTGCACTTTGCACAGACAGGTTTCTCTGTCTGAAATGGAAGGATGCACAACCCAGAAAGGACGCATCGTGCAGAAATGCGAGTATGACAGCTGACTTGATGGGCATTCAAGAAGGAATTTCCGATGAAGATTTTTTAAGGTATCGTTTAGAAATCTTTTTTGCATTTTCTCTTTCTTTCTGTCACCTAACCATCCTAACCTGGAAGTCCCTGGTTCAGGGTGTGGTTCTGGATCTGGTTCGGGATCTGGTTCTGGACTCTGCTGTGTTGTTTGAACTGCTCTCTGCTTTCTTGCTCTGCGTCTTTGTTGAGCCTTTCTCCAATATTTCCTCTTCTGCCTCTGCTCCCTGTTACTCAGAGTAGCCACTGTGCTGGTTGACCCTGCATCCCTCCTCTTCTTCCATCTCTCCCTGTCTTTTCTCAAATTTGCTGCCTTCTTTACAGGGTCAGCATCTCGCCGTGCCCTGTACAGCCGCTGTCTTTCTGCCGCTGACACCATCTTCATTTACAACATTTTCACGACCTGGAAAGTAATCATAAATCTTACCTTTGCAGAATAAAATACCCAGAACTCTCAATATATTTATAAAATAAAGCAAAATGGCTACAAGTGATTGAAATAGTGCGACTCTGTTAGTCATCGTCAAACTCTGTTATCATTAAAATCTTGGCAGTTGCAACAGAGTTGACGATAACAGAGTTGACGTTTTTCACCATTTTGTGCCTTTACTCCATGTGCTATCTTAAAGGCAGACGACACATGTCATGAATAAAACCACAATTTTATGAAGCTCTATCACATATATTTTTTTTTTAAAAGGAAGGAGAGATTCATTACAACATCACATAAACAGTTTTGACGCATAATTAATCTACTCTTGGTGTATTCCAAACATTTTGCACAAAATAATGAAGAGCAAAAGTTAAACATACCATAGTTCCCTCCAAGGAAGTGAAGAAGAGGAAATGACATCATTTGGTGCAGGTCACATGACTTTATTTGAACGCTGTTGGGTATTTTTATGCAGTTTTATAACAGAGATAACAGAGTTGACAAGACCCCAAGGACAGATAAACTTTATATATTTTTAAATATTAATATTGCCTGCATTATAAAAAAAATGTTCTGTGCAACTAATAATATAAATACTTATAGATTTAGCATAGAAAATCTGCACATTTTCAGCAATTATGTAATGTTTATTTAAGTCGAACATTTGAATCTCTACGCGGGGACAGGCAAAAGTCGATGGTGTGGGAATCATTTAATGAATATTTAACACATTAATTGTGCATAAAATGTACATTAAACATTATTATGGGTGAAAATACAGTTTATTTAATGATAATATTTGAAGCAGATTCTGTTAAGATTTTTTCAGGGGAAAATAACTTAAGAGTTGTTGGTGGGACACCAAATGTACCCGCAATTTCAGAATGACCCATATGTTTACACAATGCTTTTGTGCGTTATAAAAAATTAAATAGTGGCTGTACTCTCTCACAAGACAGTTTGTTGATATTGCAAAGTTTTGTGTTTACATGTCGTAATGGGAACCTATGGGTACAGTAATTCGTGCAGTACTGGTAACCATACTCAGTCACCACATTAACTAAAGGGGGAATTAGTTTACCGCTTTACTTCCAAGTAATCTAATACTTCTGAGGTAGCAAAAGTTCCATGTTACCACTCTTATGATGCTTTGTCCGCCTCTCCATTAATTTTACTACAGTGGGAGCATAATTGACATAGACCAGTCTTGGTCTACACAGGCAGAAATATCCAAGTAATGTTTCAGAACTGATTGGATCAATAGAGTTCAAATAAACCCATCTGGAACTTTGTGTGTGCTGAACAATACTAAACCACTACACACACATTTGACTATTATTACCAGTGGCGTGCACAGACATTTTGGGGGGCAGGTGCTCAGAGGGGGAAGGGGGGGCACTTTTTGCGCAGATTGAATGTCTGGACTTGATGGCCGCCATTTAACCAACACTTAATGCCCTTGTACAGTTAAAGTATTAATAGGATTCATGGTAACTCCGTGCCTTCTTTCTTAATCATTAATTCCAGACCAACCGCTTTATATAGCCTGCAACAGACATCACCACCTCAGTGACGATGACGCTGTATGACTGACACGTGCTATGCACAACAATAGGCTATTTGCAGGTTGGGAGGGCAAACAACACGGTCTCACTTAATCTGTGAATCAGCGACAGTCTAATAATAATTATAGTTGTAGTTGCTGCTGCATTAGGCCTACCTGGCTGAGCTGGCTCGTGTGGGACACGAGAGGAGAAACGCCGTTCCTGCTACGACTGACAGCTTCCAGTCACTCAGCTGCTATGCTGTTTCAGTTGGCCCCACTTATTGGTCACGCGCTGTACCAAAAGACCACTTCAAAATTGCCCTCACTAAATTGTTAATACTACTACTACTACTACTAATAATAATAATAATAATAATACAAATATTAAAAAAAAAAAAACGTAGTTTCAAAAGGGCACTTTCATTGATGAGGGGCAAAGGGGCAGGTGCTTCAGCACCACCTAGCGTCTATTTGTGCACGCCAGTGATTATTACTAAACATCAGTCACCTCTGCCAAGGAGGTTGTTTTTGAAGGTGTTGGTTTGTTTGTCTGTTTGTTATCAACTTTAAGCAAAAGGTTTTCAATGGATTTTCATGAAATGTTTTGGGGAAATTTGGAAACGGGCCAATGAAAGGTCTGCACTCTCTGAGTGCTTCCTAGTTTATGGTTGAAAAGACCAGGGAGTATCAGAGCAATTAGCTCTATCGCTTGAAAGCAAGCAGCAAGCAACTATGACAAGAAACCCAAGGTAGGCTTGAAAACAATACCTTATTTATACAGTGGGAAATTAGTAAATGGAAACTAGTAAAACGTGTGTTGTCAAATTAGTTTTGTTAGAATACAGTAATTCTGTAACGTTTGTTTTGCTGTAGCTTATTCTCCTATACAGTTTAATGACTTAAGAAGGTGTAGAAAAGCCTTTCCTATGGTTAAGTGGAGTGATTCTGAGGAAGAGTTTGTTGTGGTTACAACAATGGAGGCTTGTTCTTTATGGGAAACCTACATGTTAAGCATTGTGATCATCTGTCTCTGTTGTATTGTTGTTTTTTTTTTACTATTTTCAAAGCATCATGTTACTTTCTGCTGTACAATGCTGTTCAAATGACGCCATTCACAAGGGTGTAGTACCACACTGTCTTCAAACAGTACTTTAAAGCAGGAAGAGGTAACTACAACGTTAAAAGGCTTAATTAACCTCTATTGCTGCAGAACAGCTTTAGGTTGTTAAGCGTTTTCTTGTTTTCTGAAAAAGGCCTTTTTGCATCATCTTTACAACTTACCTTTGTACCATTTGAAGCTATTCATCAGACATGATGTAGGAGCATATGCAGGCCTTACTGTTTCTTTGACACACTTAAAGCAGCACTACCACCAAGTTTTTTGAGCTAATTAATCATATTCACAAGTATGCTTAAATGATTACCAGACAAATTAAGACTTTCTACGCCTGCAAAATCTGTGTGTCTGTCCCAACGGCACCCTCAGACACACAAAGCCTGAGATCCTGTGCATCGCGAGAGTCAGGATTACGTTAAATTCTGAAGAAATTCTGACTTACCTCGGAGGACATGACTACTTTTGTATTCGCTGGTTACCCTGATCAGTTCAGTTGAAAACAAATGCACAGGGTGAGAGAATCCTGTAAGAGCATGGACCGAATCATCACACTCAGAAGTCCCTGTTTCATACTTAATAACACAATTATAAAAGATGGACAAGCATCTTACACAACATTGTTTCTTTTTTTATTACCACATTCAGCAATCACCAATATGTCAAACCTCACAGTAGGTGAGAGACTGATGAAAAACTGGCTACCTATTGTAAATTCTGTCAGCTTTTAAAAAAAAAAAAAACCACACACACACACACATAATATGAGAGAGAGAGAGAGAGAGAGAGATTTCATTTGAATATAATCCCTTAGTACAATTAAGGAAATGCATTAGGATGACAAAAAAGAAAGAAAACTAATAACTGATAAGTGTCCTGCTACTTATTTACAATTGTACACCATACAGAAAGTGTCATTTAGGTACAATGATTAGGGTCTGGGTTGCTGGTCACTCTGAGCCTTCAGCTTGCGCTCCCACAGCTTCTGGTGATCAGAGAAACCTTGTTTCCCTTTGTTAAAAGAATTGGGTCCTGCTGATGTTGGAGTCTCCCTGTAGAAAAACATAGTTTGCTATAAGACATCATAAAGAGACTTAAGAGGCTGATTTGGTCATGTGAAATTAACCTGTGCCTACTGCAGCACCTGCCTTAGTGTTACGCTATATCAGTAAAACAAGCTTGAATTGTCTCTCGTCTGTCTGTCACACTGTGCAATGTAGCCATTCCCCCCCTCTCACAACAAGGGTGCATCGGTGCCCTGTGGTTCCCGAGTTAAATTTGACTTTTGACCAGTGGTGGCGATAGAGAGTTTGAAGTAAATTGTTCTGTATGGACAGAACAGGGTCCTGAGTCATTATACCAAGTTTGATTATAATACATCAAAGCATTAATGAGATATGCCTTTTGACTACTGGTGGCAATAGAGAGTTTGAAGTAAATGGTTCTGCGTGGTCAGAACAGGGTCCTGAGTCTTTATACCAAGTTTAGTTACGATAAGTAAAAGCATTGCTTAGATATGACTTTTGACCATTGGTGGCATTTAAAATTGGTAGCATTTAAAATAGATGATTCTCAGTGGTCATAACAGGGTCCCAAGTCCATGTACCAAGTTTGGTTATAATACATCAAAGCATTAATGAGATGACATCTGACCACTGGTTGTGCTAGCGAGTTTGAAGTAAACGGTTCTGTGTGGTCAGAACAAGGTCCTGAGTCAATACCAAGTCTGGTTATGATACATTGAAGCACTGCTGAGATATGACCTCACTTCCTATTCATCAGGCTTCGCCGCCAATTTCGATTGGCTGTCACGGGCAAATGATGGCAAAAATAAAAAATCCACCAACTAACTTGACGGCTGAAAAATTGAACATGATGCCACTCATTGACACCAGTTTCTGAAAATTGGATGTACAAAAATGCACCTCCAACTTTGACCAGTTCGTGGCACTACAGAACCACGAAATATCATCAGAAATGACAACTTGTGGTTTGTCTGTAACTATCTGTTTGTTTTACGCAGGTTTGCAGGTTGGGATGTCTACATACAATGGTTTTGAAGGCATCTCCACTGACCTGGCCCAGCCAAGGATGGGCCTCTTCCTACTCATGTCTGTATTTTTAAAGTTGTTTGCGTGTTTGAGGACGTGGTGGAGTCATGGGTGCTGGTGGACATTTTTTTTTTCCAAATGTTTTTTTTTTTTTAATCAGGGCCGGTGTACGTTGTCTGTCTCTAGGCAACCATGACAGCACATGCAGGCAGCCAGGCACAGACACACAGAGCATGATGACAGACAGAATGGAGGGTGCTTAGTTGGAACACAAACACATAGGAGGGAGAGGACCAGAATGCACAACTCTGTGCGTAACAGTTAGATTTAGTGTTGATATGCATGTGACAGACGTAAAAACAAAACAAATCAAAATTTAACTGCCAAATAAAGGATGATTCCATATTATATGGGAGGGGTGGCAACCCTATGGCCAGCACGATCTCCAGACAAGCTAGTTTGGGATGAACTGGACAGAAGAGTGAAAGCCAAGCAAGATACAAGTGCCACATATTTATGGGAACTTCGGCAACAGACTTGGGAAGAACTTTCTGAAGAATATTTGATTTCTCTTGTAGAAAGAATGCCAGGAGTATGCTTAGCTGGCTACTTTGATGAGTCAAAAAAGTGAGTACACCCCTACGTGAAAATGTCCAAATTTTGCCCAATTAGCCATTTTTCCTCCCTGGTGTCATGTGATCCATTAGTGGTACAAGGTCTCAGGTGTAAATGGGTAGAAGTTGTGTTAAATTTGGTATTATCACTCTCACACTCTCTCATACTGGTCATTGGAAGTTCAACATGGCACCTCATGGAGAAGAACTCTCTGATGATTTAAAAAAGAAAATTGTTGCTTTACATGAAGATGGCCTAGGTTATAAGAAGATTGCCAACGCCCTAAAACTGAGCTGCAGCACAGTGGCCAAGACCATACAGCGCTTCAAGAGGACAGGCTCTACTAAGAACGAGCTTCGCCATGGTCCACCAAAGAAGTTGAGTGCATGTGCTCAGCATTATATCCGGAGGCTGTGTCTTCAAAATAAGCGTAGGAGTGCTGCCAGCATTGCTGCAGAGGTTGAAGGGGTAGGGGGACCCCCTGTCAGTGCGCAGACCATACGCTGCACACTGCATCAAACTGGTCTGCATGGCTGTCGTCCAAGAAGGAAGCATCTTCTGAATATGATGCGCAAGACAGCCCGCAAACAGTTTGCTGAAGACAAACAGACTAAGGGCATGGATTACTGGAACCATGTGCTGTGGTCTGATGAGACCAAAATAAACTTATTTGGCTCAAATGGTGTCAGGTGTGTGTGGCGGCAACTAGGTGAGGATTACAAAGACAACTGTGTCCTGCTTACAGTCAAGCATGGTGGAGGAAGTGTCATGGTTTGGGGCTGTATGAGTGCTGCTGGCACTGGCGACCTACACTTCATTAAGGGAACCAAGAATGCCAATATGTACTGTGACATACTGAAGCAGAGCATGATGCCCCCCCCCTTTGAAACTGGACCGCAGGGCGGTATTTCAACATCGTAATGACCCCAAGCACACCTCCAAGATGACCACACCTTGGGTGAGGGTGAAGGTGAAGGTGATGAACTGGCCTAGCATGTCCCCAGACCTGAACCAGTTCAGCATCTGTGGGGCATCCTCAAATGGAAATGGAGGAGCTCAAGGTCTCAAGCTCAAGGTCAGCTCTGTCATGTCGTCATGTAGGAGTGGAAGAGGATTCCACTGACAACTTGCCCAAGAGAGTTAGGGCAGTGCTGGAAAATAATGGTGGCCACACAAAATATTGACACTTTGGGCACAATTTGGACATTTTCACTTAGGGGTGTACTCACTTTTGTTGCCAGTGGTTTAGACATTAATGGTTGTATGTTGAGTTATTTTGAGGGAACAGCAAATTTGCACTTATGTAAGCTGTACACTGCCTACTTTACGTTGTAGAAAAGTATTATATCTTTAGACTTCTCCCTTGGAAAGATAAAATAAAAAAAGTAAAAAAATGTTAGGGGTGTACTCACTTTTGTAAGCAACTGATCCTATCAAACTGTTTTATAAGCTCCAAGTCATGGATATTAAAACAGCCTTATGCCACTGGACATTTTTAAGGAACAGAGTTAAAAACTGCCAGTCAACAACACAATGTCATGCCATTTGACCCTTAACACTGGAGTGCCACAAAGTTGTTTCGTATCTCCTCTGCTATTTTCCATTTATACTAATGACTTGAGATCTTACCACCACTCAGTCAAGCCTTTTAAATATACAAATGAAACCACCATCACTGGCCTAATTAATGACAATGACGAGTCTCAATACTGTAAAGTGGCAAATTGGGCTGTACATTGGTAGATATTGGCAGACTGGTGCACCAACAACTAGACTGCATTCCCGCAGAAAATGCAAAAAGTGTGCTTGCATTTTAGCATAGTTAACATTGCTAACAATGTTAGCATAACTGCTAAATAGCTTCAGCTAATATAGCTACACAACACTGTAAGCACAGTTAATTACTTCACATTTTTAGCATAGTTAGCATAACTGGTAACAAATACTAGCTGAGTTAACTAAGTAACACTGTTAACTCAGTTGACTACTTAGCATTTTAGCATAGTTAGCATTGCTAACATTGTTAGCATAACGGCTAAATAGCTACAGCTAATATAGCTACACAACACTGTTAGCACAGTTAATTACTTCACATTTTAGCATAGTTAACATAATTAGCATCGTTAACATTATTAGCATTGTTAGCATAACTGTTAACAAGTACAAGCTGAGTCAACCAAGTAACACTTTTAACCCAGTTAATTATTTTGCATTTTAGCATAGTTAGCATTGCTACCATTTTTTATCATAACAGCTAACAAACGTTTGCTAAGTTAACAGAGTTAGCCTCAAACAGTTTAAGTAGTTGCCACATGAATTTTACACAGGTCACAGTCAGATCCCAGACCTCTCTTACAAACTTTAAATGAAGTTTATAGGTTGAGTGGTTAAGTTTTAATAATTAAAAAATGAAGTGGAGGTTAGAGTGAGGGCAGAGCTCACTCTGGCTGCTAGAATAGAGCAGTGTACTGTGACATCATCAGCCTGAACATTCCGCCATTCATTTTCAATGGCAGAAAAGTTGCAGAAAAACGACAATAACGGACGAACGACAAGAGGTACGGTATACAGAATTGTAGGCGGTCTTGTCCAAACCGGGCCGGTCGTTTTAGAGTTGGAACGGTGTCTCTATCTCGAAAGCCTGAGGACTAGTAACGTCTTCAAGATCTGGTCTAGGAGAATAATAAACGGGGAGATAACAATAAGTGTGCTTTTTGCAAGCACACTTAACTAGACTGCATTCCCGCTGAAAATGCAAAAAGTGTGCTTGCATTTTAGCATAGTTAGCACTGCTAGCAATGTTAGCATAACTGATAAATAGCTTCAGCTAATATAGCTACACAACACTGTAAGCACAGTTAATTACTTCACATTTTTAACATAGTTAGCATAATAAGCATTGTTACCAAAAATTAACATTGTTAGCATAACTGCTACCAAATACTAGCTGAGTTAACTAAGTAACACTGTTAACCCAGTTAATTACTTTGCATTTTAGCATAGTTAGTATTGCTCACAGAGCTCACAGTGGAGTTGCAGAAAAACGACAATAACGGACGAACGACAAGAGGTACAGTATACCGAAAGGTAGGCGGTCATGTCCAAACCGGGCCGGTCGTTTTACAGTTGGAATGGTGTCTCTATCTCGAAAGCCTGAGGAGTAATAATGTCTGCAAAATCTGGTATAGGAGAATAATAATAAACGGGGAGATAACAATAAGTGTGCTCTGCTAGCACACTTAATAATAAACGGTGGGATAACAATAAGTGTGCTCTGCAAGCACACTTAATAATAAACGGGGAGATAACAATAAGTGTGCTCTGCAAGCACACTTAATAAAAACATAATTTAAAACATAAAAAAGGAAACAGTGGTGGACCTGAGAAGGAAGCCTAACATCAGTGGCTCTATTAATGTAGTTGATTATATCTTTTGCAGACTCCTTTAAATTTCTTGATTCTTACATCAGCAACACTCTGAAATGGGAACTTAACAGCACTCGCATCATCAAAAAAGTTTAACAAACACTGTATGTCTAGGCAACTAAAGATGTTGTATGTCCGTAGATATCTGTTGGTGCATTTTTATTTTAAGCCATTATAGAGTGTCATCACCTCTGGTATGGAAGTGCAGATAGTCGCACAATGAAAAAAAACTGTGACCAAGGCCTCAGAAATCATTGGCTGTGACCTTACTCCAGTCTATTCCTTATACTCTGAACGCAGCTTAAACCGAGCCTTTAAAATATTCAAAGACATTGTGTGTTTGTGTAGTGGTTAGGAGTAATTTGTGGAGCCAACATATGGACTTTTGAAGAATTTTAAGCTACGTTTAAACATTGACATGTAGCAATGAAACGGTCTATCTCAAGATAAATCTCAAGTTTGTCAGCATTGTCTGTAGATGACATATACCAAATTTAGTGAGATTCACATGAACGGCCTATGACGAGTTTATTTGCTTTCACGATGTTAAAATTTGACAGAAATTATTTTTGTTGGAAGATTTCAAGACAATATTGGTTGTAAACATTAGCGTTTTTTAAATAATAATTTGGCAATCGTTGTCTTGGCCGAAAAAAAAAAAAAAAAACATCTCCCCCTTTGGCAAAATGTCATAAAATTGGGTGCACATGAAAAAAAAGTTCTTGAGTTATTCAGCAAAAACTTTTGGGTGCCTCCACCTCTTTGGACACTGGCACAGCGGGGAGGTGGCCCTTGGGATCCAAAAGCTTCTGGTCGCTTAAAACATTCTAGAGCAGGGGTGTCCAAACTTTTTGTAAAGGGGGGCAGATTTGATGTGGTAGAATGTGTGGGGGGCCAACCTATATTTAAACAAATTTTAGCAAGCCATTCTGTGTTTCACATTTACTTTTTTTATTTTAATTTCAACAATTTTAAGCATGTCTTTTGGTACATTTGAAACATGCATATCACATGCAATTAAATAACTTTTTTAAACAGAAATAATTGTCCTTTTGAGTGCAAATTACACTTGAAACATGAAATATATCACCATGGCAGTTCAATGTTCACAGAACTTTTGAATAAAATAAGAGAGAAATGAGCAAGCAATTGTCATATCCACAAGTGCAGGGCTCATTTGAAATATGACATATCAGTAAATATAAATGTTCACTGAACTTTTAAAAGTTTATTCTGGAGTGAAAACTGCCGACTTGTCTGAATTTCTGACTGATTTTAATCTTAACAAAACAAAATTAATTCAGAGGCTTATTGTAAATGACAAATGACTTGCCTGCATTACTGTGACCAGTGATACCGAGATTTGGACTGCAGCACAAAGGCCAGGTCTGGCTAAAAGGCAGTGGTATTGATGTGCAAGACGTCTCGCAGGTGAGAGTCCGTTATTTATGTTCATAACCAAGAATGTCTTCTCACACAAATACGTCGACCCAAACAAGCTCAGCATTTTCTTAGCAAACGCGTGAATCTCTCGAAACCTGTCCTCATCCAGCTGTCTGTAAAAGTTGGCGAGAGAAAGCTGCTGGTGGTGATTGCGGCTCTCAGCATCACACTGCAGCTCGATGAGCTCCAGCTGAAAATGGAACATCATCTGTGTCCACGGAGAAAGGTGAGGAAAAAAGCGATCTCCTTCTCGATAGCTGCAAAATCCCGAAAACGTTGCCTGAACTCTTCGGCCAGAGATGATGCGTACCTCCTCGTTTGTGCACTGACATTGCTCTGTGGGAATCTGGTCATGATTTCTTGCAGCGCTGAAAAATGTGCAGTATTGGGTTTGGTTTGCGACAGTTGTCTTTCAAACAGTTGCAGCTTGGTTCCAAAGGCTTTGATGTGTGAATATAGTTGGCTTATGATTACGTCTGGTCCCTCGAGACTGGTGTTGAGGACATTAAGGTGCTTTGTAATATCAACTAGAAAACCAAAATCAGCCAGCCACATAGGGTCACTTAGTTCTTGCATAGCTTGTCCCTTTTCAGCCAAAAACTCACCGATATGCTGCCTAAGAGAGTGGAAGCTCAACAGTGCAGAACCCCACGTCAGTGTAATAGACATCATCTCCATATTCCACACGAATCTCGCTTAGAAACTGTTGAAACTGACGGTGGCATAGTGCTCTGGAGCGGATATAGTTAATGGCCTTTATCACCGGTTTTATAACATGTTCGTATTGGAGATGTTTGACACAGAACTTTTTGATGAATAATGCAATGGAGTTTTACATCTTCTTCACTTACTTTGTTACTTATTAGTGTTGCTAATCCACTTGTTCGCCAGTCAAGTGCGTGACGTTTGCTTAAGAGGCGAGAGTTACAAAAACTTCAGACCAACATGGCGGACACTTGTGAAACCTCTAATGTTAAAGTGTTTGTATGATTTAAAGGGGTCCTTCCGTCAAAAACCACTTTTAGTAGCTCTATTTACAATGTGGTGGGTCACAACAAGCAGTATATGCACGCAGCATTCCAAGACCTGAAATTTACTGGTCATTGAAGGGTCGAGCTAACCAAAACAAGCCGATCAGAGCATGCTAAACCTGTCTACGTCACTAGGTCGTAAGCCCCGCCCAGAGCCATGTATGGCAAGCCCACATCCCAAAGGATTGGTGGACAGAAGTTAGGTGAGCAAAAGACAGCGAATTTGCCCAATCAGAAGTGCCTTATTGACACGTCATGGATATTCACGAGGCACACCAGAAAAGCTAGTCATTCAACCACTAGACTTGTTATAGCTTACAGAAAACAGCGTCAAACAAGAGATCTAGGACATAATTTTTCACAGAAATGACGCACAATGCATTCAACCATAAATAAATATAACGATGGAAGTTCCCCTTTAAAGTCTCGGAGTGAGTAAAGTGTTAATGGATTTGAGGTATATTTAATAGTTACAGATCTGTATCCATTAGAAATCCGCCATTAGTAAAAAAAGTATTTTCGTTTAATAACTTTTGAACTAATAATGATAGCAACTTTATTCGAAGTACTAAGGGTATGTTGTCTAGGTCAAGGAATCAGATTACATAGGTTAAATCATTATGTGATGAATATTTTAGGGTGCAACAGCATTGGTGGAATCTCCCTGCCTTGGCCTAGGTAGAATGATGAGAATGATGTTATGACCAATTACATCAGCGTGTGGTGTGTTTAGTGCATGACGTTTGCTTAAGAGGCGGGAGTTACAAAAAATTTAGACCAACATGGCGGACACTTGTGGAACCTCTAATGTTAAAGTGTTTGTATGATTTTAAGTCTCTGAGTGACCAAAAGTGATGCTGCCGTAACTGATTGTTATTTAAATGTAACACAAACTGACTTAAGACATGCAGAGTACTCTAGATCAGTGGTCCCCAACCTTTTTATCACCGCGGACCGGTGAACGCGCTTGACAATTTTACTGCGGCCCGGGGGGGGGGGGTCGTTCTCAGAGCGCGCTGACTCGTGACTGGTCGCTATTTTAACGTTTACTTTAAATATACCTTCAAAATAAGATACAGATGCGCCAGATACATTTATAAATAAAATTTTATTTTCATTCCTTCAACATTCAACAATATTTCAACATTCCGACGTTCAAACATAACGTCAAATCAATGGGACCCCTGCGCTTGTTTCTCTGCAATGAGACGGCCCCATCTGGGAGTGATAGAAGACATTGACAACCGAAGTGTGTTGCTTGTTATGCCTAGTCTACTCCGTTGTTTTGTTTTTGTTGCCGTCACTGCAGAAAACCCCACTTCACAAAGATAGGATGTCGGAAATGGCAACAGGGTTTTCACTGCTGTGGCGGCGATCTCAGGGTATTCTGCCATGACTTTAATCCAGAACACCGGCAGAGTTGATGTCTCAAACAGTCTTTTAAGGCCGCCGTCATTTGTGATCTCCAACAGTTGGTCTTCTTCTTGCACAGACATGCAGAGTTCAGCTGGCTTGTTGACGAATGGGTCACGGATCCATTCCTTGCCAGTTCGTGGGTCTTTTGCGGTTGGGAATGTCGCACAGGTACGCCAGTTTTGTGACCCAATCCTCGTCACTGAAATGCGCTGCCAGCGGTGACTCCTTTTCTGAGAGAAATCTTTGCAGCGGCTCTCGTAATTCAAACACTCTGACCAGCGATTCCCCTCGGGATAACCATCTTATTTCGGTGTATAGGTGCTCCGCATCCATCTCCTCACAAAGCTGCTCAAACAGGCGCGAGTTAAGGGCTTGTGCTTTGACGTTGTTAATAACTTTAACAACATCATTCAATCGTCAATTTGGAATAGTTTTCCACCAACTGATATGGTAATGGTAGAGCTTTTGTTTAGCGGGTTGAGTCGAAGCGTCTGTTTTTTTGTCTCATGACGAAACGTTCCATATTGATTATTCCTTGCGCGGCCCGGTAGCAATTGCTCCGCGGCCCGGTACCGGTCCGCGGCCCGGTGGTTGGGGACCACTGCTCTAGATTACCATTTAATCACTCAAAGTTTTAAGATAGTGTGACCAGACGTCCTCTTTTCCCCGGACATGTCCTACTTTTGGGACCTAAAAAAATGTCCGGGGGGATTTTCAAAATCGTCCGGAATTTCGTGCGTCTGTCTCAAAACACAATGCATTGCCAATAGAATTCCACTCCGTTCCGTTTTACTGCATTCCAGGTTTCTGTGTATCGTTCTCAAATTAGTCACGCCCTTCTCAACTTCAGTCACTTTGCTTTAGTCTTGCTAGTGTGTTCACAAGCGAAACGGAAGCAGTCAGAGCAGCACATGTGCGTCCGCTGCTACAATGCCTAAACGCAAGTGCTCTTTCACGGATTCCCCTGTTTTCGCCAAGGTCGTGATCCGTATGAGGCCGAGTGTTTGACGTGCAAGACAGGCACTTACGTGTCTGTGGCTAATAAAGGTGCCAATGACCTGCAGGCACTAGTGGCGGGCAGAGCGAGGCTTCGTGAAACACTGAAACAGTTGAAACAATTGTGCCATGATGATTCAAGGCTCCGAAACAATCTGAAACCTGTCTCTACAGCGCCATCTAGTGGTCATATCTACGCGATAATCTAGGAAGAAAACTGCATACAATGAACATAGATTTGTGGTGGCGCACTTTGTAGCCCACTGAATTACTACATCGGTGTGCAGGATTCGATTCCTGGCCGAAGTGTGAATGAGTATCTGTAATTGGGACCATACATATGGGTGAAGGACTATTGAATTGCATGTTAATGAAGATTAAAGATAATAATGACATTGAATATTTTCTAATCCAGGCACACGTAAATTCTGCAAAGCACACAAAAGTAGCGAGGGGCGAGAGCTCATCTTCTAGAGTCACAGATTTCTTCGTTATCAAACCCGAGAGTGTAGCCGTCACTGCTGCAGAAGGCACCTTTGCTTTTCACACAGTGAAGCACCACGAAAGTCTTGCTGTGAGAGAGGAGAGCCATTTTCCCCTCCTTATTACGCCTGATTCCAAACATTGTATTGCAGTTATCTCCAGTAGGCCTAAATGCAATGCCCTTCTTTTGCAGTGTGTCTTTAACAGAGCGATGGTACAAAAAAGGTGTCCTCTTTTTCAACTACCCAAATCTGGTCACCCTATTTAAGATAGCAAAGTTAGCTTACGACTAGCTAACTATTAGCAAGCTGGCTAACAAATACGGTCACAAGCTTGCACTAGTACACTTCTTGCATTTGTAGAGTGATATTACAACACTTAAATATCATCTAGGCAACACAACGATAATATTTAGCCCATGTAGCCCCTGCAATATGCAATTTTGAATCAGTTGCTGCTGTTAGATGTAGGCTAGCTTGCGGGACAACTTATGTTGGCCAGCCAGGCTGCCACGGTAGACTGGCCGGTGACGTGATCACTCACATCGAATAAGATCCATAGGCGGGACAGCTCGATAACCTGCTTGAAATATTGGCGACCACACCCCCAGGCGAAATTCGCCTGCCATTTCGCCCTGTCGGGTCAAAACGAGGCGTGAAAGTTTTGAAGTGAAGTGGTAAGAATGGAAAGGCTCGTCTGTTTGGTTCACCGTGTGACGTCACCTCCACGTGGTCATAAGAGCACAAATCACAAACGAGTTTCTATTAAGAACTTCCCTTACTACTCCAATCAAACGTAGTGGCAGCAGCATGTAAAACACATACTGACTGTACTCGTTCGATACAGCACTGTATCGAACCGAGCGTCTGTTTTTCCAGCGGTTCGGTACGAATACACATACCGTTACAGGCCTTCTCGTTTGGTAATGTCACTTGACATTGAACTCTTTAAAAACAGCCACTGTCTCTTTGTAAATGAGGCAGACACAGTTGTTGGGTATTTCAGTTAGAATAAAGTCCAACTTCCACAAACCCCAACGTATGATCCGGATCATGACAGTATTCCGGATCTGGTGATCCAGAATGTAATTAATTGAGGGGGCTCACAGAAAATGGGCCACTGTCAAGTAACGAATCATGCTAGAGACATGTAAACAACACCAAATTGTAGCTAAGAGATAAGATTCAGTAAAGTGTTAACGGATTTGAGGTATATTTAATAGTTACGGATCTGTATCCAGAAGAAATCTGCCATTAGTGAAAAAGTATTTTCGCTTAATAACTTTTGAACTAATAATGATAGCAATTTTATTCGAAGTACTAAGGGTATGTTGTCTAGGTCAAGGAATCAGATTATATCGGTTAAATCATTATGTGTGAATAGTGAATATTTTAGGGTGTAACAGCATTGGTGGAATCTCCCTGCCTTGGCCTAGGTCTGCACTCTCGGAGTTCTTTTCTAGTTCCCAGTTCATTCTTGTCATTTCCGAAAATTCACATTAATTCCCATGGAAAGTTTACAACTTTGAAAATTCCTGTAATTTTGCAACCCTATGGACAACCCATGCACACTGGACAAATATGACTTCAAATATGAATAGTCTTTTTAAAGTGTCAGGAGACAGCTGGTTTACTTTTGGGCATTCATATAGTAATGAACATGCCCATCAAGCACCTTTTTAAAATGGGAAGATTAATGCCCATTTAAAGTGTGTCCAGGTGAGGATGTCATTTTCAAATAACTTAATTTGCACTTACAAGTTAAATGGAAACCTGATTACTGATAAGACAGTCAAATAAAATTGCTAAACGAGTTTTAAAAATTGAGCGCCTGCAACTAATGTTAGCCAAGTCATAAACAATGTTTGTGAATAATGAGTGCGTTACAAATAGCATTTCGTTCAGTTGGCTCAGGCCTTAACTTAATGAAAAAGTTGTTGATCGTTCTTTTCATTTTGTCTCCTTATCCACACTACAACCACTGTTTGTCTGACTGCAGCGCACACATTTTTAAATGTACACACGTACAGGAATATCTGAACCACGGCCAGTCAGAGGGTCCCGCCCTTCACTATCTCTGAAACTATGATATGGGCCTAACCATAGACTGGGCCTAATGTGTGTCTGTTGTTAAACCGCAGGCAGACTTTCTGTCTTGCATATTCTTTTTTTTTTTTTTTTTTTGAATTGAATGCCTCAATTTTTTTTTGGTCGCACCATTGATTAATTATCGCATTTTTTGAGTAGCTATGGCCCAATATTAAGATTAATCTATTAATACAGTAGATTTGAACTCAGGTCATTTTTTGGGTATCTTAGGGGTGTTTCTGTAGGATTGTAGGATTAGGTGCAGCTTTGTAAAGCCTAGGGGTTTGGGGAGGGGTGGAGTGGGGGTAAACGGTTAAGGGTTCCCCAAATGAGCTTACTTAATGCGTAATGAGAAATGGCACTTTGGCAAACCATGAAAAGGATGAATGTGTAACCCAACCTGCCAATGTTCTTCATCCTCATTTTGGCCTCTGGGGGCATCTCCTCTGGTTCACTCTGTGGTGGGTCAAATTTTCAGCAGTGTTGCAAATAATCGAGTGAGTCATTATGGTTTCACTACTGCCAGGACTTCAAAACTGACAAAAATGATCAAACAACTCACATCGTCATCCTCATTGAACACAGCAGCAAGGGCAGGTTTTTTTGCTGGCAGTGATGGCACCGTCTCTTTTACTTTCTGGGTCAGTGACATGAGGGGGGAAAAAGACAAGAAAAAAAATACAAAACACTGCATAGCCAAACAGAAACATTAGGAGAGAAGGTCACGCAATGTGTATAAACCCTACATGGCACTACATTTTCAACTTCATTCACATGTGCAATGGTGGTGTCTGCACTGCACTGTACATACTACACATGATAATGTCTGAAAAAAGCTATGATCTCAAAGGTCATCAGGAATTGAAGTAAACAGATTCACTTACATTAGTTCCTAATTTGATTGAGATTGGAGTAGGTTTTTTCAGAGGTTGGCCAAATCCAGCCTTTGCTACTTTAGGGGGTGTCGGCTGCTCCACAGAGTCGTCCTGGGCCAACCGCTTCCCAGATAACCCTTCTACTCCCACAACCATGCTGGAAGAGACAGTCTTAGTTTTCACATTGCCTCCCTTCCCCGGTCCTGCTGGAGGCAACACAACTTTCCGAGGTGAGTAACTGTTGCCTAGTTATACAGTGAATAACAAAGTAGATGAAGAATCCCAGGAGGTTTTCCTTCAAGAATGCCTGCATCTCAGTAATTTGAGGGGTTCATATGGCTTCATTCTAGCAAAACGAAGCCATGGAATTCTGTAGGAGATTTTGGAAACCCAAAAGAATTCTGAAACTGATACTATTGTTTTTTAGTAAACCTTAATATTATATCATGGCTTAGTTGATTTTTTCAGTTGTGATGATTGATCAGTTACACTTTTATATCAATTCTTGAATTTTGTTGTGACAGCTTAACCAAATGATGAAAGGAACTAGTACACAGAATAGCAACAGGGACCAGAATTTAAATGTTAGTATCATTCTGCTGCATTTGGACTCAAAGGATTGGGAAATTTCCAGTAACTTTCACCACTCAGCATGCCAGTCATTTCAAACAAGCCCTGTGTCTGTCTGCATACAACAAGAAGTGATGGTCACAGCAGGGGTGGGCATTAAAATGTGACAGTGCAATAGATCACAAATCTTCTTCCTGCAACAACGTGCTCGCACGTTCCTGATCTCCATAGCAGATGACATAGACGTCATGTGTTGTGTGTGGGGTACAGGGAGGGGGCAGGGGAGTTGTAGTGGGGTGCACTGAGAGTTCAGTAGAGGGACGTTGGACAATGCACCTGCACAGACATCAGTGAACTTTTAACAAACCAGGGGAAAGTTGAGGTGTTAGCTAGCTCTTTGCAGTTGTGTGAAAGCACATATGAATCAGCGCGTTCAACCTGTTCAAGACCTGTAGAGAAATCAAACATTTCAGTGGCTTGTCTATACAAAATAATTGATTGTTGCATGGTGTTGGGTCAAATCTGCAATTGTACAATTCTACTAATATACATATATTTATATTACACTCCCCCAGCATCTTGTCTTGGACTTACAATGGACATACATACAATGGACTTGCGCTAATAGTGAAACAATGTGGCTGTTGCATTTTTGGCATGACAAAAAACAGACTACCCATCTTCAATTATAGTTCGTTTAATCTATATTTAAAAACACCGTTAATGATAACAGACTATCACCAATGACACTGTAAAATATTTTCACCGGGTATCGAACCCAAAACGTCCACATGGAGAAAAAATGAATCACGAATACCAAATGAGAGCAAGTGCTCAACTGCTCTGCAGGAACCTTGCTCCTGTGATGACCTAATAGCCTGGCTAACGCGACTTATCAATGCTCTGCGAACATTGGTCTGGCCAAGCTGTGTTGTAAACCCATTTCTCAGAGGGCGGTCTTAACCCGCCTCTTTCAAATGCCTCTGTTTGCTACTGGACGAAGATTCAACCAATCACACTACTCTGTCCTCTGACGTATGCGAAATGACCACAACGACAGGGTTCTTGCAAAGCCCCATTGACTTGGCTACCAGCAGGGCTAAGTGACAAATTAAACTTTTACCGAAGCCGGTAGCATTGCGAAAACGTCCTTTCCTGCAATAAATGATTCAAGGGCTAACCTTTGTTCTATTTCCAGAGATAACTTCCCTTTGAATTCTTCCAAAACAGCAGCTACAGCTGCACTAAATCTTGCCGTTGCTCCACGTTCGCCATGTTGACAGTGACTGAGGTAGATTTCAGGTCGCTGAACTACCGCGTCATTACCTTTTTGAAATGCTAGATTTTCATTGGTCCCAGTTTCTCTGTTAATGTAGAAACGGTGTAGACAGGCAGCTTGGCCAGACTGACTTTCAAGGCGAAATTGAAATGCAGCGTTAAAGGAAGTATGGGCGTGCCCAGGCTAATGACCTAAGGCCATGTGACATGGAATGCGCAGCAGAAAAACGTTCCCATCCAGATCAGCATGGACACATTTCTAACCAGCGTGCGATTACGATCAGTCAGTGCTGCGAATACAGCGAGTTCAACATACTAGTCTTATGATGTCAGATCAATAAAATTCAAGATGGCTGCGCCCTGGGTAACAACAGCTATACTAGAACCAACAACTATAACTACAAGCCCCCTTATAATCACCTCTGAATTTTAGATGTAGCATCGAGGACACGAATGACAACACATGTTAACTGGCCCTAATGTTTTATCATGTCCTGCTTGATATGAGACAGAGCATTGGTTTGGGGTCCATGTTGTGTTGCTGTGCTAATGCAACACTGCTATCGATAACACTCTCTGGAAAGAATTCATGTACGTTCACCAGTGGGGTCGATACTCCACTATAATGCAAGAGCAGGTACGTACAGCACGGCGTCGCCAAATATCCTTTGCCGAAATACAACAAGCTAGTTTTTAACAGTGTCAACTTCGCTGTTGATGGCGGTGTCGCCAATACGTTGCATAGTTCGGTTGAACTCTTTGCTTTAATGTGACGGTTACTACTTATGTGGCTTTGTATCGAAAGCAAAGATGGGTTTAAAACAAAAATAAACATTTAAAGGCGACACGGAGCAGCTTTTAGCGTGAATTTCACCTTGGTCTTCAGTCGGCTTTGTCGTGATATGTCTCCTTTCCGCCATGTTCGATGACGACGCTTTTACTTCCTGTTAGGTTGGGGAAACGTCATATCCGCTAACGGAGAAGGGTGAAGACCTTCTTCAGCAGCGTTCCGTGAGCAACTACAGATATTCTAAGACGACCAGATATGCCACTCCCTATTATGGCCCGGTCAGACTATATGATTTTTTTGTTTTTGTTTCAAAGAAAATGGCAATACCCACATTGCATCGGTGCTGTGGATGGGAAACACATCAACATCCAGTCCCCAGCAAACAGTGGCAGCGTGTGGCACAATTACAAACATCGATTTTCTGTGCTGATGTATGGAGGACTGGGTTGGACAAAACTAAATAAATAAAAGAGGAATAAAAACATGCAGCAATGTGCAGCGACCTGGTCCGTGTACTTTTTCGTTCATTCATACTTCTATTTTGGAAGTCACATGGAAAATGAAAAAGGAGTTGTATATGAATTCTTACGATCGTGTATGACTTCTTAAATCGAGCCGGGCGCTATATTTTGTTATTCTCTTTCTTATTGAAAATTAATAATTGAATCTTCAAAAAATTAAAATAAAATAAAAATAAATCCCGTTCTTAATTGCGTTTCTGTATTTTGGACATGGGTTTTGGGTGACCTGGAAGTATATAGCCTAGCTCGTGGGCGGGTAGGCGCATAGCCTATGGTTTGGTATTTTCATCCATGGCGTCTTTGGAGGCATATTCGGACATAATTTGCGAGATGTTGCGAAGGCATGCAACGCATGCGGACATTTCACAGCATCTAAAAGATATTGGCGCAGGACGTGGCTGCTCTGTTATGAGTGTAAGGAGGTTTTGTAACGCTCACAACCTTCAAATAAAAGTTAATTGAACCAGTCAAATCCAGATTGTAAAGTTGTGGGTTATTTACTCCATACCATTGAGTGACCCATGTATTCTCCATTGAATGGTTTGGCAGGTCTGGTGCAAGCGGTGAAATTTACTTCCGGGTAAATATAGAATCAGCCAAATGAAATTCAATACAAGAACAGATAAATATTACAAATTTAAAAATGATCAGAATATAACCGGCTTTTCTATCACTACTGTTTGATAATGGCTATACATTTTGAAAACACAATAGTCATTTCTGCTTGTGCTGTTTTAAATGAAACACCAGGGTGCGCCCTTTTTAAATTTTCGTCTGTCATTTCAGAATAGAATAATGAATGAACGAAAAAGTACACGGACCCAATGTGTCGGATATAAGTCATTTTTATTTACATTTACATTTATTTACACTCACATTAATTCCTCAAATAATGTATTTCCCTTTTTATTTTTCTATTTATTTACTCATGCTTTTCTTGTTATATTTTCTTTAAGCTGTTTCCCGTCTCCTGTATTTCTTCCCCACGTATTTATTTATGCTCACATTTCATTCTCCTACATTTTCATTCCCGTCTGTATTTATATCTGTATTTATTCCCGGCTGTATTTATTTCTGTATTCTTTTCCGTGTGGGAATGCAAATGAGGTGAGCTGTCTTGGGCGGATGCAGCCATAGATTTACATATTAGGGCGTGGCCTACCCCGTAGGCCTACACTACGCTGCAAATATGGATGCTGGCAGAAGAAGGTCCGTGGCCGACCTGTTGAGAGAGGCGGCTGACAGGCTGGAGGAGTTGGAGCGCCCATAGTATGGCGTAAAATACGGCGTATTTGACTATTTATATTACGGCGTTAAATACGCCGTTTTCTTTGCTTATTTGACGCGTATTATAGGTTTATTTGACGCGTGCTGTAAGCTTATTTGACGCGTCAAAGATTCTTAGTTGACGCGTGAAAGAGTATTATTTTACGCGTCAAATTCTTGCTTAACGCGTCAAATTCTCCCTGTGCACCGATCTTCCCTACAGCAATCAAAGTTTTCTCAAACTCACCGTAGGCCTACTGCTCATCATAGCTATCTGTCAACGTAACTAAGAATAAAGCTTCGTTCAGTCCAGACGCTCGCTTTGTTGTTATTTTAAAATAAAACGAAACCGAATGGAACATTTACCGTGCTCATCTTTTCTGCCTGCCAAGCTTTTACTTAGATTAAACTGTGTTTGCATCTCGTCTGTACGTAGGTAGCTATCCTTGTGGTTAAGTTGTCTGCCTGTTGTGGTAGTGGTTGTTTTCGTTCAGAGTTCGAATCCCCCGCGGTTGCACAGACTTTTCTCCAGCAATTCTTTGTCTTTATGTTAATGTTGTGCTCATGTTTTTGCATGTCACTCGGCTATATACCACAACGTTATTTTAAATGAATGTGTTTCCTTGTCCTTGACTGGGCAATCACGGTCCATCACAGGGCATGTGTTGCAAAAAATTAACTCTAGCCTACTGCAAAGGTGCATCCCTTAGCCAAGCAGGCTAACAGTCTTTTCCGTGTTTTTTTGTTTGTTTAAGCTCTGTTTGTTTCCCTCTGTCCTTCCCTAAATAGCGATCTCGTTTACATGTGATCTTTCTCAAATATTAAACATATTAACGTTGTCTAGTGGTTATAGCCCTCGCACCTGACATGGGTCAAGCTGTCAATAGGCTCGTTCGTGTAGCACACCGGTCTGTCTACGGCTGTCTAACTTCGGCTACATGCGTCAGCAAGAACTCCGCCTCGCAGCATGGGCGGGTGTTTAAAAGGCGGCGGTCAACTCGGACACAAGTCTTTTGTTTACACCACCTGATCTTCGTAGTAGATGGCGGAGAAGTCATGTGCTGTGCTTGAGGGACAAGAAGGGGGCGGGCGGTTGTAGTAGGGTGCATTGAGACTTCAAGTCAAGTCGAGTCGTTTTTTTAATAGCACATTTAAACAAAACAACAGAGATGTCCCAAAGTGCTGCACAACACAAGGATGAAAAATAACACGGCAAAACCATAACCCAAAGATCATTAATAGGTATAGCCTACTGACACAAAGCAATACAATAAAAACGAGATTAACAAATACATAAATCAATAAAAGATTGAGCTTGACAGCATCAGATACACGCCCCAGAACAAGCTAAAAAGAGAGAGAAAAGATATGTCTTCAAACTGGACTAAAATAACGTACATATAAGATGAGAAGTTCCGTGACAGAGCGCTACACAACATCCGTGTCCAGACGTCAATGAACTTTAAACCAACCAGGGCACAGTTGCGTCACCACGGAGGCGTTAGTTAGACGATTGTAGCCGCGGAAAAAGCAACTGCAAGCGGCTGCACCTTTTGTCTACAGACGGCTACAAACGGCTACATCACATGGGTTTTTAGGTCATCTGACCTTGTGACGTTTTTGTGACAGCGCCACGCCTTTCTGGCAACTCTGACACAAAGTCTAACCAAAATGCAACATTTTCATCCCACAATGCATCGCTGACTACAGCCGGCTGCAGCCGTCTGTAGACGTCTACCCTTATCCAAACACGGCTAGTGCAACGCTGTATTTCTTCCTTCACAGTCTTTTTGTATAGGCCTATCACTTGCCTTAACCTTCAAGGTATTTACATTTAAAACACCTGTCATCCACCTCAACGCATTCATATTTTCAGTAAAGTTTCGGTCATTAAACAACTGATTATTGAATTGTCCGTATACAATTGTGAAATGAGAACATGAAACAATACTCAGACTGCAGCGGAGTCATTTTATGCTACTGCATGTTTTGTCCAGTAGGTAGCGCAATGAGACGAGTAATGGATATTGACTCTTTTACATGTTGATCTATTAGATGTTTTACATTAGAACACTGCTTGTGTTTAAAAACGCTAAATGGCCAAAGACCTTTATATCTTGCAGGCATGTTTAGAAAATACTGTCCCACCAGATCACCAAGCAAGGAGAGGTAGCTTTTGCCTGCAATGTGGTCCGCCTATGGAACCGCCCCCGGGTCAAATTTGACAATGGACCAACCGTCTCCATTTTTAAATTAATACTATTAAAAACTATTTGTTTTTTTGTTTACCAGCTTAAACTCCTGTGTCTCACTTAGGTTTTATGCATTGCATTTGTGCTTTTTAACATGCGCACTTGTTTTAATTGTTTCTATGACATTATGGCGCTCATATTCTTTATCTTCAAGACTTTTATTGTCCTTAAACACACACGTGTCTTTACAAGCAGTGCAAGAGCAACAATGGGGGAAAAAAAGATGGAAAAGAAGGGACAAGCAGGACCTATATCACAAAGAGTCCAGGAAGGACACAACACCACGAATTAGTGGTATTCCATGCTGACCTCTAGGGCCACTGAGAGGATCAAACTGGGCCCGAATCTGCTCCATTACTGCACCCTAAATGGCAAAATCAGGCGACATTAGGCACAACAACCCTCTCTGGCCAGTCAATCAATAAAGCATGATCAGCAGCAGCGGCAGCAGCAGGTGATGAACAACTGCTGCAGCAGGAGGCACATTGGCAGCAGCTGGAGGCTGATGAACAGCAGCTGCAGGACATCCAAAGATGCTGAAGACATCCTCTGACAAAGATCTGCCTTGGGCTCAAGTGTCTCTTGGTCCTCAAACCGTGGTTCTTTCACCTTTATATATCTCCACATGATTACTCTCCATCTAATTGAAGAGAGCAAACATAACCAATGCCAAAGTTCACAACCTGGTAATACACTCTGGGGTTCTGTGGTTTGCTCAGAGTCATGTTAGTTATTTTTTACAAGGATACAAGGACAGTTTACTGTCACATGCATAGACATACTGGGTAGAGTAGGATACGCAATGAAATTGGTGATTGTTTGTCTGAAAACTGTGCATGGGGGGGGATAAAGTGTGCAGAATGCAGTCTGGGCAGGCTACTTGATGAGAGGCAGAGGTAGAATGGATGATTGTGTGTGTTTCTCAAATCTTCACCCAAATTATTTATTGCCTTATGTATTTATTTGCCATCCATAAGGTGCATTGTTGGACAGTTTGAGATTAGTATGAAAGAATTATAGACAAAGCACTAAAATTAATAACTTGAGTACATGATACACAAAAGTGTAGGCCTATGGTTGAGCATGTAGGCCTACAGTTGTTTAATGCTATGAGTGAAGCAGACCAAAACACAAACATGATAAATTAAGAAAGTGGCTTTGCATGGTTGAATGATGTTGAATGTTATTACTGAGGGTGTATGTGTGGGTAAAGTATGTGGTGAAAGTTATTCTCATTATTCATAACTCATGAATTTCCAAAATTCAAATATTGTAACATTCAATGTAAAGCTTTGCAGTGATTTGTTCTATTGTGTTCTATTTTTGTGTTAGCCTATGTTCCATCTTGTGTTCTAATTCACATGAAAAATGCGTTTTGTGTAGATGGCGGTTTACACAGTGTCTTATTTAGTCTTATTTTGTAAGAAATGTGAGAGATTGCACATTAAAAAACGTAAAAAAAAGATATTTAACACATAGCTCAAATTACCTTGAAGGTTAAAGTAAGTGATATACAAAAAGACTGTGAAGGAAGAAATACAGTGTTGCATTGACAGCTTGACCCATGTCAGGTGCGAGGGCTATAACCACTAGACAACGTTAATATGTTTAATATTTGAGAAAGATCACATGTAAACGAGATCGCTATTTAGGGAAGGACAGAGGGAAACAAACAGAGCTTAAACAAACAAAAAAACACGGAAAAGACTGTTAGCCTGCTTGGCTAAGGGATGCACCTTTGCAGTAGGCTAGAATTAATTTTTTGCAACACATGCCCTGTGATGGACCATGATTGCCCAGTCAGGGACGAGGAAACACATTCATTTAAAATAACGTTGCGGTATATAGCCGAGTGACATGCAAAAACATGAGCACAACATTAACATAAAGACAAAGAATTGCTGGAGAAAAGTCTGTGCAACCGCGGGGGATTCGAACTCTGAACGAAAACAACCACTACCACAACAGGCAGACAACTTAACCACAAGGATAGCTACCTACGTACAGACGAGATGCAAACACAGTTTAATCTAAGTAAAAGCTTGGCAGGCAGAAAAGATGAGCACGGTAAATGTTCCATTCGGTTTCGTTTTATTTTAAAATAACAACAAAGCGAGCGTCTGGACTGAACGAAGCTTTATTCTTAGTTACGTTGACAGATAGCTATGATGAGCAGTAGGCCTACGGTGAGTTTGAGAAAACTTTGATTGCTTTAGGGAAGATCGGTGCACAGGGAGAATTTGACGCGTTAAGCAAGAATTTGACGCGTAAAATAATACTCTTTGACGCGTCAAATAAGAATCTTTGACGCGTCAAATAAGCTTACAGCACGCGTAAATAAATAAATAAATAAGCAAAGAAAACGGCGTATTTAACGCCGTAATATAAATAGTCAAATACGCCGTATTTAACGCCATACTATGGGCGCTCCAACTCCTCCACCCTGTCAGCCGCCTCTCTCAACAGGTCGGCCACGGACTTTCTTCTGCCAGCATCCATATTTGCAGCGTAGTGTAGGCCTACGGGGTAGGCCACGCCCTAATATGTAAATCTATGGCTGCATCCGCCCAAGACAGCTCACCTCATTTGCATTCCCACACGGAAAAGAATACAGAAATAAATACAGCCGGGAATAAATACAGATATAAATACAGACGGGAATGAAAATGTAGGAGAATGAAATGTGAGCATAAATAAATACGTGGGGAAGAAGTACAGGAGACGGGAAACAGCTTAAAGAAAATATAACAAGAAAAGCATGAGTAAATAAATAGAAAAATAAAAAGGGAAATACATTATTTGAGGAATTAATGTGAGTGTAAATAAATGTAAATGTAAATAAAAATGACTTATATCCGACACATTGCTGCACATTGCTGCATGTTTTTATTCCTCTTTTATTTATTTAGTTTTGTCCAACCCAGTCCTCCATACTGATGATGGCTGTGGTGGATGCCAACTATAAATTTCTGTACATCAGTGTGGGGACACAGGGGAGGGTGTCAGATGGGGGCCTTTTCGCAAATTCGGACTTAAAAAGGGAATGGATCGGGGGATGCTTAGTGTTCCACCCACTGAAAGCCTCCCAAATTCGTTAGTGGCCCTACCTTATATGCTTGTGGGGGATAAGGCATATCCACTTAGGACCGATCTGGCCAAACCATATCCATCACGGAATTTGGACCATGACCAAAGGGTCTTTAATTACCGGCTCTCCAGAGCAAGACGAGTGGTGGAGAATGCCTTTGGCATTCTGGCCAATCGTTTTAGAATATTTCTTTCAACAATACACCTTGACCCGGATTATGTTTCCACAATTACCCTCGCTGCAGTGTGTTTGCACAATTTTCTCCGTGTGCGTCGGTCTGAAGCCTACATGCCAGCCACTTTGGTGGACTGGGAAGACGCAGACCACAGGTTGCATGAGGGCACGTGGAGGAGGGAAGGCCTTGGATGCCTGGAGAGGTTGCCGGTTGGCAGAACCCGGAATGCAACGTTGACTGCCAAACAGCAAAGGGACATGCTGAAAGAGTATTTCATGTCCCCTGCTGGCCTAGTGCCATGGCAGGAAAATCACATTTGGAAATATAGATGTAGACACACACATATACTGGGTTCAGCAAAAAAATGTATAATTTATTTTTGGATAACTTATTTTTGTATTATTTATTTATTTATTGTTTTCATTGAATATAAATATATTAAAATGCAATAAATAATTGTGATAGTAAAAGTAATAAATAAAAGATTGATAAATCATTGGCATACTCTACGGTTCATTGTATCCTCCCATGAAGGACATTGGGGTAAGTGAAGCAGATTGCCCTGCTGGCATATATGGGCCGAATTGATGCCCATTGTATTGGAGCACAGGTGGTGGCACTACTGTCGCTGCCTGGTCACATTCCTGTGCCTCATAAATTTCATTCATAATTTTTCGCTTCAATCTAGTTTTGATTAGCTGGTTTTTTATCATCTTTAGCTCCTCAGCAACTTGTGCCCCAAACGTGCCATCACTATCTGGTTTCATTTTTGAAGCCATGTCTTTTAAAATGTCCAGTTTTTGCATCTCAATGGTATCTGCTTTCCGCTTTGGTTGGCTTGCTTTTGGGATTGGGGCTGAGGTTGTTTGGCTCTCTGATAGATCCGTCTCTGGCTCTTCCTCCTCACTGTCCACCAGAATGTCCTTTATAGACTGATCAAGCTGTAAATAATAATGTATACATACGTGTTGTCAGTCTTTGAAGGCTGTGCTTTTTTCAGTTTTAACCTATAAATTTGAAATCTGCATTTTGTATGAACTTGCATTGCTTATAGGCCTACACAATGATAAGTGACTAAGGTGAAGACAAATTTAGGCTATCGAAAGGCTATCTATCTATCTATCTACAACTAGGCCTACCCTAGTTAGAAGAAAGACATTTTGTATTCAAGAACTTACACTCGTCTCAGCTGCACGCTGACTGACGTGTTTCTTTAAAAAGTCCAAAGACCTTAACATCCAGACTTGTTTCGGCGTCAGGGGGCGGTGCTCGCCTCCACTTGGTCCAGCCTTGAGCAGTCTAACGTACTGGGTACGTAATGATGTTGCCCGTGTTTTCACTTCGTCCACTAATTAATAGATAAATAGACAGATATAGGCGAGATTTTAAGCACATTGCGCTATATGCCTATTATTATCATCATTATTATTATTACTACTCGTAGTAATAGTAGCTAATAGTCTAGTAGTAGTAATCTTTTGATCGCTATTTGACAGTTTAGCATATTTTGCTCACCGGGTGTACCCAAAGCTTTCGCGATTTCACCCCAGCTCTTGTCCTTTTCGTTGCGGTTGTGATATGACTTGCTTGACACATTGTATAAACACTCATATTGTTCCCACAAGTCAACCAGCGACTCTTCTAAAGAATTTGTCCACTTCATTTTAGGTATAAGTTTTTTTGTGTGCTGCAGTTGCTCTGATATCCAGTAATGTCAGTTATCGACAGTTTGTTGGCAAGGCAAGAACCAGCCTCTCGAGGTTTGCCCGACGTTCTATTTTGAGTCGTAAATATCAAACATGTTTGATATCTACGATTTGCAGTCGGCGACTAGTTGAGCTGGCAAAATTCCATCTTAGAACGTCGCAGACGACGGAGGAAACTTGCCCGACAATCGCTTGCGACTGTCCTGGGGGCAACGTTCCACCGATTGTCGTAAGGGGGGTTTTCAGCCGAGAATCGGGCCGATAGTCGTGTAGTCTGAGCTAGGCTTAACGGCTTTTTGGCCACAGTTCCATCAGAATTCCACTGGGGGCGTCGGCAGAGACCAAAATGAATGGGGCCCAATGGAGCTAGATGCTAAAAATCACCATTTTCACCCAAGTCTCTTCAAGTGCGCTCAGATTTGAATGTAGTTTCTTTGAGCAAAAATGGGGTTTCAATAAAAAATCCACTGGACGAGTGCATATGTCCCTTTGATTTCTTACAGGTCGGCCTCTTGTTGTCTACAACGCGCTAGCATTATGCTAATGTATGAGCTATGTATGACGTCATCGACACTTTAAGTAGCTTTTTAAAGAGAATGTATGACTGTAAAAATCTACAACTCAGTCGGGAGCATTTTATAGACATTCTCTTTGAAAAACAATATTCAAATTAGTAGACAAAAATTATATCTCGAGATAAGGGCAGGTAAAGGGGTATTGCTCCATAGGACTCCATTCATTCTGGTCTCCAAAAATGTGACAGCCCCCGCGTGGGTGTAGATGGAACTGCAAACAAAATCACGTATTGTGAATTCGGAAATGCACTAGAGTGGCATATCTGGTCGTCTTACGCTCAAAATACATGCAAGCGGGCGGGCGGAACGTTCTGTTCATTTCAGTTGGGAGGCGGCAGATGGTGACGTAGATCAGCGAGGCGGGCGGAAAAGTTGAGATCTGCTGAACTTTATGCAAATGAGGAGCGGTGTTCGCCGAGCGGTAACCAATGACATCGTTTGAAATGACGTTGACGACCTGTCGTCAGAACCCGCCAGATTTGCACATGTAGCCGGCTTTTTGACATTTAAAAATGGAGGAGCAACTCATAATAGCGGTGTCAGGTTTCCCTGTCATTTTTGACAAATCCCTCTACATATATCAAGATGTACTAAAAAAGGCAGCGGCGTGGAAGAAGGTCGAAAACATAGTAGGTGTTCCTGGTGAGTGTTGTTATTGGTACTATTATTGTTATTACCATTTTTTAATATTAGCAATAGTAGATGACTAGTAAGTAAACCGGTACGAGTAGTGAAACCATAGACTGTATGAAACGCTGTTTCCAAGTCGCTGAATAGATGTTTTTACGTCATTGATTGTTAAGTACACATCAAAGCCCTTATTTGTTTAGCTGTAGCATCTATTAGAAGATGAAAAATGTTGAAATAAGTTGCAAGCTGAAGCACTACTGAAGCACTACTGGTGGAGTGGCCCCATGCAAGACCATTATTCTTGTATCCTGGTTCGAACCCAGGGTGGTGCAAAGCAAAGCTGCAAAGCTGCAAAGCTGCAACAGAAAAGTTGGAAATGTTAGAAATATATACTTATGTGTATTATGACAAAGAAGTTGAGTAAAGAAGATGGGTGTGTTTTTTATATATATTAATATATATTAATAATATATTAATAATATTAATTTATATTAATTACTAATTACTAATGATACCTAACCCAGCTGTTATATGAACTAATTTGACAATCTGTGCTAATAACTAATAATATAACTAAGTATATGTAAGTATATTGCATAAAAACATATTAGCCCATCATGTGAATTATTAGAGGAAGAGTGTAGGAGGAAATGGAAGGCCCTGCGAGACCAGTTTAGGAAGGAGAAAAATAAGGAGAGGAGGGCCCACAGGAGTGGAGCAGCAGTTCAGTTCAGTTCAGTTCAGTTTACTTTATTGGTACCCGTAGGTAAACTGGTTTCGCAGTTCAAGAGAGATGGGTCCACAACATGTAGGTTACAGAGACATAGGAATCTAAAAAACACACAATATACAGAATAAATAAATAGTACAGGGACAACGTCGACAAATAACATATACAACATATACAACATGCGCGCGCACACCTACACATACACACAAACATCATTTCATTTTGTTTAAAAGAGAGATTGCAGCTGGGATAAAACTATTTTTAAATCTATTTGTTCTGCAGCCTGGTACCACCAGCCTCCGTCCAGAGGGGAGGTAGTGGAACTCATTGTGCAAGGGGTGTTGGCTATCATCTAGGATAGCCATTGCTATCCGCTGTAGTTGCCTCGCATATAGTGAAGAAGGGTGCAACTGTGACTCACCAGTCAGTTTACTTGACCACTTAACAATTTGGTTTAGGCGATTCTTATGTGTGAGAGCAACATTACCAAACCATGATGCCAAGGAAAAAGATATTATAGATTCAATAAAAGTGCGATAAAATAAGGTCATCATGGTCTTATCAACGTTAAAATGGGACAACTTCCTCAGGCAATGTAACCGCTGTTGTCCTTTCTTGCATACAGCTTCACAATTCTCCTTGAAATTTAATTTGGAGTCAATAGTTGTTCCTAAGTATTTATATGATTGCACTTGTTCCACTGCCTGACCTTTCATAGTAGTGGTCTCATATCTTTGACTTTTCCCAAAATCAATGTGCATGTCCTTGGTTTTGGATATGTTTAGCTGAAGGTAAGATTCCTCACACCACTGGACAAAATCTTCTATTATTGGCCCATGGCCTCTTTCGTTCCCCTGCAACAGGCTAACAATTACAGAATCATCAGCATATTTCATGATGGTCCTATTGACATATTTGCTCTGACACATGTTGGTATATAGGATAAACAGAAGAGGCGAGAGAGCGCACCCTTGTGGTGATCCCGTGGAGGAGCAAAGCTGGCCAGACATAACTGTTCACCCTGACTTTCTGTGTCCTGTGCGTTAGAAAGTCTAAAATCCAACCAACAAGGTTAGAGCTTAAATCAAATTGTGAAAGAAGACGGTTTACTAAAATGTGGGGTTTGGTTGTATTAAAAGCGGATGAGAAATCAATAAATAAAATTTGTGCATGGGACCCACTCCCCTCTAGATGTTTAAGAAGCACATGAAGTAGAGTGAGGGTAGCATCTTCTACTCCTCTGTTTGGCCTATAGGCAAACTGCATTGGGTCCAGTGCATGCTCAGTATGACTTAAAATTTGTGACCTTACCAACCTCTCAAAATTTTTCATTAAAATTGAAGTTGGAGCGATAGGTCTAAAATCATTCAGAGTTTTTGGCCTACCACTTTTGGGGACAGGAACCACAACAGCATGTTTCCAGACCTTGGGTACATGTTGTGTCTGCAGAGATTTATTAAAAATGAAATGGAATATTGGGCTCAACTCTCTAGTGCATAATTTGATTACACGCCCACAGATATTATCTGGTCCATGACTTTTATTAATTTTTGTCCTATAGAAGACATTTTCCACCTCTCTATATGTGATGTAGGTGTGCTGGTCATTTTTTAGTTTATATTGAAGTTCATCAACTTCCTGGCTAAAATCAAATGTATCAAAACGGTTATAAAAGCAATTCAAAGCATTTGCAAGCTCATTATCAGATTTAAAGCCCTCCAGGGAGATATGGCTACTGTTGCTCTGGTTCTTAATACCAGCTATGGTTTCCATGCTGGACCAGGCAGAGCCAAGGTTGTTCTCAGCCGTTTTCTGTTCGAGTTTGGACTTATATCTTTGTTTGGCTTTGAGTATCTCAGTTTTTAGTTCTTTGGTCGCTGCCTGAAAATCTGTGGCATTACCATGTTTATGAGCCTGCCTTTTTTTCCGTATACAGTTTTTTATGGACCCATTCACCCATGGTTTATTATTAGGGTAAATTTTGATTTGTTTACATGGGATTATCATGTCCCTACAGAAAGCCACGTATGAACACACCACATCTCTGAGTTCATCCAGATCATTACATGATTCCTTAAAAGTGTCCCAGTCTGTGCAGTCATAACACTCCTGAAGGCACATAACTTATTCCTCAGTCCATTCCTTTACTTCCATGATTTGCACTTGTTCCCTTCTTAAGGCAGATCTGTACTTGGGGATCAGCTGTATGCAGTTGTGGTCCGCAGAGCCCAGAGGGGCCAGTGGAATTGATTTGTAAGCGTCCCTCACTGTACCATAGCATAGGTCCAGTATCTTTCCCCGTCTGGTCGGACAGGTAACATACTGGTAAAAGTCTCACATTGACTTTTTCAGAGTGACATGATTGAAGTCACCTAGGATAAAGTTAGGAGCGTCGGGTGAAAGTGACTGCAGTTTTTGGATGACATCAGAAATAACATTGTAAGTGGTCGTGGCATTTGCCTTTGGGTGAATGTACACAACTGTTAGAAAAACTTGGGGAAATTCACGTGGGAGATAAAATGGGCGAATTGACACAGATAGGAGCTCTATGTCAGGTAAACAAATATTTTCTCTGACAGTCACAGAAGTGCAGTAGCGTCTGTTAAGGTATACACATACCCCACCACCAAGCGTCTTCCCCGTTGCGTCAGCATCCCTGTCCGTCCGGATTGGTGATCCGAAGCCGTCAGTCCACAGGTCTCGGTCCTGATCGTGGTCAGACAACCAGGTCTCCGTGAAGGCCAAGACGCAGCATTCCCGGATTTGGGACTCTTTCTTAAAATCTGGTGCAATATTTACGTTCCCAAAGTTAAGTTGAAGTAGCTGGTCTCTGCTCTACACAGTTCTTGTTTGGGCACCCTGCTTTGTTTCCGAGCAAGTACCAGGCACGGTATCAGAGACCAGATTACGATCAAAATAGAAAAGTTCCATTTGTTTTATATCCTCAGTGCGAAGTTCAATAACTTGTAAAAACTTTAAACAGTCTTCAGACAAACTTTAGAACATTTACGACAAATACAACGGATAAAAACAAACAAACATATCGGACGCCAAACTCGCTCTCTGCCAGTCGCTGCGTGCGCAAGCGCCATCAGATCCAGCAGCAGGAGGAACAAGGACATGGAAGTACACAGGGATAATGGAATTCCTAACTCCATTTATGGACTTTAGGGAGACATCTGGTAATTTCCAGTCCATCAGTTCGCAGCAGCACCCTGACCCTTTGCCTGAGGAACAACTGTGTGATGATTCTGTGCTAGTGAGCCAGTCCCCCATTGCCCCAGCCAGCCCCCCGTGCAGCCCTCTGTCCATCACCACCCAAGCCAGCCCAATAACCCCTCCTGCCACAGTCAGCCTGGCAGGTCAGGCTTACACCACATGATGCTGCCAAGGCACAACTCCCTCATTGCTGAAGTACATCATGTACCTCTCCCTGCAGCGGATGACCTCTCTGGTGGCATTGTTTGAACCAGCTCTAGGGGCTTCAACCAGAGCAGCTGAGGCATCATCTAGTGATGGATGGTGACGGCTCCTTTCCCCTCCAACCATCCTGAGGTGGCCTTTACACACAGCTCCGCCTTTTCAGGTCCAATGCCAAGCACACGTCGATAGAGCTTCCACTGGCTGGAGAGAATGCCAAAGGCACACTCTACCTTCAGTCTGGCACGGCTGAGGCGGTAATTGAAAACCCTCTTTTCACGGGGCAGGTGTCTCCCAGGGAAGGGGCGCAGCAGGTTCCTCCGCAAGGGAAAGGCCTCATCTCCCACAAAGGCATATGGCAGTGAGCCATAGCCCTCTGCTGTGACGATGGGACTGTCTTCAGGGAGATCCAGGGTCCCATCTTGCAGCGCCTGTCCAAATGCTGAGTTGGCCAGGGTCCCGCCGTCACTGTTGCAGCCGTAGCTACCAACATCAATGACCCTGAACCTATACTGAGCATCCACAACTGCAAGGAGCACGATGGAGTATGTCCCCTTATAGTTGTGGAACAGAGAGCCTGAATGACAACATGCTTGCCATCAATAGAGCCTAAGCAGTTTGGGAAGTTCCACCGCTCAAGGAAATCCTGAGCAATGCACTTCCAATCCTGCTTGGTTGGCACAGGCATGAAGTCATCCACTAGACCCTCCCAAATTGCGCGACATACCTCCTCCACAATGATGCCCACCGTGCATGCACCCACACGGTAGCTGAACCCAATGGTGGTGAACGAATCACCAGTTGCCAGGTAGCGCAGGCATATCGCAAGCCGTTCATCTGCACCAATAGGTTCCCGAGACGTGGTTCTGCGTGTCAGCACGGGTCCCAGTCTTGCCAGAAGCCTGTCAAACTCCGCCTTATTGAGCCTGAAGTACTGCTGGAAGAGGGCATCATCGAAGCGCAGCTCCTGGATCAATCTGTGAAATTCTCCATGGGCCTTTCGGCCCTGGCGAATAGGATGAACCCAGAATCGCCGCTGTGTTCTCCGCCGAGTCCTCCGATGCAGCAACGCACAAATAGCGCGTTGAAAATCCATGTTTCATGTACAATGCGAATTATGATTTCAGGGCAACATTTATAGTATGCAATGGAATGCAAAAAAGGAGGGACACAAGATTGGTGGAAAAAGACAATTTTAATCAAAACTAGAACGAACAGAAAGCAGGAGATGGTTGTATACAGTCACTGGTCAAAAGAGAATTCTTCAAAGCTCAATGTTCTACGAGAATGGATAATAAGCCTCCTGACACTCAAAATCAAACACACAATAAAACAAAATAAAATGAACGTACACAGAATTGTGTACAATGATCCGACAAAATATGCAAAAAACAAAACATTTGTCAGCATTCAGTATTCAGCTCTTAGCCATTTAAACAGGATTATGAGTCTTGTCTCTTTAACAGACTCGACAATGGTTGCTTTGGCAACGTTCCTCGACACGCCCACCGAAAGCGGAGAAAGCGGGGCGAAAGCGGTAAATTTCGCTTGCATGTATTTTGGGCGTTAGAATATCTGTGAGCAACCATAACCCACAATAACCCCAGGAAGTAAAACGAAATCGAGGACTCTTCTACCAAATTAAAAGTTCCTTGAATCCACCAACTGGACGCACTTAGATTTCCTGGTCTCAATGATGATATTGAATTTATGTATATTGTTTTGACATTGTATGTTGTTTTCTATGCTGTCTAGCCTGCAAGAGTGGGAGAAACACTTCTTGTTGCTCCATTATGGATATGTACCCTTTGTTCTTGGTTGTGTGCATGTTTGTGTATTTCTCTCTCCGTTTTGCTTCATGCTTTCTCCCCCCCCCCCACCCCCCTAATGGTGAGGTGCCAATTTACACCCTTGGGTGCCTGGCCTCTGCAGGAGCAGTAGGTTTAATGACAACCCGCGTTTCACCTGTTCCATGGGTGGGGCTTAACTTTTTTAAACTCTCAGTATTCACTGTGTCTTTGCTTTGCCCTGATGAAGACCCAGTGTGGGTCGAAACATGTTGGCAAATTTTAATATGTTTAGCCACTTCTAATAAAGGCTTTTTAACTTCCTTCAACATATACTCCTGGGTGCCTGGGACCTGTTTTGTTCTGGATTATATTCCCCCACCCCACGAGCACCAATTCTTGGATATACTATCTTACACCTGAGCGCCGGGTTGAAGTCTCTCTTTTGGAAATAAATATTATTATATATTCTGCATTACAAGTTAAAAAAAGAACATCAAAATGTCTTATGCCCACTTTTAACTTCCTTCATCATGGAATGCATCTCTTTCAGTCTTTCTCCTCTAACACCTCATAGATAAATAATGCCAGAAAGAATGTTGCATTGCACTGTGAAATTCAACTTACTTTGCAATAATACAAGGATACAAGGATACAAGGATACAAGGATATTTATTTGTCATGTACATAGAGACACTTTCGTGTCACTTTGTAATGAAATGCATGACCGGTGCAAAACAAGTGTGCAGAAGAAGGGTGAAGAAGAAATAAAATAAAAACAAAAATAAAAGGTGTGTGTGTGTGTGTGTGTGTGTGTGTGTGTGTGTGTGTGTGTGTGTGTGTTCAATCAAAGTAATCGGGAGGAATTCAGTAAGCAAATGGCATGAGGAAAAAAGCTCTTTCTCAGTCTCTCAGTTCTAGCTCTGTGACAGCACAGTCGCCTTCCAGATCTCAGTTTTTTAAATAGTCCATATCCTGGGTGTGACTGGTCTTTGAGAATGTTATGGGCCCTTGATAGCACTCTCTTTGTGTATATGTCTTTCACAGCAGGCAGAGGTTGACGAATACAGCGCTCAGCAGAGCGCACTATCCTTTGTAATTCTTTCTGTTCACGCACTGTGGCGTTACCGTACCAGGTGATGATGGACCCTGTTAAGATGCTCTCCACTGCTGAGGAGTAAAAGGCTTTTAGGATGGGTGTGGACATTTTGAACTTTTTCAACAGGCGCAGAAAGTACAGTCTCTGCCTGGATTTCTTAATGATATTGTGTGTGTTGTTTGTCCATGTTAAGTCATTTGTGATGTGAACACCAAGGTATTTAAAGCACTCTACCCTCTCAACAGGTTGTTTACAGATGGAAAGTGGAGTGTAGTTTCCCCTCTTTTTCCGAAAGTCCACCACCATTTCCTTAGTCTTGCTTACGTTTAGTGCCAAGTTGTTGTGCTGACACCATTGTGAGATGTTAGAAACTTCATTTATGTATGCCTGTTCATCGTTATTATTGATCAGTCCCACCACTACAGTGTCATCAGCAAACTTGATGATGGAATTCTGACTGCTGCTGGCTCTGCAGTCATGGGTGTAGATATTGTAGAGTAGGGAGCTTAACACACAACCTTGAGGTGAGCCAGTGCTGATAGTGAGGGTGTTAGATGTTGTGCCACCCACTCTAACAACCTGCGTGCGGCTTGTAAGAAAGTTTAACACCCAGTTGCATAGAGATAAGTCTAGCCCCAGTGACTTCATCTTATTGACAAGAGTGAGGGGAATTATGGTGTTGAATGCTGAACTATAATCAATGAACAGCATTCTCACATAATTACCCTTTCCTCTGTCTAGATGTGATATTGTGGTATGCAGCAAATTTGAGATGGCATCGTCCCTTGACCTGTTCTCTCTATAGGCAAACTGGAGAGGGTCAAATGAGCTAGGCAGGGATGTACATATGAAGGACTTCACTAGCTTCTCAAAACACTTCATCACCATTGATGTCAGAGCCACTGGACGGTAGTCATTGAGGCATGTTGGACTTTTGCCTTTTGGAACTGGCACAATTATGGATTGCTTAAAGCAAGATGGAACTACTCCTGTGGCTAAAGAGGCATTGAATATTTGTGTAAACACAGGGCCTAACTGATAGGCACAAGATTTTAAAAGTCTGCCAGATATGCCATCAGGTCCTGCAGCTTTCCTGCATTTAGCTCTTTTAAAAACGTTTATGACATCTTCTTCAGACACAAATAAAGTATTACCTTCAAATGAGTCTGTTTGTGATGGTATAGAGTCTTTGGTGTCAAAACGCGCATAGAAGGCGTTCAGCTCATCTGCGAAATTGTCACTCACGCTGGTAATGGAGGGGGGCTTGCTTGAAATCCCTGTGATACTTCTCAGGCCACTCCACACACGAGCTGGGTCTCTCTCATTGAAGTCAGATTCCAGTTTGTCCCTGTAGCGTCTTTTTGCACTCTTGATGGTTTTCCTAAGATTGTATGCGGCGGTTTTGTAGCTTGTCATATCCCCTGAGGCGGTCCCTTCATTGAAGGCATGTGTGCGCAGTGACAGCGCGTTACGCACTTCACGATCCACCCATGGTTTTTGGTTTGGGAAGACCTTAATTGTCACCGTCGGAATGATGTTGTCCGTCAGAAGGTTGATGTAGCTGATTACAACTTCAGTGAATTCGTTGATGTTGTCCGTTGACGAGCGAAACATCTCCCAGTCGGCGTCGCTAAGTGCGTCCTGCAACGTGGCCACAGAATGGTCTGACCAGCGTTTTACCTCGCGTGTCACTGGGGGATCTCTTTTGCTCCTCTGTAGGTATTTAGGGACGACAAACACAGCAGCATGGTCGGACTTCCCAAAGGCTGGTAGTGGTGTTGCTTTGTAACTGTCCTTGAACTGGGTATAACAGTGATCAAGCGTACTGTTACCGCGGGTAGGGAAGTTCACATGCTGGGAAAACTCGGGCATTACGCGGTTTAATTTTGCCCTGTTAAAGTCTCCGGCTATTATCTGGGCAGCCTCAGGGTATTGTTGTTGTTTTCTATTTAAGACGTCCTGGAGCTCAAGCACTGCGCTGTCTGGGTTGGCATGAGGAGGGATGTATACTGATGTAAAGATGATGACTGGAAACTCACGGGGCAAGTAGAATGGCCTGCACTTGACTGTGAGGTGTTCCAGGTGCGGCGAGCAGCCATGGGACAGAATGGTAACATTTCTTGGGTCACACCACTTGTTGTTGGTCATGATGCAGACACCTCCTCCTTTGGATTTGCCAGAGTCCTCTGTTCTGTCAGACCGCAAGACAGAGAAAAAATCTGCTGGAGTGATGGAGCAGTCCGGAACGACTGGGGTGAGCCAAGTTTCTGTGAAGCATAGGATGTTACAGTCGCGCACGTCTCTCTGGAAGCATATCCTCGCTCTGAGCTCGTCCATCTTATTTTCGAGAGATTGAACATTTGCGAAAAGGATGCTGGGCAGAGGGGGCCTGTGTGCCCTGCCTCTCAGTCTTCTCCGTGCGCCAGCCTTTTTGCCTCTTTTCCTGCGTTTCCTCCGTTTGCGCGTCGGAGGTGCGTCCTCATCTCCATGGAAACCTGGTGCGCTGCGAAGTATCTCCGTAGGCCAGGAAGGATCGGGTGTTAAAACTCTTTGAAATGATTGAATATAATGATATCCGATATCCCGTAGAGTACTACTGTCATAAGTAAATACAGCATTACTGATTTGAAAAAAATAAGACATAATTGCGAGATAAAAAAGTAAATATTTGCACACGTTAAGCGGAGCGGCCAAGGAGGCAGCCAAACAATGCAGCGCCATGGCAACATGGAATATATTTAGGTGTAGTTAATTTTAGAAAGAAAAAAAAAACTTGAAAAGCCCACCACCACCCCCCTCTTCTATTTTACTTTACCTTTTTTAACTAATTTTAACAAAATTAATGAGAATACAAATGACGGCTATATAATTACAGTTCATCAACTTTTATTCCTGAGTTTATAACAGAAATATGTACAACTTTAAGTTGAAAGAGGTCGGAGTTGTTTTTAAATTGTGTTTTTAAAAGTTTAAAAATATATATGGTGGCAAGAAGGAGTATGTAAACCATTTGGATTTTGATGGGTTTCTTCCTTAATTGTTCATTACGTGATCTGATTGTTCTCTAAGTCACAACTGTGGACAAACATAATGTGCTGAAACTGTTAGTATGAAGGAAATTACTATCAGGATGGATTCAGGTAAATTGGGCATTCGGGTAACATGGGTCAGGTAAGCATTGCCTGTATCATCTCTTTTAATTCTACTAATTAATCAGAATGAATATATTTAGATTCCTGTACCATCAGTACTGTATGTGCTTTAAGTAATTTGAATGCCCTGATGTTTCTGTGATGGGAAGGGTGAACCCTTATATGGACAGTAAATGGTCAAAAAGTAAATGGTCGATTTCTCCACTGGAAGAAAAATTCTTCTTAAAATAAGGATGGTATAATTTGGAGGGCCAATGGGGGGACGCAAAGCGAATTCAGAAGTGCCCTTTACCCTGTTACAAGTTCACAAACCATTGAAATGATTTTGGAAACATTATTTAAAGGTTGAAAAAACTGACTTGGTGTTGCTTTAAGCGATACCTAGCCTACAAAGTGCATGTGTCTGTTATTGTGCACATAAAATAACATTTTAAAAATATTCATTGTGATTAGACAGTAGAATGAAAAGAGATGAGACATGCAATGCCTATCTGGCTCATTTTACCTGATGGCCCAATTTACCTGAATTCACCCTAACCTAACCCTAACCTTACTACACTAAACACTGAACAGTAATTTGGGCCACATTTCACAGTGATGGTGTTTTAAAAAAGTAGTTTTTCATTGGTTAGTTCGCATTTTATCCCAAAATGTGTTCATGCAAACTCCAAATAACTCAGCCTTTACAAAGAAGCACACATACACTCCACAATTCCTTTTTTGCTTTTTAAAGTAGGGACACTTATGTGCAAACTCATACTGAACAGTTACTGAAATTTCTTTACCCTGCAGTGCCACATATTGTAGAGTTAAAAATTTCGTAACTGGCAACACATCTATAATTTTGGTTTCATATAACCCAAGCGAGTCCAGAATTCTACAGTTAATTTCAATGTTATTGACATGACATAGTGTAGGTGTCATATCAAGAATAACAACTATCCAATGATGCGATTTAATGTTAATCGGAATCACTACTTTTTTAAAACACCACCAGTTGTTTTGTTTTTTTGGAGCACTGGGAATTACTTCAAGAGTATTGCAGTACAAGCTCTGCAATTGTTGACTAGTGAACATGGAGGGTATCATTAAGACACTGTCATCTAGGTGTAATTTCACAAGTTTAAGTTATGAGTCGATTATGTGGTCACTTAACCACCTGCCATTTTTTATTCTTTCTATGTCATCAGGGGTTAAAGCTAAACATTTTGTATCTGACATATTAGTAGAAGGGACATATTAGTAGAAGGCATGAGTGATTCACTTCTTTTAGATTACTAATTTGCTTTTGCTCTTGACTTTGACAGTCAAAGGCCAAAATGCAGGATGTTGAGTTCGAAATTAATTGTTGGGTAATTTTGGAGGAATATTTTACATTATTGTTACTATTGATTATCCAGCCATCTATAGACTTGTGGTACAGGGTAACAAATGGTGTGTAATTTTTGAAACATAAAACTGCTGATAAACTATATGTGTTCTTTCTAAATAATGAACAAAGTACAATATTTTCTCTAAGGTAATGTGTGTGGATGCCGGGGCAACATATAATGTTTCAGGAAGGTGAAATACATAATTTTTGCTTAAGCAAAGATGGTTAACAGTTTTGCAAGCACTGCAACACATATTACATGAGGGAATGCTTAAAGTCATTAGGTGCTGCTCAATGTGTTTGGACGTTGGTTGACACTGCATTATAAGGGCTTTTCTGGATTTATAACTACTGGATTTTGTGTTGCATACCTCACAGCAGTACATGTACAAGACATGTAAATACACCAGGTCATTAGCTAGGAAATTGGCTTGAAGTTTTTCACTAATAAAGGATTCAAAAATATTCAGGGCAGTTGAAAAGGAAATATGTTCGGTCACAGGGCACCAATCAGTATTTCTGATCTTTTCAAAAGTACATATGGTGGATGAAAACAATCTGGTATCAGAGTTGCTGGTCAGGATTAAACGTTCATAGCGTCTCTGAAAAGCTGAATTAAAAAAAAAAAAAATAGAATAGGCAGGGCATGATCTCCAGTGTTGGCCTCTAATGGTTGTGTGACAACTGTAATGTTATCCGAGCCATTTGTACGTGAGTTACCATTACAGGGTTCAAAAATATAAAAAATACCACATTTGTCTTCTAGATTATTAGTATATACGGGGATGTATAAATCATTTGCAGACATTTTGCAGTCATCATAAAAAAGGATACTCCAGTAATGCCCTGATGTATTTGACCTCCCTGAATGGCATACAACACTGCTCAAATCGTATTTCTTTATTGTGTCTCCATGTAAAGGTATGTCAATGGTTGCAGAGGGAGTAATAGGGGTTCTTACAACAGATGCCCTATCAGTAAATCTACGGGTGTGAATTACTAAAACATCTGGAGCATCCATCCATTCTGTGGGTTTGTTAATTGGTGAGGCACACATTCTACAATTTTGGTCAATAACCTGAGACAGCTCGACTTGGAAAAGATCCTGAACATTATGTTTTTCCTTTACAGGAACCAATTAAAGAATTGTTTTGGGTTTTCTCCACGCATGTTTGCCCACATTCAGTACAACAGTACTTGCTGATTATTTGTACACTAGTTTTAACCCCCAGTAAATCCAGTCAGGCCATAAATGGAAAAAATAAATCTGCTGGGTCATTTTGCCTACCAAACTGCAGTGTTGGGATAACAGATTGAATTTCTATTAATGCATCCTTCAAAGTCTCAGTAGAGAGTTGCTTTCCATGGTTTGCAAGTAATGAAGTACCTCAAAGATGTTTTTTTTAATTGGTGTACAGTTAATAACACTTTTTAAAATCTAAGGACCTAAATGTTGCCTGAACAATGTTGTGACGCAAGAATGATTGAACAGTGGCATTACCAACAGTTCTGAAATACATTTGGAAATCTACATATCTTTTTTGATGATTCATTTCCAAATAACCCATGGCTGCATGTACCCTTGTAATTACTTTTATTTAAACTGAAGATTTTAGTTTGGGACTGTGGTGCACTTTGAAAAGTTCTTTTTAGATGACGAGGTATTGACATTTTCTTTTGCCACATTTCTTCTACTTCTGAAAGTACAGTTTTGTGTTTATGTCTATTTATCTTTATTTTGTATTTTTCGCAGAACTCTCTCTCCCTAGCTTTGTATAAAACATAAAGGTCATCAATACATCTGTCAATTCGATGTTTCTGACTGTTAAAAAATAGTTGTTTTGTATTCTTGAATGTCACTTCAGAAATAGATGTGGATTTATTGGTGTATAGTGTTTTATTTGGATATTTTGTGGAAATCCTGCACATGTTTCCTGACATTAGGTCACTCCAAAGGGGAATTACAGGGAGAAAATTATTGAAAAGTTTATATAGTAGCATTGGACCATAATACATATTTTTCCCATTATACTGTTCAGTGCCATATCATAGTTCTGCTTGTATACGTACCTCATTAAAACATTTTAAAAATGGTGAGTTCTTATGTCCTAACATAACATCAGAGTCCTCAACTACACTGCCATCATCAGCCAGTGGCGGTTCTATAGTGTTTTACGCCCGGGGTGAGATTTTTTTGGGGTGAGTTTACTAACAACAAAGCCACCTGTTGCATCCCAAAATGCACATGTTGTTTTTACCATGTCATGCCACAACCTAATCCCTCCCTCCGTGAAACAAATGACTTTTAGGGGACTGATTTGAATTAATTGAATAAAACCTTTAATATGTCTGTTATTTAAATCATTTTGATTTAACTTTTCTTTTAACATTTGTAAAGATATCACTTCATTGCTGTCAAAAAATGACTGCTGGTGCCCTTCCCATTTTATTTTTGGATCCCGCTTTTATTTTGTGCTGCTAAAGACTTTGGATTTGCAGTTCCTAATAAATTATTTATAAATTATTATAAATATTATATGATGACTTGTGTTATAATGACTCTGCTAGTGTTGTTCTTTCTTGTGATCTAAAGGGTCTGGCTAACAGTTTGTCTTCTGCATGTAAGATTTTCCCCTTATATGAAACATTAAATTCTAAGTTTTGAACTTCTGTCATTGTGATTTTGACACCATCTCACATCTCACACGAATTATGGGCACAGTAGCCACTAATTGTAAGGAACGGGGTGTCTCTTTTTCTTTGTTTTGCAATACTAAATGAATGGTTTATTACGCAGATTTTTAGTTTTTCTACAATTACACCCTCCCAAGAATATCCCTGAAAATACCTTCCATGTCTGTCATATTGTATTCTAGCCCACTCCTCATCAGATAGAATAAATGTGGTGTGTTTTGGAGTGTCTGCTATAAAAGAGTTCGCTTTATCGTTTATAATGCATTTCAATGAACTTGGTGGACTTTAGTTGCTGGGGGTGGTGAAGTACTCTCCAGCAGGGTATATGAGGAAATCCATAGGAGGTCCACGAGACGGACCACCCCACTATTGTCACTGAGATGAACCTATTATAAAAAGTGCAATTAACTATACAAAACAGTAATCACATATGAGGTCCTTTATTCAGTGAGGCCTAATTAAAGTTGTGCGAGTCATTGAGGCACACAGATTAGAGTGTCCTTACCTCCTAACCATGTTGTGTCACCTACACTGCTGTCATACTTGTATTGTGTATGCAAGTGAACTATTCCTGCCCCCAAAGGTAAGCTATGAGAAACCCCAACCATGTTGTGCTTCCCTTACAAAGTCACACACTCAAGTCACTAATCAATGATCTATTTCTGGTAAAACAAAACCCTCAAGACAAAAGCTGTGTAGCTTATGAGATGCTTAAAGAATATGTCTATGTACCCCATCTTTGCACCATAGGTCACTGGCATTTGGTGGAAAATGCTTAGCCACGGAAAGGTATTGCAGGCCCTGCTGCATTGCCACCCGATGGTACTCCTGCCGAAGCAGTTCTTGAAGTTTTACATCTACATTTAGCCTGGGTGGGAAATCCAGTACATACACCTGCACAGACGGGTACGTTGTTGAATATGCATACAAAATAGTGATTGTAAGGGGCATGCAGGACTAAATCAGGATGTTTTTTTTTTATCATTAAAGAAGGACAATTAGTGTATAGCAATCATGCATTATCAATAGTAGTTTGTATGTTAGAAAAAAGTGTTTAAAAGATTAGCAAGAAGTTAGCAAAGACAATTTTGGGAAACGCACTTCTGTTTTGCTTTCGTGGATGCAGAGCCAAGGCCGGATTATCCATATGGGCCAGTGACACGGTGCCCAGGGGCACCAACCATTTGGGGGGGCACCACATGACACAAACTTTAAAAACATTTTTTGTAAATGTGTATGTTATTTACTTGAAATTGTTAAATGGTCATATATAACTTGTCATGAACACTAATTTCATAATAACAACAACATTAATAGTGATAATATTGAACAAATTTAGATGACATGACCATTTATCCCCCCTTTCCCCAATTTGTTATTGCAATTCAACAGTGTTACAGAGCATGTCATATTAAGGCCATTGAACAGAGCAAACTACATGCTAAACCAGTATGCAAATGTATCATTAAAAAAAAAAGACAGAAATGAAAAATGAAGAGGCATCAAATTAGTGGTTGTGCAAAGAGAAAAATAAAAAAGAGAAAGACTCTCTAGCCACAATTTAAAATGTTCCAGAAATAGGTCGTTTTTTGTAAGAACACCAGGAACTGCGGTTACTAGCAGTGGTGAAGCCGAAGCTAGTAATAACGGTAATGCTAGCGATGATCACCAGGTACGAGGATACACCGGTACTTCTTGAGGCAGATGGGAGCATGGGTGGGAGTGAGTATTGTTGCTAGGCGCCGGAGTGTATGGCTGCCTCTGCTCACTCCCCTCCCAAAGAAAGTTTATTTTAAAATTATTTTAATCACTTTGCTATACTTTTAATTTTTTTTTCTACCTCATCTATGGCTATAATTACATATGGAAGACAAGCCCTTATGGATATTCGCCAAAATATGGACATAAGCATGGAACAGGCCAGTTTACACCGAGACCAGAGTTGTTTTCCTATTTGTCTACCTTGGATACCGAGACGGCGTCGGAGGAAAAGGGGGAAAAGAGCCGGGATTCTAGTAAAGCATCGGAGCAGACAACACCACCCTCCACTTCCATCTATATTACTGGCCAATGTACAGTCGCTGGAGAATAAACTGGATGAATTCAGAGCTAGACTGTGATTTCACCGCAAAGTCAGGGACTGTCATGTCATCGCTTTCACTGAGACGTGGCTGGAACCCATTGTGAAGGACTCTGCCATTCTACCAGAGGGATTCTCAGTCTTTCGCCAGGACAGAACACCTGAATCAGGCAAGACTAGGGGCGGTGGTGTGTGTGTGTTTGTGAATAAGCGATGGTGTGAAGATGCGCATGTAACATCAGCGGGCTGTTCTTCAAGTCTGGAGTATGTCATGGTTCGATGTAGACCTTTTTACCTACCGCGTGAGTTCGCTGGAGTGTTTCTGACAGTTGTGTATATCCCACCTCTTGCCGACTGTACCGTTGCACTAACTGAGCTGTATGAGGTTATCGACAAATATGAAAGCCAGTACCCGGAAGCGGCCTTTGTGGTTGCAGGGGATTTCAACAGAGCAAATATGAAGAAAATGCTGCCGAAATACCATCAGCACGTACAGTGCCCGACTCGAGGCGAGAACACGCTGGATCACGTCTACACGCCTTTTAAGGGTGCATACAGAGCCCGCCCACGTCCGGCTTTTGGCAAATCAGATCACGCCTCAGTGTTTTTACTCCCTGCCTATAGGCAGAAGCTAAAATCTGAACCACCGGTTTTTCGCTCTGTACAGCGCTGGACGGACGAATCTGGTGCCGTCCTGCGCGACTGTTTCAGCACAACAGACTGGGATATGTTTCGCTCGGCCTCTGCTGACATCAACGAATATACAGAGAGCGTCACTGACTACATCTCCAACTGCATAGATGAAGTTGTGCCAAGAGTGACTTTTAGAAGTTTTCCCAACCAAAAACCATGGATGAATGGGGAGGTTTGTGCAGCCTTAAGATCTCGGTCAGCAGCCTTTCAGTCTGGTAATGTCGTAGAATATAAAAGAACACGATATGAGGTCAGAAAAACCATCAAGTCGGCTAAGAGGCAATATAAAGAAAAAATAGAAAACTATTACAGGGACTCAGATAGCAGGAATATGTGGAAGGGATTAAGGATCATCACTGACAACAAAGATAGAAACACCTGTTCAGATCAAGGCTCTGCTTCCCTTGCTGAGGAGCTGAACTCCTTCTATGCCCGGTTTGAGTCCAACATCAAGTCTGAAGTTCTGCTAGAGAGTGATTGCTGCCCCATCCAGCTATCTGTGACAGACGTTTACACATCTTTCAGGAAAGTGAATGTTCACAAGGCTCCTGGACCTGATAACATCCCAGGTCGTGTGCTCAAAGTCTGCGCATCTGAATTAGCTGATGTCTTCACAGATATTTTTAACCTCTCCTTACAGCAGTCTGTTGTCCCTGCATGCTTCAAAAGGACTACCATCATCCCAGTCCCTAAGAAATCTACAGTGAGTTGTCTAAATGATTACCGACCAGTAGCTCTTACACCTGTAGCCATGAAGTGCTTTGAGAGGCTAATCAAGGTGCATATCACATCTTCTCTACCTGCTGCACTTGACCCACTTCAGTTCGCCTACAGGTCAAACAGATCAACTGATGACGCCATTGCCCTTGCACTAAACACCGCTCTTACTCATCTTGACCACAGCCACACCTATGTGAGGATGCTCTTTATCGACTACAGCTCTGCCTTCAACACAATTATCCCATCCAGGCTAGTGTTAAAGTTGCAATCTCTAAACCTCAATCCTTCACTCTGCAGCTGGATTCTAAACTTCCTCACCGATAGGCCTCAAGCAGTACGACTGGGCAAGTTCACCTCCTCCACACTATGCCTCAGCACCGGCGCGCCCCAGGGATGTGTGCTCAGCCCTCTACTCTATTCCCTCTTCACACATGACTGCACAGCCAACCACAATTCCAATACCATCATTAAGTTTGCTGATGACACCACGGTTATTGGCTGCATCACAAATGGAGATGAGTCTGCCTACAAGGCTGAGGTGGCCGCATTGTCAACCTGGTGTGTGGATAACAACCTACTCCTGAATGTCAACAAAACAAAGGAGTTGATTGTGGACTTCCGAAGGACCCAACAAAAGTCACACCAGCCAATTTACATCGCTGATACTGCAGTGGAGAGGGTTAAGAGTTTTAAATTCCTTGGAGTCAACATCAATGAAGATCTAAGCTGGTCTCATCACATCAACTGCATCACTAAGACGGCTAGACAACGACTGTTTTTTCTGAGGCGGCTGCACAGTTATGGTATGGAGAGCAGGATACTGGCCAACTTCTACCGCTGTACGATAGAAAGCATCATAACTGGTAACTTTACAGCCTGGTATGGCAACACCACTGCCCAAGACAGAAGAGACCTCCGGCGAGTCATCAGATCTGCTCAACGGGTAATCAAATCTGAACTGCCCAACATCCAGGATCTTTACAATCAACGGTGTATAAGGAAGGCCAAACAAATAATTATGGATCCACACCACCCCAGCTACACACACTTCACCCTACTACCATCTGCCCGCAGATACAGGTCCATACGTGCCCACACCAGTCGGCTGAGGGACAGCTTCTTTCCTCAGTCCATCAGGCTGCTGAACTCCAAACCACCATAGGAAGGAACCCACTGTCTCACTCATCTTTTCTCCAACCTGCCTTTTAAAAATGCAGCTTTCAAAGTTTTTTAATATATATTTTTTCCTTACTTTTACTTTTGCCTTTTTACTTTCACTTTTTTTGGGACTCTCTGAGCAAGGAAGTTTTTCATTGCACATGAATTCTGGAATTCATGTACACATGACAATAAAATATCTTGTATCTTGTATCTTGTATCTTGAGGAAGAGGACTCAGAGGAGGTCGTCATTGGGGATATGTTCGAAGGCACCAGCCAGGTAAAGGAGAGTGTACTTCAAGGAAATGGTGAAGAGCAAACAGAAGATTCGGTAGAAGGCGATGTTATGGATGTTAATCCAGACGTGCACCCGAGGCCAGTACATACGTTTACCATTCCAACTGACCATGCACTATGGGGAGATCTAACTGAACTTAAGTTTTTGGCTTGTCTGTTGAGCTGATGTGTACACTAAAACGTATTGATTTGGGCTATTTGAATTGATACACATTTGAAATTGAGACATCTGAATATGCCTACATGTACTGTATATAGTTTGATGCTGTTTGAATTGATACACATTTTCAATTGAGACATTTAATAATAAACTTACATGTACTGTATATAGTTGGATGCTGTTAAGTTATTGAGAATTTTGAATTGAGACATTTAAATATATTGTGATGCACATTTTGAAACTTAGCCTCTGCTTAGCCTATTTTTGGGCTGATGTAGTTACTAAATTTCATATGAGAAATGGCCTTGTTTATGTGTGCTATTTTGACAGGAAGACAGGGGTAAGGTGTGGGTGGGGACACCTGTGAAGTATAGTGCCCAGGGGCACCACATTGGCTTAATACGGCCCTGTTATGTTCTCTATTGTTGGAACTTACACCCGAGTGGAGGTTGGCTATTTAATTCAACTGAGTAATAATAATAATAATAAAAAAACGGACAACAGAATTTAACGTCTCCTCTCTGACTTTACTGAACTTCAATTCATCGAACATACAGGCAGACACCAGTAATCAATCACGGACAACACATCGTTGCTAGGCAACTTAATAGAGCACCGAGTGCCTATTCTAAATCCACCACATCCCCTTTTTTCATTTAAAACCATACTTACTTAATTCACTTGACATTCACAATACACTTCTAAATCATACACATCCAGTGTCAACTGCATCCTGTAAGATGACCATCAACGACATACAATAATAACACAACAATGTCAAATCATTCACTGTAAATACATCTGTAGAAACATTCAGTGTAATACATGTGTCTGTGTAAAACTAAAATGTTATTCTTTTGATACGTCCATCACGAAATCCTTGAATTGGGTAGGGCGCACCACTGCTCTACCGCTTCTGGTGTGGCGCACAGAGGAGTCTACTTCAGCCGGATGATCTTGCAATGGCTGGTCAGCTGGCAGCCGCTGGGGTGGTGTGTCCTCTGAATGTTCAGGGTCTGTGTCTCTGAACAGACTCTGGTGGATCTTCTGTAGATGACGCCTGTTCCTCCTGAAGATCTGTCCTGTCGGTGTCTGCACAGCGTAAGACCGTGGCTCAGCTCGCTTGTGTAGTACGACAGCAGGCTCCCATCCACGCCATGTGCGCATGTGCACTGTGGAACCTTGAACCAGCTCTGGAAGTGGTTTGTTGTGGCGGTCGTAGTAGTACTGCTGGCGGGACTGCAGGCGCTGTAGTTGTGTGTGTGTGTGCAATGAGTGGCTCCTTCTGCTGTTGTGGCTGCAGCTGCTGGCATGGTCCACACGTCTCTATCATGAGCTCGATGTCCCGCGTCATTCCAGGCCAGTAGAGGACTCTTCTTGCTTTGGCCTTTGTACGTTGAATGCCTTGGTAAGCTATGTGTAGCTTCTCAAGGATGACTTGCCTGAAGCTGTTGGGAATGATGATTTTGTCACTCACCATCATGATGCCGTTCTCTGTGCTGATGTTGTGTCGCATCGGCCAGTAGCTGTGCAGGTTGTTGTCTACGCTGCGTCTCTTTCTCGGCCAGCCCTTGTCCAGCGTCTCGCGCAGAGTCTGCAGCACGGGATCTGCTGCCGTAGCCTCTCTCAGCTGGTTGAGTGTCTCTGTGCTCAGGGCGTCCGTGGCTTGCAGGGCGTGCACAACCTTCTCGTCGCACAGGTCGTCAATGTCATCTGCCTCTCTGTTGTCTGTTGCACGAGACAGTGTGTCTGCAATGTACATATGCTTACCAGGGGTATAGGTGATGTTAAGATCATACCTTTGCAGTTGTAGCAGCATTCTCTGCAGTCGAGCTGGTGCTTTACAGAGTTGTTTCTTCACAATGATCTCGAGTGGCTTGTGGTCTGACTGCACTGCTACTGTCTTGCCGTAGATGTACTGATGGAACTTCTTCATGGCAAAGACTATTGCCAGTAACTCTTTCTCTATCTGTGCGTACCTTTGTTCTGTTTCAGTGAGTGCTCTGGAAGCATAGCAGAGAGGGCGGCCTGCTTGAAGAAGACATGCTCCCAATCCATCTTTTGACGAGTCTGCTTGTATGGTCAGTGGGAGTCTGTGGTCGTAAAACTTCAGTACAGGTTCTTTTGTGAGGGCGGTCTTCAAGCTCTCCAGCGCAGCACTGTGATGAGCGCTCCACTGCCACACAGCGTCTTTCCGCAGCAGCTGTCTCAGAGGTGCTTTGAGCATAGCTTCGTGGGGTATGTACTGTGCTAAGTACTTTGTCATGCCAAGCAGTCGCTGCAGGCCAGGCTTGTCAACCGGAGGTGGCATGTTTGTGATTGCTGTTACCTTGCCGTCGTCAGGTCTCTGTCCCTCTGGGGTGATGATGTGACCCATGTACCTCACGGTGTTGACTTTGAACTGGATCTTGTCGCTGTTGAATCTCACGTTGGCCTCTCGTGCTCTCGCCATGACTTTGTTCATGATGGCATCGTGCTCTCGTTCCGATGATGCGGCGATGATCATGTCGTCTGCGATGACGTACACACCTGGGATGTCTCCAAAAGTCTCTTGGTTCTTCTGCTGGAACACTTCACTTGCTGATTTGATGCCAAATGGGAGCCGCAGGAAGCGATATCGGCCCCACGGCGTGTTGAATGTACACAGCTTCGACGATTGTTCATCCAGCTTGATCTGCCAATAGGCGTCCTTCTCATCGAGGATGCTGAATATGGTCTTGCCCGCCAGGTTGCTCCGCATGTCTTCCGGAGTGGGGATGGAGTAGTGCTGCCGCTTGATTGCAGCGTTGAGGTCACGAGGGTCCAAACACACCCTCAGTGCACCGTTCTTCTTCTCTGTTACTACTATACTGTTCACCCACTCGGTTGGCTCTGTCACAGGTGTTATCACTGAGCGTTGTACCAGGTCTTGCAGTGTCTCTTTAAGCTTGTCACGGATGGAGATGGGGATGTTTCTGCACCCATTGACCACTGGCATGACGGATGGATCGAGGTATATGTGATGAACGCCAGGAAACTCACCCAGGCCCTTGAAGATGTCTGGGTGCATCTGTAGCAGCTCCTCTCTGGTCACTGCAGGCTTTGTGGTGGGCCTTGTGGTGACTGTCTCGATCCTCTTCACCAGCTGTAGATCTTCGCACGCTGCTCTCCCGAGGATGGGCATGTCTGACTGAGGTGGCACAATAGTACTTGAGATTGTCCCGATGTATAAGGATTCCAACTCAGTCTCTATGTTGTGTACAGTCGTTGTTTTGGCTCTACTGCTAGTGCCTGCGCTGCTCGCACGACAAACTTTGGCGAAGTGATTAGCTTTTCCACAGCTGTTGCACACCGCTCCATATGCTGGACACTGACGTGGCTCATGGCTTCTCCCGCACCTACGACAGTCTCCCGTTGGTCCTTTCTTCACATTCCTGTCGCTCGATCGCTTTTTTCCTGTGCCCTTCTTGAAATGTATGGCATCTACCTGGCTATCGTGATTGTGTGTCGCTGTTGCTTGCATCGCCTGTATGTGTGTCTTGGCCAATTCCGCGGCCCTACACAATTCTAAGGCACGAGTCAATGTCAAGTCAGTCTCACGTAACAGTCTTTCCTTCAGGTGAGCGTTAGCGATGCTAAACACTAGCTTGTCTCTCAGCATGTCATTCTCACTGATCCCAAACTCACAGTCCTTACTTTTCTGTTTCAGTTCTGTCACGAATTTGTCTACTGAAATACCTTCAGTCATCGGATGAGTCCAGAATTGGTGCCGCTCGAAAACGATGTTCTTCTGAGGGCTGCAGTAGTCCCGGAATGCCGTTAGCACGTCCTCCATTGTCTCGTTCTCTTCATCCACCAGGCCAACGGTGAGTGTGTTGTACACTTCCAGCGCGTCCTCGCCAACGGTGTGAAGTAGAATGGCAATTTTGACTTCTTCGTCCTTGTCTAACGAACCTGTTGCAGTCATGTACAGCCCTAGCCGTTACCACCTAAATTATTCCTGTCAGAAACTCTATTTTTTCGGTGAAAGTGCTTCAGTTCCGCTATTCTATTGTTGGAACTTACACCCGAGTGGAGGGTGGCTATTTAATTCAACTGAGTAACACTTTTAATAATAATAAAAAAACGGACAACAGAATTTAACGGCTCCTCTCTGACTTTACTGAACTTCAATTCATCGAACATACAGGCAGACACCAGTAATCAATCACGGACAACACATCGTTGCTAGGCAACTTAATAGAGCACCGAGTGCCTATTCTAAATCCACCACAGGCCCTGTGCAGAGCTGGAGTTGCCGTTAAAGCTAGGCGACGTGAGAAGAAGTGGAGATTTAAGCCCTCTACCAGCAATCGTAATGGGGAACGTGAATTCACTGACCAACAAAACCGATGAGCTGACTGCCCTGGTAAGAAACCAAAAACTGTTTAGAGAGTCGAGTCTGATTTGCCTTACGGAAACGTGGCTAAATAACCTCACTCCTACTGTCAACATTGACTTCAGCGCAGCTAGACTGGACAGGGAAAAAGGAGGTGGCCTGATCATGTATATCAATAACAAGTGGTATCCAGGGGTGCGTTTCCCAAAACCGTTGTTGCTTCCTTAGCAACTTCATAGGTTTAAACCAGAGCCCTCTATAGTAACTATTACTATAGAGGGCTCTGGTTTGAACCAAGCGGCAACGTTCCAGGCTGAAAAATGAAGCTGGAAGTGAACGTTCTAAGGCTGCAGTGCCTATTTTGTCCTTTGGGGGCTGACTGCAAAAGGGAGTAATTTCCCATAGACTCCCATGTTAAAAAGTTTGTTTGTTGCATCCAACCATCCAACCATCCCTCCCCCAAATAAATAAATATGTTAATTTTAAATAAGTGTTACCGTATAAGCTTATGATTGGTGTCCACATGGACTAATGACAGAGGCCCTTGCACAAAGTATTTCCTCCTCATGATGCACCCCAACCATGTCATTCTCTCCAAAACTCCTGGGGCCTCATTTATCAAGCGTTCTTACGAACAGAAATGTGCGTAAAGGGTGCGTGCGATCATTCCTGCGCAAAGTGTGGGATTTATGAACTCGTACTTGAACGTAGGAATGTGCCTAAATATACGCACAGCTCTGACCAGTCGTACGCGCAGGAACCTAGTGGTAGAATAACGAAACTGCAAATAGTATTGATTCTAGAGCTTAGTTCGCTGCACAGGAGCATATATTGGACCTACAATGTTGCTTATTTTTGTATGACAGTGTGTTGGACGGTATTTGGGTCCTTGTGTCTAATTCAGTAGGCCTACTGTGGTCTTAAGCGTGCTGAATAAAGCGCAAATAACATCACAGCGTAAAATATAATTTTTTGCATTTAATTTAACATCACACCACTTCTTTTCCATCTCGGTCACAGTCCGTGGTTCCGATCATACAGCATTTACGCCGCTTGTCACTTTTTCCCACGCCATATTTTTTCTTTTGTTTGTAACCCACCTCCAACGTGCCAAATATGATTTTTTCATTTTGTTGGACCGTGTCGGAGAAATTGCGTTTTGCGCCTCTCATTCTACCAAGGCTCAATTAGGAATTCCGGTGGCTTTTAAAGGGATTGTTGATGCCATATATGGGTAATTGGGGGCGTTGTGGGATGTAAATTAGTCTGCTCGTGCCCGCGCAAGGTGATCTGGAAGGTGTGGAATTTATCATTGCAGGTTACCTACCGGTGTGCGTACGCACGGTTGATAAATGCCGAAATTTCCGTGCTTAGGAACATTCTAAATTTCATTCGTACGACAGATTTTAGGAGGAGTTCTACGAACTGATGATAAATGAGGCCCCTGGAGCGTCAATTCTGTGCATGGACTCTTTGATTCGATCCCACTGAACCCTATGCCCATCAGCTTGCAGACAGCCTTTCACCATTCGATATCCAGCATTTGGTATCCGGCTTTTAATAGACTGGACTGCTATATCCAACTCACTACCTAGTTAGATTGGTGTATGTAGACCTTGTAGATAAATCTAGTTCACGCATGCGTCTGAAGATGGTGCTTTGGCTTACACTCAACAGACTAGCGATGCAGGACACTGGTAATGGGACTTCTTTTAGCTGGGTGAGAAGCTCCTCAGAAATAACATACTTTGGTCTGCCTCGCCCTCCAGCTCGAACTAAAACACTATAATTCTCTGTGGAAACAGCAGTGTGGATCTTACTTTGGAGGCTTAAAAGACTGTCCACAATTTTTGCAGGAATGTTCAGTGTACTCGAGGCAGCCGTCAAAATAAATGCCTCTTGATTTACAATGTAATGTAAATAATCTAAATTCAAGTGTTGTTGACTCAACACATCGGAAATTCGAGATTTCAGGCGTTCCAACAACTGTGTAGCCACTGGTCCCTGTAAACAACAAAATTGAAGTTTGATGCATTAAATGCCACTGTTATCATTTACCAACATACACTATCAATTTCACATAAGGCTGGACAGACAAATATTTTGTATTTTTAGCTACATAATATAAATGCCAGTTATTATCTTGCAAGCTAATACAAACATTAATTGTCGTATCATTTATTTCTCATTATTACAGTCTGGACCCATGCAAACCACACTTTTGTGAATAATCTCAAGCAAATTACTAAAGGCAAAGACTACAATTACTATAGCTATTCTAAGTGTTGTCAACGTTCCTGTTATTTCGGTATAGCAGACAATTGATAGGGATGCCGCTCTGATCAGATAAGTTTAAGAGAGATTGCACATGTCAGGACATTTGCCTCATTGTATGTTTTAACTATTTGATATATTTATGTTTCCTTAGCAGCTGCATGACAATAGTGATGGTTAAATAAACGATAGGTAACTTATTATATGGACTTGGTGCTACAGAGAGGGGAGTTGGGACGGGGGGGGGTATTCCAAGTAAGTGGTTTAGTGACACACCAGGGTGAGTTAACTAGTGATGGGCAAATGAAGTTTTGGTGAAGCACTGAACCACTTAAGCACATTGTTTCAAAAATGGGTTACTTGAAGCTTCAGTAACAGTGACCTCTCCTTAGTCCGGCGGATAGCTGCGAAAATCGATCACTTTGTGATAAAAGCATGAAAATTGGTATGAAGACTCTCAAATGAGGTCTGATCAGATTTGGAACCGTAGGCGCTCAAGATCTGGCCCTTGGGGGCCATGGCGGCCATTTTCCAAAATGGCCACCATGGAAATGGGGAAATGGATTAAAAGCACCCAGAAACACCACATATGTGTACCAAATTTGGTGGGAAGGTTCCCAAAGGGAGACTGATTACATTTAGAACTATAGGCATTCAATATGGCGGCCATTTTGGAAAATGGCCGACAAATATAGATTCCGTAATGATAAAATGAATTGAAAACAGCCAGAAACACAACATATTTGTATCAAAGTTGGTAGAATGAGTCACAAAGGGGGTCTGAATAGATTTAGAACTATAGACATCCAATATGGTGGCCATTTTCCAAAATGGCCACCATAAATGGAGTTCCTAATTGGAAAACAGATTAAAAACAGTGCAATAATACAGCAGAAATACATGTCAATATAAACATACTTCACAAAAATGGCTATTGATGTGTCTTTAAATTATTTATGTCAGGGGTGCTCAATACGTCGATCGCGATCTACCAGTCGATCGCGAGGCCAATAGTGGTAGATCGCATACAACTTTGAAAAAAAAAAAAAAAGTTCCCTGTTTATCCTGCACATGCTAGTTAGCTGATGGCCCCTCACGCATCCACCGGCAGACATCGATCACCCAGCCATTAGCGGGCTATCTCCAAACATTTGGACCCATCAACCTTTGCGCTGGAGCCAGTTGATGGGCCAGGTCTCACTGCAGTTGGACGAATCTACGGACGTGAGTGACACAGCACAGGTGTGCATTTACATTCGTATGGTGTTCAGTGATATGACTGCAAAGGACGAGCTATTGACAGTGATTCCCTTGAAAGAACATGCGCGAGGAGAGGACATTTTTCAGTCGTTTAAAAACTTTAGCGACAAAACTCAGCTCCCACTGTACAAGTTAGTGTCCATCACCACGGATGGAGCGCCCGCAATGGTTGGTCGCGCGAATGGGTTCATTGCCAGGTGCAGACAGGACGATGCTTTTCCAGACTTCGTGAATTACCACTGCATTATCCACCAACAAGCATTATGCGCGAAGATGCTGAACATGAAAGAGATCATGGACGTGGCAACGAAGATCGCCTGCTCAATTAAAGCTGGAGCACTTCAAAGACGGGCACATATTCCGCGCACATATGGAGAAGGCTGACAGCGACCACTCTGAGTTGTTGCTACACACTGACGTGAGGTGGCTTAGTCGCGGGAAATTCTGTTTTTTCCGTGAAAGTGGACATGCAGAATACAAACAGCTGAATGACGAGCAGTGGCTGCTGGATTTGGCTTTTTAACCGATCTGACAAACATGCTGAATGACCTTAATCAAAAGCTGCAAGGAAAAGACAAAACGGTGATCGACATGATCAGCTCAGTCAATGCCTTCAAACGAAAAATGAAACATCTGTCCTCAAAGCTTCAGCGCCATGACTTGGCAAATTTCCCGAACCTGCAGTCAGAGTTGGAGACGCAAGGGAAGACCTGTGCGCAACTACTGTCCTTAAAAACTACTACTACTACTACTACTCATTATTCTACTCGAATTAAACTCTGAACTAATTATTAATACTATTATTATACATTGTCACTGTATTATTATTATTATTATTATTATTATTATTATTATTATTATTATTATATGGCAATTACAAAAACATGTTCAGAGCTTATTTTGTTGAAATATTGGCTTGGAATTTTCAATAAATTTTAAAATAACATACGCTTTTATGGGTCGGTAGATCTTTGTGACTTGGTCATTTTAAAAGTAGCTCACACACTGAAAAAGTGTGAGCACCCCTGATTTATGTGATCCAAATCATGGAAAATGTGATCACCATGAAAACTGATTAAGAGCTGATCTTTGTCTGGTCTCAGCCAAAGAAATTCACAAATGGTGAAACAGAAAGTTCAACTGGCATGATAAGAGACACACAAGCTAATCCACCACGGCAAGGTGCCAGCTCATTAGGATTAGGTTGTTTTTTTGTTTGTTTTTTGTTTTTACTTTTTTTTGGCTGTTAGATATTGATGTAGGACTGCATAACAACAACCAGAACAAAGAATAAGTGGCTCAACCCTTCAGCAGTTGTGTTTTGAACGTTCATACAAGATTCAACTCACAACATGTCATATAACATATGTATATAAAGATGCCACATTTAATTCAACCACTATACCAAGCCAACGACCAATCTCAGCCAAGAAGCACAAAAACCTTACACTGCGTGACAATCTCCCTCACATAAACATAAAGCAGTGCACTGCAGTGATGCAGCTCTACATTTGCACTGCCTAATACAGCCTAAAGTAGGCAGTGTACAGCTTATATAACAGTGCAAATTTGCTGTTCCTTCAAAATAACTCAACACACAACCATTAAAGTCTAAACCACTGCCAACAAAAGTGAGTACACCCCTAAGTGAAAATGTCCAAATTGTGCCCAAAGTGTCAATATTTTGTGTGGCCACCATTATTTTCCAGCACTGCCTTAACTCTCTTGGGCATGGAGTTCACTAGAGCATAACAAGTTGTCACTGGAATCCTCTACATGACGACATCGCGGAGCTGACCTTGAGCTTGAGACCTTGAGCTCCTCCACCTTCCATTTAAGGATGCCCCACAGATGCTGAATTGGGTTCAGGTCTGGGGACATGCTAGGCCAGTCCATCACCTTGGAGCTGTGCTTGGGGTCGTTACCATGTTGAAATACCGCCCTGCGGCCCTGTCACTGGAATCCTCTACATGACGACATCGCGGAGCTGACCTTGAGCTTGAGACCTTGAGCTCCTCCACCTTCCATTTAAGGATGCCCCACAGATGCTGAATTGGGTTCAGGTCTGGGGACATGCTAGGCCAGTCCATCACCTTGGAGCTGTGCTTGGGGTCGTTACCATGTTGAAATACCGCCCTGCGGCCCGTTTCAAAGGGGGGGGCATCATTCTCTGCTTCAGTATGTCACAGTACATATTGGCATTCATGGTTCCCTTAATGAAATATAGGTCCCCAGTGCCGGCAGCACTCATGCAGCCCCAAACCATGACACTTCCTCCACCATGCTTGACTGTTAGCAGGACACAGTTGTCTTTGTAATCCTAATCTGGTTGCCGCCACACACACCTGACACCATCTGAACCAAATAAATTTATTTTGGTCTCATCAGACCACAGGACATGGTTCCAGTAATCCATGCCCTTAGTCTATTGGCCACTGTGCTGCAGCTCAGTTTGTTGGCAATCTTCTTCTAACCTAGGCCATCTTCATGTAAAGCAACAATTTCCTTTTTTAAATCCTCAGAGTTCTTTTCCATGGTGCCATGTTGAACTTCCAATGACCAGTATGAGAGAGTGTGAGAGTGATAACACCAAATTTAACACAACTTCTACCCATTTACACCTGAGACCTTGTAACACTAATGGATCACATGACACCAGGAGCGATTTTTCTGATCTGTCGACTCCTAGCGACTTTTCAGAGAGCCAGTAGCAACTTTCTGTGACTTTTTTTGGCAACACTGTCCGGCATTGCAATTGGCTGCAACGACTGTTGACAAACCGCATCATAGCTTGTTAGCACAATATTCGCTAAATGAATTACTGCATGAAAACTAGCTCACGACTTGGTTGAGCACAGAGAACATTTCAGAGATCATGCAAGATTTACAATTACTGACAATCTATGTTTCCCAAATAATTTGTAGTGGGTCTTGCTAGCTGAGCTACATACTCCCCCAAGACAGTTTAAAACAACACAACGCCCAACATGAAAAATAAGACCCTCTACCACCTTTATAAACCCAGAGCAACAATTTTAACCATATCTAGCCCCAAATAGTAGCATACACCTATAAATCTGATAGTAATATGTTATTGCATGCTATGTTTCTGGCATACATTTTCCCATTATGGAATCCATATTTGGTGGCCATTTTGAAAAATGGCCGCCAGATTGAAAAACTATGGTTCCTAATATAATTGGATGCCCTTTATGAACCTTCCTACCAAATTTGATACAAATATGTTGTGTTTCTGGCTGTTTTCATCTATTTTCATCCATAATTTTACCATTCAAAATAAATATTTGGTGGCCATTTTGGAAAATGGCCGCCATATTTAACGCCTATGGTTCTAGATCTAATCAGATCCCTTTTAGGGACCTTCCTACCAAAATTGATACAAATATATGATGTTTCTGGGTGCTTTTAATCCATTTTCCCATTTCCATGACGGCCATTTTGGAAAATGGCTGCCATGGCCCCCAGGGCCCAGATCTTGAGCGCCTACGGTCCCAAATTTGATCAGAACCCCTTTGGGAGTCATCATACCAAATTTGACGCTTTTATCACAAAGTGATCGATTCGCATGAAAATCTGCATCTATCGACCGGACTAGTCCGGCGGATAGCTGCGAAAATCGATCACTTTGTGATAAAAGCATGAAAATTGGTATGAAGACTCTCAAATGAGGTCTGATCAGATTTGGAACCGTAGGCGCTCAAGATCTGGCCCTTGGGGGCCATGGCGGCCATTTTCCAAAATGGCCACCATGGAAATGGGGAAATGGATTAAAAGCACCCAGAAACACCACATATGTGTACCAAATTTGGTGGGAAGGTTCCCAAAGGGAGACTGATTACATTTAGAACTATAGGCATTCAATATGGCGGCCATTTTGGAAAATGGCCGACAAATATAGATTCCGTAATGATAAAATGAATTGAAAACAGCCAGAAACACAACATATTTGTATCAAAGTTGGTAGAATGAGTCACAAAGGGGGTCTGAATAGATTTAGAACTATAGACATCCAATATGGTGGCCATTTTCCAAAATGGCCACCATAAATGGAGTTCCTAATTGGAAAACAGATTAAAAACAGTGCAATAATACAGCAGAAATACATGTCAATATAAACATACTTCACAAAAATGGCTATTGATGTGTCTTTAAATTATTTATGTCAGGGGTGCTCAATACGTCGATCGCGATCTACCAGTCGATCGCGAGGCCAATAGTGGTAGATCGCATACAACTTTGAAAAAAAAAAAAAAAGTTCCCTGTTTATCCTGCACATGCTAGTTAGCTGATGGCCCCTCACGCATCCACCGGCAGACATCGATCACCCAGCCATTAGCGGGCTATCTCCAAACATTTGGACCCATCAACCTTTGCGCTGGAGCCAGTTGATGGGCCAGGTCTCACTGCAGTTGGACGAATCTACGGACGTGAGTGACACAGCACAGGTGTGCATTTACATTCGTATGGTGTTCAGTGATATGACTGCAAAGGACGAGCTATTGACAGTGATTCCCTTGAAAGAACATGCGCGAGGAGAGGACATTTTTCAGTCGTTTAAAAACTTTAGCGACAAAACTCAGCTCCCACTGTACAAGTTAGTGTCCATCACCACGGATGGAGCGCCCGCAATGGTTGGTCGCGCGAATGGGTTCATTGCCAGGTGCAGACAGGACGATGCTTTTCCAGACTTCGTGAATTACCACTGCATTATCCACCAACAAGCATTATGCGCGAAGATGCTGAACATGAAAGAGATCATGGACGTGGCAACGAAGATCGCCTGCTCAATTAAAGCTGGAGCACTTCAAAGACGGGCACATATTCCGCGCACATATGGAGAAGGCTGACAGCGACCACTCTGAGTTGTTGCTACACACTGACGTGAGGTGGCTTAGTCGCGGGAAATTCTGTTTTTTCCGTGAAAGTGGACATGCAGAATACAAACAGCTGAATGACGAGCAGTGGCTGCTGGATTTGGCTTTTTAACCGATCTGACAAACATGCTGAATGACCTTAATCAAAAGCTGCAAGGAAAAGACAAAACGGTGATCGACATGATCAGCTCAGTCAATGCCTTCAAACGAAAAATGAAACATCTGTCCTCAAAGCTTCAGCGCCATGACTTGGCAAATTTCCCGAACCTGCAGTCAGAGTTGGAGACGCAAGGGAAGACCTGTGCGCAACTACTGTCCTTAAAAACTACTACTACTACTACTACTCATTATTCTACTCGAATTAAACTCTGAACTAATTATTAATACTATTATTATACATTGTCACTGTATTATTATTATTATTATTATTATTATTATTATTATTATTATATGGCAATTACAAAAACATGTTCAGAGCTTATTTTGTTGAAATATTGGCTTGGAATTTTCAATAAATTTTAAAATAACAAACGCTTTTATGGGTCGGTAGATCTTTGTGACTTGGTCATTTTAAAAGTAGCTCACACACTGAAAAAGTGTGAGCACCCCTGATTTATGTGATCCAAATCATGGAAAATGTGATCACCATGAAAACTGATTAAGAGCTGATCTTTGTCTGGTCTCAGCCAAAGAAATTCACAAATGGTGAAACAGAAAGTTCAACTGGCATGATAAGAGACACACAAGCTAATCCACCACGGCAAGGTGCCAGCTCATTAGGATTAGGTTGTTTTTTTGTTTGTTTTTTGTTTTTACTTTTTTTTGGCTGTTAGATATTGATGTAGGACTGCATAACAACAACCAGAACAAAGAATAAGTGGCTCAACCCTTCAGCAGTTGTGTTTTGAACGTTCATACAAGATTCAACTCACAACATGTCATATAACATATGTATATAAAGATGCCACATTTAATTCAACCACTATACCAAGCCAACGACCAATCTCAGCCAAGAAGCACAAAAACCTTACACTGCGTGACAATCTCCCTCACATAAACATAAAGCAGTGCACTGCAGTGATGCAGCTCTACATTTGCACTGCCTAATACAGCCTAAAGTAGGCAGTGTACAGCTTATATAACAGTGCAAATTTGCTGTTCCTTCAAAATAACTCAACACACAACCATTAAAGTCTAAACCACTGCCAACAAAAGTGAGTACACCCCTAAGTGAAAATGTCCAAATTGTGCCCAAAGTGTCAATATTTTGTGTGGCCACCATTATTTTCCAGCACTGCCTTAACTCTCTTGGGCATGGAGTTCACTAGAGCATAACAAGTTGTCACTGGAATCCTCTACATGACGACATCGCGGAGCTGACCTTGAGCTTGAGACCTTGAGCTCCTCCACCTTCCATTTAAGGATGCCCCACAGATGCTGAATTGGGTTCAGGTCTGGGGACATGCTAGGCCAGTCCATCACCTTGGAGCTGTGCTTGGGGTCGTTACCATGTTGAAATACCGCCCTGCGGCCCTGTCACTGGAATCCTCTACATGACGACATCGCGGAGCTGACCTTGAGCTTGAGACCTTGAGCTCCTCCACCTTCCATTTAAGGATGCCCCACAGATGCTGAATTGGGTTCAGGTCTGGGGACATGCTAGGCCAGTCCATCACCTTGGAGCTGTGCTTGGGGTCGTTACCATGTTGAAATACCGCCCTGCGGCCCTGTCACTGGAATCCTCTACATGACGACATCGCGGAGCTGACCTTGAGCTTGAGACCTTGAGCTCCTCCACCTTCCATTTAAGGATGCCCCACAGATGCTGAATTGGGTTCAGGTCTGGGGACATGCTAGGCCAGTCCATCACCTTGGAGCTGTGCTTGGGGTCGTTACCATGTTGAAATACCGCCCTGCGGCCCGTTTCAAAGGGGGGGGCATCATTCTCTGCTTCAGTATGTCACAGTACATATTGGCATTCATGGTTCCCTTAATGAAATATAGGTCCCCAGTGCCGGCAGCACTCATGCAGCCCCAAACCATGACACTTCCTCCACCATGCTTGACTGTTAGCAGGACACAGTTGTCTTTGTAATCCTAATCTGGTTGCCGCCACACACACCTGACACCATCTGAACCAAATAAATTTATTTTGGTCTCATCAGACCACAGGACATGGTTCCAGTAATCCATGCCCTTAGTCTATTGGCCACTGTGCTGCAGCTCAGTTTGTTGGCAATCTTCTTCTAACCTAGGCCATCTTCATGTAAAGCAACAATTTCCTTTTTTAAATCCTCAGAGTTCTTTTCCATGGTGCCATGTTGAACTTCCAATGACCAGTATGAGAGAGTGTGAGAGTGATAACACCAAATTTAACACAACTTCTACCCATTTACACCTGAGACCTTGTAACACTAATGGATCACATGACACCAGGAGCGATTTTTCTGATCTGTCGACTCCTAGCGACTTTTCAGAGAGCCAGTAGCAACTTTCTGTGACTTTTTTTGGCAACACTGTCCGGCATTGCAATTGGCTGCAACGACTGTTGACAAACCGCATCATAGCTTGTTAGCACAATATTCGCTAAATGAATTACTGCATGAAAACTAGCTCACGACTTGGTTGAGCACAGAGAACATTTCAGAGATCATGCAAGATTTACAATTACTGACAATCTATGTTTCCCAAATAATTTGTAGTGGGTCTTGCTAGCTGAGCTACATACTCCCCCAAGACAGTTTAAAACAACACAACGCCCAACATGAAAAATAAGACCCTCTACCACCTTTATAAACCCAGAGCAACAATTTTAACCATATCTAGCCCCAAATAGTAGCATACACCTATAAATCTGATAGTAATATGTTATTGCATGCTATGTTTCTGGCATACATTTTCCCATTATGGAATCCATATTTGGTGGCCATTTTGAAAAATGGCCGCCAGATTGAAAAACTATGGTTCCTAATATAATTGGATGCCCTTTATGAACCTTCCTACCAAATTTGATACAAATATGTTGTGTTTCTGGCTGTTTTCATCTATTTTCATCCATAATTTTACCATTCAAAATAAATATTTGGTGGCCATTTTGGAAAATGGCCGCCATATTTAACGCCTATGGTTCTAGATCTAATCAGATCCCTTTTAGGGACCTTCCTACCAAAATTGATACAAATATATGATGTTTCTGGGTGCTTTTAATCCATTTTCCCATTTCCATGACGGCCATTTTGGAAAATGGCTGCCATGGCCCCCAGGGCCCAGATCTTGAGCGCCTACGGTCCCAAATTTGATCAGAACCCCTTTGGGAGTCATCATACCAAATTTGACGCTTTTATCACAAAGTGATCGATTCGCATGAAAATCTGCATCTATCGACCGGACTACCTGGTGAAAAGCCAAAGCTGCAACTAAATTGGCCTAGCTTCATAGTGGCAGGAGGCTTTGATGCAGTAACAAAAAAGTCCCAGAACTAGTGTAGAGGAAACACGTCTATCCTAGTGTGAACGTACCAAAACACACACACACACACACACACACACACACACACACCTCTATACAAAGTTTGTGATATTTTTACAAATAAAGATTAATTCATCTTTGTATTGTGTAATTGGGGAGAGTGCTTAGGGAAAGGATGTGCTTGAACTTGGGTATTAGGGTGTGAAGGGAATATATGGCACAAGTTGGGTGCTTGTGTAACCAGGGGGTATGTCGGAACACTCAAAGATTTTGATTCAAAAACATTTTTTCCCCACTTTTTCTTTTTTTGCTCACAACTTCTCCACATTTGGAGAACACTCGTTTAGAAGGCACTGATGAGGCCGGTGTACATAAAAATTGTTGTGCCAATCAGAGAGTGTGTCTAATAATAAAACATACCATGACTTGTATTCCCCTGATTTACAGCAGCTTTATGCTTTGCTGTATAGTGCCTATTGATTGACAAATTATTCCCATGATAGGCTACTCAAGTTCAGTAAAACAGACCTACAGAGATAGGCTATTTGCATCATTATTAGCCTAATTGTAAATAAAAAAACGTGTACTCTTCAAAGTTATAGTTAAATGACTGCAATTGTCTATAATTGGTCAAATAGATAGATAGTTTGATTCTTTTTTTACCAGATAGCCAGCTAGTTACAGTCCAATTTTCCCATATAAATATTTAACAGCCATTACACCTTATCATGAGCAACCAGAATAAAGTGTTCCCACATGTCAGAACGACCCCTCTTTCTAGATGGTTCCATAGTAACGATAAATCAATACAAAAGTAATGACTGTCATAGGCTACTACGAACCAAACGCATGATGTGCGCTAAAGTTTTCATGCTTTGAAGGCGCTACAATTCAGACTCGAAACGGGGCGGTGCCAGTTGCTGTGCGGCACCGGGAAGCACTCAGGTGATTCTTTCAAAGAATGAAGCAGTAGCTGTTTCATGCGTAATATGTCACATGTTTTTTTCCGTACCAAAGCAACCTTCGGAGCAGTGGTTTTATGGTTGGTGTAGTTAATGGTTTGAAGCACGTTCCGGCGCTTCTGACTCAGACTGCCATCACTAGAGTTAACCCTGTAGTGATAAAAGAGATAAAAGAAGAGCCTGGAATCCTCTTCTCTAACTACAGAAAGCGAGCAGGCTACTCTATTAAGAGGTTTACAACCTCCTCTGGCTTGATTTACCGACGTCTAATTCCTAAGGCTCGCAGGATAAGGGGCGAGAGGGCCTAAACCCGCCAGCCAGCCTCTGGGCCCTCTACGGAGGATTCTGCATATTTATCATATTTTACACGATTGTGGACATTTTTATTTCTTGTACCTATTTTCTCTTCCTTCCTTCCTATGTTTAATTGTATTTTATTTTAAAATTTGTGTAAAGCACATTGAACTGCATGTATGTATGAAATGCGCTATACAAATAAATTTGACTTGACTTGACTTGACTAAACCACCTACTTGGAGTTGGATTAACCGCACTGTTTCCAAACTCCCCTCTCTGCAGCACCACGACACAAATGCGCCCCGTTAGCCATAATGTCTTGTTTATGACCAATAAGACTACACAAATTATTCGTCATCATATTATGACAATCCATCTGACCCAATAGCCGGTTTCACACACGGGTTCCGGTTCTGTCTGCATAAAAAACGGGACTTGATGGCGCTGATTAACTATATTTACTCTCAATGATCTAACTGACTGACTGACTGCTAGTGTCGTTGTAAACAAATGCACTAGTCCAAGTCAGCGTCAGCAAAGATGAATAGAAACCGGACTTATACATGGACATATTTGTACACGTACAAGTCTGTACCTTCATAAGCTGTTTGTTATATAAAGCAGTGCAATTCCATTAAATAAATATAAACAGATGTGGGATGTGTCGTTGACTTGTCATTAGACATTCGTTGCCTAGTAACGGGGACGCTGACGAGTCTAACGCCGCTCCATCTGGCTTGTTTTGATGTTTTTGGCGAATGCACTGAATATTTTGTTGGGTTTTCATTTGTAATAGTTTAGCTAAGTTTGGCGGTTGTATATAGTCAGTTTTTCTTTTTTGATGGTGTGCCAGTTTTCTTTTTTGCGTGTTTTGCCAAAGTCCTTCTGCCCTACGACTGGTGTGCTTTTGAAGTTGGTGGACGCCAGAGAGGTTTGGCTGTTCGACGTTGGTGTAGCTCATTGGGACCTGACAACTTTGAGTCTTCGGATCACTCTGGTTTTTAAGCAGAACTGGGAGATGGCCCGTGCCAAGCAGACCGCCCGTGAGTCTACTGGAGGAAAGGCACCACAGAAGCAGCTAGCTACCAAGGCAGCCAGGAAGAGCGCGCCTTCCACCGGTGCAGTCAAGAAACCCCATTGCTACAGGCCCGGTACCGTAGCTCTGAGAGAAATTCAACGGTACCAGAAGTCCACTGAGCTGCTGATCCGCAAGCTGCCCTTCCAGCGCCTGGTGCGTGAGATTGCTCAGGACTTCAAGACCGATCTGCGTTTCCAGAGCGCTGCCATTGCCGCCCTTCAGGAGGCTAGCGAGGCATACCTGGTGGGTCCCCAGCAAACATGCCCATGTGGGCCCACAGTGGGCAAGTGTGGGTTTACTGTGGGGGAGTGCGGGCAGGGCAAACCCACAGTAATCCCTAATGGGTCCCTAATGGGGTAGCCCATGTGGGACCCACAGTTGTTTTTCCCTTTGGGGCCCCACTTAGGGCTACCTGCAGGCAAGCCCACTGTGGGCTTGCCCATACTTAGCCCACATCTACCCCGTAGGGGTAGCCCATGCGGGACCCAAACTTTATTTCCCCTTGTGGCCCCACTTAGGGCTACCTGCGGGCAAGCCCACTGTGGACTTGCCCATACTTAGCCCACATCTACCCCGTAGGGGTAGCCCATGCGGGACCCAGAGCATTTCCACAGGACATAACAGAGGATCCTCATTGTATACAGAAGCACATTCAATAAAACATTATAGTTATAGTTGCAGCTGATGTGTCTGAACATAGTACCATACTGTAAATATTACGTCGAGATTTAGAGTAGGATTTGCTAGTGTTTGTTTTTTATATAGGCTATAGTTTAGTGTAGTTTAGCTGTTCCGGAATTAAAGACATTGGTGGCATTAAAGGTAAATAGCCTTCTCAGTACTAGAAAGCTAAAGACTATATATATTTTTAAAAAACAAACTACAGTAGTTTTACGAGATATGTTTATGACAACTAAAACTAAAGCTGCTACATTAAAAGGTATATCTATCTAACGTCTTATTGGACACGGTTCGTTTGCTTAACTGATAGGATCCCATTAGCCTACATCATACGCCTGGCGACTAGCTTTTTTTTGCTAGCGGCATCTAGTGGCTAATTCGAACTGCAATCATGGCCAATTAACAGGATATTCGCTGGTGTGTTATTACTGTCATAGAAAACATGGCTCAATTTGCTGGTGGCAGGATCGGAAGATCAGAAAATCAAAACAAATAAAATAATTTATAATGACATGATTTCTGTTTAATTGCATTGCTGAACAGCTTGTGCTATGGATATTGCATAGAGGTGCATGTGGGCTGTGGTGTGGGTTAAGGGTGGGGGGTATGGGTGGCAGCTGTGGGTTTACTGGGGGTTCATGGTGGGGGCTAATGGATTAATAATGGGACCCCTTGTGGGCTACTGGGGGTAGAGTGTGGGCAGGTGTGGGGTTTCTGAGGGTAGATTGTGGGCAATTGTGGGTTCACAGCGGGTGATTGTAGGGATATGAGGACATAAGGGCCCATAATGGGCCCACTCAGCAAAATGTGGGCAAGCCCACCCTCTGCCCAAACTGTGGGTTTACCCACAGGGGCCCTGCCAGGGTCCATCAGTGTGGGGCCCACATGTGCCCACCATTTCACGACGGTAATGGGGCCCACAGTGGGCAGCCCACAGTGGGCCCGAACTATAGCCCGCAGTGGCCCCACTGTGGGCCCACATGGGCTTGTCTGTTCGAGGACACCAACCTGTGTGCCATTCACGCCAAGAGGGTCACCATCATATCCAAGGACATCATATTTTACACGATTGTGGACATTTAGCTCATGGTGGTCTGACTGTTAATGATTTTCATTATTCATTCATTCATTCATTCATTTTTTTTTGTTTGTTTGTTTGTTTTTGTTTGAAAGTGTTTTGAGACCATGCTACATGGTGATACTGCACTGTAAACAATAAATATTATTCTGTGGTCTTTACCTGTGATGTTTCATCCCCGCCGTCCGCCATTTTTTGAATTGGCGCATGCGCGTTTCCAACAATCGGGAATCGACTGCTTTCCCCTGTGGCCTGTCTCTGACGTCATTTCACCACTTTTTTCTTTGTACCCATAAATCTGAATTCGTGTCCACAAGGAAGACTTCATTAGCCTGGCTAACGCGACTTATCAATGCTCTGCGAACATTGGTCTGGCCAAGCTGTGTTGTAAACCCATTTCTCAGAGGGCAGGCTTAACCCACGTGTGTGAAATGCCTGTGTTTGCTACTGGACGAAGCTTCGACCAATCACATTATTGTCCATGTATAAGACAGAGAATAGTAACGTGCATATGAGTAAACAAAAACGTAACTGCACAAAAGCTTGAAATTCCATGCTATCGCTGACAATGTAACGTGCAGCTATTTTGTCAATGAAATAGCTCCACAACTTTGCAAGATATTACTGTGTTGTTCTGCTATTTACATACTGTAAACTGGGTTGACTTGGCAACACTTACCATTTATAAGTCAGATGAACCTCGTCGACAACAATGCCAAGGAGATTTTCTTTGTAGACTTCGTTGGCTAACATGTTCACCCATCTTCCAAAACAGCAGCTACAGCTGCATTGAAATCTTGCCGTTGCTCCACGTTCGCCATGTTGACAGTGACTGAGGTAGATTTCCGGTCGCTAAACTACCACGTCATTGCCTTTTTGAAATGCTAGATTTTCATTGGTCCCAGTTTCTCTGTTAATGTAGAAACAGTGTTGAATGGGAGCTTGGTCAGACTGACTTTGGAAGCGAAATTCAAATGCAGCGGCACAGGAAGTATAGGTGTGCCCAGGCTAAGACTTCATAGTCGTAGAAATTACAGTCGTATTCACAAGACTTTGCACTCACAGCTTTTAGATTCATACCCACATAAATACAGTCCTAACCTCCACAATATCTAACAATTATGTGTATGACAGCAGAATTTTGTGTACAACTGTTTTTACTGACGTACAAATGTTTAACCTCACGAGTACGAATGGTTAGAATCATGGATATGTCTTTTTGGAAGTAACCTTACTCCATACGTCAGCTAGTAATGAAGTTGTCATAAGTGACAATACCGTGAAATTATGTCCACTGACTCAGTTCTTCATCTGTGCTATACTTAAGAGGAAGTACATGTGTTAAAAACATAGACTGTGTTAATACGAGAGAGAGAGAGAGAGACCCTTGCTTGTAAAGTTTATTGAGTAGCTAAAACTTGACTCCACTTAGAATTAGTGCAAGCCTACATTCATGTAAGAATGGGCAACCTGGCCTTACACATTACATTTTGAATAGTGTTGTAAATTAACATTTCAAACATCTCATCAGTTTTCCTCTAGGTGACTCAGACAGGCTGGACAAAGGGAAGGATGGTTAACTTGAGACAGAACTGGACTCCACCAGAGCTCTCATCTGTGCTGTCAGCACTTCGAGACATCACCACTGATGCAACCTTTTTGTTGCAAATATTTAATATATATATTTTCTATTATATGACATTATTTCTCCTCCTACAAGTTTTCTACATCCTACCAGACTACAAGCTTACAGTATGCATGCTATGGCTTGTCCAAATGTTGTCTGGGAAACTTTAAATATGCTTTAAATATTTATTTTATACAGTAATGGAGTGTTTTGGAAGCTATGGTAGTGACATACAATTACATTACAATTAGCACATGCTTTTATTCAACGCAACTTACAGTAGAGGACACAATGCCCATTTATTCTTGACTCCATTAGGCCACAGATGCCCTTTGCTCCTATCTTGATGTTCTTGTGCATCACTTTTGCTTACTGCTTTTCTTGCTGCATTCGATACTTACCAACCTGCCACTTTACTATATTATACATAACTTTATTTATTCACTTAAATGTTCTGATTTCTTTACATGTATGGGTAAATATCAATGTATTGTCTAGTCAAAATGTCTTGTCAATATTCCAATGAAAAATATGCTACTGAAAAAAAGTTGACACGTTCGATACTTATTCGTCCTGCTTTACATGCTATATACTGTTTTTTCCACTTTGCTCATTGACTGCAGTGTGTGTTTAATGCACTGCTTTTGTTTACAATGACATTAAGATTTTCCCTTTTATATATTAATAGTAATGGTTGAAATAAGAAGACATTTTTATTTAATTCATTCTTGGTTTAATAAATATATTACAAATTCCATATACATTTCAAGTGTGACAGTAACAGATTTCAATAACAGATTTGTGGTAGAAAATGTTGTTTGTTGAACCAGTTTCAGACATGTGCTGTCCTTATATTTAAAGTTATCACAAGTTTGACATTCAACAGGCAAAATATTACAAGTTCCTGTACATTCTAAGTGGGATTTTAGTGTAAAGAATTCAAAATCATTACTGATATCCCCAAGACAAAGCTAGCCATTACAGATCACACAAGTCCTGCTTGAAGCAACAAGATGATCACTTGTCCAAGGTCATTCCCGCCGCAGTGGATGAGCAGGACATATAGAACTGTTTCTTCTTATAGGGCCTGGGAGAAAAACAAGAGGATGCCACACCATCTTAGTCCACCCAGGCCAAATCACCTCATCAAGTCCCAAGTTGGTGGCCAGGGACCTCCTTGCAGCCTCTTCCCCTCTGCGAACCTAGCTGTGCCCCAGAATTCATGAAGTTGGAGCTGTAAAAACAAAAATGAGAACAGAGAATATTAACATACATAACATCTACATAATTAGATTTTACAACTACCACCAGTTTCATGCAAAATGTAATAGAAATACCAAAGTGGTCATAACTATTAGCTGTTCAAGTTTTTAAAACGTGAGGTACGGCGGTATTTGTCTATATTTTCTTAAGGTTTATTATTATGTTACATTTGAGCATTTGCTATATGAAACTATATGTGCTACATAAGTAACATGTAGTTGCTCATGTTGTCTTCACTATGTTGGATTATCTTCAGTCACTTTGAAATGGCCTCAGAAACCATTTTATGTACATTTGAACATATGCATTCAAGCTACGATAGGTCTTGATAAGAAAATGTGAGAGCACCGGGATGCACACCTTCATTTATAAAGTCCACAATGTACACCGAATAAATTAGCACGACTACATCAACAGCTGAAAATAACGACTACAGATTTATACATAAAAAAGACGGATGAAATGGGCTAGGTTAGTCGAAAGGTTTCAATCACACGACAACAGAACAAATTCCATGTCAAAATATCATGGGCACGTTACCGATAATGAAGTTGAAGTCGAGAGTACGCACATATCCAAAAACAGGTGCAGGGTAAAAAAGTTCCACAAATTAACAAAAAAAAAAGGATTACCCACACACTGCTAAAATATAGTATAAAATCACTGGGAGCATCAGTAGCAGTGTGCGGGTAATCCTTTTTTTGTTAACACGTTACCGATAATGCCACAAAGCATGCACTATAATTAAGACCTCTTTTATTAAATCGTGTGCAAATGGGCAACGTTAACGACCAAAATCATAAGAAAAACCATAGTATCAGTTTGAAACAGTAGTGACAATCTTTGGTTTAGTCAGAGCAGTCATAAACGACATGGTTGCTATGCATTGCTAACTTACGCTAAGCCTACAATAATTTAGCAACTGTAACTGATGACTAAAAATTGTTCTTTCACTACATTAACCCAAGAACACTGAATAGTAGCAAACGGTGTGCGCGATTATCAAATTTACTGATGTACTGAAAATAATAATGGATTTAAGTACTTACCAGCAAAATAGATGAGTTCAGTCTGGTCAACATCGGTAAAGTGTACGGTGAAAGAAGTTCTCCGGTACAGTCAAATTTGCGGGAGCTGCCCTAGCCTGTAGGGGCGGGTCTTCAGGTCGCCTTGCACCACCTTTTTACCCATATATGGAATGGCAGGTAGAAGGCGGGTTTAGAATGCAGAACCTATTGGTTAAGATGGCGGCGCCCTGAACCTTCAATTTAAGCCTCATTTTGGCTGTGAGAAAATCTATGCGTGATGTCACAGAGGGTTTGTACAGTTCTTATATACAGTCTATGGTTTGAACGATGGACTAACGACACTGCTGTTTCCCAACAGCATCGTTCGAATGACACAACTAATGACGTTAACAACAACGTTAGTCCGATGGATTGTTCAACAACGCAGGTGTTTCCCAACAGCAAAGTCTGGACGATTCATCGGAAGTTCCATTGTTAAGTTGTGTCGTTCGAACAATTAGCTTGGACCTGTCGTTAGACCATTGTTTATGTCGGTTTCTGTACACGTGACGTCTTGCTCGTCACCCTTGGCCTTCTTGGGTCAGATTAGGCACCAGTCAATGCTTTACCGCCACCCACTGCATGAATGATTTTACTTTATTAACTTCATTTTCGGCCTGGCACTTGCCAGATCATGTAAAAGAAGAAATTCACCCCACAACACATCAAAAGTTGTTCCAAAATGTTGTTGGATTATTAAAGTTATTTGCTGATTTTACAGATCGTTTTTAATACTGTGATGTAGAGTATGACCACGGTTCACGGATCCACAATCAAGGCCATTCCATTATCCCACAGATCATTCCACGTGTTTCAAATTGATTACCGTTTAGCAGAATTCGAACCCGAATCTCTCCAAAAAAGTGAAAAGGTCTGTACAGTGGGCTGACAAGCTAACCACTCAACCATTGCACCACATGAACTGTCAGTGGCCTTAGTTATATTTATATGTAGATCTATGTAGGATAGTATAAATGGAACACATGATCATAACATTACAATCTTAGTCACTGCTTTTTAATGAGTAAGGGTCATGATTGTGTTGGGGAACATTTCGCTAAGTTGCTGAAGCTGTCATACATACCTGCTTAACTGAAATAAGGCTACGTTTTTGTTGCTTACTGTCGTGGTGTTGTTTCTGTTGTTTATCCGCAACGAATGCATCCGAATACTCTCTGAAAACTTCCGACACATCTGGATACGTTGCAGTTTCAACGACGAACAACATAGTTTAGACTTCCGTTGTACGTAGGTAGTTGGAGAGTTTGGGGAAACTCGGAATCGGACTGTTGTGTCATTTGAACCTACATCGGACAACGGTGGTTAAATGCTAACATCCGTTGTTGTTTGGGAAACACACCCCAGGACATGTAACAGTGAAAGAGACAGTGTGTAGCAAAGATGTAGAGCTACTGGCAGTTAAAAACAGATTCAGGACAACTCCTTTCCCGACAAGACTATATACACGCCCATGTCTGTACACTTCCAGGAATGCCCACCTGTAGTAGCGATCCGGCAACACAAGGAAATATGGTGTGGTGAGCTAACTCACCGCGCCGCAATAGTGGACAGGCACTGTAACCCATCACGTTTAAACTGACTGCTTACTCGCCTCACACTCAGATATTGGCTAAAATCTGAGACATCATGGGGCTCTCTGTCTGTCTGTATGTGGAAGATTGTATCAGAGGAGTCATGCAAATGATGCAAGACTACACTCCGACTCCCTGGCTTATATCGTATTTTTTCTGTCTGTACACGTTTGTCATAGATGTGGCTGTCCATTATCTCAGAGCAGGGGCTAACCCTGACGTGGAGAAGCGGGTTAATGCGCTGCACGACGGTTTCCAGATCAATCGTGGTGGCAAGTTTATTATCGAGATGCAATTTTATTTCAAGACCGGTTTCTCAACCGTTGGAGGTCTGACTCTAATGACTGAAATGGATAGAGGCTGCTAAGCTGCTTAGTGTTAGTGTTAGTGTTAGTGTGTATCTCATTCCTATGTAATCACATATATCATTCCTATGTAATCCATGTAATCACGTATTACGTATTAACGGTGTGTGAGCAAATTAAAAGGCAAAAAAAAGACAATTCTCTTACAATAAAACCACCATTTCATTCCCATCCTGTGTCATTGTTGTCTATCTGTCTCTGTGTGCGTGTGTTGTTATAAAGGTGTTATAAATAAGGTGAGATGGCTAGAAAAAGAAAAAGAAATGACAAAGGGGGAGGAAAAGCAAAAAGCAAAACAAAAAGGCCAGAGAGGATACATAGATGTTGGAGAGCATATACTACACCCCCTCTCACCCCGGGTTGTTGGGCGGTAAAGAACGTTTCCTGAAGGCGGTGAACGAGGCGTCGGGGCTAAGATAGACGGTCGGAAAGCTGAAGAGTGGTTACTGGAGCAAGACGCTTACACTCTCCACAAACCGGCTTGATTGAGATACCCTAGAAACAGGGTGTTTGCTCCCAGGCCGCTGTACCAGTTTCAAGCGGACCTGTGCGACATGCAGATGCTAAAAGACTCTAACGACGGAGCAAAATATCTGCTGACGGTGATCGACGTGTTTTCCAAAAAGGCTTATGCCCGCGCTTTGAAAAGCAAATCGGGCAGGGAGGTGGCTCGAGCCTTGGAGTCCGTCCTGTCAGAGTCGGGCGTGCCCGAAAAGCTGCAGACCGACCTGGGGCTAGAGTTTTACAAAAAGCACGTGAAATCTCTGCTGAAGGATCGAGGGGTGACGCACTTTTCCACTCACAACGATCTGAAAGCTTCCGTGGTGAAGCGGTTTAACAAAACTCTAAAATCTTGCATGTACAGGCATTTCACTGCGTGAAACATGCGTAGGTACGTGGACGCGTTGGACGAGTTGCTCGCGGGCTACAACGACAGTTATCACAAGAGCATAGGCAGGAAGCCGCCGGTGGGTCCGGACAATGCATTGGAAGTGTTTTTTCGTCTGTACAGCGACCCTGTGCGGGGTCCTCCTCCGTCCATCGGGAAGCGCATTTGTTTCAGGTTCCGTCCGGGCGATCTGGTGAGACTGTCCAAAGTGAGAGGGGTGTTTGCGAAAGGCTACGAGCAGATGCACACAGACGAAGTGTACAGAGTAGAGTCTTGGCTGCCCCGTCAGCCTCCCGCCTACACGCTGACGGACCTCCAGGGCGAGGCGGTTAAAGGAAGCTTCTACAAGCCTGAGCTGCAAAAGGTGAGGGTGCCCTAGGACAAGACGTACTACGTGGAGAGAGTTTTGGACAGAAAGAGGGGGAAAAACAGTTGACAGCGAGTGTTGGTAAAGTGGAGCAACTGGCCCGATAAATTCAACAGTTGGATTCCCGCCAATCGAGTGACTGACGCCTGAGAGAGAGAGAGAGAGAGACCGATCATGCGAGTCATGGCAGGAGCTGGAGGGGAGGAATGGGAGGGGTTCTACGTGACTACCCTCCAACAGCAGTTTGGAATATTTCAGCAACAATCGCAGCTGCGACTTTAGGGTGCAGCTTCTTCACCCGTTGGTTTTACAGGGGGCCTGGGAAGTGGGTTTGATCGAAATCAGCTACCCGGTCACCTGGAGGACCGTGGGGCCGGGGCAAAACATTTTCCCATAGCGATGTGGGAAAATAAGGAGGGTGAGGGCGAGCCTGTACCAGCACCCTTCCACCTGTACTGTTCGCACAGTCGCGAGTGCTGAAAACCAAACACAGACTCCGCGTCCTGTTGGGCTACTATTCTGGCGTGGTGTTTTTACTGGGCAAGATCAACCTCGTGCTGCAGGATGCCGGGGTGGATATGACGCTGTCGTACGACTCGATACGTAACAGGGTCAAGGGGGTGCGAGACGAGAAAGTGGCCCTGTGGTTCGAGCCTCCTCTGCAGTACGCTTTGGGCACCCTGCGTAACCAGTACTGGAGGTGCGTTGAGCATTACGCCCCTCTCCCCACAGATATAAGAGCCGGCTTCGATCACCTGCACGTGTACACAGACGTGGTGAGCCATCAACGAGTGGGCGGCGCCAGCGTCCCTCTGCTACGCACTGTGCCCTTGAAAGGGAGCCACGGCTCGGTCACCACGGTATCCTACGACAAGCCTCACTACGTGCCTGTGAACCGTTCGCACATCAACTCTATCAAGATCGAAATTAAATCGGACCAGGATAAATACGTCAATTTCACCTACGGCAAGGTCATTGTCAAGTTGCACTTTCGCCCGGTCAAACCTACTTTACCTCTTCTCTAAATAAATAAATAGAAAAGATAAGGAGAGCAAAAAAAAATGAGATCGATAGGCATCGCGGGACGCGACCCTCACCGCTTTGTCGGCTACTACCAAAGCCAAGCGGGAGGCGGATTAACGGGGTTCAGAGGGGCTCCGGTGCTGTATGGGAGAGGGATAGGATCTGTGTTTAGACGTCTGTTTAGATTCATCCTGCCTATAGCCAAACAAGGTTTTTACATAGCCAAACCTCATTTGAAAAGCGATCATCTCGGAGGCCGGGCAACCGGTCGTCAGGAAAATGATGTCATCGGGAGAAGGGAAGCAAGAGGGCAGTGGTGGGCTAGCGGCTCTCTCCAGAGCCGGTTGGCCCGTCGCCCCCCCAGGCCTCCGCCGTAGCGCCTGTCGCCGCCGACGTGCTAAAACCACACGCGTCACGAGCGCTCGCTCACTCGCTGCGAGGAGACGCCGTAGAAGGAGGAGGACTACGTCTACTAGAAGTAGGAGCAAGAGGAGGAGCGGAGGCAGCAGAGCCATTCCGAAAAGAAGAAGGAAAAAGAGAGCTTCGAGCCTTCGCTTTCCTGACGCGTTTTAAAAAATAAAAATAAAAAAATAAATAAAATACTATAAAATAAAAAAAAAAAACAAAAAAAAAAAAGATCATCATGGCTACCCATCCCCGTTCGCTCGAGTGCGCCAAACCGAAGCTGGACCTGTTTTCAGCACCCTGTTCCCAATATTCGATAGAGGAGAGCGTGTACGCCCTGGTGCTCGCCCTGGTCGATTCGATAGCTTACTCCGGAGTTTGTGAATTAAGAGCGGTTGTCTGTAACTATCAAGTATGTCGCGCAGTTCGCAAAAACTCGAATTCTTTTTTTTGTACCCAAATGATAGCATTTGATGACTTATATCACCTGTGAAAGTTTGAGTCTGATCAGATGAATATTTTGGGAGAACGAGGGCCTAGAAGTTTTGGGCAGAATCGGACTGTATTTTACACTAATTTCACCATGCTTGCCATTTTGACAAAAATATTAAAATAGAGCAAGAATCTTAAAACCAAAAGAGTTCCACAACAAACCTAGAGATATTTGTGAGTAATTTGAGTGGTTTTATTAGTTCGTAAGACAAAATCCGAATATTTTAGGGATTTTTACTTTATTTTCATTTTACGCTTAGAGTTTACGCTTGGTCAAATTCGAAGGCTTATAAACCCAAAAGTATGCGGAAATTGTCAAATTTTAAACTTCGCAGTCGAAGAGTAATACTTTTACTTGGTATTCGTGAAATAAAATTTTTGGGCACTGCAAAAACAAATCTCTGGGAAGACCCGTTTCAAGTTGCGTTTTGGATGATTTCGGCACTCTAAAAGCTTTGTGGGGTCACGACCCGATTGGACATGGATCTCAAATACTAACTTCCCAAAGACTTAAAAACCAGTTCAAATGCTTACAAACACTTTAATAAGCTACTGTTTCACTTACAAGCCTCATTGTATGGTACAGAGTTCAATTTTGAGCTTAGCATTCCCTGGGAACTCTACAAACAATAACAAAGTGTATATGCTTATACCTTAGACACATAAACATTGAAACACGATGGAAAACAGCTGCATCTGAAACTAGATAGGGGTAGAAATCAATGCCAAACAATGTCTATACCTTAAAGAGGACGATCAATGGGAAATCTAGCTGTATTGTAGGCCCATTCGTGAGTATTATTGTGCCGATCTCCTGTGTGATGATTTGAATCACACACAGTCTCTCACAGTCTCTCACACACTCTCTCTCACACACTGTCACACACTGTCTCACTCACACACACTGTCTCACTCACACACTGTCTCTCACTCACACACACTGTCTCTCACTCACACACACAGGGCCCTATTTTGCCGCGGCGCATTGTGTGTTTGCGACATGCGCATGCTGTCATTGCTATTCTGTGCCACCGCAACGTTCATTTTTTCAGGCAAAAAATCACGTTGTCTAGATACAGTATGTCACATAAGTGAGTACACCCCTAACATTTTTGTACTTTTTTTATTATATCTTTCCATGGGAGAAGTCTAAAGATATAATACTTTTCTACAACGTAAAGTAGGCAGTGTACAGCTTATATAACAGTGCAAATTTGCTGTTCCCTCAAAATAACTCAACACACAACCATTAATGTCTAAACCACTGGCAACAAAAGTGAGTACACCCCTAAGTGAAAATGTCCAAATTGTGCCCAAAGTGTTAATATTTTGTGTGGCCACCATTATTTTCCAGCACTGCCATAACTCTCTTGGGCATGGAGTTCACTAGAGGTTCCCAGGCTGTCACTGGAATCCTCTTCCACTCCTACATTACAACATCACGGAGCTGACCTTAAGCTTGAGACCTTGAGCTCCTCCACCTTCCATTTGAGGATGCCCCACAGATGCTGAATTGGGTTCAGATCTGGGCACATGCTAGGCCAGTCCATCACCTTCACCCTCACCCAAAGCGTGGTCATCTTAGAGGTGTGCTTGGGGTCGTTACCATGTTGAAATACCGCCCTGCGGCCCAGTTTCAGAGGTGGCATCATGCTCTGCTTCAGTATGTCACAGTACATATTGGCATTCATGGTTCCCTTAATGAAGTGTAGGTCCCCAGTGCCGGCAGCACTCATACAGCCCCAAACCATGACACTTCCTCCACCATGCTTGACTGTTAGCAGGACACAGTTGTCTTTGTAATCCTCACCTGGTTGCCGCCACACACACCTGACACCATCTGAACCATATACATTTATTTTGGTCTCATCAGACCACAGGACATGATTCCAGTAATCCATACCCTTAGTCTGGTTGTCTTCAGCAATTTGTTTGCGGGCTGTCTTGTGCATCATCTTCAGAAGAGGCTTCCTTCTGGGCGGAGCCATGCAGACCCGTTTGATGCAGTGTGCAGCGTATGGTCTGTGCACTGACTGGCAGTCCCTCTACCCATTCAACCTGTGCAGCAATGCTGGCAGCACTCCTACGCTTATTTTGAAGATACAGATATAGATAGACAGATAGATTATAAGATATAATGCTGAGCACATGCACTCAACTTCTTTGGTCGCCCATGGCAAGGCTTGTTCTTAGTAGAGCCTGTCCTCTTGAAGCGCTGTATGGTCTTGACCACTGTGCTGCAGCTCAGTTTCAGGGTGTTGGCAATCTTCTTATAACCTAGGCCATCTTCATGTAAAGCAACAATTTTCTTTTTTAAATCCTCAGATAGTTCTTTTCCATGAGGTGCCATGTTGAACTTCCAATGACCAGTATGAGAGAGTGTGAGAGTGAGAACACCAAATTTAGCACAACGTCTACCCATTTACACCTGAGACCTTGTAACACTAATGGATCACATGACACCAGGGAGGAAAAATGGCTAATTGGGCAAAATTTGGACATTTTCACATAGGGGTGTACTCACTTTTGTTAACAGTGGTTTAGACATTAATGGTTGTGTGTTGAGTTATTTTGAGGGAACAGCAAATTTGCACTGTTATATAAGCTGTACACTGCCTACTTTACATTGTAGAAAAGTATTATATCTTTAGACTTCTCCCATGGAAAGATATAATTAAAAAAGTACAAAAATGTTAGGGGTGTACTCACTTTTGTGACATACTGTAGCAGATGACATTGCGCCATGACGGACGGGTCAGCGAAAAGAAGAGGTGTGGTCTGGCGCAAAGCGCACCAGATGCTATTATGAGGACGCATAAACCATTTGCGCTTTGAACCCCGATGTACCTGCTGCTGTGCCAGAGAGGCGAGCTGAACTGGCAAAAAAGTTGCAACATGTATAGCCTGTATAGCCATGTATTTTTATGTTTTAGTAAGCAAACAGGCACAAACAATGAGAATATAGCAATGTTGTGCAGTTTATAGCAATGTTCTGCAGTTTATTTACGATTTCTTTTGTCGTTTTAAATAAACAGCGTGGCAAGTTGTAAGAAATAATATGGACAAATCATCAAAAAGAAAACTAGTGGACTAATGGTTTGATGGACCTATACCTTCCGTTTATTTTTGATGTTTCCTTTGAGTTTAAGGCTTTTGTTTCCCATCTTCTAACATTATTGAACTGCTTTCGGCGCACAACGCGTATAACCCCGATGTACCTGCTGCTGCGCCAGAGAGGCGAGCTGAACTGGCAGAAAAGTTGCAACATGTATAGCCTGTATAGCCATGTATTTTTATGTTTTAGTAAGCAAACAGGCACAAATAATAAGAGTATAGCAATGTTTTGCAGTTTATAGCAATGTTCTGCAGTTTCTTTTGTCGTTTTAAATAAACAGCGATTGCAATGTTCTGCAGTTTATTTAATAAACAGCGTGGCAAGTTGTAAGAAATGAAATGGACTAATCATCAAAAAGAAAACTAGTGGACTAATGGTTTGATGGACCTCCACCTTTTATTTTTGATGTTTCCTTTGAGTTTAAAGCTTTTGTTTCACGTCTTCTAACGTTGTTGTGCCGCTTTGGGCACTGTTCGAAAGTTCTCTTCTTGCCAAAGGAGGACACAATTATTGAAGATATTTCCTCTCATACTTCTATGACCCATGGAGGTTTGGGGGGATTCTTTCCATCCCCGAATATTAACTACTCACGCACTTTGTACACTTTGTACATGTACACATGTACACTTTGTTATTGTTTGTAGAGTTCCCAGGGAATGCTAAGCTTAAAATTGAACTCTGTACCATACAATGAGGCTTGTAAGTGAAACAGTAGCTTATTAAAAGTGTTTTTAAGTATTTGAACTGGTTTCTAAGTCTTTGGGAAGTTAGTATTTGAGATCCATGTACGATCGGGTCGTGACCCTGTCACCGACCAGAACAAGATTTAAGGTTCAGACCCCGGGCCACAACAACAAAAAACACAGCACGAGTGTAAATAAAAATATAGTTTATTTTTATTGAAGATTAAAAATGGGTGCAGCTAATCCCAGAGCTGTAAATATGGAAGGGAGGCTAAAGTTCTAAAAAAATAAAAAATAAAAACTCAGCAGTCCAACGGGGGCTCGAACCCAGACTGGGCAGCCGACTCCGGGTCTTCCTGTGCGTAGTCCACGCTGAGAATTTCCTAGCCGCTCAGCACAGTGCAGACGATGGCCAGTAGAGGGAGCTGCGGAATCAGATAGCAGGGAATCAACGGCAGAGCCAGCAGTAGTTACAGCCGAAGGCACACACACACACAACTGTGAACACTCTTACGACCCTTCAGCGAAGTAGGCTGTGCTTATCAGACAATCCAGCATCGGGGTGCGGCTGGGGTGCGACGTTCGGCGGCGACGAATCCAAGGAGCCTCCGGAGGCGTCGCTGGGCTGTCAGGAGAAGACAACAGCGGCGTCGGTCAGGTAGTGGGCAGCGAGGCGCTCTGGATCCGGTGGTGGCGGTGGACAGGTGAAAAGCGACGAGGCCGTTCGATCGCCAGGAAGACTGGAGAGAGTTTGAGTCTTTGTGTCTTTATGGTGACGGGAGTTAGTGCATCCGCCAATGACGGGCTAATTGGTGATTAGTAGAGCGGAGCCTCAGGTGTTCATACTGACAAGCAGTTAATCACAGCACACGTAAACATGGCAAGTAATCAGCTGGAGCACACCAAAACACACGTGAAAGTCAAAACGCACTGCAAAAGTACAAAAGCATTAAACAAGTTGGTAAATTTGCTCAGGTTTTCTTTTGTCAGTTTGCCTCACCTTGTAATTTACCTCCCCCACCCGTTCAATCACCTCGTACGGCCCCTGCCAGGTGGCCAGGAACTTGCATTCCACCGTCGGCACCAGGACCAGTACCCTCTCCCCAGGCTTGAACTCCCTGGGTTGGGCGGGTCGATTGTAGGAGGCTTGCTGTTGCCTCTGAGCGGCCTCCATGTGGCCTCCCCCTGGGTCTGTACGAAAGCAAGAGCTCAAATGGTGAAAAATCAGTGGAAGATTGAGGTACTTCTCTTACCGCAAACAGTAGGTATGGTAACAGCTGGTCCCAGTTACGCCCATCCTCCTCGATGGCTTTGCGCAGCATGGACTTAAGGGTCTTGTTGAATCGTTCCACCAACCCATCTGTGCTGTGCGGTGCGGCCGCGGCACTAGCAGCTGTTCATGTACTTTATCGTCCTTTCTGGTTATCTGATATACTAAGCCCCGGCTAATGGCAAAATGAGGGTAACTAGGGCTTGTCCCCCCCCCCCCCAACACTACTCCCTCTAGCACCTGCACATTTCTTAGCGCGTTCGCAAGAGTGGGGTCCTGTAGCTGGGCAGTACCGTACTGACCGGTGAGTGGGGGAAGCTCCCCGGTGCCCTGGGCGTCGTCCTCACTGCCGTTTAAGACACTTTCCGGGGCCCCGTTTTCCTCTTCAGTGTCCTGGTCAGTCTCTGTGTCAGCCTGGGGGCCTGTCAGTCCTGCAAGGGCAAAGGCTTAAGCGGGTCTGAGGGTGGTACCGGTGCCTGCACCGTGTGGGCCTTACCTCTCCGCTTCCTGGGCGTTCGGGTTGGCCTCTGCTGTGTCTCTCTCCATAGCAGATGAAAGGCTGGGCAGTCTCGCCCAATCAAAACAGGGACAGGGAGGAAGTCAACCACACCCGCCATTGTACGTATGGTTCCGCGGGTGGTAGTGACAACAAGTTCGGTGGTGGGGTAGTCTCTGGTGTCTCCATGGACACAGGAAATGGGGAGGACTCTGCCAGCGGTCATGTGGGATGGTTCCACTAGGTCCTTCCGCACCAAGGTAATCCGACTGCCTGAGTCCAGTAATGCTTCCACGTCATGACGGTTCACCGTCACAGGGCATGTGGGGGGTCGATCTGGGTCACCGTCTGTAACCCCAACAAGTGAGGCGAAGAGGTGGGTGGCGGGTGAGCTGGAGGATCCGGCAGTGGGCATGGGCTCATCCGCCGGCTGCTCACACTGCCAGGAGATATGTCCCATCTCCCCACAGCGGTAACACTGTCGGGCTTCGCTCCCCCGGTTAGCGCTGCTTGGCCCCGGCTGGCTTCTGCCTCCCCCTGGAGCATAGCCCGCTGCTGCAGTGGCTGGGTTCTTTGGACGGCTGCCGCCCACTGGGCCCCGGGGTACACTCTTTGGCTCCCTCTTGGCAGCCCTAAGCATTTCTGCGGTGGCCTGATATTTTTCCACCGCTTCCACCGTGAGCTCGGCAGTGGTCAGGCCCTGTTGGCTGACGAGGCGCTTCGCCTCATACGGCAAGGCCCACAGGTAGTGATCCACCACGATGGTCTCCACCACCGCAGCAGAAGTGTTCTTCGCCGGTTCCAACCACTTCTGTGCTATCCTGGTGAGCTCGTGCATCTGCGCACGAGGGGCCAGGTCTGGCTGGAAGGTCCAGCTGTGGAACCGTTGGGCCATACCGAATTTAGTGAGCCCATTTCTGCTGAGGATCTCGGTCTTCAGCACATCATAGTCCGTTGCTTGGTCAGGGGGCAGGTCCTGAACAGCATTCAGTGATTCCCCGGTTAAAAATGGGGCTAAAAGTCCAACCCATTGTGCCTTGGGCCATGCTTCCCTCATGGCTGTAGCTTCAAAGGCGTGCAGGTACGCCTCAACATCGTCGGTGGCCCCCATCTTAGATATAAAATCACCAGCTTTTGCTGGGCGGGCTTGACGGGCAGCCATTTGTCGCTGCAACTACAGCTCTTCTGCTTTTAGCAGGTTCGCTCTCTTTTGCTCCTCCAGGAGAGCTGCATTCGTTTGCAGCTGGGCTTGCTGCTGCGCTAACAGGGATTTTAAAATGTCCTCCATTTTGTCTAGTGGGGAGTCTAGGGCCAGTTGTGAAAATTTCAGGCTCAATTGTTCAGTGTCCTCCTCAAGCATGCACTCTTAAACTTGAACTGCCCGCATTCTCCACCATATGTGATGTCATGAGAGGCAATCAACGTTCAGCAGGGCAGTTCAAGGAGTGCACGGAGACAAAATTCAAAATGCAGTTTCTTTTACTAGTGTTCAAAAAGGGTTTAACAGAAAAGGCATTTCAGCGCAAAAGGCAAACTAAGGATTTCTCTTCTCAATGGTTTATAATCAATAAAAAAGTCTCTAATTGAACTCAAAAGTCTTCCTTCAAACACAGTTCACTTTGCAATACACAAACAATTGTCCTTTTCTTCTTAGTAAATTTCCTGGGTTCTTATCCCCACAGTACCTCCACACAGCGCAGCAGGTGAAAAATAGTCCAACGCAAAAATGAATAATCCAACACAAAAGGGAATAGTCCAACACAAAAGTCTTCTCTTCAGCAGGTTCTTCAGAGCAAATAATCCACCCAGACCGGAGACTCCAGCTTCTCTCCTACTCGCCACACTCTACTGAGAGCCTCTGGTGTCCTAAAAGCCCTGCAGTTCCACTGCAGGCGATTGGCCACAGGTGTGCCTCATTAGGCAATCAGTGCTCAGTGGTTTGGAGTGCCGGGTGAAGTTCCTGGCGAAGTTCCTGGCTCCACCAGCAGATGGAGCCATGCCAGGATACTGCTGTAACCATCTCAAGGGGATGTAGCGCCCCTCCAGGACCCGGCCTCTCGTGACGTCACAAAGTGTATAACAATCAGCATGAGCCCTTTGACAACCCCACAAAGCTTTTTGAGTGCCGAAATTGTCCAAAACACAACTTTTGGGAATTGGGTCTTGCCAGAGATTTGTTTTTGCAGTGCCCAATAATTTTATTTCACGAATACCAAGTAAAAGTATTACTCTTCGACTGTGAAGTTTAGAATTTGACAATTTCCGCGTACTTTTGGGTTTATACGCCTTCGAATTTGACCAAGCGTAAACTCTAAGCGTAAAATGAAAATAAAGTAAAAATCCCTAAAATATTCGGATTTTGTCATACGAACTAATAAAACACCTCAAATTACTCACAAATATCTCTAGTTTTGTTGTGGAACTGTTTGGTTTTAAAATTCCTGCTCTATTTTAATATTTTTGTCAAAATGTCAAGCATGGTGAAATTAGCGTAAAATACAGTCCGATTCCGCCCAAAACTTCTAGGCCCTCGTTCTCCCTAAATATTTATCTGGTCAGACTCAAACTTTCACAGGTGATATAAGTCATCAAATGCTATCGTTTGGGTATAAAAAAAGAATTCGATTTTTTGCGAACTGCGCGACATACTTGATAGTTACAGACAACCGCTCTTAAACCCTCTGCCAACTGCAATTTCCTGAGCCTCTACGTGGACGGCAAGGCCCTGCCCACGACCCCTTTCAAACCGCGCTACAGCGACGGGCTTTACACCCGCGAATATTACAATTTGTTTGTGGCTTCCGGTTGCCACCTGAAAGACTCCACCCTGGCCATCACCAAAGGTATGTTCGGTAAGGGGTACACCCTTTATCATTTCAACCTCAACAGAGATGACGAAAATGACAGAGCTCTCTCCCCCGCCAGACAGGGGTGCCTGAGGTTGGAGATGAGATTCAAACTGCCTTTGCCCGTAACCGTCACTCTGATCGTGATTCGGTGTTGGAAATCGATTCCAGCAGGCAAATCTTGTTGGATTTTTAAAAAAAACCTGTAAAAAGTCTGATTGGCTGGGTGGCCGGCCGAGCGAGCGACTGGCATGAACACTCTGGAACTGAACACTCTGCTCGGCACGCTGTTAGCGACAAAAAATGTGGACTTTGGAGGCGTGTGGCCCTCTGACTTCGGCAGCAGCAGCAGCAGCCATTGCCTGCCAGACCCATGGCCTACGTGGTCAACATCCATCCTCACCACAGACCGGGAGAACACTGCATGGCTTTGTGGATAGACCAAAACGAGGGCAAAGGGGAGTTTTTTGACAGATTGGAGCCTTTTCACGAGCGCTATCCCGCTAACGTGTTGGACTATTTGCAAAGCAGAGGGAAGGAAGTCAGCTACCAGACCCGCGCCTTGCAGTACCCTGCGTCTTCCGCCTGCGGACACCACTGCATCTTTTACCTATGCCAGAGAGCCAGAGGACTGTCAATGGAGCTCTGTATTCTTCTAGCGATCCTCTCCTAAACGATAGGGTTGCGTGCGCGAGGCTAAAAAGTGTTTGAAGAGATGCCGCTCCAAGTCATCATCATCATTGGACTGTGCCTTGGTGTGTCAGAACGTCTGCTCCCTTCGAGAGTTTTCGAGGTGCAGATGAGGGTTATTATGATTATGATTACTGTTAGAATAAAGAGTAATAATAATAATAATAATAATAATAATAATGAATAAAAGAATCGTGGACATATTTCGAATTGTATTTCATGTATTTGTTTTTTATTCAGAAAATAAAAAAACATGATTCTATACAACAGTTGCCATGCGTTGTTTGTTTTATACAGGGTATAGAAAAAGAAAATACACACACACACATACAAACATATTCTCATCCTACCCCCCCAAAAAAAACAGAACAAAAAAAAAAAAATCATCATCATCATTACTGTTAATGAACAAGGGCTAACTGGCTGGCTGGCTACGAAGCTGCCTACTACTACTACTATTACTATTACTACTAGTCTCACCGCAAGGACATTCAGGACACATTCCTTTTCCAGAGCGGCTTTTCTTTACTAATCAGAAAATCGCTCTTACTTCCGCTATATCTTCTTCTTTTTGTTTTACTGGTAAAAAGAGGAGAAGGGAGAGGAATGGTTGAAGAATCAGTATCATCATTTCTCTCCAGGAGGAATGGAATTCCTCTCCCAGAGTGGTCTTTCTTTACTAATTAGAAAAGTGTTCATCCTCAAGTGCTCATCCTCATCCTCATCCTCATCCTCCTTCTCTCTGCCTCCAACGGTCCGAGGAATGATTGGGGAGGGTGAGGGGGAGGAGGAGGAGAAGAAGTGACGAGGACAGGTAGCAGCAGCACCGATAGGGGTGGAGGCGATGATCGGGTATTGTCTCAAAGACAGTATCTTTTCTCTGGCTTTTCACGAGGGTGAAGATCGGCTCTATTTAAAAGTTCCCTCATGCTTTCTTCCAAACGATGCAAAGCCGTCTCTCGAATGTCGCCGCTTCCTTGAGGCGATGAGGAGGAGGATGAGGGCGAAGGCTGAAGAAGAAGGCCTTGTCTCACCTTCATCTCGTGACCTGAGATTAAAAACAGTTTTTCGCCTTCCTTCATCGTCATCCTGTCCTATCCTATCCTCTCCCCATAATCAGGCTAGTGAGTAAAGGAATGACGGCTCCCAAGAGAGGCAGAAGGAATCCTCTTCCGTGTTGCAAAATGAGCCTTTTCTTTTTCGACGTTGTCGATTTGCGGAACAGAGCCCTGATGCACGCTTTCCCTTTCTTGAGCGTTTTCAATTGCCTAGGATTCAGAGGAATGTTGCCTTTTAAAGCGTTCAAGGCTAATTCTCATAAGGCTTTCAAAGCGTCGGGGGAACACTCTCGCAGCAACCGTTTTCGACTGGCTGTCTTGGCAGCGCGCAGGGCTTTAAAGAAACCCAGATGTCTTTTTGCTCTCGCTGACATTTCCTTTCGTTTTTTATCTCTTGGGCACGTAGACCGCCGGAAACTCTCCCGGTAGCACCCCCGTTCTGAGCCTGAGACGTTCTGGACAGTGCGGTTTGAGATCCAAGATTAAATAGCCTCGCACTGGCTCGGTGGCATCCTGAAAAGTCTCCATCAAAAAACAAGTGTTGCCCGGATACCCCGGGCAGCTTGTCTCTGGGTTTTTTAAAAAGAATCATGTAGTGGCAATTGAGACTGATGGTACGGCTGTGCTTGCCCCATGAAAGATATTTTGGGTCAAGGAGAATGCGCTGAGTCTTCTGTGATGAGTCAGCTCCGTAAAGAGCATCAGCACTTGATCGGCTGAGGAGGACGAGCCCGTGGTAGAGGATAGCACGTCGTCCAAAATCAAAAGGTTGCCACGACCCTCTGGAAACAGACGCTCGTCCATCAGCGATTAAGGACCCTCTTGACAAAGACTACGTTGTCCAATTTGTATTTTAGCTCCTTGTAAATGTTTTGCCATGAGTTGTACACCCACACGATACGTGAAAAGGGCCCGTCAAACACGTGACTTTGATTTTCTAGCAAACGTTTGACGAAAAACGTTTTACCGCAAGAACTGGGACCCGCCACCATGGCACTAAAGAGTAATTGAAACCTCACGTCGTAGCTCGTGGACGTGGACGTCCCCCCTAACGAGAAGCTCTGTTCTTCTTCTTTTTCTTCATGTTCGGACATCTCTCTCTCTCTCTCTCTCTCTCTCTCAGACGTCAGTCACTCGATCGGCGGGAATCCAACTGTTGAATTTATCGGGCCAGTTCCTCCACTTTACCAACACTCGCTCTCGACCGTTTTTCCCCCTCTTTCTGTCCAAAACTCTCTCCACGTAGTACGTCTTGTCCTCGGGCACCCTCACCTTCTGCAGCTCAGGCTCGTAGAAACGTCCTTTAACCGCCTCGCCCTGAGGGTCCATCAGTGTGTAGGCGGGGGGCTAACGGGGCAGCCAAGACTCTACTCTGTACACTTCGTCCGTGTGCATCTGCTCGTAGCCTTTCGCAAACACCCCTCTCACTTTGGACAGTCTCGCCAGATCGCCCGGACGGAACCTGAAACGGATGCGCTTCCCGACGGACAGACAGACGGACGGGACCCGATCACGTCATATTCAGGAACCTCACACTCCTGCAGTTCGCCAAGTGCTGACTACGGAGGCACAAGTGCTGACAATGGAGGCACCGGCAGGCCAAGTGCCGACAATGGAGTATTCCATTGACTTTCATGCATTTAGCATCAGTCAGAAATCAAAAAAACTTTTCATTAGAAACACCCAGAACCTTGTTTTTGGCACTACTGTAAACCAGAACAAATACAACATATTTGCCTCGATCTGAATGTTACTACCTTGTAAGAAAAGTTTATCTGAAATGATGCAAAAAAAGCTAAAGTGTCAAAGTAGCTAAAGTGAAGCCCAAAGAAAGATGGCTAAGCTACTCATTAGCCCAGTTGGTACATGGTAATCAGCTAGCTCCCTGGACATGCTAGCTTGTAAGATTGCCTGGATTAAAGTTGGTAGAAGAAGAATTGAGTCCCACAGTACAGTATTAGCTTCCACTTATGTTGTAATTATGATAATGTTAATATATTCATGAAGAACATTATCATATGCCGTCTGATTTGTGATTGAGCTTCTACTAGCCAGTCTATCATATTTAGGTTAGTAGGCTAACGTCACCGGGCTTGCTCTCGAGCTTGCGCAGTAGCCTGGGGACCAATTTGTGCATCCTGTGTGTGTGTCGCTCTCCAAGAGAGCCATCTGTGTGTCCTGTGTATCGTTCCCCGTCTGAGCCGTCTGTACGTCTGTGTGTTGCTCTCCGAGAGAGCTCTCTGTGTGTATCTCTCCGAGAGAGTCCTCTGTGCATCCTGTGTGTGTGTGTCGATCTCCGAGAGACGTCTGTGTGTAGCTCTCCAAGAGAGCCCTCTGTGCGTCCTGTGCGTCACTCCCCATCAGTGCAGTCTGTGTGTCTTGTATGTCGCTCCCCGTCTGAGCCGTCTGTACGTCTTGTGTGTCGAGCCATCTGTGCATCCTGTGTGTAGCTCCCCGTCGGAGCCCTCTGCATCCTGTGTGTAGCTCTCCGAGAGAGTAGTCTGTGCGTCTTGTGTGTAGCTCCCCATCGGAGCCATCTGTGCGTCCTGTATGTAGCTCTCTGAGAGAACCGTCTGTGTGTACCTCTCCGAGAGGGCCTTCTGTGTGTCCTGTGTGTAGCTGTCCAAGAGGGCTTTCTGTGTGTCCTGTGTGTAGCTCTGCGAGAGGGCCCTCTGGGCGTCCTGTGTATAGCTCTCCGAGAGAGCCGTATGTGCATCCTGTGTGTAGCTCCCCATCGGAGCCCCTCTGAGAGAGCGGTCTGTGCGTCTTGTATGTCGCTCATTGTGAGAGTCGATCCTCATGTCATATGTGGCTCTCCGAGAGAGCTGGTTTGTACGCCATGTATGTTGCTCACCGAGAGCTGTCTGTGCACATGTTCATTGCTCTCCGTGAGAGCCGACTTATGTTATGTGCGTTGCTCTCTGAGAGAGCTGATTTGTATGTTATGTGTGTCGCTCTCCGGGAGAGCTGTCTGTATGTTCGAGGTCGCTCTCCAAGAGAGCCGATTGCATGCCATGCGTGTCACCCTCTGAGAGAGCCGATTTGTATGCCACATGCGTCGCTCTCCATCAGAGTCGATCAGTCTGTTATATCCATAGACTGTATATAAGAACTGGACAAACCCTCTGTGACGTCACGCATAGACTTTCCCACAGCCAAAATGAGGCTTAATTTGAAGGTTCAGGGCGCCGCCATCTTAACCAATGCGTTCTGCATTCTAAACCCGCCTTCTACCTGACATTCCATATATGGGTGAAAAGGTAGTGCCAGGCGGCCTGAAGACCCGCCCCTACAGGCTAGGCCAGCTCCCGCAAATTACGTAGCGGAGAACTTCTTTCACGGAGAAAGCGGGGCGAAAGCGGTAAATTTCGCTTGCATGTATTTTGGGCGATACACTTGACCGATGTTGACCAGACTGAACTCTGAAATTATTATTTTCAGTACATGAGTAAATTTAATAATCATGCAGACCGTTTGCTACTATTCAGTGTAATGTAGTGAAAGAGCAGTTTTTAGTCATCAGTTATAGTTGCTAAATTATTGTAGGCTATTAGCGTAAGTTAGCAATGCATAGCAACCATGTCGTTTATGACTGCTCTAACTGACTACCAAAGATTTCAAAACCTCCCTCAATACTCTGTCACTACTGCTTCAAACTGATACTATGGTTTTCTTATGATTTTGGTCGTTAACGTTGCCCATTTACACACGATTTAATAAGAGAGGTCTTAACTATAGTGCATGCTTTGTGGCATTATCGGTAACGTGCTCATGATATCTTGACATGGAATTTGTTCTGTTGTCGTGTGATTGAAACCTTTCGACTAACCAGCCCGTTTCATCCGTCTTTTTCATGTATAAATCTGTAGTCGTTATTTTCAGCTGTTGATGTAGTCCTGCTAATTTATTCGGTGTACATTGTGGACTTTATAAATGAAGGTGGGAATGTCGGTGCTCTCACATTTTCTTATCAAGACCTGTCGTAGCTTGAATGCATATAATGTTCAAATGTACATAAAATGGTTTCTGAGGCCATTTCAAAGCGACTGAAGACAATCCAACATAGTGGAAGACAACATGAGCAACTACATATTACTTATGTAGTACATAGTTTCATATAGCAAATGCTCAAATGTGACATAATAATAAAACCTTAAGAAAATATACAAATATCGCCGTACCTCACGTTCTAAAAACTTAAACAGCTAATAGTTATGACCATCTAATTCGTTGAATGTATGTTAATATTGTCTTTTCTCATTTTTGCTTTTACAGCTCCAACTTCATAAATTCTGGGGCACAGCTAGGTTGGCAGAGGGGAAGAGGCTGCAAGGAGGTCCCTGGCCACCAACTTGGGACTTCATGCCCAGATGAGGTGATTTGGCCTGGGTGGACTAAGATGGTGTGACATCCTCTTGTTTTTCTCCCAGGCCCTACAAGAAGAAACCGTCCTATATGTCCTGCTCATCCACTGCGGCGGGAATGACCTTGGACAAGTGATCATCTTGTTGCTTGAAGCAGGGCTTGTGTGATCTGTAATGGCTAGCTTTGTCTTGGGGATATCAGTACTAATGATTTTGAATTCTTTACGCTAAAATCCCACTTTGAATGTACAGGAACTTGTAATATTTTGCCTGGTGAATGAATGTCAAACTCGTGATAACTTTAAATATAAGGACAGCACATGTCTGAAACTGCTTCAACAAACAACATTTTCTACCACAAATCTGTTATTGATTTTGATTTGCACTGAAGTCACACTTGAAATGTATATGGAATTTGTAATATATTTATTAAACCAAGAATGAATCAAATCAAAATGTCTTATTTCAACAGTTACTATTAATATATAAAAGGGAAAATCTTAATGTCATTGTAAACAAAAGCAGTGCATTAAACATACACTGCAGTCAATGAGCAAAGTGAAAAAAAAAACAGTATATGGCATGTAAAGCAGGATGAATAAGTATCGAACGCGTCAACCTTTTTTTCAGTAGCATATTTTTCATTGGAATATTGACAAGACATTTTGACTAGACAATACATTGATATTTACCCATACATGTAAAGAAATCAGAACATTTAAGTGAATAAATAAAGTTATGTGTAATACAGTAAAGTGGCAGGTTGGTAAGTATCAAATGCAGCAAGAAAAGCAGTAAGCAAAAGTGATGCACAAGAACATCAAGATAGGAGCAAAGGGCATCTGTGGCCTAATGGAGTCAAGAATAAATGGGCATTGTGTCCTCTACTGTAAGTTGTGTTGAATAAAAGCATGTGATAATTGTAATGTAATTGTATGTCACTACCATAGTTTCCAAAACACTCCATCACTGTATAAAATAAATGTTTAAAACATATTTAAAGTTTCCCAGAAATTTGGACAAGCCATAGCATACTCTAAGCTTGTAGTCTGGTAGGATGTAGAAAACTTGTAGGAGGAGAAATAATAAGATATATATATATATTAAATATTTGCAACAAAAAGGTTGGTACTGTCCCTGGCATCCGTGGTGATGTCTCGAAGTGCTGACAGCACAGATGAGAGCTCTGGTGTGGAGTCCAGTTCTGTCTCAAGTTAACCATCCATCCCTTTGTCCAGCCTGTCTGAGTCACCTAAAGGAAAACTGATGAGATGTTTGAAATGTTAATTTACAATACTATTCAAAATGTAATGTGTACGGCCAGGTTGCCCATTCTTACGTCAATGTAGGCTTGCACTATTTTTTTTTAAATCTTTTTCTTACGTAATTCTAAGCGGAGTCAAGTTTTAGCTACTCAATAAACTTTACAAGCAAGGGTGCTTTAAAGCGTCTCTCTCTCTCTCGTATTAACACAGTCTATGTTTTTAACACATGTACTTCCTCTTAAGTATAGCACAGATGAAGAATTGAGTCAGTGGACATAATTTGACGGTATTGTCACTTATGTCAACTTCATTACTAGCTGACGAACCTTAGCAGGCTGTAACGTAGCTTGCGCTAGCTGTGCGAGTTAAGACTGTATTGAACTTCAAAGACGGCCGAGACAAAACTCAAATCAAACTCTCCTTCAACGCTATTCTACTGACTTTCTACTATAGTCATTCTACTGACCGATTGGAGCAGTCAAATAAGCTTGATAATGGTAGATTGAGTAATATTATGTTGCAGTAGAGTTATTCGGGAGCTAGTTTGACACCAGGGTTAACATGCTAACATTTCTGAGGTGATTTTAGGCTACGGGGCTAACAGCGATGCTACATATTAGTAATGATGGCAGATAAACAGTAGTGTAATGTCACTTACCATAAAAATGTAAAGAAACATTCTTTGATGGTCCTTTAGAACAATTAACAGGAACGTCAGACATCCTGGATGTAACATATCATTGAATATGCTGTTAATGATATAGTCGTGAAATATCCGATGACAGCCGAAGAGTCGACAGAGTTCTCAGGCTGAGAATCTCAGCCTCACGTCAGCAGCGGTGGCCGGCTGCTGTCAATCAAGCTGACCACGCCCCTAATTATTCATAAAATTAAAACTTAACTGTGCTTAAAGCAAATGGATTCTAAAAAAATTCACCCCCCTCAGAGTTGTCATGGACCCCCAAACTATCGAAAGACACTAAAACCATTTTTTGAACCAGGCTGTAAATATGTTTATTTTAGCTGTGAAAATTGACTTTTTAACATGGGAGTCTATGGGAAATTGCTCCCTTTTGCAGCCTGCCCCCAAAGGACAAAATAGGTACTGCAGCCTTAGAACGTTCATTTCCGGCTTCATTTTTCAGCCTGGAACCTTGGGGCTTGGTTATATCATTGTACTCTGTGAGGGCGAACAATGCTTTACGTACATTGTTCCTTGTGAGGACGTTTCTATATGTCTAAGTGTTGCTTAGTGTCATGTGTTGTTGTATTAACTGTTTGTTTCTTTGCTTTAGGTGGTTCCCGTCATTGCCTTCACGGTGGGTCTGGCATATTAAGCTTTTGTTTTTTGTCCTCTTTGGGGGTACGTTTCATTTTCACAAGGTTTTAATGCACACGGAGGGTATTACAGTTTTTCACAATTGCTAAAACTCAATTTTTGAAACCTTGCCCCGTTTTCTCAAAACTGTAAACACAAACTCCAATTGCTCACATGCAAGTCCCAAAACTCCTGACTCTTGTTGCAAAAGCTACTACAACCCTCAAAACAGTTTTACGTGTGCTCAAAACCAAACTCTATCCTCAAAACATTAATACAATTGTCAAAATGAAATTACAATGAAGCAGTTAGTAAACACTACACCAAAAAATGAAAAGCACAACGTTCAGATGTGTATAATAGCATAAGTTGTTTTTATAGGCCTGAAAATGCATTTCCAACTGAAAAATAGCACAATTCGGATGTATATGTATTGTACATAGACTAAAACTAAGTAGTAATATTAGATTACTTGCTAAAATACTTCAAACAGAACACTTTGCAAAACTCACTGACTCCTCTTTGCAGAACTCTAAACACATTCTCATTGTCAAAACACACCTTGCAGTGTAGGACACATGTGATTCAAAATGTTGAACATTCTTCTCCCCATTTGATCATCAATAAAGCACACATGGCAGTAGCTAAGCACAATCAGTCAAAACTTTATTACTTCAAAAGACCTGACACAACCAATGTAAGCCAATTGAGAGCCACAAGAAGGTTGCAGCTTGCAAATGGCTGCCAATCAGAGACAAGAGAGTGAGGGACATAGCGAGGAAGAGGAGGTAGAGGAAGAACAAGAGGAAGAGTGATTTTTTTCTGCTAACCAAATTAGTCACCATTATAGATCACGTTCTTCGTCCATGGGTTGATGGCGATCTATGAAATTTCTTAGAGGCCATGGAATTAGCCTGTGCCATAGGCCAGGAACAGTGTCCAGGATAGATATGACACGTCAGGGCATTCTTTCCCTGTTACCTGGCAAGGGACATCATTGCTTGTAATGTGGATGAGGTGCTGTGGCCTGACCAAACCCAAAGGCATGATAAAACCCAGTGATCTCTTGTTTGCAGCACTGTATACAGCACTTGTAGTTTTCATTTGTACTGCATTCCCAAAATATATTTTTGTTCGAAGTATTTTAGCAAGTAATCTAATATTACCACTTACAGTTTTTCTCATTCGCTTTGGTGCTTTTCTCACATCACTATTTACATTTGCATAGCAGTTAGTGCATTTCGCAAAGCAGTTAGTGCAAACTGCAAAACCTAGTGGATAACCTGCAAAAGCACGTCACTTGAACAACATTACAGTATGTATTGTAACTGAAAATAGGTAAATCATTCTGGCACATCCAGACGCTCCTGTCTGTCTGGCCACATATTTTCATCTACATCACAATGGATATCATCCCTTGCAATGCAGCAAGAAAAGTATCTCCTGGAGTGGCGAATCCACCCTTTGCAGGACTCTGCTGCAGCACAGCAGACAATTTACAGTGCTGAACATTAGAGTATACATAGAAGACATGTTTTACCTGTACATACTGGTGACGGATCTCCTTTAGTCTTTCACTGTTCCCTTCAAAATGGCACTTTGTACAATTGTTTCATGCACATTTACAGTAATTTCCCTTGAGCACTCTGTCAATTGTTGCAATTGACACAGATTCAATATTGAAAAATACATTGTTATCCTCTATGACAGCGGTTTGATTTTTTTTCAAACTTATTGCATTGTTTGCAATCACCATTGCACAAATGGCTTTCTCTTGCTATAAAGGGTAAAAGGGTAAAAAGGGACCCTCTTCCACTTTTGCGAGGTTATCTTTCAGTGCTATGTGGTGCAGAGTAAAATTACAGTAATGTACAGTAAACAAGATATTATGAGACATTGGATTACTGTCCAATACTGTACTCTGTTCTCCCCACAAAATTTTTGAATGATTGAATTCACAGTGGTTCTTCCAATATTTGGTTGCACCCAGAGGCGTCACTAGACTGAATAGAGTACTGGGGCACAGCAGGGGTACAGATCAATCAATGCGAGCGCGTGAACCGCGCAAGCAAAACATTTTTTTAACACTTTTTCATCATAAAAAAACATAATAAATAGTACCCAAAGTGTAGAATCCGATGGTGTTAATTTCTGAATCTGCATCATAAATAAGCACCTTAACGGAACTGGCCTACTTGTGCACTTTATATCTTCAGAGCTGTCCTTCTTTACTCCTCTTCCCCAGCATTACAGAAATCAGGGCCGTAAATTTAACTAATATTATACGGCCATACACCCAGTACACACAGTACAAATAACACCGAGTAAAATTGTAGATACAAAAGATAAAAATAAGCTCGCTACATTGACAGAGCTATATATGGCAACGTATGGCTTGGCTCATTACAATCAATATGACCTGGCTAACTAGCTTAGAGGAGTCAAAATCACCCTCTAAAACGCGAATGTTGAAACGGAACCATTAAGAAGATTGTATTCTGTCGTCGGTGATGCTGCCATTTGTAATATTTATAAATGAGCTGCTGAACAGTTACAGAAATTTAGGCCTAATACGCTCATCAGCTAACTGGCGAACATTGAAAAGGCAGACGTGACCAAAATGAGACCAAAATGGACCTTCACGTGCGTCCCCTCAATTTTTAATAAAGTGTTTTTTGTGACAGGCGATGCGTGGGCGATATACAGCAATACCCAGAGGATAAAAATATAACCACTTACTCAGAAGTGAGACTTCAACCCGGCGCTCAGGTGTAGTTCGATAAGTCCATAAAAGTGGTGCTCATGGGGTTGGGGGAATCACTTGAACCAAAAGCAGCAGATCCCAGGCACTCAGGAGTGTATGACGAAGAAGTGAATTAAAAAGCCTTTATTATCACTGGCTACATCAGATTAAAATGCCAACATGTTTCGACCGCAATGGTCTTCATCAGGGCAAAGCAACCACACAAAGGAATGCTCCAAGTTTAAAAACGTATAGCCCCACCCCTGAAACAGGTGTATAGGTGTGTCATTAGGCCTACCAAAGAGGCGCACCTGAGGTTTGAACACACCTTATCATTGGGGGAGGGGAAAAAGACAAAAACATGAAAACAACAATAAAGAAAGCATGAGAACAATAATAAAGAAAAATGAGAAAGGGAAAAGGTAGAATAAACATTGTTAGGATAGCAATTATGTCCAAAATATCAGCGCCAATATCACAACAGTCATAGAAAACATTATATTCAGTCATAGAAAGCATTTATATTCAATATCCTCATTCAGACCAGGGAACCTAAGCGCATCTAATTGATGGATCCAGAATGTTTCACGTTGGTTAAGTCTCCGAATCCGATCGCCTCCCCTATCTAGAGGGACAACATGCTCTAGGACCTCGATTTTTAATTGCGAGTCATTTTTATTGTGCGCTTGCAAGAAGTGTCGGGCCATTTGGTAATCACAATTTGCAGTGCGAATGGCATATTTATGCTCCGCGAGACGATCACGCAGTCGTCTTTTTGTGCGTCCTACATAGAACACATCAGAACAGGGACATGACAGACGATAAATAACAAAAGTAGTGTTACAATTGATGAATGCGTTTATTTTATAGACTTTCTTAGAATTGAAATCTATGAAAGATTTCGATGGAACGACATGGCTACAATGAGGGCAGTTCATACATCTATACACACCCATGGGTTTCTTCAGCCAATTCTCCTTTCTCTCCGGTGGGAGATGGCTACGCACAAGTTTGTCACGGAGGGTGGGGGCTCTTTTGTACGAGACTAAGGGAGGTTCGGGAAATATTTGTTTAAGATCAGAGTCGGAGTTACAGTTTTTCACAATTGCTAAAACTCAATTTTTGAAACCTTGCCCCGTTTTCTCAAAACTGTAAACACAAATTCCAATTGCTCACATGCATGTCCCAAAACTCCTGACTCTTGTTGCAAAAGCTACTACAACCCTCAAAACAGTTTTACGTGTGCTCAAAACCAAACTCTGTCCTCAAAACATTGACACAATTGTCAAAATGAAATTACAATGAAGCAGTTAGTAAACACTACACCAAAAAATGAAAAGCACAACGTTCAGATGTGTATAATAGCACAAGTTGTTTTTTTAGGCCTGAAAATGCATTTTCAACTGAAAAATAGCACAATTCGGATGTATATGTATTGTACATAGACTAAAATTAAGTGGTAATATTAGATTACTTGCTAAAATACTTCGAACAAAAATATATTTTGGGAATGCAGTACAAATGAAAACTGCAAGTGCTGTATACAGTGCTGCAAACAAGAGATCACTGGGCTTTACTATATCATGCCTTTGGGTTTGGTCAGGCCACAGCACCTCATCCACATTACAAGAAATGATGTCCCTTGCCAGGTAACAGGGAAAGAATGCCCTGACATGTCATATCTATCCTGGACACTGTTCCTGGCCTATGGCACAGGTCAATTCCATGGCCTCTAAGAAATTTCATAGATCGCCATCAACCCATGGACAAGAATGTGATCTATAATGGTGACTCTAATTTGGTTAGCAGAAAAAAAATCACTCTTCCTCTTGTTCTTCCTCTACCTCCTCTTCCTCGCTATGTCCCTCCCTCTCTTGTCTCTGGTTGGCAGCCATTTTCAAGCTGCAACCTTCTTGTGGCTCTCAATTGGCTTACATTGGTGGTGTCAGGTCATTTGAAATGAAATAATAAAGTTTTGACTCATTGTGCTTAGCTACTGCCATGTGTGCTTTATTGATGATCAAATGGGGAGAATAATGTTCAACATTTTGAATCACATGTGTCCTACACTGCAAAGTGTGTTTTGACAATGAGAATGTGTTGCAAAGAGGAGGCATGAGTTTTGCAAAGTGTGTTTTGACAATGAGAATGTGTTTAGAGTTTTGCAAAGAGGAGTCAGTGAGTTTTGCAAATTGTGTTTTACTACCTAAAATGGTTTAAGGTATTGACAAAAGAGTGAGCAGTTGTGAGAAGTAGCTAAAGCAATTGGGCAATTGGGCCAGCCAATTGGTTTTTGTGCTTTAGCAATTCAGAAAAACTGTAATAATGGCCCAATTCTCCTTAATAATACGCGTCACTTGTTTTGGCTGAGTGCTGTATTGGGTTACAAAAAAGGGACGGGTTTGTGTCTTATTCTTACGGCCCTTCTTAATCAAAGCATCAGAGCGATTGAGAGCATGAGCTCTAGACTTTGCGCGCGCGACCAAGCCAGGCTTGTATGCCCTTTTCTCGAAACGGTTTGTCATGTCATTCGCTTGTTTCTCAAACTCCACCTCCTCATCGCATATGCGGCGTAATCTCTGAAATTGGCCAAATGGCACATTATGAATTAAGTGGGGTGGATGGAAAGAATCAGCTCTGAGAATGGTATTGCGTGATGTCTTTTTTCTGAAGATGGTTGTGTGTAGATTACCATCTTGGTCAATGGAAATGGTGAGATCCAAGAACGCAATGCAGTGCTGCGAGTACTCAAGCGACAGTTTTATATTGGGGTTAATAGAATTGAGATATTTGTGGAAGTCTTTAACTTCAGTCTCAGTACCTTTAAAAATACACAAGAGGTCATCTATGTAGCGTCCAAACCATGTTATGCAGTGAAGAAATGGATTGTTAGAGCTAAACACGTGCATTTTTTCCCATAGGCCCAAATACAGACATGCGTAATTGGGTGAGAAGCAACATCCCATTGGAACCCCGATTTTTTGTTTGTAGAGCTTATCAGTGAACAAGAAAATATTGTTATGAATAATAAACTCAATAAGTTCAACAATGAAATGGGAAGGTGGTCTTGTATCATTTCTTCCAGTCAAAAAGTGTTTTAACGCGTGTAAACCCTCTTCATGGGGTATATTTGTGTATAAAGATTCAACATCCATCGTAATGAGATAGTGTGACTTAACATTACCAAGATTGGACAAGCTATTTAGCACATCAACAGTGTCCTCAATAAATGATGGAAGCGCCCTGACAATGGGTTTAATGAGGGACTCCGCAAATTTGGATGCTAGTTCAGTGAGAGTGCCATTACCAGAGATAATAGGTCTACCCTTGGGCTTATCAAAAGGAGGTTTATGCGTTTTTGGAACTAGATAGAATATGGCCAAGGAAGGATGTTCAACAGTCATGTATTTGCGTTCATTTTCCGTTATCCAGCCCTCATTCTGTGCATGGGACAACATGTTATGAAAAGTCTCAGTCAGAGTTGGCAGGGGATTCGAGTGCAGTCTTTCATAGTGTCTGGTTTGTAATTGACGTGTTGCCTCAGCGATGTACATTTCTTTGGATAGTACTACCACCGCCCCTCCTTTGTCTGCGGGGCGTATAATGATACTGTCCAGGTTTGAAAGTTCCGCAAGCGCCTTGCGTTCATTCATAGTTAAATTAGGTTTCTGGACAGGCCTGGATTGAGTCTCAAAAAACTGCTGCACATCATGGTCCACTTTTCTACAGAAAGCCACAAGGGACGGGTTCGAAACCACGGGATTAAAAAAGGATTTGGGTCTAAATTTAGAAAAAGACTCAGAGTCAGTGTAGGGGGTGTTTGGAGACGCCACATTCTCAGGGGCTGACGTGATTGGTGTCACTGTTAATTGCGGGGCGAGTACTCCCGTGTCCAACTTTGTGATAGAATGCCTTCAAGTGCAAATTGCGATAAAAGCGGAACAGATCCACTTTAGTATTAAACAAGGTAGTACTGTGCGTTGGTGCAAACGATAATCCTCTGGATAGTACAGTCAGATGGTCGTTGGAGAGAGGCACATCGGATAAGTTAATCACAGATGATATTTCTTCCTCGGTAGTTGTCTCAGAGATGATGGTCGGGGGGGCTCCTCTCCCTCTGCGGCTACGGCGCGTCTTCTTTGGCCCTTTCGATTTATTTGGGGGCGTGGCCACTCCTCCTCCAAAAAATGGTGATTAATGATTAACTTATCCGATGTGCCTCTCTCCAACGACCATCTGACTGTACTATCCAGAGGATTATCGTTTGCACCAACGCACAGTACTACCTTGTTTAATACTAAAGTGGATCTGTTCCGCTTTTATCGCAATTTGCACTTGAAGGCATTCTATCACAAAGTTGGACACGGGAGTACTCGCCCCGCAATTAACAGTGACACCAATCACGTCAGCCCCACTGAGAATGTGGCGTCTCCAAACACCCCCTACACTGACTCTGAGTCTTTTTCTAAATTTAGACCCAAATCCTTTTTTACTCCCGTGGTTTCGAACCCGTCCCTTGTGGCTTTCTGTAGAAAAGTGGACCATGATGTGCAGCAGTTTTTTGAGACTCAATCCAGGCCTGTCCAGAAACCTAATTTAACTATGAATGAACGCAAGGCGCTTGCGGAACTTTCAAACCTGGACAGTATCATTATATGCCCCGCAGACAAAGGAGGGGCGGTGGTAGTACTATCCAAAGAAATGTACATCGCTGAGGCAACACGTCAATTACAAACCAGACACTATGAAAGACTGCACTCGAATCCCCTGCCAACTCTGACTGAGACTTTTCATAACATGTTGTCCCATGCACAGAATGAGGGCTGGATAACGGAAAATGAACGCAAATACATGACTGTTGAACATCCTTCCTTGGCCATATTCTATCTAGTTCCAAAAACGCATAAACCTCCTTTTGATAAGCCCAAGGGTAGACCTATTATCTCTGGTAATGGCACTCTCACTGAACTAGCATCCAAATTTGCGGAGTCCCTCATTAAACCCATTGTCAGGGCGCTTCCATCATTTATTGAGGACACTGTTGATGTGCTAAATAGCTTGTCCAATCTTGGTAATGTTAAGTCACACTATCTCATTACGATGGATGTTGAATCTTTATACACAAATATACCCCATGAAGAGGGTTTACACGCGTTAAAACACTTTTTGACTGGAAGAAATGATACAAGACCACCTTCCCATTTCATTGTTGAACTTATTGAGTTTATTATTCATAACAATATTTTCTTGTTCACTGATAAGCTCTACAAACAAAAAATCGGGGTTCCAATGGGATGTTGCTTCTCACCCAATTACGCATGTCTGTATTTGGGCCTATGGGAAAAAATGCACGTGTTTAGCTCTAACAATCCATTTCTTCACTGCATAACATGGTTTGGACGCTACATAGATGACCTCTTGTGTATTTTTAAAGGTACTGAGACTGAAGTTAAAGACTTCCACAAATATCTCAATTCTATTAACCCCAATATAAAACTGTCGCTTGAGTACTCGCAGCACTGCATTGCGTTCTTGGATCTCACCATTTCCATTGACCAAGATGGTAATCTACACACAACCATCTTCAGAAAAAAGACATCACGCAATACCATTCTCAGAGCTGATTCTTTCCATCCACCCCACTTAATTGATAATGTGCCATTTGGCCAATTTCAGAGATTACGCCGCATATGCGATGAGGAGGTGGAGTTTGAGAAACAAGCGAATGACATGACAAACCGTTTCGAGAAAAGGGCATACAAGCCTGGCTTGGTCGCGCGCGCAAAGTCTAGAGCTCATGCTCTCAATCGCTCTGATGCTTTGATTAAGAAGGGCCGTAAGAATAAGACACAAACCCGTCCCTTTTTTGTAACCCAATACAGCACTCAGGCAAAACAAGTGACGCGTATTATTAAGGAGAATTGGGCCATTATTAACTCCGACTCAAATATTTCCCGAACCTCCCTTAGTCTCGTACAAAAGAGCCCCCACCCTCCGTGACAAACTTGTGCGTAGCCATCTCCCACCGGAGAGAAAGGAGAATTGGCTGAAGAGACCCATGGGTGTGTATAGATGTATGAACTGCCCTCATTGTAGCCATGCCGTTCCATCGAAATCTTTCATAGATTTCAAATCTAAGAAAGTCTATAAAATAAACGCATTCATCAATTGTAACACTACTTTTGTTATTTATCGTCTGTCATGTCCCTGTCCTGATGTGTTCTATGTAGGACGCACAAAAAGACGACTGCGTGATCGTCTCGCGGAGCATAAATATGCCATTCGCACTGCAAATTGTGATTACCAAATGGCCCGACACTTCTTGCAAGCGCACAATAAAAATGACTCGCAATTAAAAATCGAGGTCCTAGAGCATGTTGTCCCTCTAGATAGGGGAGGCGATCGGATTCGGAGACTTAACCAACGTGAAACATTCTGGATCCATCAATTAGATGCGCTTAGGTTCCCTGGTCTGAATGAGGATATTGAATATAAATGCTTTCTATGACTGAATATAATGTTTTCTATGACTGTTGTGATATTGGCGCTGATATTTTGGACATAATTGCTATCCTAACGATGTTTATTCTACCTTTTCCCTTTCTCATTTTTCTTTATTATTGTTCTCATGCTTTCTTTATTGTTGTTTTCATGTTTTTGTCTTTTTCCCCTCCCCCAATGATAAGGTGTTTTCAAACCTCAGGTGCGCCTCTTTGGTAGGCCTAATGACACACCTATACACCTGTTTCAGGGGTGGGGCTATACGTTTTTAAACTTGGAGCATTCCTTTGTGTGGTTGCTTTGCCCTGATGAAGACCATTGCGGTCGAAACATGTTGGCATTTTAATCTGATGTAGCCAGTGATAATAAAGGCTTTTTAATTCACTTCTTCGTCATACACTCCTGAGTGCCTGGGATCTGCTGCTTTTGGTTATAACCACTTACTGTTTATTGGAACGCCAGAGTGAATAGTCGCTGTATGGAGGGTTCACAAACACAGCCAGTGTGACATGCCATCTGACATGCCTACCTGTTTACTGAACACTTGATTGCGCGAGCACGAGCTGGTACCAGTTCAGTTACAGTCGTGGGAATAAATGACCAAACACATGCGACACTGTGTGGACTGATTGAATACAAAATTACGGTATTACTGCAAATATGCATTGTGTAGATACGTATTTTTTTATGTTAAAAAATTATGTAAAAAAATAATTAATTCATATTTCCATACCGGGGCACCCGCACATCAATAAAGGGGCACGTGCCCCAGTAAAATACCTCTAGGAACGCCCCTGGTCACCGTCTGACCAGTAGGAGGTTTTGCAGTTTGCACTAACTGTTTTGCGAAATGCACTAACTGCTATGCAAATGTAAATAGTGATGTGAGAAAAGCGCCAAAGCGACCAGGAAAAACTGTAATACTTGACACACCTCATTGTGAGTGAAAGCTGAAGTTCACCTGAGAGCAACTGGTCAATTTGGACATTTCCAGCAAAAAAAATGATAAAGTAAGGTATAAAATGTGCTTGACAGAATTTGGTAAGTAGTTCAACAATTTTGTATGTAGTGACTCAAGCAATAAAACTAAGACTATTAGTTTTATTGGGAATGACTATTCAGCATCCATAAGTAAAAGCAACTGACACATGTCCAAAAGGATTTGCAATTTGTTCAGAGGAAGGAGAAAATGCTATTACGAGGTGCACAAATGACTACAGTTTTTTTCAATTGCTAACAAGCGTTTACCCATACTTATGATACTTTTTCTAAACTCTTAACACAAACTGACACCTACAGCACACAATTGGCCAAATGGTTAATGTTCTTCCCAAAAGCACATACTGTTAAATATATACCAAAGATTATTTTCAAAATAGAGCAAATATTTTTCTGTACATACTAACTTGCCCAAAACACAAGAATTCTGACTAAAAATTAAATACTTATGTCAAACAATAACATTTGTTTTCACTTCACAAGTTACATGGAGTCTATCAAAGTACACCAGGTTTCAAAATACTGGATATTGTTGACATTACAAAAAGTGCATAGACTTTTCTGTTTCAGTTTTACGTAAATGTACTGTATGTGCATGCAAACATGCAATCCACTGTTTTACCCCAAATATCTTGTATGTTGACATGTAATAGTCACATTCAAAAGAATTTCAGTAAAAAGCAAATAGAGTTTTTTCCTTTACTGTTTACAGTACCTACTTCAGTAGGTACATTTGAAGTACTGTGACAGAACAGAAAAAAAAACAAACAAAAAGATACTTCCAAATAAAAATGCCCAGATACGTAAAGCAGAGAAACAATCAAACAATACAGCAAAAAAATCCGTCTCTAATCTCTTCTATCATCTGGGTTTGGCCATGTTTTCATCTACATCACATCTTATGTCTTCCAAGGCAATACACCTAGGGTAAAAACGCTTTGAGTGCCGGATCCAGCCTTGGCAGTCTTCCGCTGTTATGTCCCTACAGCCAGCATCCACTGCATCCAGGAGGGTCATTTGATCATGTGGCAGATGGTCATACACATTCCACCTCCATGCCGAGAACAATTCCTCTATCGGATTTAGGAATGGTAAATATGGTGGAAGGAAGAGGCGTACAAATCTTTGGTGGTCCCTGAACCATGCCATCACTGCCTGTGAGTGGTGGAAAGCAAAGTTATCCCACGTGATCACGAAGGTGCTGATGTTGTCCCCCTCATCATATTGTTGTGGAACCAGTTGCTGGTGAAGGTCATTCATGAATGCAATGAGGCGCTCTGTGTTGTAAGACTGGACCGGAGACCTGTGCAGAAGTAAGCCTGTATGTACTAATGCTGCGCACATAGTGATGTTGGCACCCCTCTCCCCACCATTCGTGCAGCTCTTCTAATGCCTCCACCACGCATCCTGACCCCTCTACCATGCCCTCTCCTCTGGCCTGCTCCTCTTACAGTTTTTTTCAATTGCTAACAAGCGTTTACCCATACTTATGATACTTTTTCTAAACTCTTAACACAGACTGACACCTACAGCACACAATTGGCCAAATGGTTAATTTTCTTCCCAAAAGCACATACTGTTAAATATATACCAAAGATTCTTTTCAAAATAGAGCAAATCTTTTTCTGTACATACTAACTTCCCCAAAACACAAGAATTCTGACTCAAAATTAAATACTTATGTCAAACAATAACATTTGTTTTCACTTCACAAGTTACATGGAGTCTATCAAAGTACACCAGGTTTCAAAATACTGGATATTGTTGACATTACAAAAAGTGCATAGACTTTTCTGTTTCAGTTTTACGTAAATGTACTGTATGTGCATGCAAAAATGCAATCCACTGTTTTACCCCAAATATCTTGTATGTTGACATGTAATAGTCACATTCAAAAGAATTTCAGTAAAAAGCAAATAGATTTTTTTCCTTTACTGTTTACAGTACCTACTTCAGTAGCTACATTTGAAATACTGTGACAGAACAGAAAAAAAACAAACAAAAAAATACTTCCAAATAAAAATGCCCAGATACGTAAAGCAGAGAAACAATCAAACAATACAGCAAAAAAATCCGTCTCTAATCTCTTCTATCATCTGGGTTTGGCCATGTTTTCATCTACATCACATCTTATGTCTTCCAAGGCAATACACCTAGGGTAAAAACGCTTTGAGTGCCGGATCCAGCCTTGGCAGTCTTCCGCTGTTATGTCCCTACAGCCAGCATCCACTGCATCCAGGAGGGTCATTTGATCATGTGGCAGATGGTCATACACATTCCACCTCCATGCCGAGAACAATTCCTCTATCGGATTTAGGAATGGTAAATATGGTGGAAGGAAGAGGCGTACAAATCTTTGGTGGTCCCTGAACCATGCCATCACTGCCTGTGAGTGGTGGAAAGCAAAGTTATCCCACGTGATCACGAAGGTGCTGATGTTGTCCCCCTCATCATATTGTTGTGGAACCAGTTGCTGGTGAAGGTCATTCATGAATGCAATGAGGCGCTCTGTGTTGTAAGGCTGGACCGGAGACCTGTGCAGAAGTAAGCCTGTATGTACTAATGCTGCGCACATAGTGATGTTGGCACCCCTCTCCCCACCATTCGTGCAGCTCTTCTAATGCCTCCACCACGCATCCTGACCCCTCTACCATGCCCTCTCCTCTGGCCTGCTCCTCTTACAGTTTTTTTCAATTGCTAACAAGCGTTTACCCATACTTATGATACTTTTTCTAAACTCTTAACACAGACTGACACCTACAGCACACAATTGGCCAAATGGTTAATTTTCTTCCCAAAAGCACATACTGTTAAATATATACCAAAGATTCTTTTCAAAATAGAGCAAATCTTTTTCTGTACATACTAACTTCCCCAAAACACAAGAATTCTGACTCAAAATTAAATACTTATGTCAAACAATAACATTTGTTTTCACTTCACAAGTTACATGGAGTCTATCAAAGTACACCAGGTTTCAAAATACTGGATATTGTTGACATTACAAAACGTGCATAGACTTTTCTGTTTCAGTTTTACGTAGATGTACTGCATTTGCATGGAAAAATGCAATCCACTGTTTTACCCCAAATATCTTGTATGTTGACATGTAATAGTCACATTCAAAAGAATTTCAGTAAAGAGCAAATAGATTTTTCCTTTACTGTTTACAGTACCAGTACTTCAGTAGGTACATTTGAAATACTGTGACAGAACAGAAAAAAACAAACAAAAAAATACTTTCAAATAAAAATGCCCAGATACGTAAAGCAGAGAAACAATCAAACAATACAGCAAAAAAATCCGTCTCTAATCTCTTCTATCATCTGGGTTTGGCCACGTTTCATCTACATCACATTTTATGTCTTCCAAGGCAACACACCAAGGATAAAACGCTTTGAGTGCTGGATCCAGCCTTGGCAGTCTTCCGCTGTTATGTCCCTACAGCCAGCATCCACTGCATCCAGGAGGGTCATTTGATCATGTGGCCGATGATCATACACATTCCACCTCCATGCCGAGAATATGGTGGAAGGAAGAGGCGTACGAATCTTTGGTGGTCCCTGAACCATGCCGTCATTGCCTGTGAGTGGTGGAAAGCAACGTTTTCCGACGTGATCACAAAGGTGCTGGTGTTGTCACCCTCATCATATTGTTGTGGAACCAGTTGCTGGTGAAGGTCATTCATGAATGTAATGAGGCGCTCTGTGTTGTAAGGCTCGACCTGAGACCTGTGCAGAAGTAAGCCTGTATGTACTATTGCTGCGCACATAGTGATGTTGGCACCCCTCTCCCCACCATTCGTGCAGCTCTTCTAATGCCTCCACCACGCATCCTGACCCCTCTACCATGCCCTCTCCTCTGGCCTGCTCCTCTTACTGGGCCCACACCTGTTACCGGGGCTGCACCTCTCACTGCACCGGCACCTGTTCTTGCAACATCTGCACTTCTTCCTGCAGCTACCCCTCTTCCTGCATCCCTTCCTGGGCCTGCACCTCTCCCTTGGCCCCTCACTCTTAGTCTTCCTCGTCCAGACATTCTTTCTGCTTACTCCATTACAAGCATTACTCCACAAAGGCCTCCTTTTGTAAGTGTCTACATTTGAGCCATACTATGATCAGCTGTGGTTGGTCCAATTTACGCAATAAATATCTGCTGTCAATTGTTCAATTACATATTTGTCAATCAGCTGAGATATATAGTTTTTGGACTGATATCATTGCTGAGGGAAGTGTATTTATGCTGTATCTATAGTTTGGAATATTGTTTTTTCTATTTTGGGAAGTTGTGTGTTAACAATTGTAAATACAGTTTTTCACAATTGCTAAAACTCAATTTTTGAAACCTTGCCCCGTTTTCTCAAAACTGTAAACACAAATTCCAATTGCTCACATGCATGTCCCAAAACTCCTGACTCTTGTTGCAAAAGCTACTACACCCCTCAAAACAGTTTTACGTGTGCTCAAAACCAAACTCTATCCTCAAAACATTAACACAATTGTCAAAATGAAATTGCAATGAAGCAGTTAGTAAACACTACACCAAAAAATGAAAAGCACAACATTCAGATGTGTATAATAGCACAAGTTGGGTTTTTGTTAGGCCTGAAAATGCATTTTCAACTGAAAAATAGCACAATTCGGATGTATATGTATTGTACATAGACTAAAATTAAGTGGTAATATTAGATTACTTGCTAAAATACTTCGAACAAAAATATATTTTGGGAAGGCAGTACAAATGAAAACTACAAGTGCTGTATACAGTGCTGCAAACAAGAGATCACTGGGCTTTACTATATCATGCCTTTGGGTTTGATCAGGCCACAGCACCTCATCCACATTACAAGAAATTATGTCCCTTGCCAGGTAACAGGGAAAGAATGCCCTGACATGTCATATCTATCCTGGACACTGTTCCTGGCCTATGGCACAGGCCAATTCCATGGCCTCTAAGAAATTTCATATATCGCCATCAACCCAAGGACAAGAATGTGATCTATAATGGTGACTCTAATTTGGTTAGCAGAAAAAAATCACTCTTCATCTTGTTCTTCCTCTACCTCCTCTTCCTCGTTATGTCCCCTCCCTCTCTTGTCTCTGGTTGGCAGCCATTTTCAAGCTGCAACCTTCTTGTGGCTCTCAATTGGCTTACATTGGTGGTGTCAGGTCATTTGAAATGAAATAATAAAGTTTTGACTCATTGTGCTTAGCTACTGCAATGTGTGCTTAATTTATGATCAAATGGGGAGAAGAATGTTCAGCATTTTGAACCACATGTGTCCTACACTGCAAAGTGTGTTTTGACAATGAGAATGTGTTTAGAGTTTTGCAAAGAGGAGGCATGAGTTTTGCAAAGTGTGTTTTGACAATGAGAATGTGTTTAGAGTTTTGCAAAGAGGAGTCAGTGAGTTTTGCTAATTGTGTTTTACTACTTAAAATGGTTTAAGGTATTGACAAAAGAGTGAGCAGTTGTGAGAAGTAGCTAAAGCAATTGGGCAATTGGGCCAGCCAATTGGTTTTTGTGCTTTAGCAATTCAGAAAAACTGTAATACAAAAATAGTCTATTGTTTTGTTAAGAGGCATATCTTGTCTGTTATGAAAATGTAAGCAATTAGGAAATGTGTTTACTGACTGCAAATTGTGTGAAAATGTCATGAAACGTCTGAATGGTATGGCCACAAAAGTGTGGTGGTGTGGTGATTGTGTGAAGAGTTTTGAAAATGTGCCAAATGAGTGGACGAACGCTTGTTAGCTACTGAAAAAAACTGTAAATGTTTTGGAGGTTGAACTAATAGTTATGAGAATTTACATTCTGATCTGAGAAAAGCACCAAAGCAACTGAGAAAAACTGTAATTTTAGTCTATGTACAATACATATACATCCGAATTGTGCTATTTTTCAGTTGAAAATGCATTTTCAGGCCTATAAAAATTATGCTATTATACACATCTGAACGTTGTGCTTTTCATTTTTTGGTGTAGTGTTTCCTAACTGCTTCATTGTAATTTCATTTTGACAATTGTGTTAATGTTTTGAGAACAGAGTTTGCTTTTGCCACAAGAGTCAGGAGTTTTGGGAAATGCAGGTGAGCAATTGGAGTTTGTGTTTACAGTTTTGAGAAAATGGGGCAAATTTTCAAAAATTGAGTTTTAGCAATTGTGAAAAACTGTAAATCGCTTAAATCATAGTCCTCTCTCTGCGTCTTTCTGGCTGAACTGGAGGTTTTATGGCTATCGAGAGGAGGACGTAGAGCAAGTCCCACCAATATGCAAAGTGTGCCAAAAAAAAAAAACTGGCCCAACCAAAGGCAGCAGCACCACAGGGGAGTCTCAGAGGGGGTCTCGCTGGGGCAGTAAAACACTGTAGAACCGCTACTGAGTCAAGCTAGCTAATTTGGCTACGGTTGCTCACTGAACGCTGCATTTGAGTTAGAAACCCGGCTGTTTGTGACTGTTTGCATACATCAAGAAAAACTGTTTACGTGTGAATAAAAATAGTTTGAATAGAATAAAAATGAGTGCAGTGTGTGTGGTGTAGCCATAATGACAAAATGTCTAACCATTTTGACTTGCAGTGCTTACACAATGCCAAAGGGACAATGCATTTTGGGGGCACTGACTATTTATTTGAGAAGAAAATTTAGTTTTGACACATGGGGAAACTGTTTTGGGAGAGATATAAGCATTTGCAGGTGATCCGTGTAGTTGTGCTGAACCATCCAGTTAGTTTTGACAAAAGTACTGAATGAGTGAAAATCAGCCAAAGCAATTGAGAAGGATCTGTGTAATTTTTATGGTGTTGACTATTTAACTGGGAAATGGATTTTATTTTGAAAATGAATGAACAGTTTTTGGAGACATATGCCATTTTGCTGGTTATCTGAAGAAGTTGTGCAGAACTGTAAGAATGTTTGGCCAAAGACCTTATAGTTATAGGAATGTCATCTCAGTTTCAAGAAATGAGCCAAACCCATGGAGAAAAACAGTAACAGGCTATTGCAGCAGGATGCAAAAGTAGGGGTTCATTACAGTTTTTTACAGTTGCTTAAACTCAATTTTAAAAACTGGGCCCATGTTGACAAAACACTACACACAGTTAATGCAACCATATACCCAATTAACAGAACACCCCAGCTCTATTGCAAAATGCTATTCTTTTGTCAAAAGTGTAAACATATTTATAAAAATGCAATTCTGGCACCAAATTGCACACACATGAGTCACATCATATGATTGTATTGGAATAAGTTAGACACAGTGGTAATAAATTCAAAATAATTGTAACATTTGCTCTCTTGTAAATTACACAGACAAAGTAAAATATAGTAAATTCATCCGATGACACCAATTCACAAATTCGACACTACATGACAGCAATTCTGCAGACCAATGAAAATGTTTATTTTTTTATCCTGTAACTAGACTCAACTCAGACAATAGTTGCAGTTTGACAACAAAGTATATACTGAACAAAACAATACACAACAGTATCTTTAACCATGTTGAAGAAAAAAATAGGCATCCCTTCTCCTTGCTGCATCTGGCCACAGAATTTCATCGAGATCGTAAAACTTCCACCGCCATGCTGAGAAATACTCTTCTATTGGATTTAGAAAAGATGAGTATGGTGGAAGAAAAAGGACTGTAAACTGTGGATGCTGTAGAAACCAATTTCGTACCAAAGGAGATCTATGAAAGGACACATTGTCCCACACAACAATGTAACGCATGCGTTCATTCGTGTTCACTGCAGTTACAATGTTGTGTACTCTGTCCAAATATGCAAGGATAAGTTCAGGAGTGATCATTAGGGTTTTGGGTGTGCTCTGAGTACCATAACACACTGTCTGGCTCTTTGGTGTTGTGGTCAAAGTGCATGTTTGGTACCCTGGAGACCTGGGTTCAAACCCTGGTGGGGTAACTTTTCTTTTCCTCCCCTTCACTAAAACTGTGGTAAAGTTAAAAATATATACCGAGACCACTACACACATGACAAATGCTGTTCACTAAATATATTTCAATAGATATTTTTTTACTTTTATGTAATCCAAAATCAGTCAATATGCTGAAGTGTTTGCTTGTTGCATGGTTGCATGTTGAAAACCATTTTTTCAAAGAACGATATTCACAGCAAACATAGTAAAACACAGTGTTGTTGGAGACAAAAAGTTACTCTAAGTATCATGTCTGGCTAATTTGGTGGCAAGTCTCAACATAGCGTTTTCAAGGTAGTCAACCAATGTCATTCCAATGTGATCAATTTAGTCCTTGTCTTTTCTGTCTGCTCTCCTCCCATTGTTCCTTGCAGTGATAGTATTTACCTCTTCACTCTAATCTTTACTTTACTTTATTTACTAAGCCTTACATTCATATTCAAGTCAAAGTTATGCCCCTGCTTTCTATTTTACAGTGTTTAAGTATGATTACTGTGTTTAGCATTTTTTCCCTTAGTGTTTTGGCACATGACAATTGCGTTTAACCAGTTGGTTGCAAGTGTGTGGTCATTTGGTAGCTAGTGTTTTGAAATGGAAAAAAGGTGACATTACAAAAGCATCATGTGTGTATGGCATTTAAATGTGTGTAATGTTTTGCAAATCACTGTGTGTAGTGTTTTGCAAAATGTGTGAAGCTGAAAATGTGCTTAGAGTGGTGCCTACCTGAGCCGATGTTTTGGTATTTGAGTATTGGGTTTCATTAATTGTGGAAAACTTTAGATTTTAGCGTGTAAGCAAACATAAAAAACTGTAAGAGTGAAGCCTGTTCCCAGAACTGTGATATGTTCTTAAATGTTTACATGTCAACACACTGATATGGTTTTCTACATATAGGCTACTGGTAACAGTTTTATGCAAAATGTTTGTGCGGTTTTCGTGCAGTACGTGCAGTCTATGCTGCGTTCACAGTTCCATTCTGATTTATTTTAATACTCTTCTTTCTGAACTAGCTTTGGTGCTTATCTACGGCAAGGCAAAACACACGGCCGGTTCTTGGGCGTTTTTAAAACGTGTCATAACTGCTACTACTGGCGACACCACATGTAGCAGTCGGGAAAAAAAAGCACCGTGCAAATCCACAGTTTGACATTAGCGGCGGTCACAATCCGGCAATAGTTGCTGTGGGGTAATTTTGAATGAAACGGCCTATCTCCGTTATCTCTGTATCTTTGACATCGTGCTGATATTTACAGAAAGCAGGGCGTCGTTCTCGAGTGACCAATAGGCGCTGCAGAAGCTTTTCCACTGTAGTCAGAGGTTATTGCTGTGCATGTGTCGTCGCTGTCAGCAGTGTTGAATTGCAGAAGACTATCTTTCCGGTCATGATTCGATACGCAGTCAAGATCTTCCCGTCGCACAACGTCAGATATTTTTCTGTAGGACTCAGATCTGTTTATCATAAAACTTTGGATCATGTCGAGCAGATACTGCCACCGAGATTAAGACCATTCTACAATCACCCAGCAGGTAGCCTTTCAAGCGCAAAGTTGACTAAATGTGATTTTTTGTTGCTTGTGTCAGAAATAATAATGTTCTTGTTTTTAGATTTGTAAGTTTGTTTGTTGTATTTGTTTGAAAACAGGCTAGGCTTGAAATGGGTCTGTCTGGGATAAGGTTTCAAACTAGTAAGAGGCCTACACCTTGGCCTGCAGGTGCCGCTTTGTCACTCACTTTGATGAAACAAACTGCTTTGCGGGCAAACCACTTTAAAACTGAACAAAACGTCATTTTTTCTGTCAACCTTTCATTAAAGTGATTTGTCCACAAGCTGTGTTTGCACCTTTCGTTTGGTTTAATATAGTTTCAAACTGCCATATCTTCTTGTTGAGTTTTTAAAAGTTGTTTTTTTATAAACATACTGTAAATATATGACTTTAATATCAGTGTAGCAGGTAAGTAAATGTATTGCGGTACTAGCAAACAGGCTTCTAGCGCATATTATATTAGGTACATTAAATTGGAAAACAAATAGGTGCCATCACCTTCTTTTGTTGTGGTTTACTATAAGCAATTGATTTCTCCAGGGGAAAAAAACCTGATTTAGTTGACCACCTAAACACATTGTTAGTGTGACAGACCTACCAGTGACGTTGAATTTCAAGTGGCACAATATTTAAATGTTTATTGTGAAAACAACCAGAAACTTCAGGTTTGGAATTCTCTTTGAACATTGCTGTTTTGCCTTCAATATACTTGTTTATCCTTGCCTAAGGTTAAGCTAAAGGACTAACTTTCAAGAAGTCTTCTGAGCGTATTTGGAGCTCCTTTTACCACACTGTTCTTCTGTGCTGTCATTACAATTGATTCTGCTCTGTCAGCATAAAGTGCATATAGAAAATCATACCCATTTAAAATAGATATTGTATTTTCTAAACAGCCTGTAACACAGTCAGAAACACATTCCAGAAAACAAGCTTATGCAACCTTATTCACACTTATTTCACATAATCCAAATATTGTTTTAAAACGTGATTCAGAAAATTAATAAAACATAAAAAAGGTTAACAAAATGTTAACAAATGTGTTCACGAGGAACTGTGTAACACTGACATCAAACTACTGAGCATCAAGTACGGTGTTCCACAGTGCATCAGCACAACAGTGTTTTAAAACCACTGACTCGTTCAAACTCACATTATCTTTCAGTGACATAAATAAGCAGGTGAGCAAAGTATCATCATATCTTTTTTCCATAGATAAACTAAGAATGTCACAATACTCCCTAATAACAAACTGGGTGACTAAATAACTAAGGCACATTTTTAGTCAAATAAAAGGTGTTTTTTTTACTGGCATGGGGGTTGAAAAGAGGGAGGCCTGCTATAAAAAAGGCCAAACTGAAATGAAAGAAAAACAGCAAACATTCACTCAGGAAAACCTCCGCTCAGCCTGGCAGAGAACATGGCTGCAGTAAACATCAATTCTAGCCACAAGCTCATCCAGATTGCAGGCAGCAGCTCAACCTCTTATCCCCCATTATGGGCTGGCCTGGTCTCACATAGGCGCGATGGAGCTGCATTCACAGTGTTAGAAAGGCAGAAGAATGGTGGCAGATAGAATGAGGAAGAAGTTGTGTACTGGGATCAAAGAATGCAGGTAGGACACAACAGATGTGTGACATTTTGACAGTCTGAGGAGTATAGCGTTGGTTGGCTAACGTTGCTTGTACATAAGGTTACATTGACTTGCTAAACTAGTTTATGTTGTGTTTAAGTTTGCTACCTTTGCAACGCTTTAGCTAACACTTGCTAAAGTGTTGTAGATATTGTTGCCAATGGTCTTTGTTAAAACATTTAATATTGTCCATGTTGCCTTTCTCTGCATCAACAACATTCATCCACACCACAACCTGCATTTTGAAAACATTTTCACCTTTATTATGACCGCCGCTACGAAAGCAGTCATTATAGTGTTGCCGAGACTTTTTTCCCTTTTTTTTTTTTCACCGATTTTTCGTCAACGATTGCCAGTACACTGAAACTCTGGGTGACATGAATCTTTGTAGGCATATAGCCCTAGAAGTTTTTGAGCGAACAGAAGCTTTTGGCCCCCAAGGGCCACCCCCCCCCCCCCCCCCATTGTGCCAGTGTCCATCAAAGAGGGGGAGACGCCGACAAGTTTTTGCTGAATAACTCAATGAACATTTTACCGAACAACATTAAATTTTTGTGATATGTCGGTGTTACAGAGGCGTATCGACCCAGCCCATTAACACTCACTTAAAGTATAGCGCCACCTAGTGATATGGGTAAGTGCAAAAATTGGGATTTTATATTGGCAATATCTTGGACCGAGAAGGTGGGAACTGCACAAAATATGTCATGCACGATCAGCACAAAGACCTCTTAAAACACAGCACATGCATCAAATTTGGCCCATAGGGGGCGCTGTAATTGTACAAAATGTCATTTTGCCTATTATCTAGAACTTTAATGTTTACAAGCAGTTCTTTTTTGTCGTGAAATCTACTGAACCTCCCGCATTGAAAACACTGGTCGACGCCCACTTCCAACAAAAAGAATTTCCGTGAAATTTTAACATTGTGAAAGCGAAACCAAACGAACTTGTCATAGGCCGTTCATGTGAATCTCACCAAATTTGGTACATGTCATCTACAGACAATGCTAACAAAAAGTTATCAAAGGATTTGTCTTGAGATAAACCGTTTAAAAGTTACATGTCAATGAAAATTTAAAACATCGCTTAAAATTCTTCAAAAGTCCATATCTTGGCTTCTAATTGCTCCAATGTTGTAAAAATTGACATGCCACCTCTAAACAGCTTTCTGTTCATGTGCATCAAATTTTGTGATATTTTGTTAAAGGGGACGATGTTTTTTGTCGAAGCTAGGGGTCCAAAAACAGGTTTGTTTTTTTTTAAACTCATCAACATTTTTTCCCAAGACAGTGATTTTGTGGTAGTATGTCGGCGTTACAAAGACGCATTGACCCAGCCCATAAACTGTCACTTGAAGCATAGCGCCACGTAGTGATAGGGGTTAATGCAAAAATTGGGATTTTGTATTGCCAATGTCTTGGACTGGGAAGGTGGGAACTGTACAAAATATGTCATGCACAATCAGCAGAAAGACCTCTAAAAGCACAGCACATGCCATACAATTTGGCCCATAGGGGGCTCTGTAATTGTACAAAATTTAATTTTGCCTATTATCTAGAGAACAGTAATGTTTACAAGCAGTTCTTTTTTGTCTTGAAATCTATTAAACTCTCCCACATTGAAAACACTTGTCGACGCCCACTTCCAACAAAAAAAAAAATCAGTGAAATTTTAACATTGTGAAAGCAAAACCAAACGAACTCGTCATAGGCCGTTCATATGAATCTCACCAAATTTGGTACATGTCATCTACAGACAATGCTGACAAAAAGTTATCAAAGGATTTATCTTGAGATGGACTGTTTCAAAGTTACATGTAAATCAAAATTCAAAACATAGCTTAAAATTCTCCAAAAGTCCATATCTCGGCTTCTAATTGCTCATATTTGGTCAAAGTTGACATGACAACTCTGAACGGCTTTCTTTTCATGTGCACCAAATTTTGTGTCATTTCATCACATGGTGCAATGTTTCCAGTCAAAGCTAGGTGTACAAAAACAGTTTTTGTTAAATAACTTAGCAAAATTTTTGCCCAAGACAATGATTTTGTGTTAGTAAGCCAGTGTTAAAGAGCCGTATCAACCCATCCTATAAACACTCACTTGAAGAAATAGCTCCACCAAGTGATATAGTTAAATGCAAAAATTGCATTGCCAATATCTTGGACCAAGGAGGTGGGAACTACACAAAATATACACAAACACACAGAATGTCATTCATTCAAAACCCACATCCATGCCCACTTCCAGCAAATCATTTCCACACAAACTCTCACCTCACAACACTGACCTACCACAAACTCACCATACCTATGATTCCCACACTTCAATGCACTGCGGCGGTCATACCATGTACCGCTATGCGGTACATCTAGTTTTAACAACTAACACACAATTTTACATTGTAAATGCAAGGTTATGTAAACAATAAAACAGTACAGAAATAGCAAAAAAGAATGACACTCTGGTTAAAATATATTTGGCCACATTACTTATCTGTCACAAAGCCACACAGGTTGTCTTCAAAAAACCAAATAAACAAAAGAAAAAAAAACAAGCTGTATCCATATTCGTGACGCCTTCGGACATCTGTTAATATCGCGACGTCTTCGGACATTTGTTAGGTTAATAAGACCAGGCCCTACCTACATGAATAGCGGGATACGAGTATATGTACTCTCCGATGACTGAGAGACATAAAAAATACATGGTTGAAATCACAACGAAAACTTGATTGTAATGGCTGGAAATGTCTGGTGGCTTGTACCAAAATAAACCTTTAAAAGCCCCTTTTCTCATGGGTTATTTTGAACTGTGCATGTACAGTGCTTTACTACACGGAAAGTGTGATACAGTGGAGCACGATACTGCAACCTGATTGGAACGCTGTTTGTAGATGTCGGCAGATGATTGGCTCTTGGCAGGAGAACAGGCGGGAAATTTGCAGACACTTGCCATTTTGCCGGTAAAAAGTGTCCCCATGCATGTCTGTCTATGATTTCTCCAGTGCTCTGTCTCCTCTATATAAAAAAGTCTCTGGTGTTCCCTGTAACAAGGAAGCACCTGTAAGTACAAAAACAGGAAAAATGTATTAACTAAAATGTACTAACAGTTAACATTTATTTTTTCGTGGAAAACCTCCAACAAGGAAGTTGCTCCCGTCCTCATTCCGTTGTGTTGTTGTTACCAATTAACAGTTCTTCACAAATGCAGTCAAATCAGACCAGTTCAATTCAGTTGTTGACATAGACTTTATTCACTCAGCTCACACTAGTGCAAACAAGTAAATGATCCAATTATACACTAAGTGCATAACCGAGTGAATTCACCGCCATCTGTTAGCTGCCTCACACTGAAGACAAAGCTGATGAGCTGGAGAGTTGACCAACATGTGCCTTATCCGAGTGCAAGTCTCAAAATGCTGTTCTGAGCTTCTGCCTTATATATGTTTTGAGCACCCTGAACCCTCCTTCCTATGATTACGTCAAGACAAGATCACTCAGCCAATCATAATTTAGATGCTTTTGCATGACTCAGCCAATCAGCATCGTTTGGAAAATATTGTATTGGTGGATTTTTCCTTTCTTCTGACATTAAAAATAATAATATCTCCGTCAAGAGCATTCCATCTCACTGAACCAGAGCATGCATTTGCGTATGTATGCACATATGTGTGTGTGTGGGTTTACATCATATGCATGTGTGTGAGCCACGGGATTGCAGGCAGTCTGCCAATATTACTTCCTGTCTGTGTGTGTGTCTATGTATGCCTCTGTAAGGAACTCCTAGTCTGTCTACCAAGGCCTACAGTGAGTGTCAACTTCTGCATGACTAAGAAGAAGAAATGGACTGAGGGATGGCGCCGTTTTCGATGTGACTGGATGAAGCCAGATTTTCGATTTTTCATATTGGTCACCAGACTACTGTGCAAGCTTGACACCCAGTCCGGTGACGTTGGCCAACAAACCAGAATATGATAACTCACTAGTAGATGCTAAATCACAAATCAGACAGCATAGTATAATTTTTCTTAATGAATATAAATTTAAGGCTGTTATTGTATTTCGGGACTTCTATTAACTTCTATTAAATCTTACAAGCTAGCATGTCGAGGGCGCTAGCTAGTTAACATCACTCTAAACCCGGATAAGTTAACAGTACTCAAAATGTTTGATGTAACTGATTACCTAAGAAAATGTAAGTACACGTGCTATTTCTTTAAAGTAAATTGAACTTTAGCTTTGTATTTTGGCAAAACTCATTTATTGTGTTATCATTTTCAAATTTTTTAAGTTTTCTTAAATCATAACAAATAATACATGTACGTGTAACTTTTAAAATTAATTTCCTAAATTATTTTCAGTCTATAAGAAATAATCAACTTTAGTTTAATGCTTAGAAAAAATAAGTTTAATGAACTTAATAATAGTTATTTAATTACAGTTTTTTTTCAATTGCTAACAAGCGTTTACCCATACTTATGATACTTTTTCTAAACTCTTAACACAGACTGACACCTACAGCACACAATTGGCCAAATGGTTAATTTTCTTCCCAAAAGCATATACTGTTAAATATATACCAAAGATTCTTTTCAAAATAGAGCAAATCTTTTTCTGTACATACTAACTTCCCCAAAACACAAGAATTCTGACTCAAAATTAAATACTTATGTCAAACAATAACATTTGTTTTCACTTTACAAGTTACATGGAGTCTATCAAAGTACACCAGGTTTCAAAATACTGGATATTGTTGACATTACAAAAAGTGCATAGACTTTTCTGTTTCAGTTTTACGTAAATGTACTGTATTTGCATGCAAAAATGCAATCCACTGTTTTACCCCAAATATCTTGTATGTTGACATGTAATAGTCACATTCAAAAGAATTTCAGTAAAAAGCAAATAGATTTTTCCTTTACTGTTTACAGTACCTACTTCAGTAGGTACATTTGAAATACTGTGACAGAACAGAAAAAAAAACAAACAAAAAAATACTTCCAAATAAAAGTGCCCAGATACGTAAAGCAAAGAAACAGCAAACAGCAAAAAAACAGCAAAAAAATCTGTCTCTAATCTTTTCTATCATCTGGGTTTGGCCACGTTTTCATCTACATCACATCTTATGTCTTCCAAGGCAATACACCTAGGGTAAAAACGCTTTGAGTGCCGGATCCAGCCTTGGCAGTCTTCCGCTGTTATGTCCCTACAGCCAGCATCCACTGCATCCAGTGCATCATTTCATCATGTGGCCGATGGTCATACACATTCCACCTCCATGCCGAGAAGAATTCCTCTATCGGATTTAGGAATGGTGAATATGTGGAAGGAAGAGGCGTACAAATCTTTGGTGGTCCCTGAACCATGACGTCACTGCCTGTGAGTGGTAGAAAGCAACGTTATCCCACGTGATCACGAAGGTGCTGATGTTGTCACCCTCATCATATTGTTGTGAAACCAGTTGCTGGTGAAGGTCATTCATGAATGCAATGAGGCGCTCTGTGTTGTAAGGCTCGACCTGAGACCTGTGCAGAAGTAAGCCTGTATGTACTATTGCTGCGCACATAGTGATGTTGGCACCCCTCTCCCCACCATTCGTGCAGCTCTTCTAATGCCTCCACCACGCATCCTGACCCCTCTACCATGCCCTCTCCTCTGGCCTGGTCCTCTTACTGGGCCCACACCTATTACCGGGGCTGCACCTCTCACTGCACCGGCACCTGTTCTTGCAACATCTGCCCTTCTTCCTGCAGCTACCCCTTTTTCTGCATCCCTTTCTGGGCCTGCACCTCTCCCTTGGCCCCTCACTCTTAGTCTTCCTCATCCAGACATTCTCTTCCTGCTTATTCCATTACAAGCATTACTCCACAAAGGCCTCCTTTTGTAAGTGTCTACATTTGAGCCATACTATGATCAGCTGTGGTTGGTCCAATTTACGCAATAAATATCTGCTGTCAATTATTCAATTACATATTTGTCAATCAGCTGAGATATATAGTTTTTGGACTGATATCATTGCTGAGGGAAGTGTATTTATGCTGTATCTATAGTTTGGAATATTGCTTTTTCTATTTTGGGAAGTTGTGTGTTAACAATTGTAAATAAATAGTCCTTTTGGCAAAATCGGGAATGGAATTCTCAATTCCACATTACCATTTTCCCCCAGCACCTAAAATCAAGTGAAGAGCCATTTCATATTTTTACCTCCGCCAAGGAGGTTATGTTTTCGCTGGCGTTGGTTTGTCTGTTTGTGAACAACATAACTCGAAAAGTTATGGATGGATTTTGATGAAATTTTCAAGATAGGTCAGAAGTGGCCTAACTTAGAACTGATTTGTTTTTGGTGGTGATCCGGATAACCATCTGGAAAAAATCACAAATGGTTTTAAAATAGGGCGCAGCTGAATGTCCTCCCATTCCCACCCTTAAAAAGCCCTTAATTAATATAATAAGCATATTGAGCATCTTGGTCCTTGTGTATTTCTTCCTCTCACTTATTCGGGTGACTTACTATGGTTGCTCATCAACCATACATAATTCTGTTCCAAAACATTGATGTGATCATGAAAAAACGCTGTCTTTACTGCGCAGTTGGTAAGTACTCATTACTAATTTTCTCAAAAGCACTGACAGTCACACATGGCATTAGATGCAAAATTCGTTCATGCGTGTCAATGGTGTTACTATTGTTATTTTTTCCTACAGTACAGTACTGCAGAATGATACTGTTTTAATTGTTCAAACTCTTTAATTGATAAACAAAAACATCGTTCACCACTGGGCCTATTAATGATGATAGTGGTGGTGGTGCTACACCGACACTATTTGAGCACTGTGAGAGCTCCTGCTTCCTGCAGTACTCCAGTGTGACCACACAGAAAAACACGTATGCCAAGGACCTGATGTGGAGATATGAACTTTTCCACAAGAAAGAGTTTTTTTTATAAATCTGCACTTGATGTGAATTTGATCCTACGAACACTCTAAGATCAAATTAGTGTGTATAAACATTTTCGAAATAAGGCCCAGGAACTAATGAACGTGAAAGAGACAGAGGCTTGGCCAGTGTGGGTGTGGCCCAGAAACTTTAGAGCACCCCCTTATGTCTTATAGTCCTGCGCTCGGCATATAGTTTCAGCTACACTCACCAAATTTGGTAGGTATGTTTGGGGACACCAATGCAACCAAGTTTCATATATACAATGCATTAGCCAATTAGGTAATTATGATTGTATGTATTTAAACAAATGATCAATTTAGCTCATCACAGGGCATTCATGTGACTCTAACCAAATTTGGTATATGTCATCTGCAGGCAATGCTGACAAAGTTATCAAAGCGGTTTATCTTGAGATGAACCGTTTCAAAGTTGCATGTCAATCAAAATTGCAGTGAAGATAAAAATTGTTTGACAGTCTAAATGTGGACAATCTTGAGATGCATGCTCTACATAGCTTTCTTTGAATGTGCACCGAAGTCCGAAAACAGTTTTCACTAAATGACTTGCTAAAAACTAGCCCAAACACACTGACTTGTAGCATAGCACCACCTAGTGACATGGGTAAATGCAAAAATTGGGCTTTTGAATTGCCAGTATCTTGGACCAAGAAGGCGGAAACTCAATATGTGTCAAAATATGTCATGCACGATCAGCACAACTAGATGTACCGCATACCAGTACATGGTATGACCGCCACAGTGTATTGAAATGTGGGAACCATAGGTATGATGAGTTTGTGGTAGGTCAGTGTTGTGAGGTGAGAGTTTGTGTGGAAATGATTTGCTGAAAGTGGGCATGGATGTGCGTTTTGAATGAATGACATTCTGTGTGTTTGTGTATATTTTGTGCAGTTCCCACCTTCTCGGTCCAAGATATTGGCAATGCAAAATCCCAATTTTTGCATTTAACTATATCACTAGGTGGCGCTATGCTTCAAATGAGTACTAACACACAACCTACAAAGGCAATAACCACAGTAACATTAAAACTGAAATGCTTTTAAAGTTGTCACACTGCCCAGTCAAGCATGTTGCAGGTATAATAGTGGTGACACTTATGTTCTAAATAGGAAGAAGCTAAATTCTGCAGCAATTTCGTCTTCAGAGGATTCTCAATAAAAGAAGAGCTGCAGTCACTTTTCTTCTGTAGACAAGCTGAACTAAACAAAACCACAAACTCATTCAGTGTCATTCAATGTTTCCTTTTTGGGTAAATTTGAGGTCCATATGTCACTAAATTTAATCCTTTATGGTAACACTTTACTTCAGTTCATAACACATTCATAGCAGCTGTCATAAACTGCACATAAAACATTCATGACTGGTTCATGAGACATGACACAACATTCATATCAAACCTTTCATGAATGTTTAAGACAGAATGATGACAACTTGTCAAAATAAAAATAAAAATAAGTCCAACAATCGCAAAACAGCATTGCTGTTTTTGTTCCAAACCTCTTACATGATCACGTCACATCTGAGTAATAAAAACAGCACTGCTGCTTTGACAAGTTGTTGAATCATTCCTAACATACAGTGACAACATATTGGACCACTGCTACACACAGTTCAGTGAGAGTTAAAGCTAAGTCTCTACCAGTTTTCAGAAAATCGGACCATGCCACTGTTTTTCTGTTGCTTAGTGACAATACAACCTGCCGTGAACTGTAATGCTATAGTGGGGACACACCCTTTTGCTTCAGCGAGATAGATGTGAGGAATGTCTTAAGGTGAGTTGTAGGAAGGCTTCTGGACCACATGGTGTGTCTAACAGAGTTTTGAAATTCTGTGCTGTTCAGCTAGCTCCTGTGTTAACTTACATCTTCAACACATCATTAACTCAAGAGACAGTTCCTACTTGCTTCAAGTAGTCCATTATTGTTCCAGTGCCAAAAAACAGAAGTCCATCATGTCTAAATGACTATTGACCAGTGGCCCTAACATCTACAGTGATGAAGTGTTTTGAGAAGCTTGTGAAAAACATGATTTGCTCATCCCTGCCAAGCTCCTTTGACCCACTACAATTTGCCTATAGAGTCAACAGGTCCAGAGAGGATGCCATCTCCAACTCCTGCACACCACCCTAACTCACTTGAAGGAGGGAAAGGGGAATTATGTGAGAATGCTAGAATGCTATTCATTGACTTTAATTCAGCCTTCAACACCTTAACTTAGTCACAAAGATGGAGGCCCTGGGACTGAACACCACACTATGTCACAGGACACTCGACTTTCTCACTAACCGTTCACAAGTTGCTAGAGTGGGTGGTCTGACATGTGACACATTAACCATCAGCACTGGAACTCCCCAAGGCTTTGTCTTGAGTCTCCTACAACATCTACACTCATGACTGCAAGGCCAGCAGTAGTCACACCTCCATCCAGATGACACTCTTGACATGGGCTTAATTAGCAACAGCAATGAGCAGGCCTATGTGGATCAGGTTGAAGAGGTGGCACAGTTGTGTCAGTCTAACAGCTTGACACTGAATGTCAGTAAAACTAAGGAAATTGTGGTGGATTATAGGAGGCAGCAAACCAGCAGCTACACTCCATTAATGATCAGCGGGCAAGAGAGAGAGTCATAAGTTTTAAATACCTTGGTGTGTCCACATCACTAAAGATCTCACATGGACTGTTAACACACTCGCTTCTAATGGAGATCAAAGGTGAGCTAGCCTCAATCCAACAACTGATTTCAGTCCCGCTAGAAAAGCAATCAGATCTGAATGAGAGGCTTACCTCTATTGAGGAACCTCGTCTACCTGGGCCGTCAACAGCGGGAGTCGCTCCAAACCCTATCCCAGATACAGTATGTCACAAAAGTGAGTACACCCCTCACATTTTTGTACATTTTTATTATATCTTTCCATGTAAGAAGTTTGAAGATATAACATTTTGCAACAACGTTAAGTAGGCAGTGTACAGCTTATATAACAGTGCAAATGTACTGTTCCCTCAAAATAACTCAACACACAACCATTAATGTCTAAACCACTGGCAACAAAAGTGAGTACACCCCTAAGTGAAAATGTCCAAATTGTGCCCAATTAGCCATTTTTCGTCCCTGGTGTCATGTGATCCGTTAGTGTTACAAGGTCTCAGGTGTAAATGAGTAGAAGTTGTGTTAAATTTGGTGTTATCACTCTCACACTCTCTCATACTGGTCATTGGAAGTTCAACATGGCACCTCATGGACAAGAACTCTGAGGATTTAAAAAAGAAAGAAGATTTTTGCTTTACATGAAGATGGCCTAGGTTATAAGAAGATTGCCAACACCCTGAAACTGAGCTGCAGCACAGTGGCCAAGACCATACAAGAGGACAGGCTCTACTAAGAACAAGCCTCGCCATGGTCGACCAAAGAAGTTGAGTGCATGTGCTCAGCATCATATCCGGAGGCTGTGTCTTCAAAATAAGTGTAGGAGTGCTGCCAGCATTGCTGCAGAGGTTGAAGGGGTAGGGGGACCACCTGTCAGCGCGCAGACCATACGCTGCACACTGCATCAAACTGGTTTGTATAGCTGTCGTCCCAGAAGGAAGCCTCTTCTGAAGATGATGCACAAGACAGCCCACAAACAGTTTGCTGAAGACAAGCAGACAAGGGCATGGATTACTGGAACCATGTCCTGTGGTCTGATGGGACCAGAAGAAACTTATTTGGTTCAGATGGTGTCAGGTGTGTGTGGCGGCAACCAGGTGAGGATTACAAAGACAACTGTGTCCTGCTAACAGTCAAGGATGGTGGAGGAAGTGTCACGGTTTGCGGCTGTATGAGTGCTGCCGGCACTGGGGACCTACACTTCATTAAGGGAACCATGAATGCCAATATGTACTGTGACATACTGAAGCAGAGCATGATGCCCCCCTTTGAAACTGGGCCGCAGGGCGGTATTTCAATATGGTAATGACCCCAAGCACACCTCCAAGATGACCACGCCTTGGGTGAGGGTGAAGGTGATGGACTGGCCTAGCATGTCCCCAGACCTGAACCCAATTCAGCATCTGTGGGGCATCCTCAAACGTAAGGTGGAGGAGCTCAAAGTCTCAAGCTCAAGGTCAGCTCCGTGATGTCGTCATGTAGGAGTGGAAGAGGATTCCAGTGACAGCCTGTGAAGCTCTAGTGAACTCCATGCCCAAGAGAGTTAAGGCAGTGCTGGAAAATAATGGTGGCCACACAAAATATTGACATTTTGGGCACAATTTGGACATTTTCACTTAGGGGTGTACTCACTTTTGTTGCCAGTGGTTTAGACAGTTAATGATTGTGTGTTGAGTTATTTTGAGGGAACAGCAAATTTGCACTGTTATATAAGCTGTACACTGCCTACTTTACGTTGCAGAAAAGTGTTGTATCTATAGACTTCTCCCATGGAAAGATATAATAAAAAAAGTACAAAAATGTTAGGGGTGTACTCACTTTTGTGACATACTGTACATCCACTACTTGGTCCACGGTGGCTGCAGGAGTCAACATTCTCCACTTGTCCTGGAGCGCCGTGGTGGCAATGACCCGGAGTTGGAACTCTCAAATCGTTTTGCTCCACTGGCTGACCTTACTGACTCATCTGAGCTGTGACTGAGTAAGGCCCCAGCGCAGTGCCCCTTGTCTCCAGCCCGTGGATATTCAACATCAGTCACGGTGAAACTAAATGGAGGCTGCAAATCAACATCCAAACGGAACAGGTCTCTAAGCGATGGCATCCCCACTCCAAGCAAGCATCCCAGGGTCTCCTCTTCATCATCGGAGGCCGCCTCGGGGGCTGTGGCTGCTCCTGATAGCCTCTCTCCACTTGGCCATGGCTTACCGAGCCCTCCGCCTGCTACGGTGCACCCTTCAGATGCTGACGCTAACACTGTAAGCCCAGGTACTCCTCTCTGTCAACTCCCATCACTGATTTCAGCAAGTTCCATCGGCGAGTGTGCAACAGCTAACGACAACGCTGCTAACATTGACGGCATTGAGTGCCTAAAACTCCCACCGCGTACAACTAACCACTATGACTGTAACGTCCGTTGCAATCCAGAAATCCTGATTGTTGGTGACTCTATTGTTAGACAGCTAATTCTCCCTAGTACAATCACTTATTCTATCTCTGGTGGTAGAGTTATGGATATTTTACAGCTAATCCCCTCTCTCCTTGACTGGCATCCTACCATCAATATTGTTGTCGTCCACGTGGGGACGAATGACGTCATGGCCAGAAGTTCGCTCAGACTTCAGGATGAGCTCGAAACTATGTTTTACCATAGAAAGCCTGGGGAAGCGTTGCATTATGTCTGGCCCGATTCCTTTCAATTCTAGTCAGTCTGAACTTTTCAGCAGGCTGTACAGCCTCCATAACTGGCTTAAAAACTTCTGCTATGTGGCTGGACATGGCTTTATTTCAATTTTGACCTATTTTGGACAAACTCCAGTCTCTATAGGCCTGATGGTATACACCCTAATACAATGGGTATCCAGCAGTTGACCATCAATTTCATCCAGTTTATAGCTTTTAGTACACCATGACATTCGTCACAACAGCATGACCCAATTCAGTGTGTAAATGTACTGTACTTAGGTCGAATAATATGGGCCCTGCTGATCCCTTCTTCCCCTCTCATGTCAACACTGACCTAGTGCACTCCACTGACTTTCAAACCCGATCCTTTTCCCGCCTGCAGATGGCACTTTTTAATGGTAGATCACTTGCTAAGAAAACATTTATTATAAATGATATCATTACATCCCATAGGTTAAACTGCATCTTTCTTACTAAAACATGGTTGGATGCTTCTGGAAATTATGAACTTCTTGAAACTTCACCATCTGACTTCTTTCCTTCACTCCTGCCGCACTAATCAGAAGGGTGAGGTGTGGCTGCACTTTTTTCTAATGAGCTACCTTGTAAGAATGTATCTCTTGGTGCTTTGAATATCTAGCATTTGTAATGAAGCTACCAAACTGCCTAATGGTTACAATTTACCACCCACCACAGCACAAAGTTGGCTTCATTCCCGATTTTTATCTAACATAGTGACAAACTATGACTTCATTCTCATTTGTGGTGATTTTAATATTCACATGGAATAACATAGAAGACAGTTATGCGGTACAATTCACTGATCAGTTGTCAATGTTTGAGTTAACGCAACACATTTATGTACCGACTCATAATCATGGTCACACTTTAGACTTGGTTATTTCAAAAGGCCTTGACATTTCTGTAACTGGTACCTTGGATGTTGGGATCTCTGATCATCTCTGTATTTTCTGCGATGTTGCCTTGCCAACTAAATGTACATCGGGTCAAAGGACAACTATGAGGCGCAACAATGTTGCAACATTGGGGAAGACACTTCAAGAGAATTTATTACTGCATACACAAATGGTATTGGGACTCACATCCCAGCTAACCTGAATCCAAATTTCTCTAGTGATTTTAGTTTTGAAAGTTCAGTTTCATTTGTAAACTGTGATGAATTAGTCATGTCTTTTAATGCTTCGGTTACACAGAATATGGATAACATTGCACCAATACAATTGAAATCTGTCTCAAGGAAGCAAAAACACCCTGGAGGACTTCTAAAGCAATTAGGACTTCTAAAAGAACTTGCCGCAAATATGAACATAAATGGCGCAAGTCAAAGTCTCATACTGACTTTATTAACTATAAAAATCAAAAAGTCAAAAAAGCTTGCAAACAGTATTTCTCACAGATAATATCAGATAGCTCAAACAACTCTAAAGTCCTGTTTAACACAATTGACAAACTAATCAATCCTCCACATTTGATACCCAGTGAGCTCTATACAGAAGAGAAGTACAATCAGTTTGCTATATTTTTCAGCCAGAAAATTTCAACTTTAAGGAGAAATATCACATCATCTGTCACTGATGGCCTCAATCAGTCTCTCTGTCTGCCTCGCCCCAATAACGCGGCTACTCTCCACAATCTCACTCAAATCAACTTGAGTGAGCTGGAGGATGTAGTCCAAAAATTGGATTCAGCTACTTGCTCCCTTGACCCTTGGAGGATTTTGTTCATCATTCGCTGGAAGGTGGCAGGCGCACCATGGAGCCCAAATGGGAGCAGTGTGTACTGGTACAACCCCTCTGATGTGGCAAAAGCATGCATCAAACTCTGATATTTCATTCAGTTTTCTGTAGTCATTACAAAACCATACTGACCCATCTGGTTTGGGGACCAGAACAGGCACTTTTTGACTCCTCAATCACTCTCAGATCCAGCTTCTTCTTTACCTCCTCCTGGGTGGCCACTCTACAAGCCTCTGGTACCCGATAAGGATGCTGGTTTACCTTCCGGCCTGGGATGGTGCGGATCTCATGCTGGACCACCTCGGTGTGTGTGTGCGAGATTCAGCAAGGTAGCCTGTCTCTCCACAGGGAGTGGAAGGCGGAGCAGTCTCTTCCGATTAAAACTGCAACAGGAAGTGAATCAACCACTCCCGCCATGGTATGAATGGTTCCCCGAGTGGTTGTCATGGTGAGCTCTATGACGGGGTAGTCCTTGGGGCCAATGGAGGCACAGGGCCAATGGAGGCACCAGGTCCTTTCGGACCAGGGTTACCCGACTACCCGAATCCAGTAACGCTTCCACATCCTGGTTATTTATAGTCACTGGGCAGGTGGGAGGTCGATCAGGGGCCTCGTTTGTGACCCCCACAAGTGCTGCATACAGGTGGGTTAATGGAGAGCTGGAGGACCCTGCAGTGGGCATGGGCTCGTCACTCGGTTTCCCACACTGCCAGGAAATGTGTCCCATCTCCCCGCACCAGTAGCACTGTCTTGTCCCACCATCTTGGGATGCTTTTCCTGGCCCGGGTTGGCTTCGGGGCCTGGCTGGAGCATAGCTATTGGCTGCACTGCCTGGGTTGGCAGTCTTTGAGCTCTTTGAGTATCCCCCCCTGCTTGGTATGGGGGCCACACCCCTGGGCTCCTTCTTGACTCCCTGTAACATCTCCGCTGTGGCCTGGTATTTCTCCACAGCCTCCACAGTGAGGTCAGCCGTTGTCAGGGCCTGCTGACTGGTGAACCACTTGGCTTCTTGTGGCAGAGCCCGTAAGTAATGGTCCACCACGATTGCCTCCACTATCGCCGCAGCAGTATTCTTCTCAGGTTCTAGCCACTTCCTTGTGATCCGAGCAAGTTCATTTGCGCCTGAGGAGCCTTGTCTGGTTGAAATGTCCAGCTGTGGAAGCGCTGGGCCATGCCAAAGTTTGTAATCCCATTTCTGCTGAGGATTTCAGTCTTTAGCACGTCATAGTCGGTCACCTTGTCAGGGGCTAGGTCCTGGACTGCATTTAAGGACTCGCCTGTTAGGAAGGGTGCCAATAGTCCAACCCACCGTTCCTTAGGCCATGCTTCTCTTATGGCCGTGGCTTCAAACGCATGCAAATACGCCTCCACGTCATCCGTGGCCACCAACTTGGACAGAAAGTCACTGGCCCTTATTGTACGAACATTAAGCAATTTGTTTCTGCAGCTGCAATTCCTCTGTTTTCAGCTGGTTGGCCCACCTCTGCTCTTCCAAAAGAGCTGCGCTGGCTTGCATCTGGGCCTTCTGACCCTCCACGAGGGCTTTAAGTATTTCCTCCATCTTGTCTATGGGGGCTACTGTCAATGTGGAGAACTGGGATATTCAATTTTCAGTGTCCTCGTCGTACATGCACCTTTAGTTTGAACTGCCCGCATTCTCCACCATATGTGATATCACGAGAGGCTACACGGCTCAAATGCTAAATAAACTTCAACTTATCCAAAATGCAGCAGCTAGAATACTTACTAGAACCTCTAAATTTAACCATATTACCCTGATTCTTAAATCTCTTCATTGGCTCCCTGTAAAACAAAGAATTGAATTCAAAATACTCCTTCTTGTCTTCAAATCATTGAACAGCTTAACTTCTCCTTATATCTCGGATATGATATCTCTCCATGATCCAACCCGTAATTTAAGATCCTCCATTAAATTTCTTCTTACAACTCCCAGAATACACACTGAAGCAGGACATGGTGCCTTTAGCTACTGTGCTCCAGTTCTCTGGAACAGTCTTCCGCTTGAACTAAGGTCACCTCAGTCTATAATCACTTTTAAAAAGGGACTTAAAACTTATTTGTTTTCTTTAGCCTATGACCGGTAATCTTTGTTTGTTTTTGTTTTAAACACATTATTATCATTAATACTATTATTATTTATTTACTGTATTTTTCTTTTTTCTTACCTTGAACTTCTATTATTTTAATTGTTTTGTTTTTATTTATGTCCAAAAGTGTGTTCTGCTTAAGTTGAAGACATATCTTGAAGCACATTGTGTCTATGTATGCATATGAAATGTGCTATACAAATAAAATCTGACTTGACTTGACTAGAAGATGCCCATGCCCATCCACCTGGGATCACACTTCTCATGCCCACCTTCCGCACATATGCACAGCCGCCTGACCACTTGGAGCCTCTTCCCCTTCCCTCATGCATGCAGGGCACATTAGGGAAGCGAAGACAAAATGTGTTTTTTTTTTTGTAGTGAATAAAGTCTAATCTGGCAACAAATATATCCCACATGTTTTGGAACAATGTCAAATATTTCTTTGGCCTTATGAAAGTAGTCAAGTTGTAGTATGTGCAGTTGCCTACTATATTCTGAGGCAATTTCTTCTTCGGAAGATTCTCAATAAAACAAAAGCTACAATCGCTATTCTTCTGTTGACCACTGGAGCTAATAAAAAGCAAACTCATTCTTGTCATCCAATGGTTTCTATTTGGTTCGGTAAATCTAACGTCAACAAGCCAGTGGGCAAAACAGAGGTCCATATGTCAATAAATGAAATAATTTATTTACCTGGGAGTGACTGCTGCAAAAGAGGCTGGGTTTATCACAAATTTACAGAAGGTGTAAAAAATGTGTTTGTTTGTGTTTGTGCTTTGACAACAGCTCTTGACAAACAAGAAAATAAAAACAAAGAAGCTGTCAGGAGCCAGACAGATGAAGACCCAAGTGCGTCACATTCTAAACAGAGTTTATTGAAGGGTTGGGGGAAAAGGGAGATTTATGTTTGTGTGTGTCCCACTGAGGCGTCTCTGCTAGGCAGTGGAAGAAGAGCATTCAGGTAGAATCCACATGCCGAGGATCCAGGGCACTGAGGAGACACACACGACAGGCAGGCAGAAGAGCTGGCAGGTGGCAGACAGGCAGAGGTACAAATAGGGGCAGGTAGGAATCAGAGTCAACAGGCAGAAGGCAGGTCAGGTTTACCGGGGCAGTAGCAAACGGTCTCAGACAGATCCAGAGTCAGAACAGGAGTCCGAAGGTTTAGCCAGCAAGCAGGAGAGCAGAATGTAGACTTTGTACTTCACAGGATTGCAGGCAATCTGACAAAGACCAATTGGAAGACAGGGATATAAATACACAGAGAGATTAACACAGGTGATACAGTGCAACTGGTAGCCGATGCGGGAACAGAGTGGGTGCAGCTGGGGCTAATCAACGGAGCGGGGGAGAGAGAGGCAGATGATTGAAATGAATAGAGAGCTTGTTAACAGGCAGAGTGAGTGAGCTCATGACAGACACACATATTGTGTTTCTTAAAGCAATATCAGCTAGAAACAGAGCTATGCACACTGGCCAAGACAAGCCTAGTAGTTGTACACGCAGTGCATGCACCATACACGCAGAGATGCTCAGTGTGAATACACAAACGCTTACGGCCTGCTTCCGCCTCCACCCTGCACACGCTCAAGTCGGTCGGAATGAGGGATGAAAATGTTTAATTATAGGTCACATTACTCTGAGGCACGTCATTACAAGCTGTGTAAGGCCTTTTGAGGAAATTGAATACTGACACTAAAAATAAAAAGTACTTAAATCATCTGTTCATCTGATATTCAAGTCTTATTTTGTTCTGCTTATAGGTCCAAAGACAGTCTTCTTTTGGGCTCCATGGTTTAAATGGGTAAGTGGGTAGTCCTAATTCCTCCAGCATTAATGTCCAACATCCAGAGTCTTCTTACGAATTCCATAAAAAATACCTGGAAGTCTTTACACTTTACACTTAACAAGTTTTGTGTCACCATGTTGAATATATATATACAGTGTGTCACAAAAGTGAGTACACCCTAACATTTTTATACTTTTTTTTATTATATCTTTCCATGGAAGAAGTCTAAAGATATAATACTTTTCTACAACGTAAAGTAGGCAGCGTACAGCTTATATAGCAGTGCAAATTTAGCCTGGGCACGCCCATACTTCCTGTGCTGCTGCATTTGCATTTCGCATGCAAGTCAGTCTGGCCAAGCTGCCTGTCTACACCATTTCTACATTAACAGAGAAACTGGGACCAATGAAAATCTAGCATTTCAAAAAGGCAATGACGCGGTAGTTTAGCGACCGGAAATCTACCTCAGTCACTGTCAACATGGCGAACGTGGAGCAACGGCAAGATTTCAATGCAGCTGTAGCTGCTGTTTTGGAAGAATTCAAAGGGAAGTTATCTCTGGAAATAGAGCAAAGGTTAGCCCTTGAATCATTTATTGCAGGAAAGGACGTTTTCGCAATACTACCGACCGGCTTCGGTAAAAGTTTGATTTATCAGTTAGCCTTGCTGGTAGCCTAGTCAATGGGGCTTTGCAAGAACCCTGTTGTTGTGGTCATTTCGCATACGTCATACGAGGACAGAGGAGTGTGATTGGTTAAATCTTCGTCCAGTAGCAAGCAGAGGCATTTGAAAGAGGCGGGTTAAGCCTGCCCTCTGAGAAATGGGTTTACAACACAGCTTGGCCAGACTAATGTTCGCAGAGCATTGATAAGTCGCGTTAGCCAGGCTAGTGCAAATTTGCTGTTCCCTCAAAATAACTCAACACACAACTATTAATGTCTAAACCACTCGCAACAAAAGTGAGTACACCTCTAAGTGAAAATGTCCAAATTGCTCCTACACTTTCCATTTGAGGATGCCCCACAGATGCTGAATTGGGTTCAGGTCTGGGGACATGCTAGGCCAGTCCATCACCTTCACTCTCACCCAAGGTGTGGTCATCTTGGAGGTGTGCTCGTGGTCATTACCATATTGAAATACCGCCCTGCGGCCCAGTTTCAAAGGGGGGGCATCATGCTCTGCTTCAGTATGTCACAGTACATATTGGCATTCATGGTTCCCTTAATGAAGTGTAGGTCCCCAGTGCCGGCAGTACTCATACAGCCCCAAACCATGACACTTCCTCCACCATGCTTGACTGTTAGCAGGACACAGTTGTCTTTGTAATCCTCACCTGGTTGCCGCCACACACACCTGACACCGTCTGAACCAAATACGTTTATTTTGGTCTCATCAGACCACAGGACATGGTTCCAGCAAACTGTTTGCGGGCTGTCTTGTGCATCACCTTCAGAAGAGGCTTCCTTCTGGGACAACAGCCATGCAGATCAGTTTGATGCAGTGTGCAGTGTATGGTCTACGCACTGACAGGCGGTCCCCCTACCCCTTCAACCTCTGCAGCAATGCTGGCAGCACTCCTACGCTTATTATGAAGACACAGCCTCCGGATATAATGCTGAGCACCATGGCAAGGCTTGTTCTTAGTAAAGCCTGTCCCCTTGAAGCGCTGTATGGTCTTGGCCACTGTACTGCAGCTCAGTTTCAGGGTGTTGGCAATCTTTTTATAACCTAGGCCATCTTCATGTAAAGCAACAATTTTCTTTTTTAAATCCTCAGAGAGTTCTTTCCCATGAGGTACCATGTTAAACTTCCAATGACCAGTATGAGAGAGTGTGAGAGTGATAACACCAAATTTAACACAACTTCTACCCATTTACACCTGAGATCTTGTAACACTAACGGATGACATGACACCAGGGAGGAAAAATGGCTAATTGGGCACAATTTGGACATTTTCATTGCAAGTGGTTTAGACATTAATGGCTGTGTGCTGAGTTATTTTGAGGCAACAGCACATTTGCACTGTTATATAAGCTGTACACTGCCTACTTTACGTTGTTGCAAAGTGTTATATCTTCAAACTTCTCACATGGAAAGATATCATAAAAAATGTACAAAAATGTGAGGGGTGTACTCACTTTTGTGACATACTGTACTCCTACGCTTATTATGAAGACACAGCCTCCGGATATAATGCTGAGCACCATGGCGAGGCTTGTATATATACTATAATGTGAAATTTGAGTTGTCTGCCCTGTACTGTACATGACTCAGCTTTATAGTTTTTCTTGTGCTACATCTCTTAAAGGGATTGGTAGTTGCTGGCATTGCTGACTTAACTCGCCCTGCAGAGAAACTCAGCACATCCCAGTCTGCTGTGCTAACAGCCACAGGTGAGCAGGGTTGAACTGGAAAGATTTATCAATATCAATGTGGTTGTCAATTCTGCTTATCAATCCAATGTTGTATTAATTCTCTTATTGATTCCCAAGCAATTTTTGAGTGGGCAATAGTTTTACACAATATTCTGCAACAATTTATTTTAGATTGACTAATTACCTGACACTGATTACCTGACAACCTGCGGAAGCCGGCAGACTGAAATCAGTTTTGGCAGACCACATTTCTGTTATACCTTGGTGTCAACAAGGTGTAGAAACTCGGCCCATAAATGGTTATTTAGTGTGTAGCGCTATCTACAGTAGTCTAAAATAGTGAATGTAAAAATTGGGGCTTTGAATCACCAGACTGTTTTTTAAACGATTTTGAGAAAAATTCTTTTCATGAGATTTTTTTTAACATTGAGTTCCCCTGACCTGTCCCCAAATGGCTAGATATGATAAAATGTGTAAAGCAAGCAATTTGTATCCTTCTCTGCTTTTGAAAACAATGAAAGCTCAGACATGTCGATGAATCTTGAATCTTCCCCTTATGTCGTCGTAGGGAAAAGGTTTTCCCCCCCTTTTCTCTGTTTTGCCCGTTCAGATAATTTAGCCCACCCCATGAGAAAACAAACTTTTTTTCTGTCTATGCCTATATCTGACTGTACAGTCCCTGACAAACGTCTTGTCACTTATCCATTGTTTAGAAACAAAAGCTTATATCTTGACTTTTAATTAATACATTGGTTTTAGAAATGTCTCATATGAAAGCTAAAACCCTCCTAAATTATGGTAATATACTGAAAATAGATTTGCTTTACTGATTAAAGAATGATAACTTAATGAACAGAGAAATGCCAGATTTTGGAAAGACAAAAGTTTTGTTGCCTACAGAAAATTTAACAAATAATTTACTTCAAATACAAAAATATGTTGCATAACATCAGTAAATCAAGTAGTGGTGCTTTTACATTCATATTAATATCTTGTATGATTTCCATGAGCTTGAAGGACTGCATCCATGTGGTTCGACAATGATTCATACAATTTATTGATGAAGTCATCAGAAATAGCAAAGAAAGCAGTCTTACATGTCTCCCAGAGTTCATCAAGATTCTTTGGTTTTGCCTTCCATGCTTCATCTTTCAATCTACCCCAGGCATGCTCAATAATGTTCATGTCTGGTGACTGGGCTGCCCAGTCCTGGAGCACCTTGATCTTCTTCGCCTTGAGGAACTTTGATGTAGAGATGGAAGTATGCGATGGAGCACCATCCTGCTGCAAAATTTGACCCCTTTTGTGGTTGGGAATGTAAAGAGGATGCTAATACTTCTTGATATTTTAGGCTATTGATATTGATTTCCACCCTGCAAATGTTTTTCACACCCCCATACTGAATGTAACCCCAGACCATGATTTTTCCGCCACCAAACTTAACTGTTTTCTGTGTGAATCTTGGATCCATGCGCGCTCCAGTAGGTCTCCTGCAATATTTGTGGTGGCTGTGATGTAATTCAACAAAGATTCATCTGAGAAATCAACCTTCTGACACTTTTCCAGCGTCCATCCTTTTAGCAGGCTGAGGGTCTTGGCAAATACCACATGGTTTCTTAATTGCCTTTTGTTTAGTGCTGGTTTCTGTGCACTGATTTGACCATGGAGGCCATTTTGAGACAGAATGCTACAAACTCTTCTGGTTGACACAGGGACTTGACCAGGCCTGGTGGAGCTCTGCTGCAGTGGAAAAGGGGCTGGCCTTGGATTTTTTAAAACAACAAATGGTCCTCACGAGCAGTTGTGTTGCGGGGTCTCTTTAGATCTTTTTCTTATTCTTGGTACTTGGTGCTGAGACACATTGAAGGTGTCAGCCACCTCAGCAGTGCATCTGGTCTTCACCCTCTTGATCATTAACACTTTGGTCTCAGGGTGCATCTTAGGCATATTGTCAGAGGTCAAGTTGCAGTTGATGTGAAGGTCTGGTATGCTGGGGTTCTTTTATACACACCCACTAATTGATTGATGAGTAACTGATCACAGGTGGGACTGTAATCTAGGATTGGGTGCATCATATGACAAGGTGACAAGACTTTTGAAAAGTAGAAAAGAAACCTTCACTTGGAATGTGCCCACACAAGTGTCTGTGCCAAACATTGTCAACTTGGCCAAATACAGAGCAGGATACCCACTGCTTGCCTTACACATTTCGGTCTTGTGGAACTTATGGATTAAGCCTAGATCAGTGCCAGCTGTCCTTTTGTCAGCTACAAACCCAGGACAAGTAAGTCAACTAAAATGTTATCATTTTGTTGTTTTGCTGGTTGCCTAGCTTGTTACCCACAGAATGTGGCTGTAATGTTAGCTGTGCAAATATGTGTGTGAATACAAGCACTATAATGCAAATGCACCTCTTTGTTGGATAACCAGTCTGCTGTTGCTATGGCGTGCACAAGTGATCAAATGGGAATAGGCAAAATTTGTCAAATCAGCAATAGGGCTCCAAGCACTGATCTCAACTTGGATATCAAAGGGAATCTCAGTACAAACGAATACAACTGTGTTTTACCAGTTATATGACCGCAGTAATTCGAACATTTTATTTTATGATGATGAGATGAAAAGCAACTGCAGGATTTAACTGTAAAATACACACTATGCAGGGTCAATCTAACTTGAACTCGAAGATGAACAATATCAACATACATACAACTACACATGAACAATAAACACTAGTGAACAAATGTAGTGAACTTGCAAAACACTGCCACATGCGCGCACATACACACACAGGTACACCACACTTAAAATGTCAGCTATATTCATGGCCAACAACAAAGTAAATTCAAGAACGCCTACAGAGTTAAGTTGTAAATTAACAGCAATCAAAAAAACTACAACCCCCCCCCCCCCCCCCCCCGCCATATTCAACAAATTATTACTAGCTAAATAGGTTTACGGGCGTGGTCAAAATTTCTTAAGGTGGTGCTAGCTGTCAGACAGTAGGCTCGTTCGGGCTACAATCCTGTCTGTTTGCGTTTGTCTGTGTTTGTCTACATACGTTAACAAGAACTCCGCCTCACAGCATGGCTGGGCGTAGGTCAAGTCGGACACAAGTCTTCAGCTTGCACCACCTGATCTTCGTAGTAGATGACGGAGAGGTCATGTGTTGTGTGTGGGGGACAAGGAGGGAGGGGGCGGGCGGTTGTAGTAGGGTGCATTGAGACTTCAAGTCAAGTCGAGTCGTTTTTTTAATAGCACATTTAAACAAAACAACAGAGATGTCCCAAAGTGCTGCACAACACAAGGATGAAAAATAACACGGCAAAACCATAACCCAAAGATCATTAATAGGTATAGCCTACTGACACAAAGCAATAAAATAAAAACGAGATTAACAAATACATAAATAAGTAAAAGATTGAGCTTGACAGCATTAGATACATGCCCCAGAACAAGCTAAAAAGCTTGGACTAAAATAACGTACATATAAGATGAGAAGTTCCATGACAGAGCGCTACACAACACACGTGTCCAGATGTCAATGAACTTTAAACCAACCAGGGCAAAGTTGCGTCACCACGGAGGCGTTAGTTAGACGATTGTAACCGCGTGAAAGCAACTGCAAGCGCTTGCATGATTTGTCTACATGCGCCTACATGCGTTTAACTCACGTCGGTTTTTAGGTCACATGACCTTGCCATGCCTTTCTGGCAAGTCTGACACAAAGTCCAACCATCATGCAACATTTTCAGCCCACAATGCATCACTGACTGCAAACGCATGTAGCCGCATGTAAACGTTTACATGAGCCCGAACGAGGCTAGTGACTAGCCTGTGATGCTATGAATTTAACGCTAGGAGAAGTTGTAGAACCTGATAATATAATAATTTCCCAATAATGTAATAACTCCCAATAATGTAATAAAAATCACATCATAAGTCCCTAAAACATGTAATAAAACCTAATAATGTAATAATTTCCTGATAATGTCATAAAATGTATTTCCCAATAATATAAAAATCACCAAACTGATAATGTAATAAAGTGTTACATTAATGGGAAGTTGAAAGGACAAGGCAACAGAGGACCCATTCAAAGGGCCTTGTTCATCTGCAAAGTAGATCAAATGCATTGAACATGTTTTACAGCATACAGTGTATTTTATAAGGCACATTGCCACACAAATCAACACATAGTCTAGTTAGCCAAGGTCAGTAGCTGTAGCTAAATTTGACACAATATAAATCATATACAAAAATGGCAACTGTTGCCAATTTTATAAAAAACACATCTTCTAATAGTGAAGATAGTAAAGGTAGAAAGAACCAGATGCCTGAACAGCTTCACAATAAGTAGACGTGAAATGACTTAAGATGCAATTTAAAAAAAAATTGTGACCATCTTGGCAACTAGTGCCATGGCAGGCATATGATGAAGCAACCCGCTGTCCTACCTTAAGTTGGTGCAGCTATGATCCATTTTTCTTCTTGATAGCCCATCCTGACGTCTTAGTTTACTTTCATTAGCATTTCCCCTTTTATTACACCAACCTTAGTTCTTGTATTGCAGGCCAAGCATGTTGGTATATTCTGGATGTGAGCAGTTCTTGCTATTTGAGCAACCAGGATTCGGAACTCACCCAGTTGTGCATGTCTAGTTAGTAGTAAGTAGTTGACTGGAGGTAGCCTGAGGTTGAATTCTTGACTGATGTATCATTTTTTCGTGAGAGTGGGGGAGGGGTAGCCACCGAAAGCATACTGTCTAAAAGCCCTTTTCCACTGCACGTTTTCGTAACCGCACGGTACGGCTCGACTGTATTCACTTTTGGCCCTTTTCCACTGGGGGTTGGACCTGGACCTGTTACTATTTTTCGTACACATTTTAGAGGTGGCTCTAGCCGTGCTGAGCCGGTACTAAAATGTCACGTGAACGGAAACAATTACATCCCACCATTCGGAGGTTTGGTTCATATTTTAATACTTTGCATTGATCTACAACTGTGCAACCTGACATACTGAAAAGCTACCAACTCAATTGTTAGCTTACCCTCACACATCATGTCTTTGCAGCTCTTAGCTGCTCGTCTTCTGCTTCATAGTCCTGTATGGTTTGCAAAAGTTTTCCTTTCTTCTGTCTTGTGCCTGACCTCTTCTATACGTTTCTTGCTCTGTTTTTTTTTTCTTCTACTCTCTATGGTTTTTTGGCATTTTCAACAACAACAAGCCACAGCGCAGTGTCGAGGCAACTCCACCCACTTTAACTAGTCCCAACTAGTAACTGCTGACAGTGGAAAAGGAACAGCTGGTTCGACAAGTGTGTAGAGTAGTGCTAAGCTAAAGCGTGTCATGCCGTCCCGTACCTGTTCTGCAGTGGAAAAGCGCCATAAGTGTTGGTATAAACTCTTTAAATGGCACTCAGTTCTCACAGATCTCTCTCTCAAATTCAATTTAAATTTAAGTGTGTTTTATTTGCATGACCATCATATTTGCCAAAGCATTCATAGTGGTAGCAATAATAATAGTAAAAAAAAACCACATCTGTCTCTCCAAGGTACGCCTTGTGCCCGTATGCATAGTGGCGCCACTGGATGAGATGGCCTGTTAACTGTTTTTAAACATGCATAGGCCCACTCATGTTTTCCCTCACACCTAGCCACCATGCTAGCTACATAATAACTGTAACAGCATAATCAACAATAAACCAACCAGCATTCTTTTTTGAATGCTTATTATCCTCCAGATATCGACACAGAATGCATGACATTAATAGATCTACTAGTTACAAAGTCTAAGGGGATAGTAATGCTGGCAGGAGACTTAAATTTAGTAGGTCTCTTTAGTAGTATTTGAACAGTACTCCATACAAATAGAAACAATACACCTGTTTGAGGGTTAGCAAAAGGAAGGACCCAAATGTAGTCACACTTCTTCTAATTTTTATTGTTCAAAATGAAACAAGGAATTCAGAAAAACTCAAAAAAGGCAAAATACACAAAATCAAATTAAAATCGAAAGGTGATGCAGGCAACAACCCTGAGGCAAAGCAGGGAGCACAAAAAACTTCCAGAAAATCACAAACCAAAAATACCCAAACACACTAAGAGAACAAAATAAAAAAACAAGACAGACATAATAAACAGCATACAAAAAACAGCGAAACTTACTACTTGACAAAGGCACCACAGAAGACACCACAGGACCAGGACAAAGAACAAGGGAAACACAGGGGTCTAAATACACTAAGTCCTATTTTAAGTCCTAAATTAACTGGGAAACAAGGGAATTGACAGAAAACAAGGAACAGGTGAACACAATCAGCAATGAGACTCAATAAAAACTAGGGCAGGGACACAGGACAAAAACAAAAGCACATGGCAAGGCAAAACAAAGACACATGGCTTGACATACAAAGACAACCTGCAGGGGGAAACAAGAAAACAGAGCAAACCAAAAGACGTGGAAAAACACAGACATTGAACAAAGCAAAACCCAATAAACACAGAAACAGACACCTCCTGACTCCTGGCAACCTGCTACTCTGGAAGACATTTAGTTTACAATAGATTAGATTATTTTTTATGTATAAAAACAATATAACTTTAGTTAAAACATGTCGGATCAGGGGTCTGTTTCCCAAAACCGTCGTTGCTAACTTCCTTAGCAACTTTGTTGGTTTGAACGATGGACTAACGACACTGCTGTTTCCCAACAGCATTGTTCACACTATGCAACTAACGATGTTTACAACAACCTTAGTCCGATGGATCGTTCGACGACACAGGTGTTTCCCAACAGCCTGGTCTGGACGATCCATCAGAAGTTCCATCGTTAAGTTGTGTCGTTCAAACGATTAGCTTGGACCTGTCGTTACACCATTGTTTATGTTGATTTATGTTATGCTCGTCACCTTTGGCCTTCTTGGTTTGGATTAGGCACTATTCGATGCTTCACCGCCACCCACTGCGTTAATGATTTTACTTTAATTCACTTCATTTTCATCCTGGCACTTGCCAGATCATGTAAAAAGAAGACCCCACAACACACCAAAAGTTGTTGCAAAATGTTGTTGGATTATTAAAATGATTTGCTGATCTTACAGCTTGTTTTTAATACTGGGCTGTAGAGTATGATCATAGATCACAGATCCACAATCAAGATCATTCCATTATCTCACAGATCATCCCACCTGTTTCAATCCCACAGATCATTCCACATGTTTCAAATTGATTACTGCTTACTGTCATGGCGTAGTTTCTGTCATTTATCTGCAATGAATGCAATGAATACTCTCCAAACGCTTCCGAAACATCTGGATACTTTGCAGTTTTAACAACGGAAGTCCAAACTAACAGAGTTCAGACTTCCGTTGTGCATAGGTGGTTGGAGATTTTTGGAAAACAGTCGGAATCGGGCGGTGGTTTAATGCTAACATCCATCGTTGTTTGGGAAACGCATACCAGCTCTATAAATTTGTTTTCATAAAAGAAATCAACAATAATTAAAACAGTATGTGGACTTAAATGACACAATGGACATAGACCAGATTATCTTATGGGAAGGAGCAAAAGCGGTAATAAGATGTCAGGATTCTGTGTTTCTGTTTACATGTAGCCCCCAGATTGAGGAATAGAGCACACAGGCCTGCACTGCCCAGCATTCTACTAGCCAATGTGCAGTCTCTTGAGAACAAGATGGATGAGCTAGAAGCGATGATACAGTTTCAAAGAGACATCAGGGACTGTAATCCTATGCTTTACAGAGACATGGCTAATTCAACTTGTACCGAACTGTACTATCAACGACAAGACAGAGGAGGTTGGGAAGTCGAAACGTGGTGGAGTATGCATAATGCCGAACAACAGGTGGTGCAACTCAAAGAATGTCACCGTCTTCTTTAAATCATGTGCGCCTCATCTGGAACCGTTGCATCCGTTATATTTGCTGCTGTCTATATCACTCAGGAAGTGTTAAATAGGCAACAACATAAGCACCCAGGGGCTGCGCTTATTGTGGCTGGTAATTTCAACCAGGTACACCTAACACAGTTAATTCCTGAATTTATTCAACAAATAAACTTCCCAACGAGCGTATTAGACCACTGCTACACAGTTCAGGGAGAATTATAAAGCTAAGTCTCTACCAGCTGTTTTCCTGCTGTCTAAATATTAACAGATAAGTCAGAGGAAATCCCCAGTGATGAAGGAGGTCAAGCACTGGACCGATCAATCGGAAGCCAGGCTACAGGATGCCCTTAGTAACGTTGACTGGGAAATGTTCCAAACAACGTCGGTCAATATTATCGAGTTTATGAAAGTGACATTGAGTTACATCAATCTGCTGATACCATCATTCCGACTGTAACTATCAAAAAATTTTCGAATCAGAAGTCATGGGTGGACAGAGAAGTTAAAATGGCCTTAAAGAACAAACCTTACAATGCAGGGCTTATTTTGCGTGACATGTCGGATTACAAAGCAGCATCATACAGCTTATGGAGAATAATTAAAGATGCGAAGTGTCACTATCAGGATAGAGTTGAAGCTGATTTCATGGAGGGTGACCAAGCACACGTGTGGAGAAGATTGCGAACCATCACAGGCTTTCAAAGAAAGGCCCCATGTAACGAGTGAACTAAATGCTTTTTATGCTCACTTTGATGCTAAAGACACAGTAGATCTGATACAAGCTGTCATGAACTGTGATGCTAGCGGGGACACACCCTTTTGCATCAACGAGATACACGTGAAGAGTGTCTTAAAGACGGCTAATTGTAGGAAGGTTTCTGGACCAGATGGTGTGTCTAACAGAGTTTTGAAATCCTGTGCTGGGGTGCGTTTCCCAAAACCGTCGTTGCTAACTTCCTTAGCAACTTCGTAGGTTTGAACGATGGACTAACGACACTACTGTTTCCCAACAGCATCGTTCGAACGACACAACAAAACGGATGTTTACAACAACATTAGTCCGATGGATCGTTCAACGACGCAGGTGTTTCCCAACAGCAAAGTCTGGACGATCCATCGGAAGTTCCATCGTTAAACTGTACAGTTCGAACGATTAGCTTGGACCTGTCGTTAGACCATTGTTTATGTCGGTTTCTGTACACGTGACGTCTTGCTCGTCACCATTGGCCGTCTTGGGTCAGATTAGGCACCATTCAATGCTTTACCGCCACCCACTGCATGAATGGTTTTACTTTAATTCACTTCATTTTCATCCTGGCACTTGCCAGGTCATGTAAAAAGACGATAGAAAATTCACCCCACAACACACCAAAAGCTGTTGCAAGATGTTGGATTATTAAAGTTATTGGCTGATTTGACAGGTCGTTTTTAATACTGTGATGTAGAGTATGATCACGGTTCACAGATCCACAATCAAGGCCATTCCACGTGTTTCAAATTGATTATGGTTTAGCAAGATTCGAACCCGTATCTCTCAGAAAAAGGGAGAAGGTCTGCATAATGGGCTGACAAGCTAATCACTCAACCATCATGTTACATGAGTAACCGGTGGCCTTGGTTATATTTATATGCACACCTATGTAGGGTAGCATAAATGAAATATACGATTATATCATTACAAACGTATACAGTTTACAAACGTATTCAGTCACTGCTTTTTAATGAGTAAGGGACATGATTATGTTGGGGAACATTTTCCTAAGTTGCTGAAGTTGTCACAGCCTACATACCGGCTGAATTGAAATAAGGCTACGTTTTTGTTGCTTACTGTCGTGGTGTCGTTTCTGCCTCCCCGCAACGAATGCATCCGAATACTCTCCGAGCACTTCCGACACATCTGGATACTTTGCAGTTTCAACGACGGAAGTCTAAACTAACATAGTTCAGACTTACGTTGTACGTAGGTAGTTCGAGAGTTTCGGGAAACGGTCGAAATCGGACTGTTGTGTCGTTTGAACCTACTACGGACAACGGTGGTTAAATGCTAACATCCGTCGTTGTTTGGGAAACGCACCCCTGTTCAGCTAGCTCCTGTGTTTACTAACATCTTCAACACATCATTGGCTCAAGACACAGTTCCTACTTGCTTCAAGCAGTCCATTATTGTTCCAGTGCTAAAAAACAAATGTCCATCATGTCTAAACGACTATCTACCAGTGGCCCTAATGTCTACAGTAATGAATTGTTTTGAGAGGCCTGTAAAAAAACATGTTTTGCACATCCCTGCCAAGCTCCTTTGACCCCCTCCAATTTGCCTATAGAGCCAACAGGTTCAGAGAGGATGCCATCTCCAATCTCCTGTACACGACTCTAACTCACCTGAAGGAGGGAGAGGAGAATAATGTGACAATGCTATTCATAGACTTTAGTTCAGCCTTCAACACCATAGTACCCCTCAACTTGGTCACGAAGATGAAGGCCCTGGGACTGAACACCACACTGTCAATGGATACTCGACTTTCTTACTTGCTGGGGTGCACTCTTTTACTGCACTGGGGAAAAGCTGCTACGACAGTAAGATTATTAACACTAAGTAAAATTTTCACACTGCCGATTGCTTACATTGACGCCAACATTCACACCGGTGAAACCTTTGCAAACACATTTAAAATAAACAAGGCATGTTTATGAATGTGTGTCGTGTCGTGTTTGTTCATGTATATGGAATGCTAGCGTGTAAATCAATGTCTCATGATTGCTTGTGAAATGTTTGATTGACCTTATCATGTGTGCACCCATGTAAAGACATCCAACACAAACACAGCATTTACCCAGGAGTTGTTCGTAGCAGTGCTTAGTCATGTTGTAGTTTGAGCTGAAGTGTGTTTGGAGACAGCGTTTGTTATGGTTAAGGCGGCTGCCATTACGAACGCCGTGATGACGTGGTGGCCAGCCACGGAATCACAGACTCCTGAAGGAGTCCTGGAAATTGACTGTTCAAACTGATGAGGTCCACAAGATGTCTATGCAACCACCTGGCTAGGACTGAAAGACTCCATCCGGACATTGAACACACATCATACTGACTTTGCACACATCCACCATTTACTCAAGTTACTGTAATTGAGTAGTTTTTATGAGAGTACTTGGTAAATTTCTAAGTAGTTTTTGAAATAGATAAATTTTACTTTTACTCAAGTACATTTTAAGCCAAGTATTTTACTTTACTACATTGGAAGCCACCCACATTACTGAGTAAAACTAGATGTACCGCATAGCGGTACATGGTATGACCGCCGCAGTGTATTGAAGTGTGGGAACCGTAGGTATGGTGAGTTTGTGGTAGGTCAGTGTTGTGAGGTGAGAGTTTGTGTGGAAATGATTTGCTGGAAGTGGGCATGGATGTGGGTTTTGAATGAATGACATTCTGTGTGGTTCCCACCTCCTTGGTACAAGATATTGGCAATGCAAAATCCCTATTTTTGCATTTCACTATATCACTAGGGGGCGCTATTTCTTCAAGTGAGTGTTTATAGGATGGGCTGATACGCCTCTTTAACACTGGCTTACTAACACAAAATCATTGTCTTGGGAAAAATTGTTGACAAGTTATTTAATAAAAACGTTTTTGGACACCTAACTTTGACAAGAAACATTGCCCCCTGTGACGAAATGTCACAAAATTTGGTGCACATGAAAAGAAGGCTGTGTAGAGTTGGCATATCAACATTGGCCAAAGTTGAGCAATTAGAAGCCAAGATATGGTATTTTACTGGATTTTAAGCTATGTTTGAAATATTCATTGACATGTAACTTTGAAATGGTTAATCTCAAGATAAATCCTTTGATATTTTTTGTCAACATTGTCTGTAGATGACATATACCAAATTTGGTGAGATTGACATGAACCGCCTATGACGAGTTTGTTTGGTTTTGCTTTCACGATGTTAAAATTTCGCGAAATTGTTTTCGTTGGAAGTGGGCCTCTACCAGTGTTTTCAGAGTCAATAGATTTCAACACAGTAAAAAATTGGGAAAAATTGTTGACGAGTTTTAAAAAAAACTTTTTTTTTGGACGCCTAGCTTCGACAAAAAACATGATCCCCTTTGACGAAATGTCAATGGCCTGTTAATTTTAACCACATTGGAGCAATTAGAAGCCAAGATATGGACTTTTGAAGAATTTTTAACTTTTAAACGGCCTTGGTGAATGTTGTTTGGTGAAACGTTCATTGAGTTATTCAGCAAAAACTTTTCAGCGTCTCCCCTTTCTAGGGCTACATGCCTACAAAGATTCATGTCCCCCCGAGTTCCAGTGTAGTGGCAATCGTTGACCGAAAATCAGTGGGAAAAAAAAAGGAAAAAAGTCTCGGCAACACTATAATAACCGCTTTCGCTAGCTTCGCTAGCAGCGGAAATTACAGATTTCCCAAATACATCAGTAGAGTTTATGAAGTAATTAAAGCCAAATCAAGCCTGCTATTCCAGCACAGTGTAAATGAACTAGATGACCAGTCTAGCTAGCTGAATGTCAACATTTGTTTTCCAGACATAGCATACAAAGAAGCTGACTTGCTAAGGTCAGAGTAGTAGTCTTACATGATGAAATCAACTAAACAACAAGAAAATAATGAGACACATGCAAAACCAACATAATAGTACAGCATGTCTGACACCTTCTTTTTTCCCCAACTCCTAGTAAGATTTGTCTACATGCGTCTTACTCCCGTGAGTTTAAGATCAAGTCTGATACAATTTCTAATTATCATGCAACAGTTTCACCCCACAATGCATCACTGGTTGCAAACAGCTGCAAACATTTTCATCATATCGAATGCGCCTCATACCACGGCACACATTTAACTGCCATGTGATGGTATTTTATTTATTTACTTTATTTAAATTCATGTGCGTGTATGCTATAACATGTTTGGTTGGTAAAATGTTGTAAATTTAAATCAGACTACCTTCCGGAAGTACAGTATTCTGCTGGTTGGGGGCACACTACTACTTATACTATATTGACTAGGTTAAACAGAATTACATTACTAAAAAATAACTGAAATACAATTCCATTGACTAAAACTAGACTAGAGATTAGACACAGTATAACAAATAGTAACAAGTGACAAGTTAGAGTTAAAGGAAAAATGGTCAAAATTAGAAAAACTATGTATGTTTGACATGGAGAGGATAATGAGGTTTACACAGCAAGAAAATTATGATGGTGGGCCAAAGGGCTTACTAGCTTATAAACTGAAGAAACAGATGAAGAGGGCACACATAGCACAGTCAAATACAGATCTAACTGGATTGGTAACTGATAAGGAGTAGATTGCAGAAGAATTTGCTCATATTAAGAAAAATACAAAGCACAGCTAAGTGGAGACAGAAAACTTATTAAGACTTACTTAAAACATCTTGAAATACCAGAAGTAAGTAAAAAATGTTAAAATAATAAAACTGATTACAGTAAAAGAAATAAATGAGCAAATACAAGGTTTAAAACTAGGAAAATCTCTAGGTGACAGTTTTACAAATTAGCCCTCCACTAGTAAAAGTTTACAGTTACGCATTGGTCACTGAAAAATAGACACAAACATGTAGCGTGTCTCAAATGAACCCCTGTGCACTGTGCACTGCCACATAGTGCACTGTGCGCACAGTACACTGACCAGAGCAGTGCGCGAAAATACCGTTTAGTGCTGTTTCAAATCGAACACCCACCTTTTGCACTGATAGGAAATGACGTGGGACGCCTTGGCACGTTTTGCAGTGACGAAGCACTTCAGTTCAATTTTCACCCGCGGGAATTTGATTTGTTTACAATGTGAAGAGTTAGCAATGCTGCTAACCAGCTGCTAGCCACCTACACCGCGGTCCGACACCTCGGCGTAGAAATTATCCCTTTCAGTGTGCCACCACAGTGCAGATTATAGCAGTTTAAAACAGCGTTTTGACATACGACTTGTCATACAACTTACATCTATACGCAGGAGGGGCTGTGGGTCCACTCACAAATGGTTCTTCCAACTCGTCGGTTTCAGGTCGCCATTTTTTTGTTCAGGTTTTTTCGCTCGCAAGGCTAGCGTCAACGTCATTCCAGTTTCACTACGTAGGCAACATGGACGTTTAGTGCGCGCAGTGTGCATCGTTCGAGCACTGCGATTTTGACCGTTATAGGGCAGCATCCGGGGAACTCTCAGTGCACTGTATTTCAGAACAAAATTCTGCGTGAGCGGCCTATGCACCGCAATACAGTGCACGAAGTGCACAAGTGTTTCATTTGAGACACGGCAATGGTCATTATCTATTTCAGATATACTAAATTCTGATCAGTGTGGTTTTATTCCAGGAAGAGTATTGAACGTTAAATATAATTGACTATGCAAAAAAGAGAATGAACTTCTTTTGATGACTTTAGATGGCGAAAAAGCTTTTGATTTAGTTAGTTGGCCATTTATGTTGGATGTAATGAGGAGTTTTGGTCTTGAAGAAAAGTTTTGTCGGATACAAGCACTGTACACTAAGCCTATTTCTGTAGTGAAAACAAGTGCTACACTATTAAGAAAATGTGTAATTCAAAGAAGTTCAAATAGACCCTCTCTCCCTACTTCTCTTTACTACAGTGGCGGTTCTATAGTGTTTTACGCCCCGGGCGAGACCACCTCTCAGCACCCCAGGTTGACAGGATTGTGCCAGGATTGTTCAGCTAGTCTGCTCCTATTTGCTTCTTGATGCTGCCATTGTCAAAAGGGATGGAGAACACATTGAACACCTGTGTATGTCACTGTATGTCTCGTTTGTCATGACAGCTATGCACTATATTTCTATACTACAGCATGGCTCGTGTCAGAGAATACAGTCTCTTGTTTGTCATTACAGCCATCTCTGTGATTCTGGTAGATAAGTGATCTGATCTGTGACTTATTAGACAGATGTACCAAGGAAAAAAGTCCCCAAACATACAAATGCAAACATACATGTAAAGAGTAAAATTCTATGAATGTAATTTTAGCATTTAACATTTGGGAGAAAGACAAAATTGGAAAATCTTCCTCTATAAACTGCTCAGCTTTACTCTTCCATTGTCATTGTTTATGTTAGTGTCACAGTGTTCCTTTGGGCTTTCTGGCAGTGCTGTGTTTTTCCTTTGTTCACCGTTAATTTTCCCCTAATCACATTATTAGTTTCACTTATTCACTCTGCACCCTGCGCTCCTTGCACTGCCACATTAATCTGTCTCACCTGCTCGTCTCGTTTCCTGGTTTCTCTGATTATTCCCAGCACCTGCACTCCCTTGTTTACGCTCGTTTAGCTTCTTAGGTTCACCACTATTTAAACCCTCACTTCTCGCTCCCTCCTGGTTGGTTCGTCTGCTAACCAAGGCAAGTTTCTGACTCCTTTTTTGATCTTGTCCGTCTTATTATCTGTTAACCAGTAGTAGTTTGTTTCTGTTCTCCACCGGTTTGTTTCCACTAGTCTAGTTCCTGTGTTTCCTGGTTTTCGTGTCGTGTTTCTGTTCCCCGGTTTTTGTCGTGCCTGTGCCTTGTCTCTTGTCCTGGTTGTCAGTCCTACCACCAGTGTTTACCCGTACCTCCCCGGACCGATCCCTGGCTGTGACCCAGACTGTTCCCGACCACGCTTGTTTCTCCTGCCCATGGCTCTCGACCCGGTCTGTGCCTGACGACGCATCAGTCTCCTGCCCTCGGTTACCGATCCGGCTTGTCCCTCACCACGCATCGGTCTCCTGCCCTCAGTTACCAATCCAGCCTGTTCCTGACCACAACTCAGTCCCCCTCCGGGGCTCTGGATTGATCTCCCTTTTCCCCCATTCCTTGAATAAAAACTACTCATTGGCACGTTACACTATTTGGGTCCGTCCTCTGTTTCCTTGTCGTGACAGTTAGATGGAAAAAAAATCAAGACCGACTCTTCAGACTGTCACGGACCGGCTGGACAGTCACACAGATACACAGATATACAATTGTCATACAATTGTATACTATTTATGTAGTACTGTATCTACTATGTACTACTATTAATAAATTCATCAATTCATAATTTTTAATGCAAAAGACAGTGCATGCAATGCCTGTGAAACACATGTAAACACTAAGGTTTCTAATAAGAAGTAATTAAGTTGGTAATTATGATTTTTTTATGTGCGTTTTATGAATTTCTTGAGTTCCACCCCTTTCAAGGAGCCACAGAATACATGTTTTTGACTATTGAAAACTGTTCTGCCTGTATATAGCATATGCAATTTTGGTGGGGCTGAAAATTGCCACAGCTAAATTGTGTAACGCAACCCCACACTAAAGCCCTACAGTGCTTTAATAAATGATCTGTGCACTTAGAAAGTTCTTGCCCTTGTTATAGTACCAAGGAAGTGTGGAGCTACTTTAACATTTTTTGATGGCTTAAAAATAGTGATGTCTTCATACTATCGCATGCCTCTGACATCAACCATTCCCGCTGACAATTTGGTTCTTGGGCAAGTCATAGTCTTGATATTCCCAGTACACCCTGAATCATTACATGTGTACTCCGACATTCTTCTTAGTTGTTTTCCTCTTGCCCAACAGTTATTAGCAGTATCTAGAGCTAACATTTGCCTTTAGTGCATTTTTTGCTGACCCTGTAAATGGGTTGGAATATGCAAATGTTGAAAGTTTGGTGTTTCTATTAAAAAGTGCACGATTTCTCACCTTACTTGGTCTGTGTAGCAACATTAGGCAGCTCTCACCTCAGTTGGCAGTGTAGCAGGCTACTTTTTACTGACTTCTATCTTATATCTCAAGTCTCCCTCATTATAATCAGCTGTGTGTCTGTTCACAGCAGTTCTGATGGACTTGTCTACCTTTGTTTTTTGATTAGAGAAAGATTGTAGAGAGTATGTGTGGCTTGTTCAGTTATAGAGGCCAACATAAATGTTTGGTTCCTCTGAAATCAGTGGAACTCTGCTGAAACATGCTGTGTCCCAGCCAACATTATTAAGCACAAGCACAGACAGGATTCGTCTGAAAAAGGTCTTAAACTAAGGGTAACAGTGCTTCAGTATATTTGGCATGCAAACTACAATATGTAGTGAAATGCTATTACAGATTTATTTGTCATTATTCCCTGTTATATCATTAATATTTGCTTTCCTACACATTACTTTACTTTCTGCTGTCTCTTCAGGAGTATTTGTCAAGTGTGCTGTCTCTTTTCAATCTAATGGTTTTCAAAAAATGTAATAGTTTTCACATCTGTAATCTTTTCTTCTCATATTTGAAATGCACTGCATTGCACTTATAATGGTAATTTTTTTACTTTATAACTGACATAAGTGTTTACATGTTTGCTTCGCTTGCACTTAAGGAAATGCACACCTACTTTTATCATTTTGTGTGTTTGTAGGTTTTATCTGGGCACGATACTCCTTAGTAATTATCCCAAGGGTTTGGAACCTCTTTGCTGTGAACTTCTTCCTCGGTCTTGCTGGATCATCTCAACTCTTCAGGATTTGGAGGTCTCTATGCTCTACTCAATAGCTTAGAGTTATGTGGAACACATATTTTTATATAAAAGTATGTTAAATGTTATCATTTATTGTCAAATGTTAACCTGCTTGCTGGTTGATGTTATCTGATGATGTCTGGACAAATGCCTTGGTCTTCTTTTTCCAACAAAAAGCCCCTTAGAATTTGTATTTTATTTTTATTATATTTAAAAAAAAATTCTCATTCAACAAAATGTTTTCATCCAGACATTATTAATAAATATAAATAGTGCACTGCGCTGCTGTGGGAGTGAGTGATGACAGAGATTACAGGCTACAAATGAAATGTTCACAGGAAAGCTACACCTTGGATTGAGAGTATCTATGCACCGTTTCTTGAAATACATTTATGATTGCATGAGACCACGTCCATTTTCTGTTATTGAGATGGTCAAAGTCTTTCTAAATATGACTTTGAAAAAACATTTGTGGCTCGTATGTATAAATCCTTTTTGTCTTGCATTCAAAACAACAGTCCTTGCGTGTTTCCATATTTCCCATTCTTTTTTTAAACACAGAAGGTGAAAATGAAACTTACGAGGACATTCAACTGATTTGTATTAAATATGATGTACATCATCTGAAGATGTGCTGCAGGCACACAGACTTTTTTACTTCAAAGACTGTTGACTGTGGTCGATCGAGCAGGACATTGGCTGCTCTATGCTGAGAACTGTATGTACTGTACTGTAGCTCTACAGTATTTTGAATGTGATTGTAGTACCAGTTTTGCCCTGAAAATTACATAATGCTAAGTAGTTTTCGTCTTTGGTCGCCCTACAGGTTGTATACAAAATTCTGTCATAGAGAACTACTGAAAGATTGTATTCTCCTCCAAACTTAGTGCGGTTATAGCTCATTGAGGACAGAAAAGCAAATTCATAAGTGCCTTTCACCTTGGTACAAGTTGATGAACCACTGAACCAGTTTTGAAAACATTATTTTAAGGTTGAAAAAACTACTTAGTTTTGCTTTAATAGTATAATAAACATTTGTATGTCATTTAGAATTAGTCATCTAAAGTCATATAATAATATACGTTTATAAAATAAGGATACTATAAAAATAAGGATATTTTTTACCTACTAGTGACAAAAGCAACCCCATATTTCCCACACCGTAAGTACCCCTGAACCTGTTGCTGTAGATATGAGAAGTAGGCCTAATGCCATCCCAGAGATACCTCATGTATTCCCAAGGTATTAAATATCAGAGAACCAATGTTTTAGGATTAGGATAGGAGATAGTGCTCTCTGTCCCCAGCACTTTTTGATATGTTTCACTGCTTCAGTGCCTTGAAAGTGCAGATTGAAATGCCTTGCTAAAAAAATGTGACATCATAGTTTTTTAATGTTGCTTTTATGTTCATTTATTTTTATTTTTATACAAGCCATAGATTTTTAAATAATGGTGGTAAAACTGCTAACTGGTGGTAAATACACATTTGGTAATATGCAACAGCCATTACTAAACTATTAGGAAGTAGGGATTTTGCTATTTAGTATGACACCTTACTATCAAGTGTTACCTATATGAAAAATGATGTTCAGTGAGGTGTTCATTCTTGTGAAATAAGGCCCAACAGAGACGCAACGCGATGGTCTTGCTTATTATACGGCTATTTGCCAAAAAATGATAATAGAAAAGTTAGAAACTTCCATTGGCATATTTTAAATATTTTCTTGCCACTTTATTTCTTCTGCAACTAAAAATAGTTCACTGAGAAAATAAAATGTTTAAGTGATGCAGCATATCAGTTTTGCTACATAAACAGGCTATTTACAGAGTGATATGAAAAAGGCACACAATTTGTTGCCACTGACAGCAGTCAATATATTTTTTTCAGTGGCCATTATGCAAAAAGAGTTGACCTTTGAATGTTAGAGTATTTGTACAATAAAAGTAGTTTGTTCAACCGAATATCAACTGCAATGAGTTACTTAACAGCTAGACACATTGCTATGAAACACTTACACATTCTATTTCCTCAATGAACTATTTTTAGCAGTGGAGACCATGAAGCAGCAACAACATATTTAAAATATGACATTGCTAGAAGTTTCTGTCTATTATAACAAATAGCCATATAACAAGCGAGAGGGTCATTGTCGTGGAATAAGCCTCTTCAGAGTAATTCAAGACTCCTTCTTTGCAATATCCCTTACATAATCTCTCAATATTTAGGGGTCACTATGGTGTTTGTTTGCACTGATTTTCTTGGAATACAGACATGTTATTGTTTCTTTCTTTTTCTCTCTCTCTTCTCAGGTATAATCAGGAACTAAAACAGGTCTAGAAGTACTGGATCTGTTAAGACCTAAACACACCATTCACAAAAATGGGGAGAAAAACAGATTTGTTCTGTTAATAGTATACTTTCACTATTAAAATATCTTTTTTCTCAAAAGCTTTCATTTTAATATCTACAGCCATGTTTCCATTAGGGGAAGATCTGACAGTAGTTTAGGGAGGTGGAAGATTACAGGGAAAAATTGTTTGTGTGGTCCTTTCACCCTGTGCATCTACACTACAAAACAAATCGGACCCCACGTAAACAAAGGAAAACTCTGTCTCAGGGCAGTGAACATGACTGATTGCAGGTTTGCATCTGTGTTGATTTATGGATTAAACTGGATAAGTTTGTGATTAGTGTTCCTATTTATTGTGAGTTTCCAGCAGTATTAGCCTATTTATGTCTAATTTGCATCGAGTTTACTTCAAGCTATAAGCTGCACTTTACTCCAAAGATGGTAGTCCATTGGTCCAATTGTCCATTTCAGAACTGGAAGACGTGCCACCGCAAAAGGGATGACAAATTACCTACACTGCCTACAGTGGAAGCAGGCCTTATATGGGTATTATAAAATTATACAATTTCACTTTTAAGGTTCAATTTTTATTGCTGTGCTTGGTAACCATTTGCCCACAACAACGCTGCTACGTAGGTAAGATACGCAACAGCAAACTACAGCACTGCACACATATGCCTACAGTGCATACAGACGACACGTAGAGGAGACTGAACTTTTCACCTCTCATTCCAGTTATCCCACATCGCAAAACAGCGGCTAAAAAAAACAACACTTCACAAGTCACTCAGTGCAAATGTAATTATATAGCCTCCTCCTTTATTATTACCCACTTAAACAATAAGGTGGTGTAAACAAAAACATAATACTCTGGCACATCTTCTATGGGCTCTGCACTAGTCCTAGCCTAATAAAATAAAGACAATAAACAAACTATCTGACGGCATACAAAGATGGTATTTGAGGAGTTTGACGCATTCGCGTACATGCTGTGCATTCTGCTGTGTTTGGAAGTCCATATGAAGGAACAAACAGTGTTTTTGGTTTCGTTGATTCATGGGCAGTATGCCAATCTGATCCGATCCCGTGCACAAGGCAGCACCAAGCGGCTTAACATCACCTTAAGGCTGGGGTTCCAAGCGGATTCGAGAAACTAATCCCTATATGATCTTTATCCCGTGCACATGAAGCCGATATGATCCCAAACCATTTCCAATCGGATTCAACTCGCACGCAGTGAGTGAGTCAAAAATAGTACCTTCTAAATCCTACTTTGATTGATTGATTGATTGATTGTTTATTGACACACATCAGCTTCACCTTTACAGGAGCACTGTTCTTCCTGAGGTCAAACAATTACATAATTTTTACCAATATATGCTCTTTTCTCTACATTTCTCTTTTCTGATTTCCAAATGTTTTATTGCCATGCACTGGGGGAACTATCAATCTCTACGTCGGTTTGCAGCCCAGCATAGGTAAAAAGGACCTTTTTAATATGTTTATTGACGTTTTAAAAATTACATCAGGAGGTCTGCTTTAAGGTCAACAATCACTGTGTGCACATGTACGAGCTTAATCCAATTGTAAACGGATTGGAATCATATTGAATTCATGTGCACAGGCTAAAGATCGTATAGGGACTGTTTTCACGAATCCAATAGGAACCCCTGCCTTAAGCCGATGTTAATCCGCTTGGTGCTGCCTTGTGCATGGTATCGGATTCATATATCGCATTCATATTTGCGTACTGTACATGTATCAACGAACCTGTATGTGAATGCTGCTGTCAAACTCCTCGAACGACATCTTAGTTTGTTTATTTTCTTTATTTAGTCGCCATCAACCAGAAGTAGTTCTAACACCACTTGTTGAAAGGACTACAGCGCCACCAATCATAGTGGAGTCGGCCAGGTCTCTGACCAGGGGCGTCGCTAGGTATGTAGAACATTTGGGGCTATAGCCCAGAAGAGTAATTGTTTTGGGGGTGGTTCGGGGGTTTCTCCCCCGAGAAATTTAGAAAATTGGGCTGATGAACATGCAATTTTATCATAGTTTAAGAATAAAAGGAAAGGCCAACTCCATGACTCACGGGCCATGTACAAGTAGTTTGATGTTTGCATTAAAGATAGGGTAGCCTGTGAACGTCTCTTCTGCCAAAGTGCACCACATACATCAGCAGCCAAAATGATATTGAAATAGCCTATAGGTTATTAAACGCTGTCATACTACACATAGATAAGAAAGAATACCGACGTTGAATTTGCGACAAAAAATCTAAATCTGCCCATATAGCCTAGGATCAGGTCAGATTTTCTTGCGGTTTTCTTTAGGTTGTTGTTATCCTTGTAAGTCAAAAGACAACAGAAAGAAATCCTGTGCTGCACATAGACACATAAATAAACTGTTATTTAGGATATCATTTAAAAATAATGCAATTATGTTGTAATTGATGTTTGTAGGCGAAGGTCTAATTAGGTGCCTGTGACTTTAAATTTCCCCTCATGACCCTAACATGAAAAAAGTTATGTTCTAACTTTGTTTCTATGCAAGATGCTATGAAATCAAATGGCTAGTGTAGATGTGGATACATTTGGTTATATTTTCGATGGAATTAATAAATATTCCAACACACTTTGAGAAGACTCTTTATTGGACTATGCAAGATATGTGTCTTGCAAGGTGCATGTTTTGTTTGGGTTCAGTAACGTTAGAGTGCTACGCAGCTGACAAGCAGACTTTGCTAAGTCTTAAGTAAGGCATACTTCTTGTATTTTGCAATTTTTGTCATTGCTTCTTTTCTTAGGTCAAAGATACCTTATGTATGCATTACAAATGCAAAAGTTGGTGTGTGTCCGTTTTCGGCAGTTTTTTTTCCGCTACTGCAGATAATTCTGTCAACTTGTAATATACAGTATTAATTTTGAATATATTACAATGTTCTTTCTAAACTTTTATAATTTTGAATTGAGGGAGCAAGGCTTTTATTTTAGGGGGTGATGCCCCCTCTTGCCCCTGCGTAGAGCCGGCCCTGTCCGTAAATGTGTTTATAAAATTGTCTTTAAATGCACTTAGCCAGTGTCTTTCAGATACTGTTTAATAAACATAATATCTGTTTCTATGTTTTTATTTTCTTATTTGAAACAAGGTGTTTAAAGCATAACTGCACATACAGTATCTCACAAAAATGAGTACACCCTTCAGATTTCAGCAGAAAATATGCTACATCTTTTCAAGGGACAATGCTACAGAAATAAAAACTTGCATATACAAGTTTTTATAGTGTACTCATTTTTGCACCACACTAATTTGACTAAAACTGAAAAATATATCATCTGAGTTATATTTACTTTAGCCAAGGAGGTTATGTTTTCACCGGCGTTGGTTTGTTTGTCCGTCTGTCTGTTTGTTTGTTATTCGCATAACTCAAAAACTTATAGACGGATTTAAATGAAAATTTCAGGATAGGTCAGAAGTGGGCTAACTTAGAACTGATTTGTTTTTGGTGGTGATCCGGATCACCGTCTGGATCCAGGAATTTTTTTAAAGAATTCTTTACCATCGAGAGATAGGGGTACTTTGGACATTTTTGCTTATAACTCCACAAATAATGCCCAGAATGCTTGGTAAAAAAAATGACAGCATAGGGTCAAACAAAGCCAAGGATGTTTCGGCCGTGCCTGCGGACCTTGGCCAGGTTGAAACCAGCCTCATCAACAAATAAGAGGATGTGAGGTGTTTCATTTCCATCCAATGCCATTATTCTCTACAAAAAATAAAAATAAAACCAACTCAGTCATATAGATGAGTCATACACAGTGTCAGTATGTCCTTCACAAAGTCAATATAACCCTCTGCAGTGGTTCCAAACCTGGAGTATAGACCTAAGCAGAGGTACTGCAGGTAGTATTTGACACAAAGAGAAGGGAGAAATACTGATGACAGTGTTCTGTTACAGTTCTTAGGCAAATTTCTGTGGTCAGATACTGTAAAGCTAGATTCCGAAGGTAAAGAGGATACTGAAACCCCCCGAAAATTGGAACCTCTGCATAGTGTAGTTATAGGCTACAATGATAAACAACAAATAATTGAATTACCTGGGGCCTGATTTATAAAACGTTCTTACGCACAGATTTGATCTTAGAGTGTTCGTACGAACGAATTCACGTCAAAGTACAGATTTATAAAAAACATCTTTGACGTGGAAAAGTACTTACTTCCACGTCAGGTTCCAGCTTGGCGTACGACCATTTCCTTGTGGTTATGCCTGGTATTGCAGATATTTTCCGATGCACGGGCATTTCATTAAAAAAGACAATCTCGCCTCTTTCACTGTAATATGATTAGGATTAGGCTGATATAAGCAGAAGTGCCCTACCAATACTTTAAAAATATATATTTCGATTATATATATATAGATCCCCATACAGTGCTCAGGAACAGCAAGAAGTGAAGGAGGATTTCCTGCGTAAAACAGGGTTCCCAAATGTGATCGGTGCGATAGACTGCACCTACGTTGCCATACGAGCTCCACATGTGAACGAGTATATGTATGTCAACAGAAGAAACTTCCACTCTATAAATGTGCAGCTCATTTGTGATGCTCGTATGGCAATCTTGAATGCTGTTGCGCGCTGGCCAGCGTCAACGCACGATTCCTTCATTGTGCGTAATTGTAGTGTTGTAGGTAGGTAAACCCTTTAAAAATGTCGCCCAATTTATTTGCTTTTTAGAAGGAACATGAGGTTAAATTAATAATTTCTGTCAGCAGGACAACGAGGTTATTGAAGAAATGGCTGCTCACCCCGATTGCGCACACGAAGACAGCCGAGGAGGCCCACTTTAACACTAAACATGCCCGTGCGCGGTCGGTAGTGGAGCCCAGCATCGGCATGCTGAAGGGAAGGGAATTTTTTTTTTTGCGTTCCTCTTTAGTTGCCATTGTCACAAAGAGTTTTTGCTTTGAGGATGAGGTCATTTTATATGTTAATTCATTAAACAGGGGCGTTTTGAGGGCGGAGCATTCAGCTGCACACAATTCCACGATCATTTGTGATTTATAACCGAATGATTGGCGTACGCATGGATTTCGTGCGTACGTTCGTTTTCTCTGAATCGCACTTACGATCAAATCAGAAAAGTTCTTAGATAAAATCAAGGAAGGTTTCTACGCAAGTCTTTATAAATGAGGCCCCTGGTACCACAGTTCTTTCACTCTGTCCGTGTTCCTATCGAATGGCACCCTGTAGATAGTGTTTCATGGTCATTTGGTTCTTCTTCAGTACCTGGGGCCTCATTTATAAAGACTTGCGTAGAAACCTTCCTTGATTTTATCTAAGAACTTTTCTGATTTGATCGTAAGTGCGATTCAGAGAAAACGAACGTACGCACGAAATCCATGCGTACGCCAATCATTCGGTTATAAATCACAAATGATCGTGGAATTGTGTGCAGCTGAATGCTCCGCCCTCAAAACGCCCCTGTTTAATGAATTAACATATAAAATGACCTCATCCTCAAAGCAAAAACTCTTTGTGACAATGGCAACTAAAGAGGAACGCAAAAAAAAAAAATTCCCTTCCCTTCAGCATGCCGATGCTGGGCTCCACTACCGACCGCGCACGGGCATGTTTAGTGTTAAAGTGGGCCTCCTCGGCTGTCTTCGTGTGCGCAATCGGGGTGAGCAGCCATTTCTTCAATAACCTCGTTGTCCTGCTGACAGAAATTATTAATTTAACCTCATGTTCCTTCTAAAAAGCAAATAAATTGGGCGACATTTTTAAAGGGTTTACCTACCTACAACACTACAATTACGCACAATGAAGGAATCGTGCGTTGACGCTGGCCAGCGCGCAACAGCATTCAAGATTGCCATACGAGCATCACAAATGAGCTGCACATTTATAGAGTGGAAGTTTCTTCTGTTGACATACATATACTCGTTCACATGTGGAGCTCGTATGGCAACGTAGGTGCAGTCTATCGCACCGATCACATTTGGGAACCCTGTTTTACGCAGGAAATCCTCCTTCACTTCTATTGTCGATATGCTGATGGAGTTGACGTTTTGGAAGATGGCATTGTCTTGGAAGACTGCATCACGGACTAATTGTTAGATTGGACATCTGCGATGTGGGAAACTCGTCCTTCATTAGTCAAGACCTGATTTCACCTGTCACCTATTCACCTGACTGTCATGAATTTATGACATGTTCCAAAAAATGTATACTATATTGTATTATATCCTTAACTAATTTTGACAATTGAGCAGACTGTTCTGCATATGATGACTTGTACAATGAAGTTGTGCTGACATGTTTTGAAGAAAACAACCATTACACTGAGAACCAACTAATTGGAATAGAGTTCAGTTCCGCCCCAGTGCCGGCTCAGTTCCAGGCCATGTCCGGCTCAGTTCGGGGCCAGGTCCGGCTCAGTTCCGGCCCAGTGTGCCGGCCCAATGCCGGCTCAGTTTCGGCCCAAGTCCGTCTCAGTTCCGGGCCAGGTCCGGCCCAGTTACGGGCCAGGTCCGGCTCAGTTCGAGGCCAGTTCCGGCCCAGTTCCGGCTCAAGTCCGGCTCAGTTCCGCCCCAGTTCCAAACACACCAGTACTGACATCAACAGCCTCAATTCATATGTTATTACACTATTATTATTACACCTAGATGGCGCTCTTATCCAAAGCAATATACAGTTTTTTTAAAGTATATTTTTTGGCTTTTTATTATGATAGGACAGTGAAGATGGTGATAGGAAAGGAGTGGGAGAGACAGATGGGGTAGGGTTGGGAAATGACCCAGGCCGGATTCGAACCTGGGTCCCCATGGGCACTTGCCCATTTATGGTACAGGTGCTCTACCCACTGATACAAATTAAAAACACCCCAAAATAAATAAGAGACTTACAGTGCATTCTTGTAATGATGTGTGTGCTGATGTGATTCCGGAAGAATCTTTCTCAAATGAAAGTCTTTCTATTGGTAGCTTTAAGGATGCCAATACTTTCAGAATGCTGCCCAACTTAAATATGCGAGCCTTTCCTTAAAACTACTTAAACACACATTTTCCACACCCCACATTCCCTTTCACTGGTCCATTCGTCTCACACCACAAAGGTCATGTTCCAAATATGGAGACCAGCACTCCATTCAAGGCAACATGGGCGGGGTCTTACCCTTCCGTGCCTCTGCCGTGCAGACACTCTCACTACATGGGGTTACTGTTGGTCACACAGCTAGGGGAATTCATTGTTCCTTTTATATCAAACAACACTGTACCAGAGTCTGTGTGAGTCTGTACATATCTTTATGAATGAAAGAGACACAAAGACATAAAAAAGGGAACGACGATAGAGAGAGAGAGTAACTGAATGGCACTGATTTAGGGTTATTTCTATTTAGGGTGATTTCTTATTATCTTTGCTGAGCACACATCAGGATTCACTGGCTTCGAAAGACATAATCTAGTCATAATCTAATCATAGCCACTCTCTATGGTTCTGTAATGAGTGGCTGTCAAGAGTGTGTGTGTGTCTGTAAGTGTGTGTGTGTGTGTGTGTGTGTGTGTGTGTGTGTGTGTGTGTGTGTGTCTTTGGGCAATGTGTGTAAGTGTGAATGTGTCTGTAGTGATAGTCTTCAAGCCTTCCCACCAATCAACAGACAGGCAACAGTTTCACTATTGGACCACAGCTAGCATAGCTAGATCTATGTATGGTCTTTACCACTGGGCTCTTTTAAGATGTATCTTGACGCCTTCACTGAGATTTTTTACCTTATTACCTTACACTTAGCTGATGCTCTTATCCAGAGCGACTTACAGTTATTATACAGTTAGGTACAGGGTTTCAGTTACAGTCCCAGGAGCAATGTGGGGTTAGATGCCTTGCATCACTTCAGCCATGGATGAGGGTGTAGGAGTAGCACTAGTTTTTTACTTATTTACTGGGACAAGATTCAAACCTGCAACCCTCTGATCCCAAGACCAAATCTCTACAAAGCCAAATCGCCACAGCTGATTTTTTCACCCTTGATTATACCAGTTATGACTGATGGATTCCAGTAGATTTGAGGGACATGGCAGAGCTCCCTACAAAGCATCCACAAATTTATGAGGCAATCTTAGCTGGCAACTGGGTGGGTGCTGGAGCCTGGGTGCAGGTGGAGACAGCACATCCAAGGCTGGTCTTGTAACCTCAAAGGGAGTAAAGACATAGCTCAGTTCCTGAGTGGGGTATTTGTGTTGCTAAGTGTGAAGTTGCTGCCATTGTAGTTGGTAATGTGCTTTAGTGCCTGCCAAACCTCCCTTGGACAGTTATCTGTGAATAGGTCTTCTTTCCTCCCTATTACCCCTACAAGTACAATTACACCCCCATTACTGCTACAACTGCAATTATCTCTACCTCAGGGGCCTGATTTATAAAACGTTCTTACGCACAGATTTGATCTTAGAGTGTTCGTACGAACGAATTCACGTCAAAGTACAGATTTATAAAAAACATCTTTGACGTGGGAAAGTACTTATTTCCACGTCAGGTTCCAGCTTGGCGTACAACCATTTCCTTGTGGTTATGCCTGGTATTGCAGATATTTTCCGATGCACGGGCTAGGAATTTCATTAAAAAAGACAATCTCGCCTCTTTCACTGTAATATGATTATGATTAGGCTGATATAAGCAGAAGTACCCTACCAATACTTATAAAATATATATTTCGATTATATATATCGATTCCCATACAGTGCCCAGGAACAGCAAGAAGTGAAGGAGGATTTCCTGCGTAAAACAGGGTTCCCAAATGTGATCGGTGCGATAGACTGCACCCACGTTGCCATACGAGCTCGACATGTGAACGAGTATATGTATGTCAACAGGAAAAACTTCCACTCCATAAATGTGCAGCTCATTTATGATGCTCGTATGGCAATCTTGAATGCTGTTGCGCGCTGGCCAGCGTCAACGCACGATTCCTTCATTGTGCGTAATTGTAGTGTTGGAAAGTTTAAAATGTCGCCCAATTTATTTGCTTTTTTAGAAGGAACATGAGGTTAAATTAATAATTTCTGTCAACGGGAGACCGAGGTTATCCTTTGAAGAAATGGCTGCTCACCCCGATTGCGCACACGGAGACAGCCGAGGAGGCCCACTTTAACACTAAACATGCCCGTGCGCGGTCGGTAGTGGAGCCCAGCATCGGCATGCTGAAGGGAAGGGAATTTTTTTTCTTGCGTTCCTCTTTAGTTGGCATTGTCACAGAGAGTTTTTGCTTTGAGGATGAGCTCATTTTATATGTTAATTCATTAAACAGGGGCGTTTTGAGGGCGGAGCATTCAGCTGCACACAATTCCACGATCATTTGTGATTTATAACCGAATGATTGGCGTACGCATGGATTTCGTGCGTACGTTCGTTTTCTCTGAATCGCACTTACGATCAAATCAGAAAAGTTCTTAGATAAAATCAAGGAAGGTTTCTACGCAAGTCTTTATAAATGAGGCCCCTGCTGTCCTTAGGCTTCCCTAAATTATTTTCACCTTTGTCCAGTAGAGGGCACCTTTGTGCAGCAGCAGAAATATCCAGAGCTGCTTGTGCGTTCATAGCATCACTGAAAAACTGACACTGGTTCAGTAGCTCCACAAACTATTACCAACTGGTTATTGTGGCACCATATTTAAACCCGCTACCTGTTCTCCACACCACAAAACACTAGAAAGGATGTGAAACTATTTGTGGAATGTTTCTTTAGCAATTTTCTCGAACTATTAAGTTGGTCCCACATTAAGTTATATATCAGTCATTATCAGAACAAATGTGTCATATATGATAGTAATATGGAGCATCTGAAAAGTTATAGGGAATATTCCTTTTTTATGATGATGGTATATATGAAAAAGAGATCACCAACCAGAGATCAGATGTTACAGTAAACAGTGTTTCATCCGAGTTATTGACACAGATTATGTGATTACCAGGAAAGCTGTACAATAGGCCCAATGTGTCATGACTGTACACTCATTCTTGATAAGACTGAAGTTCACAGACTCCAGATTATGGACAGGACTCTTTCAGTGCACCAAGTACCTAGCACATATTTGATCTGTCTTAGAGAAGCATAAAGCTCTATTTGTGCAAGATGCAGCAGACTCACACCCAAGCTTAAGCTTAAGTTATACGGCTCCTATGAACAGTGGTTAATATATGCACACTGTCTATTAATAATTTGCAAAATAATAAGATCTCATTAACTTGTACCTTACTACAAGTTTGTAAACAAATATTTAACATTTAAATGATGTTATACTTACTATTTATTAGTGCCAAAACTATTAACAAAAACCTTATATACAATATAAGGTAATAGATTGTTTGCTGTTTGTTACAACAGTATATATAAAACAAGACTGGCTGTGGCAAAAATTGTAACACTTCACTGATGTTTTCAACATAAAAGGGATATGAACCAGTTTGATTATTTGCTGAGCTTTTCAGTCAGTACTTTGATATCAATATATTTGATTTGATTTGAAACCTTTTTTTAAAGGTCCAGTGTGTACTTTTAGTAGTTTGTTTCCAAAATGTATGCTGCTCATTCACAAATTTGATATTTTTCATGAATATTTAGTATTACCGGTACTATGTAAATAAACTAATATGTACTGGTCTGGCCAGGGTAGGTTTTGCAGGCAAAGGGTGGTATTTCAAAATGGCAGATTTCCATGAATAGGCCTCACTTATTCATGTATGAAAAGTGTAAATTCCTAAGCCATAATGAATACTTAGAATGTAATGATGGTAGTAAATATTCATGAAATAGATGGGCAGCATAAATTCTGGAAATACACTAGTAAAAAAATTTCACTTTAAATTCTCTGGGTATATTGGGGGTATGCCTCTTTTATGATGCATCCCAGATACATAGATGATTTTAAAACATTACTAATCACATAGTTCAGCTATTAAAAAATAATGCATAATTAATAAAAATAAATAAATAAAAGAGCAAACATCCATATGTATAAACAAATACAAAAGAATACAATATAATCTTGGCTGATTTTGCTGAAAAACAACTAATTTTATCTCTACAGCGCATATGTGTGGCTCAAAAAGCACATGTGTGCATGACCAATAACAATATCAGTTGAAAATAAATGAGAGCTTCTCCATTGTAAAGCTGGTATTCTCATGATCTCAGCACAGTACATTAGCAAGTGGGCCTTTCAAAGGGCTGCTGTAGTTTTTAACCGTGTGGTGGCATGTCTACATTTGTAAGGACTGTGGGGGAAGGATATTCAGTACCGCTAAATCAAGCATGGTTGACCTGGAATATTATTAGATGATGGGGCCCCATGTAACAGACAACAAGTGCTTTAAGAGAGCACTTCTAAGTTTAAATATTTTAAATATTGTATTAAATATGTAAATTACTGGTTTTATATTTAGGTGGTTGTGCTGGAAATGGGGTCCTGTTCTCAATTCCCTTTCATGTACCATTACTTACAATTTCACAGCTGAAGATCTACACTCCAGGTTGCTGCTGCTACTTTCGCCACCACTTCAGAGCTGAGGGTCCACTCCCCCCTAAACCATAGCCATTGTCTTCACATACAGTAACTTGTCTTCACATAACTGTTACACAGCTGCCAATTATGTTGTTATGAAACAGAAACTTAATAAACTGAAAAGAATAAAAGATGGCAAAGCTCATGTTTTTTTTCCTAGTTTAAAAAGTATATGCATACTGTATTATACAATATGTCACAAAAGTGAGTACACCCCTAACATTTTTGTACTTTTTTATCTTTCCATGGGAGAAGTCTAAAGATATAACACTTTTCTACAACATAAAGTAGGCAGTGTACAGTTTATATAACAGTGCAAATTTGGTGTTCCCTCAAAATAACTCAACACACAACCATTAATGTCTAAACCTAAGTGAAAGTGTCCAAATTGTGCCCAAAGTGTCAATATTTTGTGTGACCACCATTATTTTCCAGCACTGCCTTAACTCTCTTGGGCATGGAGTTCACAAGAGCGTCACAGGTTGTCACTGGAATCCTCTTCCACTCCTACATGACGACATCACGGAGCTGACCTTGAGCTTGAGACCTTGAGCTCCTCCACCTTCCATTTGAGGATGCCCCACAGATGCTGAATTGGGTTCAGGTCTGGGGACATGCTAGGCCAGTCCATCACCTTCACCCTCACCCGAGGCGTGGTCATCTTGAAGGTGTGCTTGGGGTCGTTACCATGTTGAAATACCGCCCCAGTTTCAAAGGGGGGGCATCATGCTCTGCTTCAGTATGTCACAGTACATATTGGCATTCATGGTTCCCTTAATGAAATGTAGGTCCCCAGTGCCGGCAGTACTCATACAGCCCCAAACCATGACACTTCCTCCACCATGCTTGACTGTTAGCAGGAAACAGTTGTCTTTGTAATCCTCACCTGGTTCCGCCACACACACCTGACACCGTCTGAACCAAATACGTTTATTTTGGTCTCATCAGACCACAGGACATGGTTCCAGTAATCCATGCCCTTAGTCTGCTTGTCTTCAGCAAACTGTTTGTGGGCTGTCTTGTGCATCATTTTCAGAAGAGGCTTCCTTCTGGCACAACAGCCATGCAGACCAGTTTGATGCAGTGTGCAGCGTATGGTCTGCGCACTGACAAGAGTTCCCCCTACCCCTTTAACCTCTGCAGCAATGCTGGCAGCACTCCTACGCTTATTTTGAGGACACAGCCTCCGGATATGATGCTGAGCACATGCACTCAACTTCTTTGGTCGACCATGGCGAGGCTTGTTCTTAGTAGAGTCTGTCCTCTTAAAGCGCTGTATGGTCTTGGCCACTATGCTGCAGCTCAGTTTCAGGGTGTTGGCAATCTTCTTATAACCTAGGCCATCTTCATGTAAAGCAACAATTTTCTTTTTTAAATCATCAGAGAGTTATAGAGAATGAGAGTGATAACACCAAATTTAACACAACTTCTACCCATTTACACCTGAGACCAATGAGGAAAAATGGCTAATTGGCAACAATTTGGACATTTTCACTTAGGGGTGTACTCACTTTTGTTACCAGTGGTTTAGACATTAATGGTTGTGTGTTGAGTTATTTTGAGGGAACAGCAAATTTGCACTGTTATATAAGCTGTACACTGCCTACTTTACGTTGTTGCAAAGTGTTATATCTTCAAACTTCTGACATGGAAAGATATACCCAGCTAGAAGGGGACGTTCTGAGAACTTTATCTAACGTTCCCTAGAGGTTCTCTAAAGGTGTTGAACGTCCGGAACCTTTAGAGAACATTCGGGACATTCTTAAAACGTCCTCTTAAGGTTATGAAAGTACAACAATTCAAAGCAACCAAAATAACTGTAAGGGAACGTCCCATTTTGGTTTTTTTTGGTGACACTGCAACATTCGGAAGTGAAACATTTGAAACATTAATGGACCGTTCTCATTTAGTTCCCGTTTGGTGACGTAATAACGTTCCCTTGAGGACTTCAGAGGGATGTTCTCTCTTGGTTATCTTTTGGTGAAACTGTAACGTTATAAAAATAACATTTGGAACATACTGGCAATGTTCCCATTTAGTTCTCGTTTGGTGACATAATAACGTTCCCTTGAGGACTTCAGAGGGACGTTCTCTCTTGGTTATCTTTTGGTGAAACTGTAACGTTATAAAAATAACATTTGGAACATACTGGCAACGTTCCCATTTAGTTCTCGTTTGGTGACATAATAACGTTCACTTGAGGACTTCAGAGGGATGTTCTCTCTTGGTTATCTTTTGGTGAAACTGTAACGTTACAAAGATAACATTTGGAACATGCCGACAACGTTCCCATTTGGTTCCTTGTTGGTCATGCGATAATGTTCCATTGGGAACTTATGAGGAACATTTTTTTGCTGACACTGCACAAAAAATCCCCCAATTTCTCTGCAAGGAAAAGCTTGTTGCATGGCTACACATGCGTGTATTTGGCTGCTGGCAAACGCGTATGCATCTGTGTGCACTGCCGTGGATGTATAGCGAGTGTGCACAGATGTTTTTAGTGTATGAGTCAGTTTAAACTATGAAACTATGAAACCCTTCCAGAGAGCACATCACACCTGTCCTCCACCGACTTCACTGGCTCCCCATAAAACAACGCATACACTTCAAAATCCTCCTCATCACTTACAAGGCCCTCAACAACCTTGCACCTGTATACTTGACCGACCTCCTCCACCGACACTCCCCCACCCGCCGACTACGCTCTGCTGATGCAAATCTCCTCACCCCTATCACCACAACCAAATACCGGACCATTGGCGACAGGGCTTTCACCATTGCTGCCCCCACCCTCTGGAACTCCCTCCCCCTGGCCATCCGCAACTCTGACACACTACTTTCTTTCAAATGCCACCTCAAGACCCACCTGTTCAAGATTGCATACGACACATGACCACCCCCCCCCTCCACCACCACCACTGATCACCCTCTCATTTTTTTTTTTTTTTTGTATTTTGTGTGTGTGTATGTGTGTTTATGTTTATGTATGTAAACCGTCTTTGAGTACCATGAAAAGCGCTATACAAAACTTATGTATTATTATTATTATTATTATTATTAACATTTACCCTGGCTGGCCTGCCCGAACACCACAAATGTACATAAAAAATGTATCAGGTGCCAGGGATAACTGTGACAGCCTTCCCTGTTCGATAATGTTGACTTGGTACCAACATTGCCAGAACACCAACTGGTTGAATAACAACTATGTGAGTGTATTGTCATGTGGTAATGTAAATTATCAGTAACTTAACATGAATGCTGTCACTCGTGTTTAAGACAAAGTCTGGGGTGAGTAGTTACATGAACTTATCTTGTAGTGAACAATAATTACAGTTCATAAATATGCACACACATCCGGCAAACTGTTAAATGTAAAGATTTGGGAATACATAAATCAAGTCATTCATTTGTGCAATTCTTGCATCTTCAGAATGGGGAAACTAAGAAGCTAACAAGCGTAAACGAGGTAGTGCAGGTGCAGCTGATTGACAAGGTAACAGGGAAACAAGGCAGGCAGGTGGGGCAGATTTAACATGAAAACAAGGAAACAAGACCAGCAGGTGAGGAGGATTAACGTGGCAGAGTGAATGATTGAGACTAATAAAGTGATCAGGAGAAAACAAAGGAAAAACACAGCACTACCAGAAAAACGTTCAACAAGCAGCTGACAAAGATTATGTGGATTATGTGGTCTCTCTAAACTGAGTATAAAATGGCACAAGACATTGCTATAGTCGTGATAGGCCAATAGAATTCAGAATGGAAGCTCCCATGTTATCAAAACAGACAGGCTGACGCATTTCTGTTATAGATTGTGCTTTTAGGCTTAATTTAGTTTTTTTGTGGTTTTAGGCACATCAAGAGATTCCGACTTCTCCACCGCATGAAGACCTCTCCCCTGATCTCCTCCCTTCCCCTTATACAGTCTAAATAAATGTTTTTTTGTGATTTCAAATTAAAATTGAGTGACAGTGATTTTTATCTCCTATTCATATTTCAAACCTGTAGCCAAAGAAAGTAAATAAGTGGGCTAAGAAAGGCTAAAAAATAGTAGCCTTCCATGACTCTTTGATAACCAGCCTTTGAATTGCTATTCGTTGTAATGAGACTGCTCCTATTGTTCAATATGAGTGAACAAATTCTGAAGAGGTCATTAAAAAACATAAACAACTACAACTACTGTTGGTTCCCTAAACATTTTTGAGAACATTTTGAGAATGTTGTAGGAAAAACCTAGAGGGAACATTTTTCTTGGTGGTTCCCCGAACATTCTTAAAACATCCTGAATGTTCCCTAAAAGTTCCCAAAAAAACCTTCCCTACACATTAAAGGAACTCCACAAAAACGTGGAGAGAACATTTTTTGAAAACTTACAGGGAACGTTCCTTCCACCAAAGAGAACGTTCTAAGAACGTCCCCGGAACGTGAAATTTCCAGCTGGGTTATAAAAAATGTACAAAAATGTGAGGGGTGTACTCACTTTTGTGACATACTGTATATTTCTAGTCATGATACACCATACCTGTGACGTTTAACTTCTGTCAAACACTGCATAATGAATTGGTAACACATTAACTCCTTACCTGGGTACTTATAATTGGATACAAAAAATCATCAAACTGCCATTTTGTTATCTTAAAACGTATCAAAATTTTAAATCTATTTTTTGTAATTTAGCATCTACAACATTTTGACATCATGTATACCAAACTGATACATCTGATATATGGTATAGGAAAAGTATGATAAATTCTGTTGTATGTCAAATCACAGAAAAGTCCAATTATCTAATTTCCTGTTGGGAATGGGCATGGAACTGTTGGTATGACGAGTGTGTGGTAGAGCAGTGTTGTGAGGTGAGAATTTGTGTGAAAATGATTGATGTGGGGTGTGGAAATGAAATACTTTCCTGGAAGTGAGCATGGATGTAGGTTTTAAATGAATGACATTCTGTGTTTGTGTAGGAGTGATTTATGAAAAGGATAGATGTTGTCATAGTATGTATGTAGCCTACATGTGGTATTAGTTCCCATCTTCTTTTTTTAGCATGGGAGGCATTGAGGTCTAGCAATACAGGAGTCAGTCTTGTCCTCTTAGATATGACAGAAAAGGGTCCCAGATCTTGTGATAGTATTTCATTTTGTCCATGTTGTGATACCTGATCTTCTCCAGGCTCAACACATTCCCCATTTCCCTTAGCCACATTTTGAAGCTTGGGGCAAAGTCACTTTTCCACATCTGCAGGATCATTTTCTTTGCCACAACCATCCCCAAAGAGACAGCTTGAGCCTCAAACGTGTTGACTAGAAGAAGAGCTCCCGTCCCTCCCAAAATGGCAACAAGTGGGTCTGGTTTAAATGTCTTCTTAAATGCTTTAGAGAAGCATTGGAAAATATCAGACCAGTAAGATGACAACTTAATACAAGACCAAAGAGTATGGGCAAGTGTCCGATCAGCAATTTTACATCTGTTACAAAGTGGTGATGTACAGTATGTCACAAAAGTGAGTACACCCCTAACATTTTTGTACTTTTTTTATTATATCTTTCCATGGGAGAAGTCTAAAGATATAATACTTTTCTACAACGTTAAGTAGGCAGTGTACAGCTTATATAACAGTGCAAATTTGCTGTTCCCTCAAAATAACTCAACACACAACCATTAATGTCTAAACCACTGGCAACAAAAGTGAGTACACCCCTATGTAAATGTCCAAATTGTGCCCAATTAGCCAGTTTTCCTCCCTGGTGTCATATTACCCATTAGTATTACATTGTCTCAGGTGTAAATGGGTAGAAGTTGTGTGAAATTTGGTGTTATCACTCTCACACTCTCTCATACTGGTCATTGGAAGTTCAACCTGGCACCTCATGGAAAATAACTCTCTGAGGTTTAAAAAAAGAAAATTGTTGCTTTACATGAAGATGGCCTAGGTTATAAGAAGATTGCCAACACCCTGAAACTGAGCTGCAGCACAGTGGCCAAGACCATACAGCGCTTCAAGAGGACAGGCTCTACTAAGAACAAGCCTCGCCATGGTCGACCAAAGAAGTTGAGTGCATGTGCTCAGCATTATATCCGGAGGCTGTGTCTTCAAAATAAGCGTAGGAGTGCTGCTAGCATTGCTGCAGAAGTTGAGGGGTAGGGGGACCGCCATCAGTGTGCAGACCATACGCTGCACACTGCATCAAACTGGTCTGCATGGCTGTCTGCATGGCATGGCAGAAGGAAGCCTCTTCTGAAGATGATGCACAAGACATACCGCAAACAGTTTGCTGAAGACAAACAGACTAAGGGCATGGATTACTGGAACCATGTCCTGTGGTCTGATGAGACCAAAATAAACTTATTTGGTTCAGATGGTGTCAGGTGTGTGTGGCGGCCACCAGGTGAGGATTACAAAGACAACTGTGTCCTGCTAACAGTCAAGCATGGTGGAGGAAGTGTCATGGTTTGTGGCTGTATGAGTGCTGCCGGCACTGGGGACCTAAACTTCATTAAGGAAACCATGAATGCCAATATGTACTGTGACATACTGAAGCAGAGCATGATGGCCCTCCTTTGAAACTGGGCCTCAGGGCGGTATTTCAACATGGTAACGACCCCAAGCACACCTCCAAGATGACCACGCCTTGGGTGAGGGTGAAGGTGATGGACTGGCCTAGCATGTCCCCAGACCAGAACCCAATTCAGCATCTGTGGGGCATCCTCAAATGGAAGGTGGAGGAGCTCAAGGTCTCAAGCTCAAGGTCAGCTCCGTGATGTCGTCATGTAGGAGTGGAAGAGGATTCCAGTGACAATTTGTGACACTCTAGTGAACTCCATGCCCAAGAGAGTTAAGGCAGTGCTGGAAAATAATGGTGGCCACACAAAATATTGACACTTTGGGCACAATTTGGACATTTTCACTTAGGGGTGTACTCACTTTTGTTGCCAGTGGTTTAGATATTAATGGTTGTGTGTTGAGTTATTTTGAGGGAACAGCAAATTTGCACTGTTATATAAACTATACACTGCTTACTTTACAATGTAGAAAAGTATTATATCTTTAGACATCTCCCATGGAAAGATATCATAAAAAAAGTACAAAAATGTTAGGGGTGTACTCACTTTTGTGACATACTGTAGGTGGATCAAAGTTATTAATTCTGGTCTTACAATAATGCAGACGATGCAATGTCTTGAACTGTATCAGGTTATGCCTGACATTAACTGAGCAATCAGTCATATTTTTTAATCAGTCTTCCCAGAACACTTCCCCTATCTCTTCGTTTAGCTCATTAGCCCATGCCTGTCTGTGGGCAGAGGAACTTCTCCAGCCAAAACGCCAAAAGACTGAATCCATTCTACTAGGGGTGAAGGCATGTTTGTTGCATATTGGGCTGTCTAAATAAGTGCTGGGTGCTTTTATGTACCGTTTAATGTGACTCCATATTTTCAAGGTATCAGCTAAGATGGAACTACCACTGAATAAAGTTTTGTTGACTTTGGAAGGGCTGTTTAACAGGGCAGGGAGTGAGGTGCCATTGCATAAAGAGCACTCCAGTGTTAACCAGGCTGGGCAATCTTCTGAACTATCTGGGAGGTAGCTTTTCCACCAGGCTAAAGTGGAAAGTGTGGTGGCCCAGTGATACAGTTTGAAAAAAGGAAGACCAAAGCCTCCCTCTTGTTTGGGTTTACACAGATGCTTTTTTGCTATGCACACTGTTTTATAGCTCCATATGAAGGGTATTATTATTGAGTCAAGCTGTTTAAAATATGATAGAGGAATATAATATGGGATACCTTGAAAAAGGAAAAGGAATTGAGGCAACACAACCATTTTAATTGCATTGATTCTCCCAACCAAAGATATAGGGAGAGATCTCCAGAAATCTATGTTTTGTTTAAGTTTATCAATTCGCTTCTGCCAGTTGGTTTTTATTAAATTGTTTGGGTTTTTGGTGACGACAATACCCAGGTAAGTAAAACTAGTGTAAGCTTTTTTAAAGGGAATATTTTCAAAAAACTCTTCTGAGATAGGCATCAGTTCACTTTTATCTAGGTTTACAGTAAATCCAGAAAGAAACCCAAAACCCTCTATTAATTGCAAAAATGGTGGGATTGATGTCTCTGGCATAGATATGTAGCCTGGCTAACGTGACTTATCAATGCTCTGCGAACATTGGTCTGGCCAAGCTGTGTTGTAAACCCATTTCTCAGAGGGTGGGCTTAACCCGCCTCTTTCAAATGCCTCTGTTTGCTACTGGACGAAGATTCAACCAATCACACTCTGTCAATCAATCATAACTTCCCTTTGAATTCTTCCAAAACAGCAGCTACAGCTGCACTAAATCTTGCCGTTGCTCCACGTTCGCCATGTTGACAGTGACTGAGGTAGATTTCCGGTCGCTGAACTACCGCGTCATTACCTTTTTGAAATGCTAGATTTTCATTGGTCCCAGTTTCTCTGTTAATGTAGAAACGGTGTAGACAGGCAGCTTGGCCAGACTGACTTTCAAGGCGAAATTGAAATGCAGCGTTAAAGGAAGTATGGGCGTGCCCAGGCTATAGATATGTACAAAAGCATGTCATCTGCATACAGGGAAAGGTGGTGTTGAGTACCATTGACAATTATAGGGGCATGTTTGCGTCATGTCTACTGATAGCTAGTGGTTCTATGAGAATAGCAAAAAGGAAAGGTGACAGGGCGCATCCCTGTCGGGTTCCCCTGTGTATTGGCAGCAGTGATATTGGACGGTATGAGGAGGCTTATAGGGGGTCACGTCCTGGCTTAGGATAACTGCAATGCTGGCATTATATAGTGTTGGTGGAAGCACAGCAGATTCCTTAGAGTGGTTAAACATGCACATTACTGCCATACTAAAGCCATCTGGCCTGTTCTGGGAAGATGAGTATAGCAAAAAGGAAAGGTGACAGGGGGCATCCCGGTCGGGTTCCCCTGTGTATTAGGAATGGAAGAGAGGCTGTCTGGTTGGTTATAACAGAAGCTGAGGGTTGAGCGTAGATTATCTGTATCCACTGCCTAAAAGTAGTTCCAAATCCAAAGCCTCTTGCATGTAGGGCCATTCCACTTGATCAAAGGCACGTTACGCATCTAGAGAGATGATGGCTACCTCTGTGGTGTGTTTGCTGTACATAATATTAAAAAAGGCGGCGTAGGTTAAAATGCAATTACCTTCCTGGCATAAAGCCAGTTTGATCTGGGTGAACAATGCTACATATAAACTTCATCAGTTTATCTGCAAGAATCTTCCCCAAGATTTTGGTTTCAGCAGGTAGCAGTGATATTGGACGGTATGAGGAGGCTAATAGGGGGTCACGTCCTGGCTTAGGATAACTGCAATGCTGGCATTATATAGTGTAGGTGGAAGCACAGCAGATTCCTTAGACTGGTTAAACATGCACATTAGTGGAGGGAGCCAATTTTTTTGAAAAAGTCCATACTAAAACCATCTGGCCCTGGGGCTTTATTAGTTGGAAACGATAAGATGGTGGAATTAAGTTCAGTTAATGTAAGATTAGCATCTAGTATTCAACAGCCTCCTCGCTGAGTTGTGGCAATTGTATTTTAGCAAAAAAGTCTTTCATTTTTTGTTTATCCACATTTCTTTGTGAGTTGTATACTTCTGAGTAGAATTCCCTGAATCTATCATTTATTATCTTAGGGTTGGTTAGTGTATGACCTGAGCGGCTTTTAATTTGATATATGGCTCTGGACAACTGCATTTGCTCTAGTTGCCTGGCAAGTAAGTTATGTGGTTTGTCGCCTAGTTACCTCCGCCAAGGAGGTTATGTTTTCACCGGCGTTGGTTTGTCTGTTTGTTTGTGAACAACATAACTCGAAAAGTTATGGATGGATTTTGATGACATTTTCAGGATAGGTCAGAAGTGGCCTAACTTAGAACTGATTTGATTTTGGTGGTGATCCGGATAACCATCTGGATCCAGGATTTTTTTATTTAGTGAAGTTACCAGTGTAGCATGGAATCTACAGAGACTTTTATTTTGAAAGGAGGGAAAATGGGTTGGTACGGAAATGAGGCTCCTGTTGCAGGTCAAGAAGTTGTTCAGTTTTTGGTTAGAGGGTTCAGTGAAAGACAGAGGAGAGTTAGAGCAGTAGTGGTGAGCAGCCCAGTAGTTCGTGTTGGCAGTGGAAATTAGATAAAGTACTTTCCTGCACCGAAGAGCCAACCAAGTTCGTGTGAGCATGAGTGAACGAACCCACTAGTTAACTATTACACCAGTAATAAAATGTTTTAACATGATTAATGTCTTTGAATGTCTTAAGGTCAGAATGACAATAAGGTGGAGAGTTAAGCTGCCTTGGCGGAGTGCTTTTCTAGTTCAAAGTGCTTTTGTTTCACGTGTGTAAGTAACTTAATAATGTCTTTTGAAAGTAGATTATTATATTCCAATCTTAGAGCCACAATACTGTTTAGTAATTCGGTGTTGGTAGTAGATATTTTGTAGTTGTTTTCCAATTCAGTAAGCCTATTTTGTATGTCTGTTAGTCTTTTTTAGTGCGCTTTCTTTCAGAAGTTTCATATGATATTATATTACCTCTGATAACCACTTTCAGGGTCTCCCACAATATAGAATCATTTACATCACCCCTATCGTTTGTATTGAGGTAGAATAAAACTTTGCCTGTGATATATTGACAGAATTTTTTATCCTTTAAAAGGGAGTTATTAAGTCGCCAGCTGTAATGTAGCTCTTCATGGTTTAGTTGAAGATCTAGTGAAACCGGGGAGTGATCAGATATCAAAATATTGCAATATCTGGAATCAGAAACTAAAGAGAGCAAATTAGAGTCTAAGAGAAAAAAATCTTTTTGTGTACTGATTTGTGTACTGATGAGAAAAAAGAAAAATCTTTTTTTGTAGGATTCAGCAGTCGCCAGATATCCACAAGATTGTAACCTTTCATTAAGCTATTAAGCGTGCTGCTACTTTTGGATTGATGTAGTTGTGGCCATTGTCTGTCTGTCAGTGGGTCCACTACGCAGTTAAAATCGCCACCCATAATCACTTTAGAATCAGAAAGGTTAGGTACAGCCCTGAACATGCTTTGAAAAAACCCTGGGTCATCAAAGTTAGGGCCATACACATTTGTAATTGTTACTGGTCTTTGATTTAGTAAACCTCTAACAATTACATATCTGCCGTTTTGGTCAGTAATTATGACCGCCGCTAGCGAAGCTAGCGAAGCGGTCATTATAGTGTTGCCGAGACTTTTCACTGATTTTCCGTCAACGATTGCCAGGACACTGGAACTCTGGGGGACATGAATCTTTGTAGGCATGTAGCCCTAGAAGTGTTTGAGCGAATAGAAGCTTTTGGCCCCCAAGGGCCACCCCCCTGCTGTGCCAGTGTCCATCAAAGAGGGGGAGACGCCGAAAAGGGTTAGACGTTGTCGTCTAACCCTCACCCCTTCCCTCCCCATTCCGACACCCATAAACTCCATCATCTCAAGGTCAACGTCAGCAACGAATTTATTCGTGCACTCACGTTCCATCTACCTATAGCTGACCCCACAAACTTTGACATGATTCTGGTAGCAATTTCAAGAGAAACCTCGCTTTAGTACAGCATTGACACTCTTCATAACAAGAGAAAAAGAAAAGAAATCCATACCTTATGTTCCTTGCCTTACACTGCTTTTTGATCGCTGTGAATTTTTGGTGCTGTTGAATGATGTCTGGTGAAAGGTCTGGATAGATGAACATTGGTTTGTCGGCGTGCTTCAAGCTGGATCTTTCTCGTGCCAGTTTGATCACAAGCTCTCGGACGGACTCTCACCGTGATGGTTCGAGGCTTGGTGCTGCTGTCCGTCGTAGATTTTGAGTTCCTGAAAGCATAGTCAATTCGGATGGGCGAGGTGAAATGTTCTTTGCCCAACACAGTGGGAAGCAGATTCGCCACAAAATCAGACAACTTGCCATTTTCTGCCTTCTCTTTGATGCCCACTATGCGTATGTTCTTACGACGCGCACGTTCTTCCATGGAGCTTAGCTTGTCTTGGTGTTTCTTGCATTGGGCGGCTAGGCTGACGCATAGCCTTTCCAAATCTTCAATTCGCTTTTCATGGGAAATAGTGGCTTCTTCCGTGGTCACTCTCGCGTCAATGTTTGACACCTCAGCTTTCAAGTTGTTGAAGACAGTCCCAGCTCCGTAAACCGTTTATCAACATTGTCACTGAGGGTGCTAATGGCGGCTAGAACATCTTCAATTGTGGCGCCCACGTTAGCTGTTGCCGCGTTTTCATCTTCACTGGATTTATCGCGTTTCCTGAGGGGGGACCATGTTTTCTCGTTGGAGGTTTCATTATCACTGTTTGAGCATTCAGTATGAAGAGTAAAAAGTAACATAAAGTGTCAAAAAGTGAGGTTTAAAGTCGACGTTTGTGGAGCTCTCACTAAACACATCTACTCCATAGAACTCTCGGCCCATCCCCCCAGTTCCCATCTTCTTGACGCAAGATATTGGCAATTGAAAATCCAAGTTTTGGCATTTACCCATATCACTAGGTGGCGCTATGCCTTAAATGAGTGTTTATGGGCTGGGTTGACACACCTCTGCAACACTGGCACACTAAGAAAAAAACGTCTTTTTGACGAGTTATTTAACAAAACCTGTTTTTGGACATGCAGTTTCAACGAGAAATATCACACCCTGCGAGGCAATGTCATGCAATTTGGTGCACATAAAAAAGCTGTTTAGAGTTGGTATATCAAGTTTGACCAAATTTGGACTTTTTATCCACCAGATATGGACTTTTGAAGAATTTTAATGTACGTTTTCAATTTTGATTGACGTGCCACCTTCAACTGGTTCATCTGAAGACTTTAAAATTTCACGAAAATTGTTTTCTTTGGAAGTGGGTGTTCACCAGTGTTTTCAATGTGTGAGGGTCAATGGATTCCACGACAAAAAAATGGGTTGAAAACGGCAAAATGACATTTTGTACAATTACAGCACCCCTATGGGTGTGTGCTGTGCTTTTAGAGGTCTTTGTGCTGATCATGCATGACATATTTTGTGCAGTTCCTACCTTCTCAGTCCAAGATCTTGGCAATGCAAAATCCCAATTTTTGCATTTAACCATATCACTAGGTGGCGCTATGCTTCAAGTGTTTATGAACTGTGTTGATATGCCTCTGTAACACCAGCACACTAACACAAAATCAGGGCCTTGGGCAAAATTGTTGACAAGTTATTTAATAAAAAACATTTTTGGACACCTAGCTTCAATAAGAAGCATGGTCCCCTTTGACGAAATGTCACAATTTGATGCACATGAAAAGAAAGCTGTTTAGAGTTGGCATGTCAACTTTCACCAAATTTGAGCAATTAAAAGCCAAGGTATGAACTTTTAAAGAATTTTAAGCTACATTTCAAATTTGTATTTACATGTAACTTTGAAACGGTTCATCTCAAAATAAATCATTTGATGATTTTTTGTCACCATTGTCTATAGATGACATACACCAAATTTGGTGAAATTCACATGAATGGCCTATGATGAGTTTGTTTGCTTTTGTGATGTAAAAATTTCACGGAAATTGTTTTAGTTGGAAGTGGGCCTCGATCAGTGTTTTCAATGCCTAATGGTCAATAGATTTCATGACAAAAAAATTGGTTGTTAACATTAGCATTCTCTAGATAATAGGCAAAACGACATTTTGTACAACTACAGCGCCCTCTTTGGGCCAAGGGGAAGGGGAAAAAGTCACGGCAACACATGACCGCTTTCGCTAGCTTTGCTAGCGGCGGTCAAAATTATGGTGTGTTCAAAGAATGTGGTAGTGACTGTGTTGTATGGTGTGTAGCCATTCTGTTAGAAATGTGAAAAATGCAAACTGCATGGCTGATAAATCTAGTTAGGATACAAACCTTACCACCTACCTTTGCACTGTCCCCCCTGTATGCCACCTAGTGGTAGTAACACCTTTATGGCTGTACTACACAAACCCATAATTTAATATCAATGTTTGACCTGTAACTAGCTTAAAATTGTCAATCGGTTTTCTTACGCTTAGTTTATGTAAGCAACAACTGGTGACTACAAAGAAACTGATAGTCATAGACATATCTTTAAGCCATGTAAATGTTTAATGGTGCATCAGACTAAATTAATTTATTTAGAAGAGATGTGAGTGAACCCCATTTCACCCTGCAATGTTACAACATTTCCCCCCTCACCACATAGAATTAAAACTGCAAGCTCCAGTTGTGCAGTCATTATTACATTCTGTGCAGTCTCACACATTTTTGTAGAATGTTCAACGACACTTAAATAATTTAAATTAATTTACAATAATTTACAAACAACAACAATAGGGCCTCTGAAGACACAACATTTAAAGAATGGACTGGACTGCACCACAAGGGGTACATTTAGTGGGTCTGTTTTTTTGACTACACAAGGCTACACTATTTACACAACATTGTTTTCTTAATCAAACTGGTTACATTCAATAGCTAGAACAGGCACACTCCCATATCACCCACTATTAGGACCCACAACACTATGAGAACTACTGATACTTTATAGAAGAAATCCTTGATAAAATTACAATACTGCGCAATGCAAATGCAACTGAATACAAGCTTTATGCACATGTTGAAAAGTGTGGAAGCTGTTTTACCACATTTTATTGCATCAGAAACATACGAACATGAGAGGCAAGTTAACATTTTAGGTTAAAGGTTTTGAGTATGTGCAGTTAAAATATGTTAGTCTACATGTACTAGTAAGAGGGAATGCGCCCCAAGGACAGGAACGGCAGACTATGTTTTGGAAATTTACATTACGATCAGGTTCAAAAAACATCTGCGAGATCACTCATAGATAATGACTATAAGAACCATCGTTATTTAAAAATGCAGCAGTTGCAATTGTATTAAGTATTGTGTTGTATTATGCCATATAAGTACGTTCATTTTACGTTTCTTCACACAACTGTTGCCTTAGTGGGACAACTTTACTGCACTTTAAATCTTAGACATGTGACTCATCAAGATCAAGGTCGACAGGTGACAATGTGAAAGGAGAGGCACCTGGGATTTGAGGCTTTGGCTGAATGGGTTTGAGAAAAGAGTTCTCTGTTCCAAGTTCATTTCTGGTTGTAAGGACTGTCTCTGGATGTTGCAGTAGCATAGTTGTTTCGTCCTCCTTGGGGTTCTCTCCGATCTGGGAGGATGCAGAAGCCAAAGAATGTACCAGAGGAGAACATGAGTGAGACACAGGGGTATAGGTACAAGAGGTGGCAAGAGATGAAGACAGCTTCTTGCTCTTTGCTGCTGGGATAGTCTAAAATACAAAACACACATACTCTTAGATAGACAAATGTATTAGCAAGGAAATTGTAAACATTGTTTATGAAAAATACAGTTGCACTTCTGTACCTCGGAGCAACCAGGATTTTCCAGGTCTGACTTCACAGCAACACAGGGAGGGGATGCAGCAGGACTCAACTTTCTTATATCCGGGGGAGATTTACAGGTGGTCTCCAGTTGTGTTTCCGTGAAGGTGACAGAGCGCTTTTGTTCCCCATGAGCTGCAAAAAAAAGGAAATAGTCAGGATAGTTAAATTCCACCATATAACTGTGGCAGTACAATAATCAACTTACATGCTGAATTCAGATGTATCCTGAAACATCTGAAAACATTTATTGGGTCTCATGGGGGATCCTTTTAAAGACAATGGACACAGTTGGCCAAAGGTTTTGTGACAAACAAGGGTGATACTATTTAGATGTGTCTTTGGCAGGACAGTGGGGCATTAGTGGGGCACTAGACTGTCTATCCACATAGCCTTCTTGTTGGGCATGTGGCCTATTGCAGCACACGCACAATTTATAGTTTAGAATAATTACTTACTCTCAAGGAAACCTCTCTGAGAATAGTAATGCTGTCCATACACCACAGGACTAATAAGATTTGGTAAAGATGTTTAGAAGAATACAGTCTCACACCTTCTCACATCTAAAAACAAATCATTAGTCACATTCCAGACAACATTTAAGACTGTGGTCACTAATTACAAGACTACAGCTAGAATATTTAGTGAAGATTTACCTCTTTTTGCCAGTTTACTAGATGGAAGAGACACTGCAGCAGCAGCTTTTGGCCACCTCTGTCTTTGTGTGCACGGTTATTTACTCTCAAGCTGAGAGATGATAGCTTGTGTTACACTTTCAGTTTAGACATACAATGCTGTTCGATGAAGGCAGAGGTAATTCTAAAATTGTGGAAGTGACAGTTTAAGTAGAATGTGTTGAGTTTAAAAAATTGACATTTTTGTTGTATTATACCTGAAGCAATCTGTCAGTGACAATCCTTGAATTTATGAACATTATTTTCTCATTGTAATTATATCTTCTTGGCTTGCTCATGCATTGGTTATTGACACTGCATGTCACAATCTGCGTGTACTAAGCTAAAAGACTTAAGTTCATATCAAACATGTTTGATATTGCTGTGAAGCCAAAACTAGAAAAAGACTGACTTAAAACTGCTCTGATTACCACGTTACATGCACTCCATACCCTGTGTGAACCATCCTCCAGATACTTCACCTAGACTTCATCCTCTAGTTTTAAAACTTTTTTCTGCTGCTATTTTATCGTCCACAATAAACCCTATCATCACTGAATTCGATTTATCCTGTCATTTTATTAACTAGTCACTGACAGAGAAAAAACACCGGGGAATTTGTGAAAAACCTTGGAGTGGAGTGGAAAGAGGACGATTTGTCTTGCATGGTCAAGAATTCATTGCGGTCAAACACTGCTATCTGCCCAGCTGCCTGTCTAAAAGAGTAGCTAATTAGGCCCATAGTTATAGGTAAATTCTGAAAACCCTCATTCACCTCTGCTCAGGTTAAGAACTATTGAGCAGTCCCTTCTACTTTTTCTGCACAAGGCTATCAAATGGTCATTAACTTCCTCTCTCAAAATCACATTCATGGGGGTGCTGTGGTGCGTAGAGCACCCGTGCCATGATGGACAAATGCCCATGGGGATCCAGGTTTGAATCCAGCCTTTGTCATTTCCCAACCCTACCCCATTAGCCCATCTCTCTCCAACTCGCTTAAAAAAAAAATATATATATATATGCTATACTGTGAGTGTACCAATTTTCCGTCAATGATTATCGGGATACTGGAACGCTGGGGGACATGAATCTTTGTAGCTGTGTAGCCCTTGAACTTTTTGAGTGACTAGAAGCTTTTGGCCCCCAAGGGCCACTCCCTACTGTGCCAGTGTCCATCAAAGAGGGGGAGGCGCCCAAAAGTTTTTGCTGAATAACTCAATGAACGTTTCACCGTACACCATGAAATTTTTGTGATCTATCGGTGTTACAGAGGCGTATCGACTTAGCCCATAAACACTCACTTAAAGTATAGCAACACCTAGTGATATGGGTGAATGCAAAAATTGGGATTTTGTATTGGCAATATCTTGGAATGAGAAGGCGGGAACTGCACAAAATATGCCATGCATGATCAGCACAAATACCTCTAAAAGCACAGCACATGCCAAACATTTGGTCCATATTCACCCTCACGCACTGAAAACACTGGTCGAAAACAAAGTTGTAACATTGCGAAAGCAAATGAACTCATGGGCCTTCCATGTGAATCAAACCAAACTTGGTACATGTCATCTACAGACAATGGTGACAAGAAGTTTTAAAAGGATTTGTTTTGAGATAAATCGTTTAAAATTACATGTCAATGAAAATTCAACACATGGCCTAAAATTCTTCAAAAGTCCATATGTCCACTTCCAATTGCTCAAATTTGGTGAAAGTTGAACTCTAAACAGCTTTCTTTTCATGTGCACCAAATTTTGTGACATTTTGTCAAAGGGGGCAATGTTTCTTGTCAAAGCTAGGTGTCCAAAAACAGTTTTTGTTAAGTAAGTCAACAATTTTGCCCAAGACAACGATTTTGTGTTAGTATGCTGGTGTTACACAGATGTATTGACCCAGCCCATAAACACCCACTTGAAGCATAGCACCACCTAGTGATATGGGTAAATGAAAAAAATGGGATTTTGTATTGCCAATATCTTGGACCAAGAAGGTGGGAACTGCGCAAAATAGGTCATGCATGGTCAGCACAAAGACCTCTAAAAGCACAGCACATGCCATATTTTTTTTTCCCCATAGGGGGCACTGTAATTGTATAAAATGTCATTTTGCCTATTATCTAGAGAACGTCAACATTTACAACCAATTTTTTTGTCTTGAAGTCTATTGACACTCCCGTATTAAAAACAGTGGTTGACACCCACTTCCAATGAAAATAATTTCCATGAAATTTTAACATTGCAAAAACGGAACCAAATGAGCTTGTCATAGGCCGTTCATGTAAATCTCAAAAAAAATTGGTATATGTCATCTACAGACAATGCTGACAAAAAGTTATCAAAGGATTTATCTTGAGATGAACAGTTTCAAAGTCACATGTCAATAAAAATATGAAACGTAGCCTAAAATTTTTCAAAACTCCATATCTTGGCATCTGATCACACAAATGTGGTTAAAGTTGACATGACAACTCCGAACAGCTTTCTTTTTATATGCACCAAATTTTGTGACATTTCAAAGGGGACAATGTTTTTCATTGAAGCTAAGTGTCCAAAAACAGTTTTTGTTAAACTCAACAATTTTTCACAAGACAACGATTTTGGCCACTAGGGGGCGCTGTAATGAGCAAAAAAAAAGTGTTTTTGATCATATCTCTTAATGTGTTTTGGTTTGAAACTAAATGATCATGGACTTTGAATCCTTAGATCAAGCCGAGTTCAACAACCCCCATGACAACAACCCCCCAATTCCTGCCTCCAATTTCCCCGACATTTTCAAAAATGTGAAAAGTGAAACAAAATATTCACAAGTCAAAAATTTTGTCCAAACTTCCCGAACCTTGGTCAATATAATCTTTAGGCCAAGGCTTACAAAGGAACCTATGTGGCAATTTGATCAGTGAAAGCGTTTGCGTGTCACAGCCAATCAAATTGGCCAGGGAAGCTGCCAAACAGGAAGTGAGGTCATATGTCGGCAATGCTTTGATGTATCATAACCAAACTTAGTGACATGCTTCTTGACAACATCAAAAGAGGTCACGACAAATGTGTTGCAGTTTTGCACTAGGGGGCGTTATAATGAGTAAAAATGTGTTTTGGCTCATATGTGTTTTCACATTCGACTTTATTTTGAGTTCTGGTCATATATTTTAGAAAAAAGTTTAAAGTGAGACTACATTTTCTAGCCTGGCTATCGTGACTTGTCAATGCTCTTAGAGTGTAGTCTCACTTTAAACTTTTTCTAAAATATATGACCAGAACTCAAAATAAAGTCTAATATGAAAACACATTTAGAGATATGAGCCACAACACATTTTTACTCATTATAACGCACCCTAGTGCAAAACTGCAACACATTTGTCGTGACCTCTTGTGATGTTGTCAAGAAGCATGTCACTAAGTTTGGTTATGATACATCAAAGCGTTGCCGAGATATGATCTCACTTCCTGTTTGGCGGCTTCCCTGGCCAGTATGGACATCATGGTCCAGTTCCTCCCATAGCAGCTCAATGGGGTTACGGTCAGGTGATTGGGCAGGCCATTCCATAATAGACAAGACTCCGGCTGACTGTTTCTTCTCCAGATATGACTTGCTCAGCTTGGAAGTATGCTTTGGGTCTTTGGGCCCCATCATGCTGTGGCGACATGCGCATGCTGTCATTACTATTTTGTGCAAAAATCATGTCTAGATAGCAGATGACACCGCACTGTCACAGGTGTGTCAGCGAAAAGAAGAGGTGTGGTCTGGCACAAAGCCCGCCAGATGCTATTATAAGGACGCAAAAACCCAATTCGCCGTTGACCAACAAAAAGGTGGTTTATTGTCACATGCGCATTGCTGAAAAGCTATTTTAGGGGCGCACAATGCCTTGAATCCAGATGCACCTGCTGCGCCAGAGGGATGAGCTGAACTGGCAGAAGAGCTGCAACATGTATAGCCTGTATACATGTATTTTAATGTTTTAGTAAGCAAACAGGGACAAATGTATAGCAATGTTCCGCAGTTTATTTACAATTTATTTTGTCGTTTTAAATAAACAGCATGACAAGTTGTAAGAAATGTAATGGACACATCAACAAAAAGAAAACTAATGGACTAATGGTTTGATGGACCTTCACTGTCATGACTCTCTGTCTGGGCTTTGTTTTGGTTACACTATGTTCACATTTTCCACCGCTCCTTCTGACACGCTCCTTATTATTAAATTAAATCATGCACTCGTTTCATCGTTTCCCTGCACTCCCTCGATTATCCCCCTCACCTCTGTTTCCCTTGTCCGTGTCTAAGTGTTACGCACCGCACCTGCACTTCCTTGTTTAAGCCCTCACTCAATTAGTCAAGTCTCATCGATAGTGAAAAAGGGAAGACAGCGTCTGTATCACCTGAGGAGATTAAGGAAGTTCAAAATTCCATCTGAGATGCAGAGGTCATTTTACACTGCCACTATTGAATCTGTAATTTCTGGAAACATCTCAACATGGTTTGGCAACTGCACGTCTCAGGATAAGCTCGCCCTGCATAGAGTTATACATTCTGCTGAAAAAATCACCAGGACCAGCCTACCAGCACTGCATTACATATATTCAAGAAGATCTAAGACTAGGGCAAAAAGAATAATGAAAGACATTCACCATCCCAGTTTCACTATGTTTGAAAAGCTGCCCTCTGGGAAACGTCTACGTTCAATAAAGTGCAGGACAGAAAGACTATGCAGGAGTTTCTTCCCTCAAGCCATACGCTTTTTAAATACTTAGGACACCTCTTTTTTTTCTATTATTTATTATTTTTACACAAAGGGAGTAGTCACAGCACCCATTTCACTGTGTGTTGTGCCAGCACAAGAACACATGTGACAAATAAAAAATCCTTTATCCTTTTAAATTATTACGATCACCTGCACTGTACTCCTATTTAAACTCCCCTGTTTCAGTTCCTCTTTGTCAGTTCATCCTGTAACCAAACTGAATTTACCGCGGAAGCTTGACTCTTGACTCTCTCGTTACCCTGTTTCCTTGTCCGTGTTTCTAGTCTCCTTGTTTCGTGTTCAGTCTCGTTTTGTCATGCTTGTGCTTTGCTTTTCCCCCGTCTTGTCTGTTCGTGTTTCTCCAGTGTTTCCCTGTCCTCCCTCGGACCTGCCCATGGCTACGACCCGGACCGCTGCCTTGACTAGCCCTCTGTCTCCTGCCCACGGCTACGACCCGGACCGCTGCCTTGACTACGCCTCTGTCTCCTGCCCATGGCTACGACCCGGACTGCTGCCTTGACTACACCTCTGTCTCCTGCCCACGGCTACGACCCGGACCGCTGCCTTGACTACACCTCTGTCTCCTGCTCTCGGTTACGACTCAGGACCGCTGCCCCGACTATGCCTCTGTCTACTGCCCACGGTTACGACTTGGACCACGTCCCCGACCACACTTCAGTCTCCAGCCCACGGCTACCAACCCGGCTCACCTCCGACAACTCCACTACCGCCCGCTCAGGCGGTAGAACTTGTGACTCCTACCCTCAGAGTCGTGGGTTTGATGCCCACGCTACCCAGCTCCTCTCAGTCCCCTCCGGGGCTCCGGAATATACTCCCTTTCCCCTTACCCTTAAATAAAGCATTACTGTTGCCACGTTACACCACTTGGGTCCGTCCTCTGTTTCCTTGCCGTGACATTCACATTCTGTTTGTTTTTGATCTTTCCTTTGAGGTTTGGGGGGATTCTTTCCATCCGCACGAGCAGATCGGTCTCGCCACCAAAAAACTCCTGCCGTCCGGGTAAATCCGCCATCGTAATAGCAACAGGCCATGGAAAATGCACCCCTGGCTTTTAAAGGGAATGAGATTATACATTCTGATTGGTTAACTGTATATTACGCCCAAAACACACCCATGACTAATGAAGTAACTTAAGACCAACCCTTTTGAACAATGCGCCAAATTGTGAATGCCCCCAAAGCAACTTGTGCATCAGACTTTTGACAATACGCATATGATCGTGAAAATAGAGCCCATTGTCTTGTTAAAAGTCGAAGAAAGGACCAATAAGGCGAAGGAATAGCATGTCCCTGTATAATGCTGTGGTATCCATGCTGGTTCAATATTCCTTGGACACAGTACAGGTCACCAACTTTTCCAGCTCCAAAACAGCCCCAGACCATCACACTGCCATCAGTGGGTATGATACGCAGAGTTGGTGAGAAGATGTTAGATGCCTGTCTCACGTAAAATTGCCTCTTCGAGCCAAAGACTTGAAACTTAGATTCATCTGTCCAAAGCACCTTTATCCAATCGTCTGCTGTCCAGCTTCTGTACTTCTGTGCCCACTGCAGTCTCGTTCTTTTATTGTTCAACGTTAACAGTAGTTTCTTAGTTGATACGCGGCCATGTAGACCTGCTTGCTGAAGTCTCCGATGGACAGTAGAACATGACACTGGTACATCACGTACCCTGTCAGCTGTCAGCTCTGGACAAGTTAGGTGTCTGTTGCGAAGGCTGGACACTGTTACATATTTGTTCTCATTAGAAGAGGTACTTCTTGGTCTTCCACTCCTCTACTCCTTCCACTCCTTGGTCTGGACCCAGACTTTGCCTTCCGTTCCAAACAGTAGTAACGCCTTTCAGCGAAATCTTCAACTTTTTGGCTATATCTCGCATTGAACTATTACAGACTGACGTGTTTTTAGAGAAAGCTGCTTTGACCTGGCCATCTTCTCAAGAAAGACATGAACACTCTCTATAAAAATGAGCCAAACAAGTCATTTGACTAGCTACAGCTGTTTGTAAACAATCTAATCTAAATTGTGTTTTTAATTCTGTTCAATTGTGTACAGGACTTAATTAGCAATCAATCATAGAGCTGTTAAGATGTGCTGACCCAAAAACCTTTAAAAAACATTGGCCAAGTTTAAACCAGTAATCAGGTATCACAGCTACCCATGGCATGTGTCTGACTTTGATGTGTATATATTGCCATTATTATGTAATAAAAAAACAAATATTGTTATTATCTTTAGTGATAATGGCAATCTACTTTAATGCGTTTACACCAATAAATGGTAAAGATTAATGGTGATATTTTCCAAAACCTCACTTTGCTTAGGGTGTTTCCAAACTTTTGGAGAGCAGTGTATATAATCTTCAGACCAAGCCTCACGAAGGAACCCTCCTGGTGATTTGATCAGCGAAAGCGTTTGCATTTCACAGCCAATTGCATACGGCGGCAAAGCTGCCAAACAGCAAGTTAGGTCATATGTCAGGAAAATGTTGATATAGGCAAAATAAACTTGACAAAGGCACTTTAGATCCAATACAGAGTAGCCATAATAAAAATGCCATCTTTCGGCCATAAGCAGGTGCTGTTATGGAAAAAAATGTATTTTTGCTTATAACTCCTGAACAACATATTTCTTAAAAACATATTTTCAAGAAATTCTGCTAAAGAAGCTATTTTCATTCATTGCAAATGTTCCGGTCTTCCTCGTTCCTGTCTCCGAGTCCGAGTCCGATTCCCTTCCTCTGCCCAAGTAGTACTTATGTACTCTTTGCGCGCGAGAGCAGAAGTCTCAAATTCGCGAGGGCAGATAACAGCTTCGAGCGAGCAGAAATCAATTTTGCGCGAGCGACTGCCCCCCAGTGGTTGTTTTGCGCGCTGGTCACATTTCTCCTCGCGCGCAGAGATAATTTGCTCGCTCGCAGTTAATATCTACGCGTGTGAAATACACAATACGCTCGAAGCATGTTTTATCGTGCGAGTGCTTTATGAGACTATTTTGACGCCATAAGAGTGCGGCTTCCTATCTACAAATCAAATATGCACAATCATACAAACAGAAAACACATCACTCCATAAACACACCAGGATGAACTGTAACATGTGTTACCTTCACCCTGTGCTTACATATAACCACATTGTGTTCCACTGCAGGAAAGGTGAATGCCCATTACCTGCATCAATTAGAGTATGTTTCACTGCAAAAGAAAGTACATGTGATATGTGTTGTACATGTAAATGTATGTAAATATTAGCCTGGGCCCGCCCAACTCTGGGCGTAGCTCTGTCCAGTAGTACACAGAGGACCTTCCTGTCCATGGGAGATTTGCCAGACCACGCTCTGTCTACAAGCTTGGTGCAACAGGCAGGCTATGTAAATATAGTTGTCCATAAAAGTTGTTTTTGGCCCTACCTACTGTAGTGCTGGTCTATGGTGCTGCTGAAATCTTTCGATAAACCATGATAAAGCCTACAGTACATACTGGTAATGGAATACACAGCAAGTCCAATATCAACTTTCTATATGACAAAGTTTTGCCTATAAACAGGCAAATGTAAGTGCTAAATATCAATAATTATTCTTTTTTTTGTGTGACAAAATGCAAAATGCTGTGCTTTGTTACACTGTATTGTATTGCTAGGTTTTGATCCTAGACTTAACTGTTCTGATAAGAGTATCCAAATGTCTGCAAATTTAGCTGTAGTTGTACCTAATTTTGTTGGTGGTAAACATTAACTGAAAGAAGTGGTAATGAATTTTGGTTGAAGTGGTGACTGAATGCAATTGTGTCAAAGCAATGCGAAAAAGAACGTAGTTTGTCTCCCATAGACTTTGGTTGGTGCAAATGTGTTAAGTTTTGAAAATGTAAACATGCTATTGAGACATGCATGAAAATGACTGGTAAAAACTGTAACTTCAAAAAATACAAACATCGCCAAGAGTTTGTCATTATTGGGCTCCTTATTATCTCATGACTATTCTATTATCACTTGTATCATAAGAGGTAAAGGTTTATGCAAGACAGACATGCAGAGCATCCAATTTGACAAGTTTCACAAGATTCCAGCAAGTTGCAAAAGAAAATGGAGTTATTTCTCACCTTCACAGTCCAATAAATTTTCTTATGTTTTCAAATGGGGTGTAAACAGAACAGAATGACAACATCAGTTACAAGCATTGTAAGAGATGTAAGAGCCATGTAAGACAATTTCCAAGTTTTCTTACGTGACCATTTACAGTTTTTGCCAATCATTTTCACACTTTTTGCAGGGCAATGTCCACTTTTGCAAAACTCTTAACACAGTGTGCTGTACCAACATGCATTTGAGCACATCAGTTACCATTTGCTGCAAAATGCGCTACAGCAACATAACTATAACACATGCTGTTGGTCAGTAAGTCTACAATGTCAGTCAATGTACAATAAGCTAAAAAAAAATGCAAACAACTTGAAACAAATCAATTAAAATCTAGCCTTTGTCTGACAGTATGGCACATGTTATATGTAGTGTAAATACACACCTATCAAACAATCTAAGTGACATTTATATGTATTCATGCACCTTTGATAATAGATAAATAAAGAGTATAGGCTATACCTATACAGTTTACAAATGAATTATTTTGTGTAAAGTACCATATGCATTAGAAAATGTTGATGCTAATCACAAGGTGATTATCTATTGTCTAGTTAAGTGTGCTTGCAAAAAGCACACTTATTGTTATCTCCCCGTTTATTATTATTAAGTGTGCTTGCAAAAAGCACACTTATTAATATCTCGCCGTTTATTAAGTGTGCTTGCAAAAAGCACACTTATTGTTATCCCCCCGTTTATTATTATTCTCCTGATTTTTCAACACAAAATTTTTCACCCAGATTTTGCATACCTCACTACTCCTCAGGCTTTCGAGATAGAGACACCGTTCCAACTCTAAAACGACCGGCCCGGTTTGGACAAGACCGCCTACAATTTTGTATACTGTACCTCTTGTCGTTCGTCCGTTATTGTCGTTTTTCTGCAACTTTTCCACCATTGAAAATGAATGGCGGAATGTTCAGGCTGATGATGTCACAGTACACTGCTCTACTTGAGCAGCTAGAGTGAGCTCTGCCCTCACTCTAACTTCCACTCGGTTTTTTAATGATTAAAACTCAACCGCTTAACCTATAAACTTGATTTAAACTTTGTAAGAGAGGTCTGGGATCTGACTGTGACCTGTGTAAATTTCATGTGGCAACTACTTAAACTGTTTGAGGCAGGACAGTTTAAAAATTGTGTCAGACAGTCTATGGGATTTTGCCATACATTTCATCATCTTACTGTAAACAGGTCAGGGTGCATGTCTGAAGTTTTAAATGATCAAAACTCAACCGTTTAACCTAGAAACTTGATTTAAACTTTGTAAGAGAGGTCTGGGATGTGACTGTGAAGTGTGAAATTTTGATGCGGCAACTACTTAAACTGTTTGAAACAGGACAGTTTAAAAATGGTGAAAGAGAGGCAGACAATACTGTGGCAGTTGCACCTGGACCAACTGCCATTTTTTAAATGTGGAATGTTCAGGAATAGAACTCTTGAGTGATGTCATAATCCCCATGCCATGGCCTGCATAATGTTCTGGCATGGGAGTGTATTGCAGCCTATAGTAGTTATCTCTAGTAGTTATCTAGGTAGTCAGTGCTACTCTGTTAACCTAGCAAACGTTTGTGAGCCGTTATGCTAACAATGCTAGCTATGCTAACTATGCTAAAATGCAAAATAATTAACTGGGTTAAAAGTGTTACTTGGTTGACTCAGCTAGTATTCGTTAACAGTAAAGCTAACAATGCTAATAATGTTAACAATGCTAATAATGCTAACTATGCTAAAATGTGAAGTAACTAACTGTGCTAACAGTGTTGGGTAGCTATATTAGTTGAGGCTATTCAGCCATTATGCTAACAATGCTAGCAATGATAACAATGATAAAATGCAAAGTAATTAACTGGGTTAAAAGTGTTACTTGGTTGACTCAGCTGGTATTCGTCAGTAGTATTGCTAACAATGGTAAAAATGCTAATTATGCTAACTATGCTAAAATATGAAGTAATTAACTGTGCTAACAGTGTTGTGTACCTATATTAGCTGGGGCTATTTAGCCATTATGTTAACAATGCTAGCAATGCTAACTATGCTAAAATGCAAGCACACTTTTTGCATTTTCTGCGGGAATGCAGTCTAGTTAAGTGTGCTTGCTGGCAACTTTTCCGCCATTGAAAATGAATGGCGGAATGTTCAGGCTGATGATGTCATAGTACACTGGTCCACTGTAGCAGCCAGAGTGAGCTCTGTCCTCACTCTAACCTCCACTTCGTTTTTTAATGATTAAAACTTAACCACTTAACCTATAAACTTCATTTAAAGTTTGTAAGAGAGGTCTGGGATCTGACTGTGACCTGTGTAAAATTCATGCGGCAACTACTTAAACTGTTTGAGGCAGGACAGTTTAAAAATGGTGTCAGACAGTCTATGGGATTTTGCGATACATTTCATCATCTTACTGTAAACAGGTCAGGGTGCATGTCTGAAGTTTTAAATGATCAAAATTCAACCGTTTAACCTATAAACTTGATTTAAACTTTGTAAGAGAGTTCTGGGATCTGACTGTGAGCTGTGAAATTTTGATGCGGCAACTACTTAAACTTTTTGAAACAGGACAGTTTAAAAATGGTGAAAGAGAGGCAGACAATACTGTGGCAGTTGCACCTGGACCAACCGCCATTTTTTAAATGTGGAATGTTCAGGAATAGAACTCTTGAGTGATGTCATAATCCCCATGCCATGGCCTGCATAATGTTCTGCCATGGGAGTGTATTGCAGCCTATAGTAGTTATCTCTAGTAGTTATCTATGTAGTCAGTGCTACTCTGTTAACTTAGCAAACGTTTGTTAGCTGTTATGCTAAAAAATGGTAGCAATGCTAACTATGTTAAAATGCAAAATAATTAACTGGGTTAAAAGTGTTAATTGGTTGACTCAGCTTGTACTTGTTAGCAGTTATGCTAACAATGCTAATTATGTTAACGATGCTAATTATGTTAACTATGCTAAAATGTGAAGTAATTAACTGTGCTAACAGTGTTGTGTAGCTATATTAGCTGTAGCTATTTAGCCGTTATGCTAACAAGGCTCGCAATGCTAACAATGCTAAAATGTTAAGTAGTTAACTGAGTTAACAGTGTTACTTATTTAACTCAGCTAGTATTTGTTACCAGTTATGCTAACAATGATAACAATGCTAATTATGCTAACTATGTTAAGAATGTGAAGTAATTAACTGTGCTTACAGTGTTGTGTAGCTATATTAGCTGAAGCTATTTAGCAGTTATGCTAAAATTGCTAGCAATGCTAACTATGCTAAAATGCAAGCACACTTTTTGCATTTTCTGCGGGAATGCAGTCTAGTTAAGTGTGCTTGCAAAAAGCACACTTATTGTTATCTCCCCGTTTATTATTATTAAGTGTGCTTGCAAAAAGCACACTTATTGTTATCTCCCCGTTTATTCTTCTCCTGAACCAGATCTTTCAGACATACTAGTCCTCAGGCTTTCGAGATAGAGACACCGTTCCAACTCTAAAACGACCGGCCCGGTTTGGACATGACCGCCTACATTTCGGTATACCGTACCTCTTGTCGTTCGTCCGTTATTGTCGTTTTTCTGCAACTTTTTGGCCCATTGAAAATGAATGGCGGAATGTTGGCACGCATATTTGCAAGCACACTTTTTGCATTTTCTGCGGGAATGCAGTCTAGTTCTTCTACTTATTCTCCTGAACCAGATCTTGAAGACGTTACTATTCCTGAGGCTTTCGAGATAGAGACACCGTTCCAACTCTAAAACGACCGGCCCGGTTTGGACCAGACCGCCCACAATTCTGTATACCGTACCTCTTGTCGTTCGTCCGTTATTGTTGTTTTTCTGCAACTTTTTGGCCCATTGAAAATGAATGGCGGAATGTTCAGGCTGATGGTAATGGAATACACAGCAACTCCAATATCAACTTTCTATATGACAATGTTTTGCCCATAAACATGCAAATGTAACCTCTTTGTTTACCTGTTACGTAACAAGCTATAAAAATAAAAAAAATACTATGAAGAAACACACACGTACGTATAAAAGTGCTACATATCAGTAACTATTATTTCTTTTTTGTGTGACAAAATACAAAATGCTGTGCTTTGTTACACTGTATTGTATTGCTTTTAGGTTTTGATCCTAGAGTTAACTGTCTTGATAAGAGTATCCAAATGTCTGCAACTTTAGCTGTAGTTGTACATAATTTTGTTGGTGGTAAACATTAACTGAAAAAAGTGGTAATGAATTTTGGTTGAAGTGGAACGCAATTGTGTCAAAGCAATGCGAAAGAGAACGTAGTTTGTCTCCCATAGACTTTGGTTGGTGCAAATGTGTTAAGAGTTTTGAAAATGTAGACATGGTATTGAGACACGTATGAAAATGATTGGTAAAAACTTTAAATAGTAATACAGTATCTCACTAAAGTGAGTACATCCTTCATATTTAAGCAAAAAATGTGCTATATATTTTCAGGGGAAATACTAGGGGGGGGGGGGGGGGGTCATATTCTGCTTCAGAATGTCACAGCACATGTCGAAATCCATGATTCTTTCAATGAACTGCAGTTCCTCAGTTCTGGCAGCATTGAAACAGCTCCAAACCATGACACTACCACCACTGGGCTCAATTCTAGGCAAGGCGCACTTATAATGGTACTGCCACACATGCCTGACACAATCTAAGCCAAACAAGTTTATCTTATTCTAGTCAGAACACAGGACATGGTTTCAGGAATTCTTGCTTTTAGACTGTGTGTCTTCAGCAAACAGACTTTTTTGTGATCAAGCTTTACAAGAGGCTTTCCTCTCGGAGGATGATCATGCAGACCGGGTTGTTGCACTGTGCTGCATCTTATTTGAGTTCTGGCAAGCTGACCTCCCACTTCTGCAACCTCTGCAGCAATGTTGGCTGCAGTCATGCATTTATTTTTTACAGCCAACGTCTGCATTTGACACAGCGTGTGTGTACCTTACTTCTTTGATTGATCATGTCAATGCCTGTTTGAAGTGGAACCTGTTTTGGAAAACCACTTAATTAATCTGGCCATGATAATGTAGCTCAGTTTCATGGTGTTGCTGATCTTTTATAGATAGGCCATCATTGTGTAAAGCAAATAATTACATTTCTAAAATTCTCAGACAGTTTTTTGCCATGAGGAGCCATGTTGGACATCCAATGGCTAGTATCAGAGAATTATAGCCAATCATTACAATGAATAGCTCTAATATATGACACACGTATTTGTATCGTCCAGTTGAGCAGACCCAAACCCAAAAATGATGAATTGGACAAGCGGCTTTTCAGGGTTGAATGATATGTGCCGTTATCACTGAGTACTCACTTTTGTGGCCTGCTATTTAAACAAAAATGCCTTTGTGTAAAGTTGTTTTTAGAGGACCATAAATGAATGCTGCTACACAAGCTGTACACTGACTACTCAAAAACCTATCAAAATTTCATTTCTGTAGCATTGCCCCTATAGCACATTTTTTGTTGAAATGTGAAGTATGTACTCTCTTTTGTGAGATACTGTACATGCTATTCAGTTTCTACCTGTACAACATAGGTGTACCTTATTTGTGTATTCAAATAGAGAGCAAATACACTTTCACTGAATCTGCCCACTGTCCATAACTCTGTACTACTCCTGCTTAGACACACATACACGAACAAAGAAAGGTACCCAGTTGTCTGTTTTTGGGTTGGATGCTCCTGCGTGTAGTTGAAAGTCTTGCTCCACTGCGACCACGAGACTCAGTTGGCACCTTTTGTATGGACAACAGGGGCCGTCGCAACTGCGCATTTATGAACAGATATACATAAGTTTATTTTCATACACATACTGTGGTGCTTATTTGTTTTACCCACATACCCAGCTTACCTGTCGCAAGCCACGTTTTCTCCCTAGCGGTGGGTGAATCAGCATGTTCTGCTGACCAGGCTCACTCTGCACACTTGCCACCCTATAGAACATATACAAGATCACACACACTCACACAAACACACACACACATGCACAACCATAAAAACGCACAAAGTCAGGTAGCAAATGCATTTACGCATAAAAAGCACATACACCTCCAATGAAGTTCATTCATGTCCTCCTTCCTCCTTACATAAAGCACATACATTTGTGCTTCTGAGTGATTCAGATTTAATTGGAATCACTGAGTTTGTGAGTTTGAGAAAATATCACAAACTTTACCTGTGCTACCTGTAAAACATGCACTTAAGTTGTATTGTTGCTACTATCTAGTTTCTGCGCCCATCAAGTGTACTGGTAATAACCAGTTTTACAAAATGCTGATAATCAGGGGTAGCTGAGGCTTTTTTCATGGCAGGTACTTGTAGCTGCTTTCAGACCTACACTTGACCCTGAGGTGCTGTATGTGGAAACCTCTGGAAAAGGTGTTTCAAGACTTTCTGCAGAATGTTTTTCTTCCCAGAGCCAGTCATAACTCCAGAACTTTTGCTAGCAGGCTTGTATGTGACCAGAACCAATAACATTTAAAAAAGAAAAAAGAAAATCAAGGTTAGGTGGGTGGCTAAATCTCATGAGTTTTTCTTTGTCATAAAAGAACATGTTTCTCCTCAAAAAATCTGGCTGTGCACATTAAGCATGCATGTTCAAACCAGACAACAGTCCAGGGATGTGTTTCCCAACCAACTAATCAAGTTAGCTTTAAGCCAACATCCAAAGTGTGACTGTTCCCCAAAACTGTTGTATTACCGTTGTCTGAACCAAATTGGTTTGAACCAACATAGTTTACATGTGAATGTTCCTAGGTGTGTTCGGAGAAGCAGAAAGAAACAAACTGATTTAGGCTATGAAGCTTTTGAATGGAATTTAAATTAATGATTATGCAGCCAATTATTTAAAGCCTATCAATAGACTTATGGCACGATGTGAGGATTTACTGTGTTAGGAAATTAATAATACAAATTCAATCAATTTCACGACGCAAATTGCTACTGTACCATATTCAGTGGTGGTTTAGTGTTTATTTGTAATAGTAGTGAGAGACTTGATAAAATAAGAGTGCTAAAATAAAATCCAACATTTTTTTTAAATTATGCTGACCTTTTGCAACAACACTGCTCTAGATGATATAAATTACAGAAAATCTCACTGACTTTGAAATCATGCGGAAACAAAAGGTAGTCTACATAAATGCTTTGCAAAAACATTCTTTTCCTGTCTATGGTGTTATACATGCATGCTGCAAAGTCTGTGCTGTGGTCGCTAGACTCTGTTTATCGTTCTGCACTACGTTTCATACCTATTGAAACCTGTATAGTCTATCTGGTTGGCACCAACTGGCAGTACGCAGACAGCTTCATTGGTTCTTTTTCACTTACAAAGCAATTATTGGTTTCTTACAATCATACTTGTCTGTTATTCATTTCTGTGATTGTCTCTTGCATTTTGACTTTGTAGGTATGTCTTCCATGGTACATGTTGTTTGTTGTATTTTCAGGTCGCTTTCTTACAGTCTAAGTCCATTTTTGTGATTGCCTAATGTTACATGTTTGCTTTGTTTTCTTTTATCTCACATGCTGCCTGTGTTTTTATGTTGTGTGTTTTATAGTTTCATGTTGTTTATAGTGTCTCTCTGTTGCTGTCAGTTAAGTGCTGCCTTTCTTGGCCAGGGCCCACTTGCAAAAAAGACTACTGTCTCAACGTTTTTACCCTGGTAAAACCAAGAACAAATAAATAAATAAATAAATAACACGCATTCTAGAATATATGCAGGCTGGCATAATTAGACTACACTACTGTGTTACTGTAAGATTTTATATTAATCCTGAAACGGCAATAAACTAAGCAGTTAAAGAATCAATGATTTCACAAGGTATCCTATGAGTGCAACATCAAAGGCTTGAACTGGAGTATCATCATCATGCATAAGTTGATATGACCTGTGCTCTACTGCCTGCCCCACAGAAGCAAGTTACCAGCCTCTGAAATTTGGTGGTATTTGGAGGTACAGTCACAGCATGAATCGCTTAAGCTGGGGGGGCAAACAAGTTGCTACTGTCCTCGTGGAGGATTTTTTTGCTCCAATAACAGGGTTTTTTAGATTCTACACTGCATATTTCTCACCTCGTTCTGTAAAATCTGAGCGATAAAATGTCAAACAACTTTTCAAAGATTTCAAGACATTTGGTCTGCCAACTTGAAGGCAGTTGAGACCTTTAAACAAAGTTGATTAGGTGAAACTCAGCACAGAGAAGTGCAGTTGCAACTGCACAACTTAATCGCAGTGGTTGCCAAGCTTATTGTTTTGGGAAACGTGTGTTGGTCAACCATGGATTGCAATATGCTGGTTCAGACCACGTTGGTTCAAACTATGTTGGTTCACACGAAAAGATTTTGAGAAACACTTGCTAACAGCGTTGGCAACTATGCTTTTTGGAAATACACCCCTCACCTACATTTCTGATTTTTTTTTCTACTGAAGTTTAAGTTTGAAAGCAACTTTTGAAAGTACATAGGCCTTTGAAAGCGGTCATTATAGTGTTGGCGAGACTTTTTTCCCTTTTTTTAAATTTTTTTTTTCACCAATTTTTCGTCAACAATTGCCAGGACACTGGAAGTCTGGGGGACATGAATCTTTGTAGGCATGTAGCCCTAGAAGTTTTTGAGCGAATAAAAGCTTTTGGCCTCCAAGTGCCAGTGTCCAAAAGTTTTTGTTGAATAACTCAATGCACGTTTCACCGAACAACATGACATTTTTGTGATATGTCGGTGTTACAGGGGCGTATCGACCCAGCCCATGAACACTAAATACTAAAAGTATAGCGCCTCCTAGTGATATGGGTAAATGCAAAAATTGGGATTTTATATTGCCAATATCTTGGACTGGGAAGGTGGGAATTGCACAAAATATGCCATGCACAATCAGCACAAAGACTTCTAAAAGCACAGCACATTCCATAAAATTTGGCCCATAGGGGGCGCTGTAATTGTACAAAATGTCGTTTTGCCTATTATCTAGAGAACGGTAAGGTTTACAACCAAATTTGTTTTGTCGTGAAATCTGTTGACCCTCCCACATTGACAACACTGGTTAATGGCCACTTCCAATGAAAATAATTTTAAAATTGCGAAAGTGAAAGTAAATGAACTCATCATAGGCCGTTAATGTGAATCTCACCAAATTTGGTACATGTCATCTACAGACAATGCTGACAAAAAGTTATCAAAGGATTTATCTTGAGATGGACTGTTTCAAAGTTACATGTCAATCAAAATTCAAAACATAGCTTAAAATTCTTCAAAAGTCCATATCTCGGCTTCTAATTGCTCATATTTGGTCAAAGTTGACATGACAACTCTGAACGGCTTTCTTTTCATGTGCACCAAATTTTGTGACATTTCGTCACAGGGTGCAATGTTTCCCGTCAAAGCTAGGCGTACAAAAACAGTTTTTGTTAAATAACTCATCAAAAAATTGCCCAAGACAATGATTTTGTGTTAGTATGCCGGTGTTAAAGAGGCGTATCGACCCATCAAATAAACACTCACTTGAAGCATAGCACCACCTAGTGATATAGTTGAATGCAAAAATTCTGATTTTGCTTTGTCAATATCTTGGACCGAGAAGGTGGGAACACGAAATATACACAAACACACAGAATGTCATTCATTCAAAACCCCCATCCATGCCCACTTCCAGCAAATCATTTCCACACAAACTCTCACCTCACAACACTGACCTACCACAAACTCATCATACCTGCAGTTCCCACACTTCAATACACTGCGGCGGTCATACCATGCCCCGCTATGCAGTACATCTAGTTAAATCATAAAATGCTGGAGCAAACCACACTTATTTTATATTATAATATTTTAATACTTTTATATTTTACAAGATTATTTTCCTGATCTGAAGAAACTTGGATGCCATTCAATCTTGTTTGTGAAAAGAGTGAAAATAGGCTGAAATGTAAAACAGATGCTGGTAAGAAGAGCTTTTAAAAAAAGATAATGCTATGACTACATGATAGCCATGTCAAACATTGACACACACAGGACAGTGCAGGAGACATAGTGGCCTTGCAAAAGTAATACGCTCCCTGAAAGTCATCATCAGTGGCGGTTCTACAGTGTTTTACTCCCCGGGCGAGACCCCCCCGCCTGCTACCTTAAGTATTGGAGACATTTATGTGCAAGTACATTTTCAAAGGCAAAGTGGTACATGGTATTACTGGCGCATGGTGTTACCAAGGTGTGCCAAGAGCATGAAAAAATGTCCAGTCCCTCATTGATTTGCATGCTGTGTATCTGTAAATCTGCGTAATGTCATGTTATGGTTTCTACGCCTTTATTAAACTCTATTGTTATGATCCTAAATGAGTTGTCTGAAGGCTGCTGTGTAATTTGTTTTGAGGGTGGTCCTGGGACAATATGGTATTTTGATAATTCAAGTACAATAATGCTATTTTAAAAAGTATTCTGCTGTTAATTTTTTGCATGTTTGTGCCCTGCCACATTCGTAACGTAACTTTAAAGAGTATCTACATTTCTTGTACGATACATAAAGTGCCTATCTTGTCTGTCTCTGTGTTTGTGCTGGGCTGTAGGTGAATTGTGTACATGATTTTTTTCCAGCATGCTTATAGAGGCTGTTGTAAACATCTAGTGTTTCATGTTGTTGGATGGAAAATGTGGTCTGAAAATGGCCCGGTTGATGGTGAAGCCCAAAAGAAGTTTTTAAAATATAATTTAGTTGTACCAAATCTAGCTGTGCATCAAATTCACATTACATTTTGCACATATCATCCACAGCATAAGGCCAACAAATTGTCTTTTTATATTTTTCAGAACCAAGTTGTACAAAATTTGACATACCTCCAGAGGTTGTTGTAGTGAAACTTCACAACAAGTTTGATGTGGCTTCAGCCCTGTCTGCTTTTATCCTTCCAGTCCAAATAATGAATTAACTGAATTAATACAAAACATGCTTTTAGCTTTCCATGTCTTCAAAGAAAATGACTCTGTAGGAATACATTTTCATAATGTTTGGTGTGGTTGTACAATGTTGTGTGTCTTTTAGGACATTTGGACAATTAGAACTCAAGAAAATGGCTAATGTGCAATTATGCCCTATGTCTTTAAATATTTATTGGCGGGCAAGTTTGCAAAGGTACAACTGGCAAATCTTTAACAACTTTAATCCTTAACATCATCGGCAGACAGGGCCACCGCTGACCAAATTGGGGCCCTAAGCAGAATTTTTATTTTGAGCCAAATCCAAATCCACAGATTTGTATACAGTTCCTGCAAATGATCTTAATGGAGAAATTACATCTCCAGAGCAGTTGTTTGTGTTGGCAGTTTTGGGATGTTCATGATTTCCTGGGGCATCTGTGCATCATCAATATCAGACTCTCCCTCTGCAGTCAATGTGTTCTCCACCTTGGTGCAGTGTTTCTCCAATGTTTCTTGGTGCAAGTTGTCTATAAGGCTTAGTAAAATGAAGCAGCACACCATATTTCTCCTTCACCTCAGTACAATCTGTGTAGTTTTGAAGAATGTCACCTCAAGCAGCTTCAGGGCATCATTCTTGGGCACACCTGCATCCTCATAGGCAAACTGCCTTTAAGTATTCTTCAGTCTCTTCCCCCTTAGTTCTGGCTCTATGTTAAGGGCCTCACAAAGTTCCTTGGCAGTTGACTAAGCATCATACAACTGAGTAACTGAGTCTGACTACTCAAAGAAAGAGGTTTTTGCACTGTCAGTGATTTGTTAAAGTGATAGATGTTGTCTATCCCTATCCATAGTGTTTGTTAAAGGGATATATGTTGGCTACATGTGGTATTTTGAACCCTGGCCAACTGCTGTCTGTGTAAAGGTGGTAATCATTAAAACAAAGCTGTTTACAGTTCGTATGTCAAATTTGACCAAATTTGAACCATTAGAAGCCAAGGTATGGACTTTGGAATTATGGAATTTTAAGCTACATTTTCAATTTTGATTGGTGTGTCACTTTCAACTGGTTCATCTCCAGATAAATCCTTTGATAAGTTTTTGTCAGCATTGTCTGTAGATTATATGTACCAAATTTGATGACATTCACATGAACAGCCTCTGACGAGTTTGTTTACTTTCACTTTCGCAATTTTAAAATTTCACGGAAATTGTTTTCGTTAGAAATGAGCACTGACCAGTGTTTTTAATGTGTGAAGGTCAATAGATTTCATGACAAAAAAACAGGTTGTAAACTGGTTATAGCGCCCCCTATGGGCTAAATTTTATGGCATGTGATGTGCTTTTAGAGGTCTTTGTGCTGATTGTGCAGTTCCCACCTTCTTGGTCCAAATATTGGCAATGCAAAATCCCAATTTTTGCATTTAACCATATCACTAGGTGGCACTATGCTTCAAATAAGTGGTGGTGGCGGCCCTTGGGAGCCAAAAGCTTCTAGTCATTGCTACCCTACTAGGGCTACATGCCTAGAAAGATTCATGTCCCCCAGAGTTCCAGTGTCCCAGCAATCTTTGATGAAAAATTAGTAAAAAGCAGTCATAATAAGACCTGGTATAAGAGTTACAAATGTCGGGATGCAGAAAGTGGTACTTGAAACATTGGCATGTTGTTGTTCATCTTTAATTCAAGTACACAAACAATAACTATTAAATAATTATTAATTAATTATTCGTAAAATCAGTACATAAACACAGCAATGATCTTCAGGGTGGCTAAATGCTTTTGCAAAAGTTTTTGAATTGACTTCTTATATTTAAAACAAATATTTTTTTCTGTTTTAGTGAAATAACCATGTTATGCCCCTTTAAATACCAGACCCTCCAGGATTTTCCAGACGTTGCGATCTCAACTTTTAACACAAATTCACCTAATTCCCCCAAATTCATTGCGACCTCACAACTTCCACAAAACACTGCACGTTTTCTGCAACTTTTGTCATGTCTCGCTAGACAGTGAGCCTCCTTCCTTTTTTTAGAGGATGCAAGAAACTTGTGATTAAAAACTGCTCACTCTTGCTTACTGAAATAGCCTCCAATACCCACAACAGACAGCATCTCTTGCATATTTCACTAAAGCAGAGAAAAACTATTTTGCACTGTGTATAATGTTGCAGAGCATGGCGAAGTCATCTACTGACAAACACGTTGCCCCTGCAGACATGATATAGGCATAATAATAATAATAATAATAATAATAATAATAATAATAATAATAATAATAATAATAATAATAATATATTATTGTATATATAACATAATATTTACAGAAATCCCAACATGCAAAAACTCATCCCAGGAAGGTATTTCTCCACAAACACAGGCTAGACATGTAAAGAAAACATATGACAGTGTTAAACTCATCTAATATGTAGACTATTTTACAACCGTTTAGCCTGCCAGGGGCAATGTTAATTAGTACAGCGCCATCATTGTCGCACATGCTCCTGCTCAGTCTATACTCCAAATATTTTGTCTACTTTGCTGACATTAGATATCAATTCTAGGGAGAACTGAGATGTAAGACTCTCTGTTTGGTAAGGTTTAGGGTTAGTGGTGTATTGCCCTTCAAGTTTAATTGATTGTTAAAGTTCAATGTTCAAGTTGTTACATACTCAATTATACCAGTATAGTAGTGAAATTCTTTAAAGGTGTTATTCCACGAGAAACCGTTTAGTACTTGCTCTTTTTAGGTCACTTTGAGTTGCATATGCATGCTGCACATGAAAATATTTTTTTTTACCCCCAATACCTCCATAAGTCAATGAAAAAAATAGAAAATAACGAGCAGATAACAAAAGCACACCCAAAGTGACAAGTTTTTGAATTAGAAAAAGCCATATCATAGTTGTGATTACCTGAGGAGGCTTATTGCAGCACACATTCACCTGACAAAATATAGGTAAGTCAGTGTGCTTGTTTAGAATGTTTAGAGCTTTATTTTGGTGTGCTATGACCGAATGGGCTTTGAGGTGCGTAGGGAGAATGACAGGCTTTCGGCTATGCCAAAAGCCTGTCATTCTCCCTACGCAACTCCTTCACCAAACTAGAACAGCCTGAAAGAGGAGCACTAAAGCATTTTTTTCACCAAAACAGGCTCACAGGGCATTCAATACTACTAGAGATCACCACAAAATTAATTTAAAAATTATGCAATGACACCCTTAAGCATGTGCTTCAGCTGCATAAGACAAATACAAAAATACAAATACTCTCAAACCCTTGCAGTGAGTACAGACACTCCCACCTCACCACTATCACCTACCCTACCCAAATTCATACATAAAGGTAAATATGATAACATAATAATGAGTAGTGAAGTATAATTTACAAATGATAAAAACACTTCTTAAAGGTCACTGCAAAATCATGTATTTTAGGCCGCAACTATCTCAAAATTTGCCCATGAAATCCTGGAGGGACTGAAATGTGGTTTATTTCTAGAATAGCTGTTGCCACTTAAGACTCCACCCCTATACATTGGCATCCCAAAGCAGGTACATTTTTACTGTTGGTGTGTAATCCTACAGAAAAGCTTTGAATGCAATGATATGCACACTCCAGTCCTTCAGCACACCTGAAACTAAAAGCACTCAAACATCCCTTTACCCAACAGCACTGCTTTCCCCACCCCAAACCAGTGATTAGTAGATGGTGCAGCCTGACGATGAATGGGAGCAGCTGTCAAGGGCCAGACAAAACAGTACACTGGTATTACAAGGACAGAGACAAAGAGAGACAACAGCATCTAACACTTATGTGATGAATATGAAACAATGATCCTGACCTTCTTGCACACATAAATGCAAACACAAATGTACACACATACATACACACCCACACACACACACACACACAGGGCTCAACACTGACTGTACCTAGACAGGTTACCCTCGTCCAGAAGTCCCTGGCTCTCATCGAGCACATTCGGTTCACTGTGAAGGGCAGGAAAAGTGTTATGGAGGTGTGGAAACGCTAGCCAGTGAGGAGTAAAGGGAGAGATAGCAATCTTAGCAGTTCTCTAATTGACCAAGTTAACTTTGTTAGTCAATGTGACATGTTAACATTCTAAGCCAACTAAATCAGTATTTTAATGATTTTTTGTCAAAACCTTGTATTTCTTGTAGTCTTACCATCATGTATGAATATGCTGGTATGATCTGTATGTAGTTTTTTGCTTTTCATTATGAAAAAAGAATACTTTTCATTTTAAATTAAGCATTTATTACTTAATTGAAAATCTCACCAGAAAGCTTGCTAAAATTTACTCTTTATTGAAAAGTGAAACTTGTGTATTTTGTTTGAAGGAGGATAAACTTTTCTTCTTACAGTGTCACTGAATTCACCACTAGCTTTTATGGTTTTTAATATGGCATCACTATAATCCTTGACCATGAAAACATCAGGGTAGGCATGAGCTGGCAGGAAAAGCATCATGGAGGATGGATTTTCCTTCTTACACATTTTGGGATCAAAAATGCAATTTCATATGATATATTTTGTGGTTTTAAAGTTTTTATGTTTGTGCCATGGCACATCTACTGTATGTTAATTAAATTAAGTTAATTGTGGAGGGCAGGAATAGTATTACGGAGGATGGAAAGGCTGGCTAAACTTCTGAAGATGAGCTGAGAGATCAGAAAGATGTGTACTAAAGATTTATACCTAAAGCCATCTTCATACGACTTGCTCTTGAAGATACACTTTAAATACCAAGTGTTTTACCATGTCTATCACACTACCAAACAGAATATAATAAGGTTATTAACCCTAAACCTAGGCCTTTCACAGGACACATGCAAGAATTAACAATAATCACAACACGACAATCAAAAAAGTGGAAGGGCTAAATGGTTTAAGACAAGACTAAGACCCAATGAAAGTACTGACATTATTTGGAAAGCAGAGGATAACGGCTAAAAGTACAAATAAAAGCCACCAATATATTTTGTTTAGTTTTGTCGCTAACAGTTTAGTTTTGTCTCTGTAACAGAATAAGAGTGTAAAAGATTTGATGTACTGTCTGGTGCCAAATTTGAAGTGTTTTATTTGTTAGTATCAAGTAATGAAGTGAAGCTAAAGTTGTAGTGAGGATAAATCTGAGAAAATCCTTTGATTACAAGTTTTGGTAAAAGTCATTGGCTGTTGAATTTTGTACCACCCTAAGTTTTTACTAGTGCTGTCAATCAATTTAAAAAATAACCACAATGGACCTTAAAAGTTATCACAATTAATCACACATTTGAAGTTTCAGAATTGTCCTTTTTTGTCATGTCCCATGCATAGGCTTGTGCATGGAAACACTTTTAAAAGAGCCAGTTGCTGTGTCTAGTTTCTTGTCATTCACAATATCATTGTGCAACACATACATATCGTAGGCCTACACATAATCCAAATAGACAGAACAAAAAAAGTGAGACTTACTGCAGTATGCAGTATAACGGAAAATTTACTATTTAAATCATACTTTTTTCTTTTTGATGCCATGATGGACTTGAAACTCGTTTGAGAAAAAAACTGCACATTGTTTTGTAGCATTAGCATACAATTTTAAAAACAACATTCTATAGGTCTGGCAAGATTTTTTTTCATGTGCATATCAGAATAAATCAGTGTCAAATGCCAGCTATTATTAACAGTGCCATCAGATCATCCCAGTCAAAACTTTACCGGTAGGTCTTTCACTGTCATTTGTCAATTTATCATGTGTGCTTTTATCAGTGGAAATTTGTCGGCTAAGCCTAGTCAACCTTTGGACACAGACGTTTTCCGTGCGTAAAAAAGAAGTATAGGATGTGGCTTTTATGTTACGGTTCAGGATGGGGGAGTTGGATAACATAAATGAACGACAAGAAGAAAATCAGACCTCGACTAATTTTGAGACCGCCGTTTATTACCCGAATGGGTTGCTGGCCCGGGCCTCTATTCAGGACTTTGCTGTTATTTGCAATGTTATATTTCCTGTTATATCCCTGGCCATCACAGACAAGGGGGACATTACTCCAGGGTTGAAAACAACTTTCTTTCGGGGTAGCCTAACACGGCTGTTCGGCTGGATGAGTGCAATGAAGATCGGAGCAGGGTTTATTTAATCTATTTGCATGTAAGTTAAGTAACACAATGCTCTGGCCACATGATACACATCTGCCCTAAACCACAAGGACTTTCCTTAAACACAGTTGTTCTGACTGACCCACATCGCCCACACCCACTGCCGTATTCTACAACAGCATTTTTACGGTACATTGGGTCACCTGTGGCAAATTGTAGCATCTCCTCAAGGCCTTTGTCCTTAACGTTGCATGATTATTATTTTTTTAAGCTTTTTTAAGACAAATTAATCACATGTGTTAACATTGACAGCACTAGTTTTTACGAAATGGTTTTGCTAAATTAAACAAGTAAAAAGTTTCTGTCCTAAAGACACATCAATCAAAGATCCCTAGTTCTTAAAGCAACTAATAGTTCTGACAGTGGACTAAAATTCTGGCTGAATATTAATGCAAAGACAAGCATTTTAAATGTTTAGGGCCAAGGACAACAATTTTGTTGCTTTTTTATTATCAACCACAATGAATTTGACTGATATAGCTGAACAACTGTGTTCGTTGCTTACAGGGGTGAAAGTTTTGTTCTGAACTTAACTATTATTCTGATGCCATACTTCTAATCTTACTCAGTGTTTGTATATTAACTGTCATGGCTGAAAATATAAGATTTCAGGGCCATGACATGAAATGCAATGACAGTTGTTTTTAGTATCCACACTTGTCCACAGTGTCCATCTCCTTGAAGGTAATAGGTCATCCAGCATGAACATGCAAAATATACATAAAAACACCCATAACACTTGACTCATGTGAATAAAATTACAGAGAGATCAGGAAACAACAACATTTAAAAAGAGCAGGATAGCTTTCAAAAGCAGAGACAGCAAAACTACCAATAAAGTGCTGTGGCAATGTTTTTTTTTACCCCTTTCTTTTCTCCTAAGGCTCCACTAGCAACCATTTTAGCCAAGCCACCAATAATTCTGTCAAAACCATTTTTCTCTTACCTAATGGTTTGTCATATGACAAATACAGGCATGAATTGCAGCAGAGTTTTAATCTACAACTATAGAAGAGTAATAGACTTTATAATGCATTATTCTCATGTATTTTGGTAAAAACTACAACTTTTCAGTGTGTAAATACAGAAGTAACACATCTAATTTGGCTGTGGAAACTAAGCACCTTAAAGGGGACCTCATGTACGTATAATGTTGATTGACATTTACATGTTACACAACATGGTAATCTGCCTATTGTAAATTTGAATTGAAACAGTTGTAGTTGAGCCAGCTGGCTAGGAGTAAACGTGGTATAAATCATGACTCACAAACTTAGATTTGACCTGAAATGTGGATTTGCATAATCAATACATTGTTAGTGGGGAGAGGATACCTCTGCTTTCATGATCAGTTAGAACAACGTGTGTGAGATAACTTAACAGTCTATTTGTACACACATGAATGTAGAGGTGCAGTGTTTTGCAGCTTGATCCGTGTGTTTTGTGTATGTGAGTATGCACCTGTGACTTGGAAGCATCGTGCTGCTGATAGGTTCTGGCTGAGAGGCTCCAGTAGCATGGCTGGAAAAACGTCGATGAGTGATGGCAGTTGGAATAAATGTCTCATGCTCACTCACAACACTGGGGATACTCATGGAGTCATCTGTGGTGAAAGAAGGAGAGACGGAAAGGACATCAAAAGGAGAAACACAACTTGATTTTGTTATGTATGCGACAAACAGCAATACAGTGTGAGAGAATTAAGTTTTAAAAAGTGTTAAAAAATATATCTGACTCTCTTCCTCTTCCTCGTCAGTACGGCTGAGTGTGTCTTGGGATGGTTGGCGTGATGGCTGACTGTCCTGCTCCCAAACAGTGCCAGTTCCGGTGTTGGAACGAGACATTGTGGCCAGACTCAAACGGTATGCTGATGTGGATGTCCCCACTGTACTGATGGAAGTCTTTCCCTGATAAGCTGGATGGAATAAAATCGACAGTGAAATAAGAGAAAGAAAACGGGGCACTGATTAATGACAAAGTGTATCATTCCATTTATTGTTGCTAACAAAACAATTGAAAACTAGAAAAGCACTCAGAGAGCGCAGACCTCCGCCAAGGCAGCTTAAGTCTCCACCTTATTGTCATTCTCACCTTAAGACATTAAAAGACATTAATCATGTTAGAACATTTTATGACTGGTGTAATAGTTAACTAGTGGGTTCGTTCACTCATGCTCACACGAACTTGGTTGGCTCTTCGGTGCAGGTGGGTTCGTTCACTCATGCTCACACTAACTTGGTTGGCTCTTCGGTGCAGGAAAGTACTTTATCTAATTTCCACTGCCAACATGAACTACTGGGCTGCTCACCACTACCGCTCTAACTCTCCTCTGTCTTTCACTGAACCCTCTAACCAAAAACTCAACAACTCCGCAACAACTCCAACCCGCAACAGGAGCCTCATTTCCGTACCAACCTATATTCCCTCCTTTAAAAATAAAAGTCTGTGTAGATTCCATGCTACACTGGTAACTTCACTGAATAAAAAATTCCTGGATCCAGATGGTTATCCAGATCACCACCAAAATCAAATCAGTTCTAAGTTAGGCCACTTCTGACCTATCCTGAAAATGTCAGACAAACAAACAGACAAACAAACCAACGCCGGCGAAAACATAACCTTCTTGGCGGAGGTAATAAAATATCAAATGAGCTAATTTAGTAGCATTTTACAGTGTATCCAAATAATAATGTAATAATTTCATGTCAGCCTTAAGCGGCTGTTAAAATTCCCATATTATAAAGAAAAAAAACCACTTTTAGTTCCTGACATTTTTATTTCAGTTACTGGTGTCTCCAATCTGGGTCAGTATGCTATAGTGTCTAATGGAGGCCAGCTAGCCTAACTGCACATGTTTAATGTTAGTAAACCTCTATTACAACACCTTGCTAGACCAATGACTGACGGTCTGGCCATCTTAGTTGAGTGCTGCCCACACTCTAGTTCAAATCTGGAGAGTTGTGAAGGATGTGAGTTTGAGTCTGGATTGCAAGTGCTCTCAACCAAGCTTTTGTTGGAACTGCCAGCATCAATAATTCTGTGGTGAATTAAATGGTAAGCATTTAGGAATTAAGAGGTATATTGTGTTTTCATTGCATTCTAGCACCAGATCGTCGACTTCCACACCAGATATAAAAGTAATGGTGGTGGCAAGGGGGAGGGCAAGAAACAGAAGCTCTTTAGCATTAACAGCATATCAGAAAACTGTGCTCTTGCCTGCTTGGTACTCTGTAATTTGTAACACTCTTGCTTACCTTATTCTTTTCTGCATATTTGTAACTTGTGTAGGCTATTGTAAGTCGCTTTGGCTAAAGTGTCTGCTAAGTGTAATGTAATGCAATGTCATGTAATGAATCAAGAGCACAGGCTACCAACTTCAGCTTGCATTGCTTCCTGATGGTACATCAAAAAAATGTTTAAATATTCGCCTGATATAGACACTGTTCACTGAGATCATCCTGCCATAGTAACCAAAAACATTTCTGACACGTTTTGCCAAGCTTGTCAGTGAACTGACATGTTGCTAACTACCTCCACACAACAGACTGCTGATGGAAGAAGCCTAAAAACAGGCCAAGGCCAATCACAGCCCTTGTGAAACACATCACTTCAACACAGTCTGATGTTTTTTGAAGGGTCATTTAAGAGTCATTGCAGAGTCATTTAAAAGTACAAGTGTCGGTTACGGTGTCAATTCTATTGAGTAGCATTAATTGGTCTTAATAAGGTACAAAGTCCAGTGTATATGGTAAGCGTCTTCAGTTTACTGAAAATGAGGGGATTTTAGCAATGATTTCAGAACATGTATGGCCGCCCTCAATTTTGCACTACTAGACTGCACTACTGTAACACCCAAAAATCCTGTTGCCTTGGCCATCTCTCCAACAGGCCCTAAAACCTCTCCATCAACAGAGGACCCTAATGCTGTAGCCAAGGCTGGTTGGTCCTCTATTATAGTTACATTCCAAACACCTAATTAGAAGGAACGTGTCTTGTACATCACTTTGAAGGTGTTATCTGATTACAGTTTGGTTTAATAATATAAATTTATTTACCTGAGCCACTGTGCACTGCCTCCTTCAGAATCTTAAGCTCATTGCTAAACTCAGCAAACAGAGAGCTCTTGCACAGTGGCCGTGGTATGAAGCGTCGTTCCATCTGATCTGCGATGTGGTGACGTGCTGTGATCTCCTCCTGTGACTCGGCTGGCTGTGTAAGAAGCTGGGCAGACACAAGGAGGCACCAACATCATTACATTACACTTAGCAGACACTTTTATCCAAAGCGACCTACAAAAATTATCATCAGATTTCTTGCTTGTGTAAACAATCAGGACACCAAAGACATTAAAACTTAATGCATAAAACATAACAGAGAAGAACTACAAAATACACAGTTGTCAATAATCACACATAGAATACTAAGTCTATCGAGGTAGCTGCATTCCAGAACCCCACCGTGATAAGTGAAATTGTGCGATATAGCAGATAGAGACCATAGAAAACATTTTATTTTATAGTTTAAGACTTTAAGTATCCCTCCCATGCGCTGTTTTCATACATTTACTGTATGCACTGCTGTATTTTAATAAATATTTAATAACATTTTGTTATAGTGTAGATTATTATTATTGTACATTATAATAATGTTCTGACTAACTTTTCTTTAGCATACATAGTAACGTGGCATGCATATATTAATGAAAAAAAATCAGTGTTAAAGCAGGACCACATTGTCAGCATGTAAAGGCTTCAACTTCTTACTAGCCTGCCATTTGCCATCCACTTCAGTGGACTTGAAGACTGGCCGTACAGTTTCATTTCAATCAATTATTTATACCTACCTTACACTGGATGAAGGGTCGCAACAGGATAAAGATGGGGATTCGTGTGCGTACAATGAAGTCAATAAAATCCCAGAATGCCATTCCGCCAACCTTTCTGAGAGCCATCTCTTTCACCTGTAGACTAAGCTGGTACCACTGGCTGCCCAGCTGTCTCTCAAAACACACTAACACCACCTTAAGAGCTGGGAGAAACAAATGATATATGCACATTATCTGGCACTGCAAAATAGATGTTAAACTGTGCAGTGAGAACATGCATGTACAGACAAAAGACCTTTGTGTTTAAGTGGTCTGTACCACCCTACCACTCAGCGGTACAGTTCATGTGCATTTACCTAGATAGGCGGCCTGACCAGTGGACTCAGTCAATCCTTCTCTGCGTAAGTCCTTTCCTGTGTCCCCTGGAGTGGAACAGTGGGCAGGAGAGTTATCCAACATGAAGTTCTTGCTGCGGGAAGTGTTGATTATGCGCGGAGGCAGAAGGATGTTTAACACTGTTTGAAGCAGAAGCAACACCTCTGTTTGCTCCAAATGAGGACTATCTGAATAAGTCAAAGAAAAACAGTTGAATTACAGAGACATCCATTAAAGTGCTCAAACAAAAACTTAAAACAATATATAAACCTATACCACAACCATAATGCATAAACCACAAATCAGTAGTGCTTTCATAGCTAATAAATTATTAACCTTTGCTGCCAGACCCCACTGTTAGTACAAATGGTATTAGTAGGTTGAGCAGCATACTCTCCCTTCGTTCTTGATTGGTGAAAGGGGATATTATATGGTTTAGTGGAAAGTCATCCTTTAGAGCCTGTTAGGAAAATATGTGAGACCTTGTTAAGATGGACACTGCATAAATATCTGAAAATGCTATGATTAATAACTAAAGGCTGAGACAAAATAGCCTCAAAAAAGGCCTCAATATTTATTTATAGTTTCATAGAAAAGTAGCAAAACATTGTACTTTATTTGAAAAAAATCTTGGTAACTCACTGACTTGATTATTTGTGCTTCTCTTTATTACAAATTTTAGTTTATTTTGGTTAGTTTTTAGTTCAGTAGCATCAATATTTTGAATCTTGCATGTTGGTATGTTAGAGTCTTGTAGAAGAAATGAGAGTGTACCTGTATTTGTAGAGCTACAAGTCGCACCACTGCTGTGCTAAAAGGTAGTGGTGGGGAAAGGTAGGGACTTAGGTGAAGCAGAGGTAAGCCATCAGCCACACTAGATGGACCTACAACACCCATCACCTACATTAAAGATAGAGACAAACAGCATCACAAATAGAGCATGTGTACGGATGTATGTTTTTGTAACAGGTGGTTTTAGGGAAACCAGTGTTTATCCTTTGAAACAAGTGAATGTGAATGTGAGGAATGATGGTAATTGTTACAATCTTACATGTTACATTGAGGAAATAAATTGCTGAATTGGGCAGTTAAACCAAACAGATGGATGACTGGATTCAGTAAGCAGTTAATGTCAAGCAGAAACATTCTATTATACTTGCCAAAATCAAGTGTACATTTTAAAGATGAAATTCACTGCAGGGATAAGGCATTTGTTACCCCAAAAATGTTTGCCCACGAGAGCAATGGACAAGCCATTACTGATAAGTCAATCTTAAAACGTAATTACCAGTAAACAAAACATTGCAAAAACAGTAAAGAGTATGACACATTGTTAATATTAAATTAACAATGTTGTTGAATTAATGGGAAATGCAGTTTGAGGGCTAAGAAAGCATTTGTAGAAAAAGCAGAGCCTGCTACAACTTTTCATTTTTAAACCTGTACATCCCCTGAGCAGTAACCATATTCTTTAGGCTTTAATTGTGTTTTTATCACCTCCATCCTTAGACCCCACCCATCCCCAGCATGGAATGTTTACACTTCAACCAGAAAGATCCTTAGAATTATGCAAGATAATGAAATTTTATTTGATGACAATGGCACAACAGAACTTTGGTGAAGTTTTTGTCCTTTGTCCCACTCGATACAAATTACTTGTACAAATCCTGACAGTAGTAAAGGTGGGGCATATTAACCCCCCAGACAAAACGACAGGAACCCACTGGTAGTGGTCATAATTGACAATAAGCTTAACATGAAGGCGTATAGTACAGATGTTAAAAGAAAGCATAAACATGAAATGAAACACAAAGGAAATCTGAAAGGGATTTCAAAATCATAATCCTGGTCCCACCTGGAGCACTGGGGCAAGGAAAAACTCCCTTTGAACATTTTAATGGGGAAGAAACCTTGGGCAGAACCACGTCTCTAGGGGGAAGCCTAACTGCCTAGGCTAAACTGAGTCAGGATGAGCACGGAGTCCATGATGCCATATAACAGCAGAATATCCAGGATCCAGGGACAGACAGAGCAGTGTCGGTCTTTGTGGGATGTAGCCAAGAACTTGAATGAATGAAGTGGAGAAATCGGGAAGAACCATGGAGAGAACCAACGGAATCTGGGGCCGGGCACTGAAGAAGTGGAGAGGAACACAACCCATCATCAACAGCGGGACCCTTTGGAGAAGGACAGGAACCATGGTTGGTTGCTGGGGAGGGAGGAGGAGGAATGCGGAATACACATGTGAGCAGCAAAGCAGGTAGGTGAGGTGACGTAATAAAAGACAGGTGTTAACATCTGATTGGACAATAGTTATTCCAATATTCTTTAGGCTGTAATTGTATTTTTTTATCACCTCCATCCTCAGACCCCATCCATCCCCAGCATGGAACCTTTACACTTCAACCAGAAAGACCATGACATTAAGCAAGATAATGAAATTTTATTTGATGACAATTCATAAAAGTGCTTTTGCACACGTAGGATAACATCCCAGTAAGGCTGTCAATTTGTAAAAAAGAACATCCCGCACACTATCTTATCCACCAGCAAACTTTAATAGGCTACAACGTTTCGGTCATTAGACCTTCTTCAAGTAAGGTTACAAACACAATCCTGCGAAGACTTTTTTAAAAGTAGGTTGCCTAATTTGGACCAATCAGGTCCTGTTGCGCAGGTTGCGTCACTTCCATGATGGAATGCCACGTTTCCTCTCCATTACGCGGCCTGAAGAAGTCCAGCGAGAGGAGACACCTGTCTCCTCAGTCAGGAAGCCATCCACAGTTTGTATTAAGTGACACCATCACGAAATTAAACAAATGAATAATTAAAAAAACAGCATAATTCAAAAAAATGCATAATTTAGATTGAATTCATCATTCAATCCCATTGGTGTGAGTGTCTGCAGGGTAAATATCCAATAAGCCTTACAACGTTTTAGGAGCAAGTCGTGATTTCCACCCCTCTTAGGCAACCCCACCTGTTCAATACCATAAAAATGTAGTGTCGATATATCATGATTAAAATCATTGAAATGGACCGCAACAGGATAGTCCCTATCATTTCGACGAATTGAACACACACACACACACACACACACACACACACACACACATACAGGGGACACTTTTTAATAAAAGGCAAAAAGGCCAGGGGCTCAAGCACCTTTAGGGCCCTATGTGTGCATGTGCCTGCAATGCACCCTGGGCCAGACAGCCTGTGACACTTCTGTATTTGAAATCAGTAGCTGTCATTGCAGATTAACCTTAACCAACGTGTAACATGGTGGACATGTGTAAATAGGCCCAGGCAAAGAAGCCTAAACAAAAACTTAAAGACTGAGCTACACAACAGGGAAGAAGACTACATTGGGTTGGTGTTCAAAGAAAATAACCTTTTTAGCCCAATGAATACTAACCTACTACAGTGCACAACTTCAATAGCCAGACAGTAAATGTAAGGTCACTACACTAAAGCACGTCCTGACTTATCGTAATGGAATGATGAAACTATATCCAGACATTGCTAGCAACTGAGACAACACAATCCTGTTCCAAACAACACCTTAGGTCAGATACATAAGGGAAACCTATGAAGCCCAGAACCACAAGCGCTACACCAACACAAAACCAAGTTTGCCACGAGAGGACACCAACAGACATCAACATGATAAAGGACAGCTGAATGCCTATGGCTTAGAGTTGTGATGGCGTAGACATAATTTTCACCTTACGCAACGCGGTGCAAATACACAACATAACAGGGACAACCAACACTGAAGATAAGGATTTGTGTGCTTGAATCCATACAAGTCAGAGAGAACAGTCGTTGAAAGAGGATTTGAGAACGTGTGCACATGGCAACGTTTGATTATGGTGATCGATTTTAAAGAGAAAGAGTTACGAGACCGTAGGTATTGAGTTTCTCTGTGGCCAAATCTTTGGATGTAATACCCTCATTGACCAAACATCCTTTAACGGCGTTCGTGCAATGCTTCAGAAAATGAGAAAAAAAGACAGTAGTGTGATCAAAAAACAAAGCCTTTTCTAGAAATGCCAAGAGCAATGCGAACAGCGAAACAGCACCTGTGAGCAACCATTGACATGAAGAGAATAGAATAGACAGATAGCTCAATCTACAGGCTGAAAACAGAGAGACTCCAGAGAGCCTTCGATTTTGGCATATATCTGAGCATGATGTGAGTTCGCCATAGAATGGAAAATGCATCCAATGTCGGTATAGAGTGCCGCAGTTTGGCACAGAGCAGAAAATGTCTCTGATGTCGGCAAAAGGCAGGAAGTTTAAATGTGATGGGCTATACAATATGGCACAAACACATGGCAAAACAACAACCACCACCACCAGACGTTGAGCTTACCTTGAATTTAAGATGTGCCAACTGAACTTTAAGAATACAAACTTCTGGCCTAATTCAATTACTAAATACATCCATCACCAGCATCTTTAATTAAATAGCTAGAAATACCTACCGAATTTGGCCACCACAGCAGCAACACATCAAGAACAGGAGAAGAAACTAGACAGATGAAACAGTTTAAAACAAAAACTTAAACATAGCATGTCAGTGACGATAATGACTGGCCAATTGTGCCACATGATGATGCATTTCAAACAAGACAGGAATACAGAGAGACTCGGCTCTACAACCCGGCTCGGACACATACAAACTATTCAAAGAACCACAAGCACTATACCAACATGACAGCGTGTTCGCCACAAGAGGACACTGGCATACATTAACATGGACAACAAATTATGGGTTAGAGTGCTCCAAACAAGCAAGTTCGGGACTTTGGCAATGGGCTGCTGTAGAGCATTGCCAGCGAGGCTTTGGCCTCCAGCAAACAAGGAAAGACAGGCAACATTAGCATATTAAAAACTAGCAACTTAAAATGCCCAGAACCAACATGACAAACAGCAAACATAAAATACACCTGTGAGCAGCAAATGTGTAATTCAATTACAAGTACTTTTGAATTTTTTCAAAATTACAATTTGAATTACATCATTTTTCTACAGATTTTTGATTTGCTCAGAAGCAATTGTTTTATGTTTTTATGTTGAAGCTAAAGGGGCATAATGTTCAAATTTTAAATCCTACTAGCAGCCTGATATAGTTTCAACAGTGATGTATGCTGCAGTGTCTACAGTTTTTTTTGAGGTTTTATCACAGGCAAGAATTAAGAGCAGCATATTTAGTTCTGTTGCCCAGAATGTCATTTTTAGTTCTGTTGCCCAGAATGCCGCTTTGCAACGCGCACCCTCATTTAACCAAAACTCGCGCCCGCTTAGCTAAATCATGTACTCAACTTACTATTGTCGTGTACTTGCTGTAATTCAGTTGTACGCACGTGATATACCTTGTGAGCACTTTTGCAAAGTGCGCTCTCATTTAACCAAGATGCGCGTTAAATGAGGCAGCTGCAAAAAGACGCGCTGCTGAGGCTATGTCCGTGAAGAGGAAAGAAAGTTATATTTTCACAGAAATACACATCATATCAAGCACTCGGGGTATGCAACACTTAAAAATAATTAAGTAATGGGATTCTTGTTATGGTCCTCTATGGCTTATTGTCGGACTTATGAGATGTCGGACCAATGGGATTCTTGTTTGGTCCTCTATGGCTTATTTTCGGACTTATGGGCTGTCGGACTAATGGGCTGTCGGACCAATGGCATGGAACCGTATCGACCCAGCCCATAAACACTCACTTAAAGTGTAGCGCCACCTAGTGATATGGGTAAATGCAAAAATTGGGATTTTGTATTGCCAATGTCTTGGACTGGGAAGGTGGGAACTGCACAAAATATGTCATGCACAATCAGCACAAAGACTTCTAAAAGCACAGCACATGCCATAAAATTTGGTACGCTATGTGGTACATCTACTTTTTATTGCTTTTATTGAAAAAGCTCACCATGCTAGTGATCAGTGCATGGAGGAAACTGGAAGGCTTTGCTATTTTTACAGCATTCAAAAAGCTCAAAGTAGCTCCACACTTCCTTGGCAGTGTAACAAGGGCCCTGGCATTTAAAACGTGACATTGAGAAATTTGTAAGTGTACAGGTTGTTTATTAAAATGACTGTGTATACCAGGGGCGACTCCTCCATTGAGGAAAGGGAGGAAGATCCCTTAAATTTTTATATAGATTTATAATTTATATAGATGAGACCACAGATGTAAGCTCTCATTCCCAGCTGTCAATTATTATTAGGTTAATTGACAATCAAGGCATAATTCATCAACATATTTGTGCATCTCGCCCACACAACACATCAAAGAAACAGTCCTTGTTTGAGTTTGTGCAATCTGCGATGATCGGGTTTCTTCTACTGTGTATGGGTACAACTTCGCTGAGAAGTTGGTTGCTGTAGTGATGGCCTCGGCTTCTTAATGGTCTGCAGGCTAAAGTGAGAGAGATCGCTCCGACTGCAACATTTGTTCACTGTTACGCGCATCGCCTGAATCTGGTCCTGAGTCAGGTTGTTAAGTCAGTCCCAAAAGCACGAGTCTTTTTCGCTCATCTACCTGGGTTCATGTCATTGTTTTTAAAATCAAGCAATAGTGTGGCGCTACTTGAGGAATTTGATTGCGTGAAAATGCCCAAGAACGCTCTGACACGTTGGAATTTTTCATCCAGGGACATGAATACCATCACAATCATCATAAAAAAAAACTAGTTGACACGTTCACCTGTGTCGTAGAACATCCTTCAATGGATGATGAAACCACTCGATTGGCGGGTGGACTGAAGGCAAAATTAGAAGACTTCGAGTTCATGTTCTTACTTTTTACTTTTGAGCAACTGTTTGCACAGACTGACGTCTTATTTAACATACAACACAAAGCCATGGATGTTGCCTTCTGTAAGCAGCACGTAGAAAACTTCATGCCACCATTGATGCCAACCTAATACAACATGTAAAGGAGCACACTCTCATGACCATACTGTAGGTACAATCACAAAAGGACTACACTGCCCATGATTACCTTAGCCACACCTCAAGTGATGAGACCTTCTCACCTTTCACTCCCTTTAAAACCACTGGCGGGCTATTGTTCTGCCTGTCTTGCAAGCCAGCCAAGTGGCAGCAGATCTAATAAGAGACAGTCCCTGCTCTGCAGGCCACTGGACCAAGTAGGCCACAAAGAAACTTTCACCAATATCAATAGTAGAGGCGATTGCTCTAAGACAACAATTGAGGCTCTGCCTCCCCAAACACTCACGGAGAAAATAGTTTACAACTACTGTATTGTAGGCTACTATACTGTATTTATATTTAAGTTTATATTTAACTTAGATATATTCAACTTCAAAATCGTTTAGCAATACGTTGTCGCAGTTGGCAGTGTTTCTTTTTCCTAGTGACTAGTCATAGTCACTGGACTTCGTTGAGAATACGCTTTCACTGTCGAAAAGCTAGACATTTATTGGTCAAAAGCTGAAAAATTGTCACTTCCAGGGAGGCCCGGCCTCACTGGGACTGAATAGAGAGGCGGGCTGAGGCTCTTTGTGGTGATTGGAGGAACTGTTAATATGGTCCGATTGACAGCTTTTAAAATATATATATATATATATATATATATATATACAGGTAGCGGTGGATTTAATGGTCAGTCCCATGCGGATTTGTGATTAGGGAAGTTGTGAGAAATCTCAATTCTTATTGCCTCTTGTTTCTTTGTATATTTCTGAATAAAGTCTCAATATAGTGTTATTACGTTTTCTACCTGTTTTCATTTCACTTCGAAAAGTTTGTTTATTTAAGACTGTAGAGGGAAACTAGCTAGCTAGCAAGAAAGCTGTGCATTCTGGCGGATAGCATTGTTGATTTGATTTTGGCAAAGACATTTGTTAGTCTTCTTTACCAGGAAAAAATCTAAATTGAAGAACAGAGCAGACCAATGGCCAACAGGGTTAATTCAATTGGCTAAGTGTAAGTACAGCCATAACATAATGGGCCAAAGCCAACTTAGCAACCTTGCTCTGCTTGCCATCGAGAGTCTCTAGAAAAGACTTCCACCTGGTATGACAGATTAACACAAATTTCGAGAAAACAGAGGGCCGAATTGTCTTGTAAACAGGTATGGTGGTGGTTCTTCTGCGTAAATCAACAAAGGCCTTATTATTATGACCGCCGAAAGCAGAAAGCAGTCATTATAGTGTTGCCGAGACTTTTTTTTTTTCACCGATTTTCCGTCAACAATTGCCAGGGCACTGGAACTCTGGGGGACATGAATCTTTGTAAGCATGTAGCCCTAGAAGTTTTTGAGTGAATAGATTTTATATTGGCAATATCTTGGACCGAGAAGGTGGGAACTGCACAAAATATGTCATGCACGATCAGCGCAAAGACCTCTAAAAGCCCAGCACATGCCATAAAATTTGGTCCATAGGGGGCGCTGTAATTCTACAAAAAAGTCGTTTTGCCTATTATCTAGAGAACAGTAATGTTTACAAGCAGTTCTTTTTTGTCGTGAAATCTATTGACCATCCCGCATTGAAAACACTGGTCAACGCCCACTTCCAACAAAAAGAATTTCCGTGAAATTTTATCATTACGAAAGCGAAACCAAACGAACTCGTCATAGGCCGTTCATGTGAATATCACAAAATGTGGTATATGTCATCTACAGACAATGGTGACAAAAAGTTATCAAAGGATTTACATGTCAATAAAAATTTGAAACATAGCTTAAAATTCTTCAAAATTCCATATCTTGGCTTCTAATTGGTCTTATGTGGTGAAAATTGACATGCCAACTCTGAACAGCTTTCTTTTCATGTGCACCAAATTTTGTGACATTTTGTCACAGGGTGCAATTTTTCCCGTCAAAGCTAGGTGTACAAAAACTGTTTTTGTTAAATAACTCATCAAAAATTTTGCACAAGACAATGATTTTGTGTTAGTATGCCGGTGTTAAAGAGGCGTATCGACCCATCCCATAAACACTCACTTGAAGCATAGCGCCACCTAGTGATATTGGCAATGCAAAATCCCAATTTTGCATTTAACTATATCTTGGACCAAGAACGTGGGAACTACACAAAATATACACAAAGACACAGAATGTCATTCATTCAAAACCCACATCCATGCCCACTTCCAGCAAATCATTTCCACACAAACTCTCACCTCACAACACTGACCTACCACAAACTCACCATACCTACGGTTCCCACACTTCAATACACTGCGGCGGTCATACCATGTACCGCTATGCGGTACATCTAGTTAACAGTTTATAATACAAAAAAAAACATTAATACGTAAAAACACAAACAAATACTGCAAACAGAAATAGACATTTTGCAGTAAGATGTCAAAGTATATTGGCCAGTGCCGAGGCCAAAAGAACCAATAAGAGTCAGTTTGTGGGCTTGCTGGGCCAGTCCTGGCCCAATAGAACCAGTAAGTCATTTCACAATAAGTGGGGCGGGGACCCAGGTGACACTCAGATGGCAGTCATATCAGACTCAGACAATCTACCAACTGTGTGGACACTACCCCTGTCTTTCTCTTTTCTCTCTCCCTCTCTCTCATGCACACCACCTTGTTACCATGCATACACACACATACACACACACACACACACACACACACAACACACACACACACGCAGTAACTAACTGTAGGATTGGTTTACACCTGTAGTTGATATGTTAATAAACTATACCTTTTGGAAGAAACTGTGTTTGTGTATTTTTTCTGCAATAATCTGAGAGCCACAAAAACCAGGAAAGACTTTCACTTGCCTTCAGCAAGAGATATTTACAATGAACTAGATGTACCACACAGCGGTACATGGTATCGACATGTGGCATCTGTCGGTATGATGAGTGTGTAGTAGAGCAGTGTTGTGAGGTGAGAATGTCTGTGGAAATGACTTCCTGGAAGTGGGCATTTATGTGGGTTTTGAGTGAATGACATTGTGTGTTTGTGTAGTGGGTAGAAGTGAATTGTGAAAGGGATAGATGTTGTCATAGTATGTATGTAGCCTACATGTGTTATTAGTTACCGCCTTCTCGGCACAAGATATTGGCAATTGTAATTTCCAATTTTTGCATTTACCCATATCATTAGGTGGCACTATGCCTCAGATGAGTATTAATGGGCTGGATTTATATACCTCTGCAAAACTGGCATACCAAGAAAAAAGTGTTGTCTTTAGCAAACTTTTTAATGAGTTATTTAACAAAACCTGTTTGTGGACATCTACTTCTGAGGACAAATATCACCATGACGAAATGTCACACAATTTAGTGCACATTAAAACTGTTTAGATATGGACTTTTGAAGAATTTTAAGGTACGTTTTATTGACATGTAACTTTGAAACAGTTCATCTCAAGATAAATCCTTTGATAAATTTTTGTCAGCATTGTCTGTAGATGACATATACCAAATTTGGTGAGATTCACATGAATGGCCTATGACAAGTTTGTTTGCTTTCGTGGTGTTAAAATTTTATGAAAATTATTTTAATTGGAAGTGGGTGTCGACCAGTGTTTTCAATGCGTATCAACAGATTTCAGTTTAAAAAAAATTGTTGTAAACTTTAGCATTCTGTAGATAATTGGCAAAACGACATTTTGTACAATTACAGTGCCTCCTATAGGGCAAATTTTATGGTATGTTCTGTGCTTTTAGAGGTCTTTGTGCTGATCGTGCATGACATATTTTGTGCAGTTAACACCTTCTCAGTTCCAAGATATTGCCAATTCAAAATCTCAATTTTTGTATTTACCCACATCACTAGGTGGCGCTACACTTCAAGTGAGTGTTTATGGGCTGTTGGGCCAAAGGTTTCTAGTTGTTACAAAATTTCTTGGACTACATGCCTACAAAGACTCATGTTCCAAAGTTCCAGTGTCCCAGCAATCGCTAACGAAAAATTGGTGAAAAAAAAACAAGTTGCAGCAACACCAGTATGAAGTATTTATTATAAAGCATTGTAATTGATGGTTAATTTTAGGAGACTGATCAATTAAGGCCAATATTAACCTACATACATTTTTGGTGTGCTGCGTGAGGACCTTGACCTTGTTATCAAAAAAGGCCTAAATGTAATGTAACTATTATGGACTTGGCTTTATGTGATCATTTTTATGTTTTTTATGTTTGTATGTCCCCTCACATTCAGAACAAGTCTATGACTGTAAGAAAGAGATCATAAACAATGCCACAGGTCTTCTTTTTCACCAGGCACCTTCACAGACCCCAAGTCAACCATAGTGGTAAGTATTCATGTAAAAGGTCACATTTGTTAATGGGCAGCATGAATTCTGGACATAAACTACTACAAATATTACACAGTCCACCTTTAATAAACAATAGGATTGCTTCAAAAGCGCTAGTTAACCGTTAACGTTTCACCTTGCAGCAATGGCAAAGATAAAAAAAATTGATAATGCAAATTTAAGGCTACTCAGTTTCTCTAGTTTAAATATAATATACTGAAAACCATTCCTTTTTAGATAAACAGTGTTAATGCAGCTTTTCTCACAGTATAAGACATTATGACATTATGAGGTTTTATTACATAAGGGGCCCTATTTTGCCGCGGCACATTGTGTATTCGCGACATGCGCATGCTGTCATTGCTATTCTGTGCCAGCGCAACGTTCATTTTTTCAGGCAAAAAAATCACGTTGTCTAAATAGCAGATGACATTGCGCCGTGACGGGCGGGTCAGCGAAAAGAAGAGGTGTGGTCTGGCGCAAAGCGCACCAGATGCTATTATGAGGACGTATAAACCATTTGCGCCTTTGATCAATAAAAAGGTCTTTTTTCGTCACTGGCGCATTGTTGAGCTATTTTAGAGGCGCACAGCGCTTTGAACCCTGATGTACCTGCTGCTGCGCCAGAGAGGCAAACTGAACTGGCAGAAAAGTTGCAACATAGCCTGTATAGCCATGTATTTTTATGTTTTAGTAAGCAAACAGGCACAAATAATGAGAATATAGCAATGTTGTGCCGTTTATAGCAATGCTCTGCAGTTTATTTACAATTTCTTTTGTCGTTTTAAATAAACAGCTATTGCAATGTTCTGCAGTTTATTTACGATTTCTTTTGCCGTTTTAAATAAACACCGTGGCAAGTTGTAAGAAATAATATGGACAAATCATCAAAAAGAAAACTAGTGGAGTAATGGTTTGATGGACCTATACCTCCCATTTATTTTTGATGGTTCCTTTGAGTTTCAGGCTTTTGTTGTACCACTTTCGGCGCACAAGGCGTTGAACCCCGATGTACCTGCTGCTGCGCCAGACAGGTGAGCTGAACTGGCAGAAATGTTGCAAGATGTATAGCCTGTATAGCCATGTATTTGTATGTTTTAGTAAGCAAACAGGCACAAATAATAAGAGTATAGCAATGTTTTGCAGTTTATAGCAATGTTCTGCAGTTTCTTTTGTCGTTTTAAATAAACAGCGATTGCAATGTTCTGCAGTTTATTTAATAAACAGCGTGGCAAGTTGTAAGAAATGAAATGGACTAATCATCAAAAAGAAAGCTATTGGAGCTTTTGAACGATGCGCCTGGCGCAATGTTCTCTTTTTCCGCCGTGAAAATACCAAATTGTGTTGGGAACGCCCCCAAAGCAACTTGCACAACAGACTTTAGACAATGCGTGTATGATCGTGAAAATAGAGCCCTATGAGTTGCTATATAGTGGAGCTCATAACGTAATAGGTTATTACATTATTACGTTATGTGCAAAGATGTTATTACATTATACGCTCATGATTTTATTACATTAAGAGTCGATTATTACGTTATGAACATTTATTACATTTCAGTTATTACGTTAAGAGCCGTTATTACGTTAAGAGCCGTTATTACGTTATGAGTTGCTACAGCTATGTTTGAAATTTTCATTGGCATGTAACTTTTAAACGGTTTATCTGAAGATAAATTCTTTGATAACTTTTTGTCACCATTGTCTGTAGATGACCAAATTTTATGGCATGTGCTGTGCTTTTAGAAGTCTTTGTGCTGATCGTGCATGGCATATTTTGTGCAGCTCCCACCTTCTCGGTCCAAGATATTGGCAATACAAAATCCGAATTTTTGCTTTTACCCATATCACTAGGTGGTGCTATGCTTCAAGTTAATGTTTATGGGCTGGGTCGATACGCCTCTGTAACATCAGCATACTGAAACAAATTCTATTTAATTTATTCTATTTTTTTAAAAAAATATTTAAAAATGGGAAAAATGTACTTTTACTTTGAAAATGTTATGTTACAGGAAGTTGCATGGTTCTCATTCTTTAAAAAGTGCAGAGACACAACAAAAGTGCACGGAGGTTTAAAGCAAAACTGTAAAAAGGAGACTTAGAGTGCAGGCCATCTTTGGGAATGGTACTGGTGGGTTTGTTCATGTTTGTTGTTTTTTGATATTCACATGTGGCATTTCTGATGTTAGGAATAATGCCATGTGACTAAAAGCCTGTTTACATTAGCATTATCATTAGCTCCTGCACGTGCTGTGTCATGCACATGTACTAGTTAGGCGCATTCAACTTCATGAAAATGTTGCATGATGGTTAGAAATTGTGTCAGACTTGCCCGAAAGGTGTGAGGAAGTCACCAAAATGCGACCATGTCATATGACCTAAAACCTCACCGGAGTAAGACGCATGTAGACAAATCTTGCAGCCGCTTGTAGTTGCTTCCACACAACTGCAAGTGGCTAGTTGTCGCCTCCACAATGACGCAATTTTGCCCTCGTTGGTTTAAATTCACTGACATCTGAGGAAGTGCATTGGCCAGCGCTCTCCCACTGAACTCCTCATGTTATATATATATATATATATATATATATATATATATATATATATATATATATATATATATATATATATATATATATATATATATATAATTTAAATTATTAAATTATTTTCTATTTAGCTTATTCTTAGGCTTTTATGTGATGCTGTTAAGCCCACCCTTTATTTATTTATTTGTTAATCTTGTTATTTCATTGCCTTGTGTCAGTATTATACCTATTTACGGTCTTTGTGTTATGGTTTGGCCGTCTTATTTTTCATCCTTGTGTTGTAAAGCACATTCGAGCATCTCTGTTGTTTAAATGTGCTTGGCGTGAAGTCTCAGTGCACCCTACTACAACCTACTACTGCAGCACAAAACATCTTTTTTGTTATCAAGGACAAACATTTTGTTATTGCTCTTTTGTTTTGGTAACAATGCTACATTCTGTAACAAGCCATTTACAGTGTTGACTACTGTCAGAAGTATTTCTCAGTATGACAAAGAGAACATCTTTGTATTTTCCATCTAATTTGTTGTTCTTCAGATGTGCAGTATATACAATGTCTCCAATTTTGAAATTATGTTCTTATGTTTTTTTTTCTTTCATTTTGTTTTTATATTTGTCATGATGCTTTTTGATGCCACATTTCTCAGACCCTCCAGGATTTCGCGATGTTGCTATCACAACTTTAAACGTAAAATCAACCAATCTCCATGAATTCATTGCAACTTTCACCAAACACCGCAACTGTTGGATCATTATCGTCATGTCTTGCTAAACAGTAAATGTCCTTGCTGTATTTAGAAGACCCAGGAAATACCTACAACAGACAGTATTCCTTCCATATTTCACAAACATGGAGGAAAACTACTGTTACTAAAACTAATACTGTTGCAGAGCGTGGGGAAGTCATTACTAACACGTTGCCTTCTCAGAAATTATATATTTACAGAAATCCCAACCTGCAAATAATCATTTCAGGGCGGCATCTCTTCAAATATAGGATAGACTCACGAATAAAATGACAATATGACAATGTTAAACTCACCCTAACATGTAGGCTATTTTAGCCTGCCATTTGCAATGTAATTAGTACAGTGCACAACACTATCAAGCACGCTCCTGCTTGGTCTATATTCCAAATATTTTGTCTATCTTGCTGACATCAGGTAGTCTAGCCGTTATCAGTTCCAGCGCGACTTGAGATGTGATGGCTAATGTCTTTAAGTCTTATACAGTGCAGGTGTACATATTTGTGTAATCCTTGAAAATCTTTCTTTTCTTTCCGGGATAGTACAATGCCAAAGAGACAGAACATGGTCATGCAAATTATTATTTTTGCAGATGATTTCTCATCTTTTGCTACTGGTAATGTTCAAACGCTGCAGGTTACAATATGAATACTTCACAACTTGTATAGTAAAGTGGCATTTGATGTAGACTTCATAACACATTCATGAAATATTTACAAAGGCTGGAAATTAAATTCATGGTAGTTTATTCGTGAGTTTAACACTGGGTGCCAAACTAGCCTACATTCAGCTGACCCGACCCGTATTGTAACCTGGAACAGTTAGACATTCCCAGTAGGATTCCCAGTAGCCCAGTAGCACTGGACTATCCCATTGATTCAGATGTGTCATGATCAGGTAAGAGGTTTGGAACAAAAATGGCAGTGCTGCTTTGCAATTGTTTGAAAGGTTTGGTATTAATGTTGAGTCATGTCTCATCAAACAGTCATGAATGCTTTATGTGCAGTTTATGACAGCTGCTATGAATGTGTTGAATTCACCCATCAAGTAAAGCGTTACCAAACTGTTGCTACTGTTAGCATTTTCTCCAATGTGAGCCCTACCTCCTGCAGCAATTTATCACAGCCCTTTGTTCATGCATTTCTCTACGATTTGGTCGTGTATAATCGCTCAAGTGCTCCAAAAGCACACGATCTGGCCATTTCTCTAAGTGCATTTACATAGGCATCAATAGTTTCATCTTGAGTCTGTGTCTGCTGTAACATTATGCCTTTCAAGCACGTTTCTCTGTGGTGTAAAATACGTGTTTAGCACGCTTACAGTCTGTTCGTAAGTTGTTTTCTGACCTGGTAAATCGGCAAAGACACGTTGCACTGAAGGTCCTATACAGTGTAGATCTCCTCACCTTATCTGTGCTATGTATCCACTGACTATTTCAAAAATCTTGTAAGAGTCCATCAAAAGCATATATGCCATGTACAGGTCTGCAGCTCCCATGTTCAATGGGTTAGGTGGTGATATTTGTACCATTGTACTTTCAAATTGCTGTGCTTGTCCTGCAGCTGTACCTCCACAACCACAACCAGCAGCAAGGGCATCTTGACAAGTTGCGTCCATTTTGCTGCACTAACTTTGCTAACTGAGAGCACAGTCCACTCATGAGTTTCAAAGTCGATTTGTAACATTAAATCTGTGTCATTTTATGGTTCATTCAGGAACTTTTAAATCATTTTCATTCCTGGTTGGCATACATGTTGATTTGAACATTAAAGAAACTTGTCATCTTGGTTTATTGTTTTTATTGTCAACAGTGTCCTTTCACATTGTGTATCTAATCCTGTTCTAACATGGCTATATTGTCGGCCTCCTTAGTTCGCGTTTCTTAACTATACTACAATAATAAAAAGATGTGTGCAAAGGGCAATCAAAACCCAAATTAACATTTGAGGTAGGTGCAATCTATAAAATATCACGATTTATATGCCGCTTTCAATTGAGAGGTGAATTTCACAATAGGAAAGAAAAAAAAATCAGTGGTTTTTCATCACCGTTTTTAGAAGTAACCTTTTGAATACTTTGTGTAATTAAAAGCAAAAATCCCCTCCACACACACACACAGCGGCCAGCCCCCATCCCCACACACAGACACAACACGCAGGACACAGTTGTTGTAACCCCCCCCCCCACACACACACACACAGAAACACACACACACACACAGACGTACCCCGACTACCAAAGTCCCCCCATTCTTTACCATCTCCAAAACATCTTATGATCCTTTGCCCCCCCCCATACACACAGCCCATCATCATCTGCGCTACACGCCACACACACTGCCTCATGCCCACTCACACACGTTTGCCCCATCCCCACCTTTGACCCCGCCACACCACAGAACACATAAGACATAGCTCTCACACTCCCCCCCATGCCCCCCACCCACCCACACACATGAATGACCCGCACCCGACCGACGTTTTCAACTAACCCGCTCGCAAAAAATAATTGTGAAAACATTGTACCCGATCCTGCTTACTGACCCACATTTTTAAAAGCAGTCTATGCTCTTGATTACCTTCGTAGCGTCATCGGGCTGCATAAAACTGACATTACTGACTGATATACTTGTTTTAAAAAATGTTTGTCAAAATGTGAACAGTCAAGGGCAGCTATGTAGAGATTGCAAAGTTTCATCAACTTTGAACAATAAGAAGCCAAGATATGGACTGGCAAACTATTTAACCATGTAACTTTGAAACGTTTCATCTCAAGGCAAATCTTTTGATAACCTTTTGATTGTTTACTTTAACTTTCGACATTGTAAAATTTGACAGGAATTGTTTTTCTTGGAAGTGGGTGTCCACCAGTGTTTTCAATGCGTGAGGTTCAATGGACAAAACAAATTGATGTTAAACTGTAGCGCTCTGCAAATTATAGGCAAAATGTTATTTTGCGCAATTACAGCACCCTCTACAGGGCAGATTTTATGGTACTTGCTTTTAGAGGTCATTGTGCTAATTGTAACATAACATATTTTGTACAGTTCCCGCCTTCTCGGTCCAAGATATTGGCAATTCGAAGCCCCAAATGGATTGGGTCGGTACTCCTCCAAAGCCCCGACACCAATCATTGACGGAAAATCGGTAAAAGAAAAGTGGGGAAAAAAACTGACAAAACTAATATGACAGCTAACGCTAGCTTCGGTAGCAGCAGTCATAATAATATGATACTGCATTAAGCCGCTCCTATCCATTTTGAATGGGGAAGTTTGTCTGTCTCTCTCTCATACATGGTGGCATGGTGAATAGATCAGCCCCACCATTTTCAAGTAAATGTGATCGTAAGTTTAAATTAAGCCTGTGACAATCATGAATGTCACTACCGATAACACATTTTCATTGGTAAGTTTTTCTGATTGTTTTTGCTGGTAATTTAGTTTTTACTTATGTTTCAATGTCAAGAACTGTGCTAGCTAACTACGTACCAATTAGCATCTTAGTGGTAGGGTCAAAATTAGCTTAATTAATCACAACCGAAACAGTCACAGCCAAAACGTCTTTATGGTTGTATGGTACAAATGAGTTGTCAGTCATATTTCTGTAATGTGTTATGTGGTTTGACTCATGGAGGTATTATAATACCTGGATAATCGGAGAAAGTCCCAACTCCATTCATTTCAGTGGGAAATGCTAAGCTGGTGAATTCAGCCAAATGTAACGAATTTGTCAAGTTTCAAAATTTAATTTCATGGGGCTCATTTTCGCTGCCATTGTACTTAGTCAATGAAGTACCACATTAGTGATTGATGTCAGGTAGAGCAGAAAGCTATATCGAGGAAGCACATTGGATGTTCAAAAATGGACTGCAACATAGTTTGGGACACCCTCATGCATGAGTTGACAGTGGAGCACCCACCAATCAGCATGGGCATAACAGGGGCAATATGATATATGATATGATGCAATTTCTGGAAAATGGCGATGAGGAAGTGCCTTGCTAACCGGCTGAAGCTAACCAGCTAAATCAGGGATGGGCAACTTCCATGAAAAAGAGGGCCAACATTTTTCATCACCACCATCAGAGGGCCACATGACCACACACTTTAACTAATTGGATATGAGAGAAGCTACAAAATTATTCTAAAGAAGAACATTTTTTGTATATACTTGCATATATTTATTGAACCAACAATACAATTATTTCCCACACAGAAATGCACTTTAACATGATGTCCTTGATAAACAACACAGACAAAAAGGTTGTTTTAAAAGAAACAAAGTGAAAAGATGATGGCACAAAACTAAAAAAAACAGTGGGCCAACATAAAGTGCAGCTTAATGAGATAGCTGTGGTTTTGCCTGCTGGTCCACAATAGATTGGATATCAGTGTCAATCATTGTGCACCCAATGTGCATCAAATGAAAAAGAGTGTTATCCGTGAGTCTGTTTCTTTCTTTCTTCATTGTTGAAAAACTCCTCTCACAAATGTAAGTGCTCCCAAACATGCTGGCTATTGAGAGAGCAAAATCTCTAAGAAGTGGAAATTGTGCCTCTGGTAGCAGTCTCCAAAATGAAACTCCTCTCTCGTTGAGCATTGCTGCAAAAACTGGACCTGATCAGAATTCAAGCAACTTTAATGATTGCTCGCTGATCGCAGCAGAGAGGGGTCTGTGAATAGTGCAGTTCGTGGTTGCATCACATGAGAATCTTGGAAACAATCGTTAAATTGTTCCTGCAGTTTTTTGATGTTGGACCTATACTCTTTTTTCATCTCCTCACAAGTGGGAAAGTGCACCACATTTGCATGTGTGCATACAGGTCAAAGATATAATGGTTGCAGTTAAAAATGGCATGTTAACAAAATTATATTTGTCCAGCCATGGCAAACCCAGGCCTCCATCTCACAATTAAAATGAAAGCTACTCATCTGATGTATGATACAGTGCAGTACATGGCAGGTTAGCCCTGCAAAACCTCTGTGTCTTCCCTGCATCGTAGGTGTGCCGTCTGTAACAACAGTTGACAGCTTGTCAAAGCCACCATATCCACTTGCAGCACGGTTAACGGCATTGACAATATTGCTGCCCTTAGTTGTGTCATGCAGAGATACCAATTTTATTAAGTCCTCGTGCACATCAAATGAACTATTAATAGTTCTCGCAAAAATCAGTAGTTGGCCAACATCCATCACATCTGTACTCTCATCCAAAGCCAAGGAGAAGTGCTTGCAGTCCTGCATGATTTTTTTCAGCATTATCTCGACATGATTGTGGATGTCAAAAATCCTGTGTGTCACTGTGCATCGGGACAAACACACTGTTTCAAAGTTGCTAGCCATGTTATTGTCTCGAAAAGCTTTGGCCATTTCTACGGCACACACCTTGATAATTTCTCCATCTGACAATGGCTTTATTGCTTTGGCAAGTTCAAGTGAGACAACATAATAAGCTTTGAAAGCTGATTCCTGTGTGGTTGTAGCTCTGGTAAAAAGTTGCTGTTATTGGCATACTTTTGATTTAAGGTCATCTACTTTTCATATTTAACTTTGTGCAAGCTGTTGTAGTGGCAACTAAAGTTGTAATCTTTTATGGTTGATATTATTTCTAAGGCTAGAAGACCTCGGCCAAGGCCCCTCGAATTTTAACTTTCTGGATCATGAGATCCAGATACTACCAGGATCCAGATTATATTCTGGGGTTTGGCAGACCTTATGATGATCTTATACTTTTTTTTTTTTAACTAAACGTGGGCATTATTTGTGGAGTTATAAGCAAAAATGTCCAAATTGCCCCTATCTCACAATGGTGAAGAATCCTTTAAAAAAAATCCTGGATCCAGATGGTTATCCGGTTATCACCACAAAAACCAAATCAGTTCTAACGTATCCCACTTCGGACCTATCCTGAAAATTTCATTTAAATCTGTCAATAACTTTTTGAGTTATGCGAATAACAGACAGATGGACAAACAAACCAACGCCGGCAAAACCATAACCTCCTTGGCGGAGGTAAAAAGTAGACACATGAACACAGCCTTTGAATTCTGTGAAGAGGTACTGAAAGGTACTATTTTCTTGATCAAGTTCTCTTTTTTGCACTGTTAGTGGCCATGTTTCTCATCTTTCTTCCTCACTGATGGCTGAAGGCTCAGGCCCCAATATTGTTTACATAGGAATCACCCAATCAGTCAAAGTTTTCCTAAAGACCAAAGGTGGAGCTACAGATACCCTTCATTCACCTCAATAATGAGTCATTTAATCATCAAAGTTACTAGGAAACTACTACATTAAACTAGTATAGTTCCCCTTTAAAGGACAATTTCATTTTATTTTCCATGGGCATGCTCAGAGAAGCTAACTTTGACTGAATAGGGTCATGACCTATCATTTCTATGCTGAATGTTAGAATACAGTTTCTGTCTGCAAAATGCAAGTTTTTGTCTCTGCTGGTGAGGGAGTAATTGCAAGCTCAACTGATTGACTTGTTTAGACTACCCGAAGTCAGGGATGTAAACAAACTGGTATGCCGCTGCTTGCACAAACAGACTGTTTTAACCACTTTTTTAATCATGTAGAGTCATACACCCTACATTACTGTGTTATAGGTTGTCTGTTGCTGTTGCATAACTTAGGGTGAGATTTTTAGCATGTTAAGACATTAAAAACACAGTTTAAAGCTCTGTCCCTATTGGGTTAACTGTCAGTGTCAACTCCATGTCCAAGTAGACCTATATGGGTTGGACCAAAATGTCTTGCGTCTTTGGTACTGACAAGTCTCAGGTAGCTTGAGCAATAGAGGTGCATGTTGAAAATGAACGAAATTGTCCTTTAAAGGGGCCACTATGGCAGAATAATTTACCAGTTTCTTAGTAACTTTGTTACTAAAGTAAATATTGGCGTAAATTAAGGCTCCACGTATGGTCTCTAGGCAAACTTTCTGCACTAATTTAATGACACTTTGACTGTTTTACATGATTGACATAATACACAGCACTTATCAGCATCACTGTAAATAGACATGTCATTGCTAAGTGTGAACATGGCAGGGTAACAATAGTAGCCTAATGCTTGTTTTGCCACTGCATGTTAATATTGTAAATATGGTTAATTTGTAGAGATAGTTACATAGAGAAAGGAATCACCAACATGCCTAGACAAAAAGATGAAATTATAGCTGACTGACTAAGAAACTATAGACTAAGAGAACCCAGAGAGGTACCAAGAATACTTAAGAAGGGGAAGAGAAAGAAATCATGAATACAGGGAAGAAGAGAAGTTGAAGAGGATCAAGCAGTTATCTGACAACGAGCAAAGACATGTCAGAAAAGAATGGAAGAAAAGGCAATGTTCACTTTTCCCGCCGTTAAAATACCAAATTGTGTCGAGAACGCCCCGAAAGCAACTTGCGCGACAGACTTTAGACAATGCGCATATGAAAATAGAGCCCATATTCTTTTAGATGTTTTTGTTGCCATCGCCTGCAGGTAATGTATACCAAATTTGGTGGGTGAATGCCCTATGACTAGTTTGTTTACTTTCACTTCTGTTGTTTTTGATTTGAGTAAATTTGAGTAAAAAAATGATAAAAAAAAAGGTTCAGAAATGATTTTAAACCAGTGTTCTCCATGTCATTTTGGAAAAATACAGCACCCCTGATGGGCCAAATTTCATGGTACTTGGTGTGTTTTCAGAGGTTGTCCAGCTGATTGTACATGACAAATTTCTGTACAGTTTCCGCCTTCTTGGTTCAAGATATTGGCAATTTACAATTTGAATTTTTACATTTTCCCATTTCACAAAGTGGCACTACTCTACAAACAACTGATTATGTGCTGGGTTGATACGGCTCTGTAACACCGGCATACTAAAAAAAACGTCTTGGGCATAATTTTCGGCAAGTCATTCAGTGAAAACTGTTTTTGGACTTCTAGCTTCGATAGAAAACAGCGCCACCAGCCCACTCTGCCTCTTTAACGAACACTGGCACAACGGGGGGTCTGGAGGTCGGTCAGGGGTTTGGTGATTCTGCATGGGTAATTTAATGCCCAAGATACCTCCAATTGAAAACCTACATTTTTACATGCACAGTTTTCCATAGATGGTGCTACCCCAAATGACCATTTACGGGCTAAGTTTATACCTTTCAAGACCAAAGTATGAACAGTTTTTAGTTTTCTTGGTTGCAATGGTGGATGCATTATTCCTCAAAAATTGCCTTTAGTTTCACATTTTTGTAAGAGAACAGTGGCCCCTACACATGAAATTTAACAAAATGTGGTGTGATCTTAAAGAATGTTGTGCCCATTGTGTATGTGAGGTTTAATGAAATTTGGGCAAATAAAAAACAAGATATTATGTGTAATGTAATTTCAAGCTCTGTTTCAAATATTTATTTGTATGTAACTTTATAATACTTTAAACATTTGAAAAAGTTTAGTGAGATGACGGAGAATGAATACCCAGGGAGGAGTTAGTTTACTTTGGCTTTCAGGGCTTTAAAAATGTGTAAAATGTGGTCAACAGAAATAGGTGTGTCTTGTCAAGGAATGTGAGGAAAAATTGTGTTTCTGCACCTTATTCTAGTTATTAGCCAAAAAGTCATTTTCGAGAATTAGAACACCCTCTATGGAGCAAACTTTATGAAACAATGTGCTTCAAGATTGGAGTAGCGGTCCTACATGGTAAACTTGATGCACTGATGACTTTCTCTATGCATGATACTGGTGATTTAAAACCCCACTTTTTATATCTGTAATTTCCCCTAGGTGGCACTACACACCAAATGATGATTTATGAACTGAGCCCTTTGTTGAACCCAAAGTATAAAAAAATTTGGATGACCTGATTGCAACGGTTGGCAAGTTATTCCACAAAAATGATTTTGGCCTCCCCAGCTTTTTGGGGGTTCAGCACAGAGGTGGAGTGGCTTCTCAACACCAAAACCTTGTATTCTGTATGGTCTGGATGGATGCTCCCTGGTCTTTCAGTGTTCTGTGAATCTTTGACACAATGGTGAAAAAAAAGAGAAGGAAAAAGAAAAACTCAAAAAAGAAAGACTAAACCTATACAGCCATGCTAACACTAGCGGCAGTCATAATTATTTTGTAATATGATGACCTTTCAAAAAAAATGTTAAATGAATACTTTTTAGATGCATTAACATTCACTCTAGTATTTTAAAAGGTAAAAGATGGCATTACCAAGTTGACGCAAACATTAATGAGAGAGCGCAGGTGAGGCAAGAAGGAGATGATCGGCTGCCGCTGTAATGTCAGACAGATCCCTTCAATCAGACTACTGGCTGCTTCCCATTCCACCTGCCGCCTGAACACACAGACAGAAACACACAGTTTGAATCAGATGAACAGCTGATGTGGCTCTTACCCCAGGGCAGAGTTTAATTTCCTGAAGGTAATTGTTTTAACTAACAAAAATGTTTATTACTTCATTATGTCCATCTACTAGTGTATGTGGGTGCTTTCTTTCTTCTGCAAACATAAAGCAGACATGGCCTATGCTACTACACGTGCTACCATAGATGCTGGCCATGGCTATAAGGATCATGTGCAAATAGTAACTGAAATGTGGACATATTTAGATAAAAATGCATTATGGAATTCCACCTTAAAGTTCCACCCAGTTTTAAAGCAAAAAGGTTTTCTAACACATTTTATTCGTCACAAAATTTCGTTACAAACTTCTCTTACTGTAAATTGAACAGTATACAATTAAAAAGTAATTACATGTAAATTGAATAATACGTCATTATTGTTCGAAATTCAGGGCATGAATTTCCGTTTATGTGAACCTCTAGAATGCTATAACATATGCAATAACATATGCAATAACATATGAAGAAAAACATTAAAAAAAAACATGTGGCCATAGTTAAAAATGATTGAGAAAAAACAATGTGATATTTGTATTCAGCACATCAAAATTGTTATAAATCAGCTAAAACATCATAGACATTAAATTTGTTGTTGACCATAAAGAAACCATAAAGAAAAAACTATACATAACACTAACCTATTGTATTACTTATAGTTTGCAAGATTATAAACGGCACAAGTACAATAACAGGTCATCGATGAGGTCGACGAGGTGACAGACCTGGAGCCAAGAGCTTGTGGGCGAGCGCACCTGAGCGTTGGCATTTTGTGGATCTTGTTGAACATACGGTCCAGGCGCTTTAAAATAAGGATGAGGGCCGGGCGAACTGCCTCGGCTGACCAATCAGTGATGGGCAACATTTCCATTATGTAGCGACGTAGCCCACGACTCTCCATTGTCAATGTGTCATATGGAGCCAGCTTCAACAAGGAATGAGCGATCTCTGCCAACCTATACTCAAAACAAATAAATGATAGAGATGGAAACCAAAATGTATTCATTTTGAAATATGAACACCTATGCTACATTTAACATTCTACTCTTGACATATGCGTCTTGTAATGTTGCAGTGTATATGTAAACACAGTATAAAGAAAAATAAATATTCCCAGGATAGGGCAGTGTTTCCCAACCTTTTTTCAGCTACGGAACACATTTTACGTTAGAATAATCACATGCCATACCACCATACAAAAATGTGACAAAAAGTATATATAATGAAAAATAATGTAACTAGTCTCAAGTTACTCACAATTTACTTAGCATACTCAGTGTCAAACCTGTGCCTGTTTAAGTTGATATTCTTGCAGGAATTGAATTAGCCATGATTTCTAAGGCCATTCTAAGGCCATTCTAAGACCTACATGACATGCGAAAAAATATTACTCCAATTACTTCAGATTGCTAACTGAAATTAATTTAGTAGCTTATAAATCTGTACCTCAATGACAAAACTAGTCATAACGTAATAATGTTTACTGTATATTTGTGTTCGTTACTTGCATATTGTTCTGGTAGTGTTCGCAGTAGAGCTGTGCTTAGTCATTCGCATGGTGCTACAGATCACTAAAAAAGAACAAGGAGTCCCACAAACTTGAGGTGTAGTGGTCATAGCAATAATAACACTGAGGTTCTGCCCAAAATGTCACTCGTTCATTGTGCAGTACATTTGTGCATCAATTATGGTACTATTCGGTAAAGAGAGCCTGCTGATTTATAATAAATGAGCAAACATTTCGGAGATATATGCCCAGTATATGTAGAGGAAAATGGCCAAGAGCTACGAGCACAGCTAGGTACTTCCGTATTAGCACAATATGTCCAGCATATGCTAGTGGAACGTTCAATTGCCCGCTAGTCACTAGACACTAGTGGAGGAGCATTTAATTGTTTTGGCTGTCACTACATGTCGCTCGTTTAGACTAGTCTACCAATCAGGTGAAATTGGATGATCTTCCATGCCACACTTGATGATTTCTCATGGCACACGTATGTGCTGTGGCACAGCGGTTAGGAATCACTGGTTTATAGGGCCGTTTAAACATTATGTGTGATTTGATGTCCAGAAGCTCCAGTGGAGTGTATAGAAAAGACATTTTGTCTTTTCTGCACCAGCCTACCTAAATATTCACAGAATGGCAACAGTTGCTTTGTATTTATCATTTTCCGCCACTAGCTGCTAATGTGACTGTAGAGTTAGAACAGGATGCCTATAATTCAGAAAGCCATTTGAACCTCATGTGTGATTTGATGTCCAGAAGCTCCAGAGCAGTGACACGTGGCTCTCCTGCTACGTTCTGCAAGATCTTGAGCCTTGGTACACTGTGCTTGTAGAACTCAGTGCAGATGTTGAGCAGGGACTCCCGCGGGCGCCTGAACTCCTCACGTGCAATCCTTTCATCCAGCTCCTCACGGGGAACACTTTGGCCCTCTTCTAGCAGATTCAGGTCATCTCTAAAATATATAAAATACAGTACAGTCAGTTTTTTTAATCTTGTGGTTTGGATCCAATGGGATTTGTCAGTGTATCACTGCAGTTCTGCCCATTGTGTACATTTTCTTTTTAAGTTTAGCTTTAAAAGGCCTAGCCACATTATCTGATTATCCGTTTCCCCTTCTGACTCTCTGGCCTCACTTTTCTTTTACACACACTTACTGTACATGATGGGAAAAGTACTTGCCAGTTATGTTCCATCTTCTACAAAAGCATATGAAATTAAGTAAATGAAAAGTTATACAATGTGAACTTAGGTTATACATTTTTAACTATGTGGAGTCCTAGACACTTGCAATTTTCAAACCCCATGCCCTAGTCACTCCACTACTGGTTTTATAGGCTTTGATTGTCCAAATTTCACTAAATGTCCAGCTGTGAAGAAAAGGTTCCATTTGGCCAATTAGTAACAAGCTTTGTCTGTTGCTTTTTACCTTTGCCAAGGAAGATACTGTCCATTTTTGTTACTTCTGCCAGGAACATTACATTTTTGCCAACTCAGTTTTTTTGGACATGGACCAATAATGAGGAAATTTGGAAATAACAGTTTTAGCCTGTTTGCTGCATGGTACTCTAATCCTTCAAACAGACAAAAATGTGTTTACACCCTATATTGTCCTTTCAACAGGTTCAGAAATATCAAACCAACACGTGTAATTTTTTAAATGTGTAATTTTTTTAATTCATTTTTTTATATTATTTTATTTCGAGAATTTTTCAGATATTATGCTGTTATTTAAAGATAATAAGTCGTTATTTTGAGGTATTACATATGTGTAAAAATTATTTTTTTCTTAACTTTTTTTTCTTCTTATCTCATTAATTTGAGATAAGTCGATATTTCAAAATATTATTATTTTGACATATGAAGTCGTTATTTTGAGAGTGTTATTTCAAGATATTATCTATTTTTTTGAGATTTTAAATTATTTTGATAGCATCTCATTATTTTGAAATAACAAGATAATCTCAAAAAAATCAAACTAATGAGATATCTCAGAAGAACGACTTAATGTCTCAAAATAACAAGATCATATCTCAAAGTAATGACTTAATATCTTGAAATAATGAGATAATATCTTGAAATAGCAAGATATGTCAAAATAACTTAATATCTCGAAATAATGAGATATATCTTGAGATAACGAGATAATGTCTTGAAATGACTTAATATCTCAAAATAAAGACATAATATTGACTTATTATCGCAAATGAATGAGATATCATGAAATAACGAAATTATACCTTAAAATAACAAAAACTATTTTTACACATATGTACAAAATTTTAAAATAATTCTTTATATAATACAACTTTTTTCCCACACATGTGGTTCAGGGTTTCCATACCACTTTGACCAACTTTGAGGGCTTATATCTTTAAAATACAACAACCATCTCAACTTTTTTACATGTGTTCTTCCTTATGGACTATGTATATTTAAAGTTTTGAAAATGTGAGTGCTCTACGGAAGCCGAGAGCGGCCTTCATATAATCTTTTTTAAAACTCATCATTATACCGAGATAACGGCATAATTAATTAGAGATCTCGAGAAAACAAAACAATTAATTTGAGATCACGAAAAAACAACTTAGCAGAGCTCATCATTCTACCGAGATACCGCATAATTAATTAGAGATCTCGAGAAAACAAAACAATTAATTTGAGATCACGAAACAACAACTTAGCAGAGCTTATCATTATACAGAGATAATTAGAGATCTCGAGAAAACAGAACAATTAATTTGAGATCACGAAAAAACAACTGAGATTTCTAGCAGAGCTTTCTCGAGATCACGGAATAATTGTTTTGATTTCTCGAGATCTCGAATTAGTTTTCTTGTTTTCTCGAGATCATGAATTAATTATGCCGTTATGTCAAGATAACGGTGAATTAAAAAAAAAAAAGATTATGAAGGCCGCTCTCGGCTTCCGTAGTGCTCCGCATTCATGATCATGTAAGAAAAAAACTTCTTTTTTTCATTGCTTAAAAATATATGGTTTTGCTTTGATGAATAAGTGTAAATGGTGGGAAAGACTGTAATTCCAATGCGATATTAGACAACCACATATATGTACAATTCGAATATGAATTTGATAGAAAACCAAGTCATTTCTATGGGCTTGACGTGCTGGTTTTAGAACTGTTTTCACCATGTGGAGAACAAGGTTACATGGCTTACGCGCATTGCAAGTTGTGGCGAGACACTGAAAGTTTTGATTTTATGTCGGCGGCTGCATACTTGAGCATTGCGGAATAGCGTAAAAAATACCCCAGCTTAAAATGACAAGACAATTTTATAGGACTAGTCATTTGTTTGTTTCAGTTAATCTGACAAGGAATCATTTAATCCGCATTATCAACCAGAGAATATGTTTTTAAATTCACTTGAGTAAAAGCAATTGATTTATTTTCATTTATTTTATGTGGGGAAGGGGGTTTGGTTGGTTACAGGCGCGGCTGCTTCATGTGGGCAGGTGGGGCAGAGCCCTCCCAAAGATTCCTCCACTAAGAAAACTAGATCCATTGATTAATAGCAAATAAAATGTTGTTTTATAAATGCAATGCGAACGAGAATCTTGTTATGTTTTGTTAAACATTATTAATAATTTGTAAGAGAAAAGTTTGCCGATTTTCTTGCTTGTCTTGATCACCGCCACACTGTAGCTGCTATTACGTTGAATTCTATCGCTAGAGGGGCAGAGGATCTCGCTGCCCCAGCAGTCTATGTAAATTTGTGCGCAGATGCAGAGAACACTGTAGAAAAAGCCATAGGAAAAAGCGTGGGTCTGTAGATGCCCACAGGGCAGAATTTATTCTGCCCTACCCGGAAAAGATCCTTCACTGTACGTCAGCCTTCTACTGTCTATGTATATTACTCCGCACGTCACCCAGTCAGTAGTATAGTTTAAACCATGGCGACCGAACATGCTTGCAATAGCGTGGAGTTTCTCTTAGAGAACTCTTTCGAGCGACTTGATATAGGAACTAAATTGCCAGTATGAAGTCTTGGACCCTATAAGCCAGACATACATATCGTTTAGCAAACGAAGGACAAGGGTAGGTCATTTAATCAGACGTTTTCACGTTCGTGGTATGATAGAAAGCCTTGGCTCCATGGTTGTCCAGAACAAAATAAAATGTTCTGTTTTTCATGCCTGTTCTTTCGTTCTTCTGTCATGGGTGGACAAGGGGGTATTTGGAGCAGTGTAGGTGTGTGTGACATGAAGCATTTTTTCAAAAAAGGCAAAAAACACGAGCCTAGCAAGTCACATCTGAGTTGTGCTATAAAACTAGCCATGCTAGAGAATGCTAACATCGCAGCACAGCTCCATTAGGGCTACAGTGTGTGTGTTCGAAACAGTCCGCTTGTCTCACGTTAGTTTCCCTTTAGGAATTAGAAGTTACTCTACTCTACTGCTACGGTTCTTTGCCCATGTAGCGACAATAAATGTCACATCATGCACGAATGTGATACAGTACATTAATAACAAAAGGCAGGGTTTTAGTTATGTTACTTCAAGATTTCCTTTGGCTTTATTAATATAAATTATAAGATATTTTTGCCAAAAGCATGCCTGTACTTGCAAACAAGTAACCACGATTCACTTAAAAAACAAGTTTTACTTAATCACACACATATATTTCAGGCAAACAGCGTCTTCAGGCATGATATACAATGTTTTTGATTATTTACTTTCCACCAGAAAACCAATTTTGCCCCCTGTTCGCGTTTCTGAGGTGACAGTTTTTCCTTTTCCCTTTATTTTGTGCGTAGGCATGGGTGAGGTGCGTGTAGGTGTGCGCATTTTCCCCATCAAGGTTGCTTTTTAAAGATAGTGGCATACACGCTCTTTAGTGCATGTTATGAGTTAATTGTAATAAACTCGGTCATCATCAGCCTATCTGCCCTACCTTTTTTTCTACCCACGAGCCGCTACTGGTTGGTTAAACCATGACTTTAGTAAAAACGATTCTAAACCTCACTAATAAGGCCTAGGTTTACTCGTGTTATTGATACGAATAGGATATTCAGGCTTAACTAGATGTACCGCATAGCGATACATGGTATGACCGCCACAGTGTATTGAAGTGTGGGAACTGCAGGTATGATGAGTTTGTGGTAGGTCAGTGTTGTGAGGTGAGAGTTTGTGTGGAAATGATTTGCTGGAAGTGGGCATGGATGTGGGTTTTGAATGAATGAAATTCTGTGTGTTTGTGTATATTTTGTGTAGTTCCCACCTTCTCGGTCCAAGATATTGGCAAAGCAAAATCAGAATTTTTGCATTCAACTATACCACTAGGTGGTACTATGCTTCAAGTGAATGTTTATGGGCTGGGTCGATACACCTCTGTAACACCAGCATACTAACACAAAATCATTGTTTTGGGAAAAATGGTTGACAAGTTATTTAACAAAAAACATTTTTGGACACCTAGCTTTGACAAGAAACATCGCCCCCTGTGACTAAATGTCACAAAATTTGGTGCACATGAAAAGAAGTCTGTGTAGAGTTGGCATATCAACATTGGCCAAATTTGAGCAATTAGAAGCCAAGATATGGTATTTTGCTGAATTTTAAGCTATGTTTGAAATATTCTTTGACATATAACATTGAAACGGTTAATCTCAGGATTAATCCTTTGATAACTTTTTGTCATCATTGTCTGTAGATGACATGTACCAAATTTGGTCAGATTCACATGAACGGCCTATGACGAGTTCGTTTCGTTTTGTTTTCGCGATGTTAAAATTTCACGGAAATTGTTTTTGTTGGAAGTGGGCGTCAACCAGTGTTTTCAATGCTTGAGGATCAATAGATTTCACGACCTTACCGTTCTCTAGATAATAGGCAAAATGACATTTTGTATAATTACAGCGTCCCCTATGAGTTAAAAAAAAAAACTGTTTTTGGACACCTAGCCGCGACAAAAAAACATTGTTCCCTTTGACAAAAAGTAAAAAAAAATTGATGAGCATGATAAGAAAGCTGTTTAAAGTTGGCATGTCAATTTCCACCACATTAGAGAAATTAGAAGCCAAAATATAGACTTTTGAAGAATTTTAAGCTATGTTTCAAATTTTCATTGACATATAACTTTTAAACGGTTTATCTCAAGATAAATCCTTTGATAACTTTTCGTCACCAATGTGTGTAGATGGCATGTACCAAATTTGGTGAGATTCACATGAACAGCCTATGACGAGTTCGTTTGGTTTTGTTTTCGCGATGTTAAAATTTCACGGAAATTCTTTTTGTTGGAAGTGGGCATTGACCAGTGTTTTCAATGCGGGAGGGTCAGTAGATCTCACAACAAGAAAGAACTGCTTCTAAACATTACCGTTCTCTAGATAATAGGCAAAACGACATTTTGTACAATTACAGCGCCCCCTATGGGCCAACTTTTATGGCATGCGCTGTGCTTTTAGAGGTCTTTGTGCTTATCATGCATAACATATTTTGTGCAGTTTCCACCTTCTCGGTCCAAGATATTGCCAATATAAAATCCCATTTTTCACATTTACCCATATCACTAGGTGGCGCTACACTTTAAGTGATTGTTTATGGGCTGGGTCGATACACCCCTGTAACACCGACATATCACAAAAAATTCATGTTGTTCGGTGAAACATTCACTGAGTTATTCAGCAAAAACTTTTCGGTGTCTCCCCCTCTTTGATGGACACTGGCACAGCGGGGGGGTGGCCCTTGGGGGCCAAAAGCTCCTATTCGCTCAAAAACGTCTAGGGCTACATGCCTACAAAGATTCATCTCTCCCAGAGTTCCAGTGTCCTGGCAATCGTTGACGAAAAATCGGTGAAAAAAAATAAAAATAAAAACAAATTTAAAAAATAAAAAAAAGGGAAAAAAGTCTCGGCAACACTATAATGACCGCTTTCGCTAGCTTCGCTAGTGGCGGTCATAACAAGAACAGTCCACCATTCACCCAACACTTAGGTAACTGGGGTGAAGAAGCAAATGAGGTGTGAAAGCACCACCAATTGTAGTACAGGTTTCAGGCGTAGGCCAGTAAGAACCATGACAGGCAATGTTTCAGAGAAATGTAATCATCATACAGAGGGACAAAAGGTCTGCAGACCTGTTTACATGATCAACCTAGTTCATTCACCTCAACGACATGGGAGTCTTAACATTATAAATGGCTAGAGTTTGAGATACGTGTGATTCAGTTTCCCATGCTTAGTCACTGCTTTTTACTCGAATAAAGTATGATTGCTGCATCACCCAAGAGAAACACACATCCTTTTTCTTTCAGGACGGTTCTGAAAATGTATTGTGTTTTTGTCAAAGGAGCTAAATTGTAAGCAACCTTATTGTGTTCTTCTACTGCACAGTAAAGTAGTTCTAATAGGAGCTCTAAGCTCGGGGTCTGCATATTTTCTCTTTTATAGAGCAGAATTCTAGTCTTCCTAATGATGTTCCCTTATTTCCCATGGCCAATCAGAAATTTTTTTTTCTTATGTGTACCTCTGGGAAAATAGTGGCGCCCACCTCCTTCAGGGGCACCTCCTCTTTCTTTCTTCAGCCAATCAATATTATTAACATTTCTAACGGGTTAAACCTAAAGCAGTGAATGAGGCTTAGATAGCCTGAATCCCAATGCCCACAAACTAGTATTTAAGGTTTCAGGGCTTAGGCCATTAAGGGTGTTTCCAGCATCTTACACTTCAAGCTTCATTATCTGGTTGTTTATGATATAATAGAATGGCTAAAACCTCTGTAGGTGTACAATGTGGTTATGGGCTTAGAGTGCTTAACACATCAAAATGACTGACAAAATTAACCGTTATGTACCAGGAACATCATGAGTGATGCAGGACGTAACAAAGACCTTAGACGAAATGCTGCGGTTTTAGGGAGTCCCATAAGCCGATAGCCTGTAAAAAAGACTGTGTATGAAAGCATAATTGTGACATCACAACCAGTTTCTGATTCCTGAGGTATTTTGAATGTAGCATTTTACACCCTCTCAAGTTGGAATCTGATGAAGTGCTGACAAATTATCAAAAAGTTTTAAAATACTGTGTTGAGAGCTAACAACACATGACTAGAAATAATATGGTCAAAAATTATCACGTTAGCTCTTTATTTCTCTCCGTTTTCCCCTTACCTCCTCTATTTTCTAAAAATTAGGCCACAGCTGCCAACCACTACTGCTTCACCATAGTAGTTTTAACTAAGAACTTCTTTTTTGTTATTTTGAGTTAGGCATATCCTGCCATATCCTAACATATCCATATCATGTGCAGCAGCAATACTCTTAATTTATGCAGTCTGTTTAATAAATGTTAATCCTGTCTGGCCCACGACTTAGTCTGTGTGGTATATTTTGGCACGTTGTGTAATTGAGTTTGACACCCCTACTGTAGACACTGACTCAAACACAATGGCTGTCAAAGTGCATTGGAACAACCTTCCATGAAGACACTTTAGCCCCTAGTTTTCTTTTGTGAAGATCGTAGCAATGCAATGCACCATAATATTACATTCTAATTTTAAAAAGTCCCTGTAATAACCACCACAATATGTAATAATGTATTAAAAATGCAGGGAAATGTATTACATATTGCATTCAGACACTTTATTAGAAACTGCAGCATACTATTACAAAATGTGGAAATTATTACAAGTATGGAGTAAAAATGTATTACATCTTGCCAAGTTATCACATAATCCAGTGTTATTACATAATGTGTTGTAACACAGGTCTTACCGCGTGTTGGCTCCTCCAGACAAAGTGTGGTTTGCCGCAGTTCCTCCTTTATGGCCTTGATCACAACGACTCAGCTGTGGTGCCGTCATTGGTCTGCAGAGAAGAAGAATTTGAACTTTGTGTGTATTGACTGTGGACTTTCATGTGCTTTCAAATGAGCATTAATCAACATACACACTTGAAGTTTACTAAAATATCTAATGACTGAATCAATGCCTTCCCACTGAAATAGCCAGCTTAGGTAAGAGTTATTTTAACAGTCCCTGTTTCAGTGTATCTACATTAAACCCTAACCCTAGTTCTGTGCTTACACAATACATACCTAACACTAACCCTAATTCAAACCCCAACCACAAGGTACAGTGTAAGTGTAACCCCTTGATTTTGACTGATGCTACTCTTGCAGGAATCACAGGCAGACAGGGCGATTGGCTTCTCAGCTTGTTTATTAAATTGCCAAGTAACAGGGCATACTAAACAAGACGTCAGTGTGGTAGCTCTTAACTTTCTGGCTCTGCAACCATCACCAGCATAACACAACCTAAAATATGCGTTCTTGTGTTACCATGACAACCTGTTACTGACAACTTAAGCCTGGCATTACACATAAACCTGAATAATCATATATATTTTGGTGAATTTCATATACATCTAATACATGTTTAAACCACTCAGGTTACATAAGTAAGTACATAATGTCACATCAACAGCAGGTCCTTCAAATTCAAATTCAATTTTTATTCGTCACATACAAATTATACATACTGCAATGTGTAGTAAATTATATATATGTATATATATATACTACCGGTCAAAAGTTTTAGAACACCCTCATTTTTCCAGTTATTTATTGCAATTCAAGTAGTGAAAGTTCAATGAATACCCTGAAATGGTACAAAGATAAGTACTGAACAGCCAGAGGTAAAGAAAAAAATAGTGGTTACCTAAAACCGAAAAATAGTGTACATTTCAGAATTATACAAAAAAGGCCTTTTTCGGGGAACATTAAGTTGGTTACCTGATTAGCAGCATAGAAGGTTAAATCAGCCTTGACAGCTAGTGCTACTAATTCCTCTCGGTGTTCCAACTTTTCTTCATTACTTACAACACCCAGTGTTGGTATAAAAGCAGTGTTGAAGCACACACTGTGTTACCAGACCCTCAGGAGCATCAGGTGAAAAGTGTTATGTAGTGTGAAAGTAGTGTAATGCTACAAAAATGGCAAGAAAGGGGCAATTAACATTGGGAGAGAGACAGACCATCATAACACTTAAAAGTGTTAGGGCTCTATTTTCACGATCATGTGCGCATTGTCTAAAGTCTGAAGCGCAAGTTGCTTTGGGGGCGTTCCCGACACATTTTGGTATTTTGACGGCGGGAAAAGTGAACATTGCGCCAGGCGCATTGTTCAAAATGGTTGGTCTTAAATTACTTCATTAGTCATGGGTGTGTTTTGGGTGTAACATACAATTAACCAATGAGAATTTATACTGTAATTCCCTTTAAGAGCCAGCGCGCGCATTGTCCATGGCCTGTTGCTATTACGATGGCGCATTTACCCGGACGGGAGGAGCTTTTCGGTGGAGGAGAATGATCTGCTCGTGCATGAAGTAAAAGCGCGTGAGCAGTTAATATTCGGGGATGGAAAGAATCCCCCCAAACCTTCATGGGTCAAAGAAGTACGGGAGGAAATATCTTCAGTAATTGTGTCCTCCTTTGGCAAAAAGAGAACTTTCGAACAGTGCTGAAAGCGGTACAACAACGTTAGAAGACGGGGAAACAAAAGCTTTAAACTCAAAGAAACATAAAAAATAAACGGAAGGTGGAGGTCCATCAAGTTTTCTTTTTGATGATATGTCCATTTAATTTCTTACAACTTGCCACGCTGTTTATTTATAACGACAAAAGAAATCGTAAATAAACTGCAGAACATTGCAATCGCTGTTTATTTAAAACGACAAAAGAAAACGTAAATAAACTGCAGAACATTGCTATAAACTGCAAAACATTGCTATACTCTCATTATTTGTGCCTGTTTGCTTACTAAAACATAAAAATACATGGCTATACAGGCTATACATGTTGCAACCTTTCTGCCAGTTTAGCTTGCCTCTCTGGCGCAACAGCAGGTGCATCGGGGTTTAAAGCGTTGTGCGCCCCTAAAATAGCTTTTCAGCCTTGCGCGACTGACAACTGACAAAAAACATGATTTGCGCTGGTCTATAGGAAAGTGGTTTTTGCATCCTCATAATAGCATCTGGTGCGCTTTGCGCCAGACCACACCTCTTCTTTTCGTTGACACGCCCGTCACGGCGCAATGTCAACAACGTGATTTTTTTGCCTGAAAAAATGAACGATGCGCTGGCACAGAATAGCAATGACAGCATGTGCATGTCGCAAATGCACAAGGCGCTGCGGCAAAATAGGGCCCTTTGACTTTCTTTTGCAATTGTCCCGTAGGAAAGACTAAGTGTCAGGGAGTACAGTTTTGTTCACCATCAAAAGGCACAAAACTGGGGGAAACTGACAGGAAGTGGTCTGGCAGACCCAAAGCCACAACTGAATCAGAGAACATGTATCTAAGAGTTAACAAATTGTGTGATAGGCACCTCACAGGACAACAACTTCAAGCAACCAACATGGCTACCACAGCATTATGCAGTGCCATGCAATAAGTGCAAAAAGTGCCTCTGTTGTGCGTCTAGTTGGTCAGAGGTTCATCCTACAGCAAGAAAATGACCCAAAACAGCAGTCCAAACTATGCCAAAACTAGATGGTAAGCTTGAAAACATGGAGTGGCCAGTACAATCTCCAGACTTAAACCCCATCAAGCTGGTTTGGGAATAACTGGACAGCAGAGTTTAAGTCAAGCAACCTACAAGTGCCACACATGTTTGGGAACTTCTGCAACAAACTTTGGAAGAACTTTCTGAAGAATATTTGATTTCCCTTGCAGAAAGAATGCCACGCGTATGCTCAGGTGGCTACTTTGAAGTCAAAAGTTTAGAATACATTTTGGTTTATAAATTGATTTCATGATTTTTTTTTCAACTTAAATTGCTTATTAAAGTGTGCTTGCAGAGCACACTAAAGCCCCGTTTCCACCAAGCAGTACAGTACAGTTCGGTTCAGTTTGGTTCGCAATTGTTTGTGTCTCCATGGTAAGAATTTTTGAAGCGTACCTAAATAACCGTACCGAACCGTACCATTTTCTGGCACCCTTGTGTTGGGGTACCAGTTTGTGGTACGGTTTAGAGATTTGTGAGATACTGTGTATATATATATATATATATATACACACACACACATATACGTACATACATACATATGTATGTATATATATATATACACACAATAAGTTATGTAATATAATAAAATAAGCATGCTTAAGATACATACAAGAATGTTATCTTTTGTGGTCTTCATTCAAAGTACATACAGACTGGGGATAAAACCTTTTCCTCAATCTTTTAGTCCTTGTTTTTAGGCTTCTGTAATGTTTCCAGGACTTAAACAGAAAGAAGAGACTGTTGTTGGAATGACTGGGGTCTCCAATAATTTTTCTGGCTTTGGACCTACATCTACTGGTGTAGATCTCTTTAAGATTTGAACTGATTTGAGAAGATTTGACAAACAAAAAAAAGGAAGAGGAAACATCTAAAATGTCACTTCTAGATAAACTGCGAAAGAGAATGAGGACCACTGCAACAAATCATCGGAGTGGTCGGAGATGAGCTGGATCGGTAGCTGTGGGCTGGAGACTGAAGCATGGTCGGGGGCAAGCCAGGTCGGTAGGGATGGGCTGGAGACTAAAGCATGGTCGGAGACTAGCCGGGTCGGTAGCCATGGGCAGGAGACAGAGGCGTAGTCGGGGCAGCGGTCCGAGTCGTAACCGTGGGCAGGAGACAGAGGCGTAGTCAGGGCAGCAGTCTGGGTCGTAGCCGTGGATCGGTCCGAGGGAGTACAGGAAAGACACTGGGAAAACACGAACTCGGCAGGAGAAGGGAAAACCAAAAAACACAAGCACGAAAACCGAGACTGAAACAAGAAACGAGGAAGACTGGAACACGAACAGAGTACTGGGTAACAAGAGAATCAAGAGCCAAACTTTCCGCTGTAAAAAACACTTTGGTTAGTGGACGAACTGACAAGGAGGAACTGAAACAGGGGAGTATAAATAGGGGTGCGGTGCGGGTGATCGTAATAATTGAGTGAGGACTTAACAAGGAAGTGCAGGTGTGGTGCGTAACACTTAGACACAGACAAGGGAAACACAGGTGAGGGGGATAATCGAAGGAGTGCAGGGAAACGAGTGTGTGATTTAATTTAATAATAAGGAACGTGTCAGAAGAAACGGTGGAAAGCGTGAACATAGAGTAACAAAAACAAAGCCCAGACTGAGAGTCGTGACAACAGCAGTCCGACCACAAGAAGCAGACACAGACACGGAAGAGGACAGTGGCCTGAGTGACACTCCCAAACAGCAGAAAGAACAAATTTCTTACCCCTCACAGCAGCAAGATATGTCAACCATCCAGGCAGGACTACCCAGTACAACTGAACAAGGTAGTGGTATCCGCTTAGAAAATTCATCCAATTATGAATTCGTAGGTCCCCATCCCCAATGTCTCATTCAGAAGTGTTCATTGGGCCAGGAGAAGGTACACCCTCTGAAAGCCAGCTGGATGACACACTTCCAGTTTCGCCCAACGTCGACTGCCCAGTGACCTTGGCCTTTCTACATCCACCTGATGACATTACCACATCCAGACCTGTCTCAAAAGATACTTTCCATTGCGCCTTGCCCCGGCATTCACTACAGCCCTCTGAATGAGATCTTACTGACATAGCTTTAGAGGAAGACCTTGACGGTGAGGCCCAGGATGAACTCCTGGATATGCTTGATTGAGTGAAAATCATTCCAAAACATGAAAATCTCAAAGCAGTACTCCTTCTAGTGGGAGCCGAAATATGCTCTAGACAATATGGCAGCAGTTGCTGCTGAATGCCTGAAAATCACCAGATTCCCGCAATTACCTGCTAATGGACATTATGTAGTGGCATGAGGTGTAGCAAGTCAGTCAGGCACCAGAATTTCATTTTCTGTTTGTCATTGTGTGTTCCAATACATTTGCTTTTAAAAGTAGTACACAGATGTGACTGGCAAGGACAATTACTATCAGAAAACACAGCTATAAAGTAGAAGTCAACTGTATGGCATTCAGTATTGCGTTTTGTGGTTACACTGGTCAATTACTTGAAGCACCTTTTTATGAATGCATTGACCTGTTACTTGACATACTTTTTGAATGTATTCTGATTCAGCTATGGTGCGTAAATGCCTACCCTGTTTTGGCATATACAGCTTTGTTTACATGTACTCTAATACAGGGGGCTATACCTTTTAACAAATGTTTTCTTTCTTATTTTACAGTTTTTTTCTAATCGCTTAAGCACATTTTTTGCACATATTGGCTGTTTTTGCAAAACTCTACACACAAATAACAAAACCTTTCACCAAATTAGCAAAACATTGTAGATACCTTGCAAAAGCTAACACATATTACTTAACTCTGCAAACCTTTGTAAAAATGGTGTTTTTGTACCAAACAGTTAACACAAACCATCATATTAATTAGCACACAATGCGGCAACTACACACTAATGGTATCAATGAAAAACACATCTGGCTTTTGGTTTCTCTGTGCACAAGATATTTTCAGTCATACACAGGTATCCAACTCAACACACAGGGATTGTATGGATGTTCATTTACACACATCAATACAAACATTCTTTCCAACTGAAAACACAAGAAAACATACAGTAATTTTACTGAGAGAAAAAAAACAAACAAAAAAAACAAGAAGTCTACATCTTGTCGTCTCTCTGGGTCCAACCACAACATTTTGTCAACATCAGCTGTGATGTTTTCTAGTCAAAGGCACTGACAAAAAAATATCTCTGGAGTGCAGTATCAAGGCCTGACATGAGGCCTAGTCAATGTCTGTGATGGCGTGCCATCACTAGGGTTGTGTGTATGCTTTGACTATCATACAAACAAACCTGGCTCTGTGGTGTTGTGGTCAAAGTGCATGTTTGATACCCTGGAGGCCTGGGTTCAAATCCAGGTGGGGTGACTTTTTTCCCCTTTACTACAATATCCCTGTATGCCTCATCCATTGCCTGTAGAAGGGCCATGCATTGATCTGGAGGATGGTCATAGACCTTCTAGCGCAAGGCAGACAAGGAGAACAACACCATTTAGACTTATAGCTGCACACATAGTTATGCTACCATGTTGTCCGACATTGATTGTGGCACGGTGTCCAACAATGTTCCTCGTTATAGTGAGGCTGAAAGCTGCTTCATCCACAAGAATCAGCTCATGACCTATGGCATCTGCCTTTAGCTCCATCACTCTCTGGAAAAGACAAAACAAATGCAGCACAGCAGGCCCATGCACAGCCCTAGAGTATGCACGTCCGGATTCAGTACCAATGCTACTATAGCCTTATACCTTATGATGCTTGCTACACTGTAGCGGCTCAGATTAGGCTGAACCCATTGGCCAGCTTCCCTCAGGGTCATTCCACTGTCCACTAAAGTAGCTCTGATGTCATCAAAAATTATATTTCTTACTCTTCTTCCTTCCCTTTCCTCTTCCCTACCTCGTCCTCCTCTTACTTTGTCACCTCCTCATCCTCTTCCTCTAACCACCTCCTTGTCCTCGTCGTCCTCTCCCTCTTGCTTTTTCACCTCCACATCCTCATGCTCCTCTCTAACTCTCACTCTTCTTTATTCCAACATTGTACTCCACCTCAAAAGCTTACCTGTGGCTTACTGTATAGCTAGTGTTCAGGCTGTTTGCGAAGTGAATTATTTATATAAAAGAGTTTTCACACGTGACAGTGTGGCCAGAAAGTGGCAAAATAGTTTGAATAATAGCCATGATTGTGTATAGTTTTGCTAAGAGTGTGTTGATTATTTGCAAGTTGTGTGTAAAGCAGTGAGTTGTGTTTACAGTTTTGCAAAAAGAGTGCTGTACAGTGGAAGTGTGTGTTACAAAATTGCAAACTGAGTGCAAAGAAGAGTTTGTGCTATTAGTTTTGCGAACTCAGTGAGGGGTTTTGCTATAAGAATTAGTAGTTTTAGAAATTGTGCTACAACAATCACTATAAGTGTTTAAGCATTCAGAAAAAAACTGTAATATACCAGTGCCTACCCTGTTTCTGCAAACAGTTTATATCTACAGTAATGTCCTGACCTGTTGGGGTGGCTTTTAAAAAATGTCTTTTTGACATTGCTATGTTTTAAGTGTCATTGTTGACAGCTGTTTAAATGCCTGTCACTTGAAGTGCCTAAATGAATGGCAAAATGTGATTGCAACTTTTGAATTCGGGTTGAGATTGTTAATAACACACAAACAGTATAATAACTGTAACTGTGCTGTTACTGTAACTATACAATAATCTGTGATGAACGTTGTTGTAAATTACAGAAAGAACATTTTTTTGCTGGTAGAGGAGTGCTGAGTGATAAGATGGTTAAGAAATGTTTAAAGTAAACACTGCATCTCTATGCAAATTAGTCACAAAATTCTATTTCAGCTTCATTGAGGAATATGTTCTTTAGTACTAGTTCTTTATGTACCTTAGAATAACACGTTAATGTTAATAAGTTAATGTCAAAAATGTTTTAAACATAATTTGACACAGATGTTATTCTCCTGCTAATGCATTATTATATGAAACATAAGTTGACTTTTAGAGTTCTACAGTTGATATTAAGGTTTTAACAAAAACTGTTTTTGGACACCTTGCTTTGACGAGAAACATTGCACCATGTGACGAAATGTCACTAAATTTGGTGCACATGAAAGCTGTTCAGAGTTGTCACGTCAACTTTGACCAAATATGAGGAATTAGAAGCCGAGATACGGATTTTTGAAGAATTTTAAGCTATGTTTTGAATATTGATTGACATGTAACTTTGAAACAGTCCATCTCAAGATAAATCCTTTGATAACTTTTTGTAAGCATTTTCTGTAGATGACATGTACCAAATTTGGTGAGATTCACATGAACTGCCTATGACTCATTCATCTACTTTTAGTTATGCAATTTTAAAATTTCACGGAAATTGTTTTCATTGTTAGTGGCCGTTGCAGGATTGCGAGGGGTCAATAGATTTCACGTCAAAAAAGAATTGCTTGTAAACATTACTGTTCTCTAGATAATAGGTCAAGCGACATTTACAATTACAACTAGACTGCATTCCCGCAGAAAATGCAAAAAGTGTGCTTGCAAATATGCGTGCCAACATTCCGCCATTCATTTTCAATGGGCCAAAAAGTTGCAGAAAAACGACAATAACGGACGAACGACAAGAGGTACGGTATACCGAAATGTAGGCGGTCATGTCCAAACCGGGCCTGACGTTTTAGAGTTGGAACGGTGTCTCTATCTCCAAAGCTTGAGGACTAGTAGCGTCTTCAAGATCTGGTCTAGGAGAATAATAATAATAACTAGACTGCATTCCCGCAGAAAATGCAAAAAGTGTGCTTGCAAATATGTGTGCCAACATTCCGCCATTCATTTTCAATGGGCCAAAAAGTTGCAGAAAAACGACAATAACGGACGAACGACAAGAGGTACGGTATACCGAAATGTAGGCGGTCATGTCCAAACCGGGCCGGTCGTTTTAGAGTTGGAACGGTGTCTCTATCTCAAAAGCCTGAGGACTAGTAACGTCTTCAAGATCTGGTTCAGGAGAAGAAGAATAATAAACGGGGAGATAACAATAAGTGTGCTCTGCAAGCACACTTAACTAGACTGCATTCCCGCAGAAAATGCAAAAAGTGTGCTTGCAAATATGTGTGCCAACATTCCGCCATTCATTTTCAATGGGCCAAAAAGTTGCAGAAAAACGACAATAACGGACGAACGACAAGAGGTACGGTATACCGAAATGTAGGCGGTCATGTCCAAACCGGGCCGGTCGTTTTAGAGTTGGAACGGTGTCTCTATCTCAAAAGCCTGAGGACTAGTAGCGTCTTCAAGATCTGGTTCAGGAGAAGAAGAATAATAAACGGGGAGATAACAATAAGTGTGCTCTGCAAGCACACTTAACTAGACTGCATTCCCGCAGAAAATGCAAAAAGTGTGCTTGCAAATATCTGTGCCAACATTCCGCCATTCATTTTCAATGGGCCAAAAAGTTGCAGAAAAACGACAATAACGGACGAACGACAAGAGGTACGGTATACCGAAATGTAGGCGGTCATGTCCAAACCGGGCCGGTCGTTTTAGAGTTGGAACGGTGTCTCTATCTCAAAAGCCTGAGGACTAGTAACGTCTTCAAGATCTGGTTCAGGAGAAGAAGAATAATAAACGGGGAGATAACAATAAGTGTGCTCTGCAAGCACACTTAACTAGACTGCATTCCCGCAGAAAATGCAAAAAGTGTGCTTGCAAATATGTGTGCCAACATTCCGCCATTCATTTTCAATGGGCCAAAAAGTTGCAGAAAAACGACAATAACGGACGAACGACAAGAGGTACGGTATACCGAAATGTAGGCGGTCATGTCCAAACCGGGCCGGTCGTTTTAGAGTTGGAACGGTGTCTCTATCTCAAAAGCCTGAGGACTAGTAACGTCTTCAAGATCTGGTTCAGGAGAAGAATAATAACTAGACTGCATTCCCGCAGAAAATGCAAAAAGTGTGCTTGCAAATATGCGTGCCAACATTCCGCCATTCATTTTCAATGGGCCAAGAAGTTGCAGAAAAACGACAATAACGGACGAACGACAAGAGGTACGGTATACCGAAATGTAGGCGGTCATGTCCAAACCGGGCCGGTCGTTTTAGAGTTGGAACGGTGTCTCTATCTCCAAAGCCTGAGGACTAGTAGCGTCTTCAAGATCTGGTTCAGGAGAAGAAGAATAATAAACGGGGAGATAACAATAAGTGTGCTCTGCAAGCACACTTAACTAGACTGCATTCCCGCAGAAAATGCAAAAAGTGTGCTTGCAAATATGCGTGCCAACATTCTGCCATTCATTTTCAATGGGCCAAGAAGTTGCAGAAAAACGACAATAACGGACGAACGACAAGAGGTACGGTATACCGAAATGTAGGCGGTCATGTCCAAACCGGGCCGGTCGTTTTAGAGTTGGAACGGTGTCTCTATCTCCAAAGCCTGAGGACTAGTAGCGTCTTCAAGATCTGGTTCAGGAGAAGAAGAATAACTAGACTGCATTCCCGCAGAAAATGCAAAAAGTGTGCTTGCATTTTAGCATAGTTAGCATTGCTAGCATTGTTAACATAATGGCTAAATAGCCCCAGCTAATATAGGTACACAACACTGTTAGCACAGTTAATTACTTCATATTTTAGCATAGTTAGCATAATTACCATTGTTAGCATTATTACCATTGTTAGCATTACTGCTAACAAATACTAGCTGAGTCAACCAACTGACACTTTTAACCCAGTTAATTATTTTGCATTTTAGCATAGTTAGCATAGCTAGCATTGTTAGCATAACGGCTAACAAACGTTTGCTAAGTTAACAGAGTAGCACTGACTACATAGATAACTACTAGAGATAACTACTATAGGCTGCAATACACTCCCATGGCAGAACATTATGCAGGCCATGGTATGGGGATTATGACATCACTCAAGAGTTCTATTCCTGAACATTCCACGTTTAAAAAATGGCAGTTGGTCCAGGTGCAACTGCCACAGTATTGTCTGCCTCTCTTTCACCATTTTTAAACTGTCCTGTTTCAAAAAGTTTAAGCAGTTGCCGCATCAAAATTTCACAGCTCACAGTCAGATCCCAGACCTCTCTTACAAAGTTTAAATCAAGTTTATAGGTTAAACGGTTGAGTTTTGATCATTTAAAACTTCAGACATGCACCCTGACCTGTTTACAGTAAGATGATGAAATGTATGGCAAAATCCCATAGACTGTCTGACACCATTTTTAAACTGTCCTATCTCAAACAGTTTAAGTAGTTGCTGTATGAAATTTACACGGGTCACAGTCAGATCCCAGACCTCTCTTACAAACTTTAAATCAAGTTTATAGGTTAAGCGGTTGAGTTTTAATCATTAAAAAACGAAGTGGAGGTTAGAGTGAGGGCAGAGGTCACTCTGGCTGCTACAGTGGATCAGTTTACTATGACATCATCAGCCTGAACATTCCGCCATTCATTTTCAATGGCGGAAAAGTTGCAGAAAAACGACAATAACGGACGAACGACAAGAGGTACGGTATACAGAATTGTAGGCGGTCTGGTCCAAACCAGGCCGGTCGTTTTAGAGTTGGAACGGTGTCTCTATCTCGAAAGCCTGAGGAATAGTAACGTCTTCAAGATCTGGTTCAGGAGAAGAATAATAATAACTAGACTGCATTCCCGCAGAAAATGCAAAAAGTGTGCTTGCATTTTAGCATAGTTAGCATTGCTAGCACTGTTAGCATAACTGTTAAATAGCTTCAGCTAATATAGCTACACAACACTGTAAACACAGTTAATTACTTCACATGTTTAGCATAGTAAGCATTGTTAGCATAACTGGTAACAAATACTAGCTGAGTTAACTAAGTAACACTGTTAACTCAGTTAACTACTTAGCATTTTAGCATTGTTAGCATTGCTTGCATTGTTAGCATAACGGCTAAATAGCTACAGGTAATATAGCTACACAACACTGTTAGCACAGTTAATTACTTCACATTTTAGCATAGTTAATATAATTAGCATTGTTAACATAATTAGCATTCTTAGCATAACTGCTAACAAGTACAAGCTGAGTCAACCAAGTAAGACTTTTAACCAAGTTAATAATTTTGCATTCTAGCATTGTTAGCATTGCTACCATTTTTTAGCATAACAGCTAACAAACGTTTGCTAAATTAGCAGAGTAGCACTGACTACATAGATAACTACTAGAGATAACTACTATAGGCTGCAATACACTCCCATGGCAGAACATTATGCAGGCCATGGCATGGGGATTATGACATCACTCAAGAGTTCTATTCCTGAACATTCCACGTTTAAAAAATGGCAGTTGGTCCAGGTGCAACTGCCACAGTATTGTCTGCCTTTCTTTCACCATTTTTAAACTGTCCTGTTTCAAACAGTTTAAGTAGTTGCCGCATCAAAATTTCACAGCTCACAGTCAGATCCCAGACCTCACTTACAAAGTTTAAATCAAGTTTATAGGTTAAACGGTTGAGTTTTGATCATTTAAAACTTCAGACATGCACCCTGACCTGTTTACAGTAAGATGTTGAAATGTATGGCAAAATCCCATAGACTGTCTGACACCATTTTTAAACTGTCCTGCCTCAAACAGTTTAAGTAGTTGCCACATGAATTTTACACAGGTCACAGTCAGATCCCAGACCTCTCTTGCAAACTTTAAATGAAGTTTATAGGTTAAGTGGTTAAGTTTTAATCATTAAAAAACGAAGTGGAGGTTAGAGTGAGGGCAGAGCTCACTCTGGCTGCTACAGTGGACCAGTTTACTATGACATCATCAGCCTGAACATTCCGCCATTCATTTTCAATGGGCCAAAAAGTTGCAGAAAAACGACAATAACGGACGAACGGCAAGAGGTACGGTATACAGAAATGTAGGCGGTCTGGTCCAAACCGGGCCGGTCGTTTTAGAGTTGGAACGGTGTCTCTATCTCGAAAGCCTGAGGAATAGTAACGTCTTCAAGATCTGGTTCAGGAGAAGAAGAAGAAGAAGAAACGGTGGGATAACAATAAGTGTGCTTTTTGCAAGCACACTTAACTAGACTGCATTCCCGCAGAAAATGCAAAAAGTGTGCTTGCAAATATGTGTGCCAACATTCCGCCATTCATTTTCAATGGGCCAAAAAGTTGCAGAAAAACGACAATAACGGACGAACGACAAGAGGTACGGTATACCGAAATGTAGGCGGTCATGTCCAAACCGGGCCGGTCGTTTTAGAGTTGGAACGGTGTCTCTATCTCAAAAGCCTGAGGACTAGTAACGTCTTCAAGATCTGGTTCAGGAGAAGAAGAATAATAAACGGGGAGATAACAATAAGTGTGCTCTGCAAGCACACTTAACTAGACTGCATTCCCGCAGAAAATGCAAAAAGTGTGCTTGCAAATATGCGTGCCAACATTCTGCCATTCATTTTCAATGGGCCAAGAAGTTGCAGAAAAACGACAATAACGGACGAACGACAAGAGGTACGGTATACCGAAATGTAGGCGGTCATGTCCAAACCGGGCCGGTCGTTTTAGAGTTGGAACGGTGTCTCTATCTCCAAAGCCTGAGGACTAGTAGCGTCTTCAAGATCTGGTTCAGGAGAAGAAGAATAATAAACGGGGAGATAACAATAAGTGTGCTCTGCAAGCACACTTAATAAACGGGGAGATAACAATAAGTGTGCTCTGCAAGCACACTTAATAAACGGGGAGATAACAATAAGTGTGCTCTGCAAGCACACTTAATAATAATAAACGGGGAGATAACAATAAGTGTGCTCTGCAAGCACACTTAATTACATTTACAGCGCCCCCCATGGGCCAAATTTTATGGCATGTGCTGTGCGTTTAGAGGTCTTTGTGCTGATCGTGCATGGCATATTTTGTGCAGTTCCCACCTTCTCGGTCCAAGATATTTGCAATACAAAATCCCGAAATCCCAAAATCCCTTGGGGGCCAAAAGCTTCTACTCGCTCAAAAAGTTCTAGGGTCGTCATAATAATGTAAATATATAATATATAGATTAATCTTTGGTTATTTTACATTTTGATGCAATTTAGAATGAAGCTTAAACATTGATTTCTTCACTGGAATGTTTGTGTGTTCAAACTTATCAAGCTACCTCTTCATATGTTGAAATGCAATACATTTTGGAAACGGCAATCAATATTTTTTCAATTTTGGCGAAAAATGTATGTTAAAATCAGCCAAACAGACAAATAGATGTCCTTGTCAGTGGTGCAACTGGTAGCTCGGTCGTGGGCGAATGAAGTTTTCAAAGATAGACGTAGGATCGAGACTGAGTGAAGACCAATTATTTGTGTGGCCTAGCATTTCACAACCATACGAGAGTGGATTTATATTGCTCTACTCTGTCTGGGTTATTGATTGAACGAGAGTAATGCCAATTATGTTACTATACCAGGATGCGAATCCATGACTAAAAGCAACAACATTTCTACTCAGCTTAAAGATTTGAACCTGTGACTATATAGAAAAAAAGCATAGAATAATGCTGCACAGACACTGTTGACGCTGTTCCTTCACTACATGTGTTGCCATAAACATTTGGCCAAGTTTTAACACTCGACTTATATGATAGTGACAATAAAAATTATTACAGTATGATTTCAACAAGGACAAACACATGTTTTAAAAGAAATAGCAGTGCCATGACGTGTCAACAAATTGAAACAATGGCAGAGGCCACTATGGAAGTACTCATAATGATAGTTGTACCGAAGTATGAGAGCTTCAAGAACGGTAGGATTTCGCCACTACCATAGTAGATACTTCCATAATACAATGGTAGTAGAAGGCTGACCTAGCAAGTTGTTTGAGAAACACACCCCTGTTCTGTACTTTGTTACTCTGTTATGCTCTTGGTTGCTCTGTACTCGGTACTTTGTTGCGCTCTTGCTTACCCGGTTCTTCTCCGCAAATGTGTAGCTTGATTTTTTTGCTCTATTTTAAGTCTCTTTGAATAAAAGTGTCTGCTAAGTGTAATGTAATTGAACATCCTAATGCTTCACGCCATGAGGTACATCAGTACATAAAGTATAACACACAAAACACCATTACAGCCAATTAGTGATGTCAAGTCAATTTCTTAATACTGCACATTTAACACAAAGTTATAGACTCATAGTACTATAAAATGTGCTATAGAAATAAATTGACCTGACAATAAATGTACCTAGTCAAAGCCTCCACACTGTAGAGTAAGGCCTGCAGTGATGTAGCAAGAGCTGCTATGGCAGCAATCTCATCCCTGGCTGCACATGCAGAGTCTAGTGCCATTGTGTTCTTCTTCAGTTTTTGCAGATAGCATGGTACCAATGCCTCCAGAACCATCAGCATCTGTAGACTAAACAAATGACAAAACATGTCTCTCAACAAAGTATAGCTTTGCAATATTAAGTCACAGTAATAATAACTCATGCAATTCTCTTTTCATGCACAGCTAAGTAAAATATTCTAGTTCAAGTTTTAATTTTTATTGCCATTAATTTATATATGCAATGATACAATATCATTACAAACTAGACTGCACTTCCGCAGAAAATGCTAAAGTGTGCTTGCATGTGCCGAGCATGTGATCGACGGACATGGTGAGTGTAACAGGTGTCTTGCAGTCCTCGTACTTTTACTCATACACAAAACTTCCATCAGCACACGCAATGTTGCTCAGACTGTTTTTCAGTCATGACTACATTGTCATTAGCATTAGCAATAAGTGTGCATTGTCTGCCATGTCTTCCAACCTGATTTTACGCAATGAGTGATTTTGAATGTAGCAGTTTCAGATGTACTGCAGATGTTTTTAGATGTAATTTCAGAATTTTATAATTAATTTTAGGAATGACCTTTACAACGGATTTACAATGACTTACCTCCTAAAGGACTCCGGTGCATATGCAACAACTGTCACACACAGCTTCATGGACTCACTAATAGAGAAGGCCAAGTCCTCATTGCCATAGCAAAAATCTAGGAACAAGTAATAAAATAAGTAAAAGTTTTTTTTTACTATGCTGTAGATGTGCATCACAGCAAACATGATCTAGTAAAGTCTCTTTATTGGTAAAACACAGAGCCTGTCTGACCAGCTTAACAGTTGATCAGGTTGAATAGCACAATTATTTAAGAAATATGTTTTTATGTATGTTTTTTGGCCTTTTTATGCCTTTATTTCAATAGGAGAATAAAGAAGGAGACAAAGTTAATGTGTGAGAGAGAGGTGGGGTCGAATAGGGAAATGGCCACAGGCCACATTTTACCCATGGGCACTTGATCGGCTATAGTTATAGATGCTACTCAGAAGAACAGCACAAGGTTTGACCTCTGTATTATGTCCCGCTTAAACCAAATAAAACAATTCCTGACTGGTTTGTATGCCCTGCCTCTTTAAAACTTCAAATTGGTTTTCCCACGTTAAAAAATCCTCTCTCTTATATATATACAGTATATATGCATAGTACTGTGCAAACGTTTTGGCCAGGTGTGAAAATGCTGTCAACTAAGAATGCTTTCAAAATGGAAGTGTTAATAGTTTAATTTCATCAATATACAGTGAATAAAGAAGTGAATGAACAGAAGAGAAATTTAAATCAAATCAATATTTGGTGTAATGACCCTTTGCCTTCAAGCAAGCATCAATTCTTCTACTGTAGCTACACTTGCACACAGTTTTTGAAAGGTTCCAAAGGTTCCAAACATCTTGGAGAACCAGCCACAGTATCTTCCTGTATTTCCTAGCATCGAGGACACCACTCATTCTGACCAAATCTCCAACTCCATTTGCAGAAATGCAGCCCCAAACCTGCAAGGAACTTCCACCCTGCTTCACAGATGCCTATACACACTTATTATAGTACTGCTGTCCAGCCCCTGGGCAATCAAACTGCTTTCAGCCAAATATTTCAGATTTTGACTCATCAGTCCAAAGCACTTGCTTCCATTTTTCTGCACCTCCGTTCTTATGTTTTTGTGCATAGTTGAGTTGCTTGGCCTTGTTTCCATGTCGGAGATATGGCTTTTTGTCTGCAATTGTTCCATTAGACCACTTAAGGCCAGACTTCTCCAGACAGTAGATGGGTATACCTGGGTCCCACTGGTTTCTGCCAGTTCTGAGCTGATGGCTGGGCCTGGGCCTGGACATCTTCTGATTTCAAAGGGAAATAAGCCTGATGAATAAGCCAAAGTGTCCTTGGCTGACTACTGCGTCTACGATCCTCAACATTGCCCTGACTTCTTGCAAGTGTACCTATAAGAATTGATGTTGGTTTGAAGACAAATTATAGTAACACCAAATATTGATGTGATTTAGATTTTTCTTTTGTTTGCTCATTTTGTATGTTGTAAATTGATAAAGTTCAACATTTTTTGAAAGCATTTCTAGTTTACAGCATTTTTCACACCTGCCTAAATCTTTCGCACAGTACTGTGTGTATAGGTCTGTGAAGATTCTCATTCATCCAGGTCATGTTAGTCAAAGGAGTTAAGTTGTAAGCAAATAGACTTCTTTTAGTAGCTTGAAGACGTTTCACCTTCCATCCAAAAGGCTTCTTCATTTCTGGCATGATGGTAGGGAACCAGGAGTTAAATCTCTGGATCACTGGCGGTGGAGCTGTCACAACACCTCTGCCACACCTCTCAGCATGTGACAAAGGGTCACATGAGTCTCCCCTCAAGGTGTGAATTGGGGTGAGAGTCGTTGTGGTCCCATGATCCAAAGACTGAAACTGCTCTGATTGTGGAGAGCAGTTAAACTTCCTGGGATGAGATCTCAAGGCAGAATGCATTAGCTAATAAGCTAATGTAGCAGGTAGATGATGACACAGGCCCCCTCCTCTGTTTACAGTTGGTTGTTCCAAATGGACAGAGATGGCCTCCTTCACTCCTGTCTCAAACCACCGGTCTTCCTTGTCTAAGATGTGTACATCAGTGTCTTTCAAAGAGTGTACCTTCTCCTTTAGATGCAGATGGACTGCTGAGTCCTGCCCTGATGTAGCCGCCCTCCTGTGTTGAGTCATGTGTCTGTGAAGTGGTTGCTTAGTTTCCTCAATATACAGATCTGGGCACTCTTCACTGCATTGTACTGCATATACCACATTATTGAGGTTAAGTCTTGGAGTTTTGTCCGTGGGGTGGACCAATCTCACTCTGACGGTGTTGCCATGTTGTAAATATACTGTAAATATACTGTTGTGCTTACTGTGTGTATATAGTGTGTGTGTGTAAAGATCTAGGGTTTCATATTCCCTTATGCTTCTCAAGTCCATTTTGATCCCCACTTTTAAAGGTTTTTGTGAACAGCTAGGATTTTTCTTGTATGTTGTATTAAGTAAGTCTGTATTGTTGTAAGTCTATCTTGATGTTGTTGAATTGAAAATGTGGTGTGGGGATAGAATATCAATATACGATATAGAAGCTCCTAAGAACTGTGTGAGGATTTTGTATTATATGACTTTTGCAGATAGCAGCCAATATTAAATTTTGCAAAATTAAAGCACAACTTAAAAGAGTGAATTTTGCAAAACATGCCATGGTCACATGCATGATTGTTGTAGTGATCCTACATAACATATCTGATACAGCTCATTTGAATTTTTGTATTTATGGTTTCCACTACGTGGCACCACACTACATAAATGGCAATTAATGAAACGGCTATATGCAGCCTAAGGTCAATATACCAGAAAAAAATTAACTTGGGTTATAAACGTTACAATATATTACACAAAAGCTGCTTTCAGCTTTCAATGGGTCAGGGGTCTTATGTTGTAAATTTCTGACTTTTACCCACATTTTTTTTTACTTATGAAACCAGGTGCAATACATACGTGACCTCCCTTGGATTGTATTTTTATCATATTTTGGTCAAAGGGGTTAGCATTGTGACTAGCTAATTAGCTAATGTTCACCAACAAGAGTGTTGAGCAACCAACCTGGTAATGTAAACATAAGTTGCTGCTTTGGAACACTGATGACTTAATATTTCTATCTGGTTTTGCTGACAGTGTCAAAACCTGTGTGAATTATTGGAGTTGGAATCCATCTGTAAATAAAATGAACTTTGTCTTGTGAAAAATATGAGGAGGTTTGAATGCCAATTACCTTTACTTCCTTTTTGTGTTAGTGAGAAAGTTAAGTTTGTGTTCATTTTAAAAATGTGTTGCTTGTGAAAGGTATTAGGTGGTTCGTGAAAGTAAAAAATATTTTAATTACCCAGTGAACGTAATGGCTTTTCTGCCTTTACAAGCTCAAGGGCATCAAGTGCATCCTCAGTTTCACCCTCCAGAGACACCAGCAGATCAAAGAGACACTGGGCTGAAATACCTTTGGATAACCCACTGCTGGTGCTGCTCTGTTAAACATGAACACATACACATATCGATGGACAGACATAACTTGGTACAACACTCACTTACAGATTAGTAGGGCTATGGTGTGTCTTTTGTTCATCTCTTGAAGAGGAAAAAATATATATATAAAAATAGAAAAATACATCTATAGTAAAATGTGATTATTTAGGACATATGTCTCACTGTGACTGAACTCACTGTGAACTCAAGCAGTGGTGCAACACTGGCAAACAGCTGCAGGACAAAAGGTTTGCGATGGAGGATGTAGAACTGTCGACAACAGAACTCAACTCCTTTACTTAACAATGGGTTACTTTCATAATCAGAATACACCTGTACAAAGACACACCCACACACAAATACCACAGGTTAAAGTCTGGCCATTCATTAACAAACTGTGAACCTATTCATATTTAGTTTAGATAATACTTTCACCCAAAGCAGTTTACAACTGAAGAACACCAGTTACCAGTAAGTGATAGACATACAGTGGACATAGAAAGTCTACACAACCCTGTTCAAATGCCAGTTTTTTGTGATGTAAATGACACCAAGACAAATAATTTCACAACTTTTTCACCACCTTTAATGTGACCTATAACCTGTACAATGCAATTGAAAAACAAACTGAAACCTTTAAAGGAGAAAATATAAAATAAAAAAAATTTAAATAACATAAATATGCACACCCTTAAACTAATAATTTGTTGCAGCACCTTTGGCTTTTATTACAGCACTCAGTCTTTTTGATTAGGAGGCTATCAGCGTTCTGATGTGGCAATATTTGCCCACTCTTCTTTGCAAAACCACTCCAAATCTGACAGAGAGTGAGTGCATCTCCTGTGCAAAGCCCACAGATCATCCCACAGATGTTTAATGGGATTCAGGTCTGGACTCAGGTCTGGACTTTGGAATGGCTGGTCCATTCCAAAGCCTCAATCTTATTACATGGTGCATTGAGGTGCTGAAAGATGAAGTTCCTCTTCATCTTCAGCTTTCTTACAGAAGACCAAAGATTTTGTGCCAACACTGACTGGTATTTGGAATTGTTCATAATTCCCTCTACCCTGACTAAGACCCCAGTTCCAGCTGAAGAAAAACAACCCCAAAGCATGATGCTGCCACCACCATGTTTCACTGTAGGTACAGTATGGTGTCATTTAGATGATGTGTAGTGTTGTTTTGCGCCAAATATACCTTTTGGAATTATGTCTTGCGACCCTACACCATAACCCAGATATATGAAGAAGACAGGAGATTGTTGTCACATGAACTACACTGCCAGTACTTACCAGAAAGTCCTGCAGCTCCTGCAGTGTTGATGTCGGCCTCTTGGCAGCCTTCCTGTGGTGTGTTTCCCAAACGACGGATGTTAGCATTTAACCACCGTTGTCCAATGTAGGTTCAAACGACACAACAGTCCGATTCCGACTGTTTCCCGAAACTGTCTAACTACCTATGTACAATGGAAGTCTGAACTATATTAGTTTGGACTTCCGTCGTTGAAACTGCAAAGTATCCAGATGTGTCGGAGGTGCTCAGAGAGTATTCGGATGCATTCGTTGCGGATAAACGACAGAAACGATACCACGACAGTAAGCAACAAAATGTAGCCTTATTTCAGTTAAGCCAGTATGTATGACAGTTTCAGCGACTTAGGGAAATGTTCCCCAACACAATCATGTCCCTTACTCATTAAAAAGCAGTGACTGACTAAGATTGTAATGATATGATCATGTGTTTCATTTATACTACCCTACATAGATCTACATGTAAATATAACTAAGGCCACTCACAGCTCATGTAGTGCAACGGTTGAGTGGTTAGCTCGTCAGTCCAGTATGTAGACCTTCTACGGGAGATACGGGTTCGAATCCTGCTAAACTGTAATCAATTAGAAACACGTGGAATGTCCTTGATTGTGGATCCGAGAACCGTAATCATACTCTACATCACAGTATTAAAAACGGTCTTTAAAATCAGCTAATAACTTTTGTCAGGTGTGTGTGGCGGCAACCAGGTGAGGATTACAAAGACAACTGTGTCCTTCTAACAGTCAAGCATGGTGGAGGAAGTGTCATGGTTTGGGGCTGTATGAGTGCTGCCGGCACTGGGGACCTACACTTCATTAAGGGAACCATGAATGCCAATATGTACTATGACATACTGAAGCAGAGCATGATGCCCCCCCTTTGAAACTGGGCCGCAGGGCGGTATTTCAACATGGTAACGACCCCAAGCACACCTCCAAGATGACCACGCCTTGGATGAGGATGAAGGTGATGGACTGGCCTAGCATGTCCCCAGACCTAAACCCAATTCAGCATCTGTGGGGCATCCTCAAATGGAAGGTGGAGGAGCTCAAGGTCTCAAGCTCAAGGTCAGCTCCGTGATGTCGTCATGTAGGAGTGGAAGAGGATTCCAGTGACAACTTGTGACGCTCTAGTAAACTCCATGCCCAAGAGAGTTAAGGCAGTGCTGGAAAATAATGGTGGCCACACAAAATATTGACACTTTGGGCACAATTTGGACATTTTCACTTAGGGGTGTACTCACTTTTGTTGCCAGTGGTTTAGACATTAATGGTTGTGTGTTGAATTATTTTGAGGGAACAGCAAATCTGCACTGTTATATAAGCTGTACACTGCCTACTTTACACTGTAGAAAAATATTATATCTTTAGGACTTCTCCCATGGAAAGATATAATAAAAAAAAGGAAAAACATGTCAGGGGTGTACTCACTTCTGTGACATACTGTAAACACACTGTACATGCCCAGCAGGTTCACCGTCGGCCAGGGGTGCGTTTCCCAAAACCGTCGTTGCTAACTTCCTTAGCAACTTCGTAGGTTTGAACGATGGACTAACGACACTGCTGTTTCCCAACAGCATCGTTCGAACAACACAACTAACGGATGTTTACAACAACATTAGTCCGATGGATCGTTCGACGACGCAGGTGTTTCCCAACAGCAAAGTCTGGACGATCCATCGGAAGTTCCATTGTTAAACTGTGTCGTTTGAACGTTTAGCTTGGACCTGTCGTTAGACCATTGTTTATGTCGGTTTCTGTACATGTGATGTCTTGCTTGTCACCTTTGGCCTTCTTGGGTCGGATTAGGCACCATTCAATGCTTTATCGCCACCCACTGCATGAATGATTTTACTTTAGGTCACTTCATTTTCGCCATGGCACTTGCCAGATCATGTAAAAGGAAGATAGAAAATTCACCCCACAAGACACCAAAAGTTGTTGCAAAATGTTGTTGGATTATTGAAGTTATTTGCTGATCTTACAGATCGTTTTTAATACTGTGATGTAGAGTATGATCACGGATCACGGATCCACAATCAAAGTCATTCCATTATCTCACAGATCATTCCACATGTTTCAAATTGATTAGCGTTTAGCAGGATTCGAACCCGCATCTCTCCGAAAAAGTGAGAAGGTTTGCATTTATATGTAGATCTATGTAGGGTAGCATAAATGAAATACACGATCATATCATTACAAACGTATTCAGTCACTGCTTTTTAATGAGTAAGGGACATGATTGTGTTGGGGAACATCTTCCTAAGTTGCTGAAGTTATCATAGGCTACATACCGGCTTAATTTGAATAAGGCTATGTGTTTGTTGCCTTACTGTTGTGGTGTCGTTTCTGTCGTCTCCCGCAATGAATACATCAGAATACTCTCCGAGCACTTCCGACACATCTGGATACTTTGCAGTTTCAACGACGGAAGTCCAAACTAACATAGTTCAGACTTACGTTGTACGTAGGTAGTTGGAGAGTTTCGGGAAACAGTCGGAATCGGACTGTTGTGTCGTTTGAACCTACTACGGACAACAGTGGTTAAATGCCAGCATCCGTCGTTGTTTGGGAAATGCACCCCTGAACAACCATTTTGAAATGTTGCCAGACAGAGAATTTCCCTCTGTCATGTTCAATGGCTTTCATTTCTCCAGCAGCATTTCTTTTTTATTTCCTCCATCGCGCTTCCATCAACTGCACTGATACCACATTTTCGTTAGTGGCCTACGGTAGACAAATCTCACGAGCGAATAGCCTACTAACATTTTCACTTTAGGCCTATTCAATTACTTTTTTTTAATCACAAAACTAATGTTTGCATAAAGTGAAACATGCCTTTTGGCTGTTTATAATTTTCACAATGTCTGGTTTGCACCGATATGTTCATGTCCGACCCGAGCCCGCACAGACATTATAAATATTTGTGCGAGTCCGACCGAGCCCGTCGGGTGCCGACTGGGCCCGTCGGGCTTCGATCGGGTTGCCATACTCTAGTCAGCACACACCTGTTGCCAATTAAACACGAGTTTGAATGTGATTGGTTAAATCTGAACACGCTACATCCCCAGTTATAAAAGGGTGTGTACACTTATGCAACCACATTATAAGTGCATTCGCCTGATGAAAACAGGTCTGCGTCTGTCTACATACATCAACGAGAATTGCTCGTCACAGCATGGGTGGGCATTAAAATTCGACTTTACTGCTGCATTTTAATGCCCAACCATGCTGTGACGAGCAGTTCTCATTGATGTGTGTAGAAAGATGCAGACAGACAAGATTGTAACTCAAATGCGCCTTATATCAGTTGTTTTTTATTACTTCACCTCCCTGAAAGATTTCTGTTGGTTTTTCAATTGCATTGTACAGGTTATAGGTCACATTAAAAGTGGAAAAAGTTGTAAAATTATTTGTCATGCTGTCATTTTTTTACATCACGAAAACCTGAAAGCATTTGAACAGTTGTGTGTAGACTTTTTATATCCACTGTATGTAGTTAAAGGAAAGTAAACGGTTCTACTTTTGCTCATTTGGTTGACATCTTTATGAAAGTGTTTACAACTGGGGAACATCAAGCAAGCTACTTGACATGTCCAATCTCAAGGTCTACTCAAGGTACTGTGATGTCACAAGAGGCTGCATCCAGGACGGATGCTACATTCCCTGGAGATGGTTCTAACCCTAGCTAAGCATGGCTCCATCTGCTCGTGCAACTGGGAACCTCACTCAATGGACACTGCACTCCGAAGGAGCTGAAGGGATTTAAAGTTGGCAATGACAGTAAATAAGTGGAGTTGGGGAGACCAGTGCCACGGTTTGCTCACTGTGCTGTGGGATTTACTTGCCAAGACACTGCGCGTAGGAGAAGTTACCGACACCTGAACGACAGTAACATGGAACTCCCAGAGAAGGGAGATACTTTGTGAACTTTGAAAGGCAGCAACATTTTGTGACCTGGCGGGTGAATAATTAAAGAGACTTTTTTCGTTTTTTTCGTTCATTGAAGTTAAAGTCAACTCTTGTTTGTGAATTCCCCAAGACGCTATTAAACTTTTGAGTTTAACCATACTGTGTCTACTTGCACCGTTTTAAACTGGCTCGCTGAAACAGAATAACCTCTCATGACACCACAGTACTTATTTTAATAAATTTCAGCACCAAAGCAAGTGAGTATATGGTGTGTTAGAGGTATGAAGTTTCAATTGATCCCTCTGAAAAGTAGACCAGTCTGGTATGTTTCACCTGTAAAATTGTCGGCAAAATCCACTGGTATCCACTGAGGGAAAAAAGATGGTTAAAATGCACAGCGGTGTTGATTGCAGTAGCTGTGTACTGCCTGAGGAGAGCGCTGTCCTCTGGGTGTAAAAGCAGTGCCCCATTCAACACATTTAGGAACAGCATCATCTCATCTCCCCATGGGTGTTCACTGGGCATGCCCAAAAACATTTCCTCCAGTAGCTTAATCCACAACATTTTGTGAAGAGTGTCCAAGCCAAACAGCTCTTTTCCTGCCAAATAAATTGAAACACACGTCTCAAGTCTCAAGTGGTCTCAAGTGACCAGTCATCACCACCAATTACTAAATCATACCAGAAGTAGGTTGTAATGTTCATGTAACAACAAACACATAAAAAATGTACCTTTTGAGAGTAGCTGTTCTGCAGGACATTTTTGCACTACTCCTATTCATTTATGATGGATATACAGTACATTTTGTCATTTTTACTTTGCTATACGGCAATTTATTTCAAGATTTTAAGGCTAATATGTACACTCGACAGTTCAGCCAGGGACTATCCATTGCCTAGGAAAAAAAGTAATCTTTGTACTTGACTAGAGAGGAGAACAATGTTAGGAAGAGAAGAGGTTTGATACCAAGTCTCTGATTTGTGTCATTATTGTAAAAACCTAGGCTGTGATAAGGGTCTGTCTATAATACACCATCAGTAGATCATTATAAAATGTATGTTTGAAACATTATTCCTATTTTAGTCTTAAATATTTTGTTAACTGCAAAAAGGTACTTATCTGCCATTCCATTTGGTACATGTGTATGTACTACGTATATACATGCATTCCAGTGTGCATAGGGTTAGGGCAAGCAAGCCAGCTGCGAGCTGTGTACCTTGTGACTCGTTGAATAGTGAGAATTCAGCATTGATGGCACTTCTAGGAAAAGAGGGAAGACGCAGCAGGTCTTCTTGTAGAAGAGAGACATGTGACTGTTTGTGTGTGGTTGGCATGTGCTGTGTTAATGAGATGAGGAAGAGAACACGTCCAACTTCTTCCAGCTTCCGGGTAAACACCTGAAATTAAAGAAAGTGTAAAAATTATTCTTTATTCCTATCCCAAACCTTTAGTTATAACCACAGACACCCAGGTTTAAAAGCTACAAGCCATTTTCAATCTGGTCATTCTATTCCTTTGTGCCATATTACAGAGAGCACAAAGATTATAAAAGACAAATAGTAGTTTTTATGTGGAAGAAGGCTATCATTTATGAAATACAATCTACCTTATTTATGGGTTTTAGAGATGTTGACATGGACTTTAACTTTTGAAATTCAAGGTATTCCGTTATAATAATAATATAAAAATACACAACTTATATTTTCATGGTGAAAAATTATAATAGGCTGCTTGTGCTCCAATCATCGCAGCATCCAGGGAATGCAGTGCTAAAAGTAACTGATATGACTCGAGACTAATAGGCTGTTGATATTTTTCTTTCAGCTAGGCAAAGCAGTGTATTGGAGCTTGATTCGCTGGCTGGTGATTACATGACCAGTGATGTCTGAAGCTTCAATTCAACGCACCTTCACATGCCGATTTGACATTTAATTCAAAGTGTTTAAATGCGCGCAAAAGGTGACCGCGCTTGTGGGTTTGTAGTGAAGGCGTGAATTATTGTGTTAACAGTGTAGTAGAGTATAAGTAGTAAAGAATGAAACCTTTGGCAAAGCGTGGACGCTCCGAAATGTGGTAGCATTTCAATATGATTTCCCCCAATAAGGTCTGGGATAGGGCAGGTATTATTTTTTATTGGTTTTACATTTTTATTTGTGTGTGTGTGTTTCTATGTGTGGGGAGGTGAGGTTTCAAAACAAAGGAATAGATTGAATCCAAACACAGTGGAGCAAATCATTTTTCGTAAAAAAATACAATATACCTTCTGCTATAAATCACAGACACATGGGGGAGCCCTAGCATGCCGTGGCGCGCTGTGTCATTACTATTCTGTGCCAGCGCATCGTTCATTTTTTCAGTCAAAAAATCACATTGTCTAGATAGCAAATGACACTGCGCCCTCACGGGTGTATCAGCGAAAAGAAGAGGTGTGGTCTGGCGCAATGCCCGAAAGATGCTATTATAAGGATGCAAAAATCAAATTCCCTGATGACCAACAAAAACCTGGTCTGTCGTCAGTTGCGCATTGCTGAAAAGCTATTTTAGGGCCGCACAACGCTTTGAACCCAGATGCACCTGCTGCTGCACCAGAGAGGCGAGCTCAACTGGCAGAAGAGCTGCAACATGTATAGCTTGTATAGCCATGTATTTTAATCTTTTAGTAAGCAAATAGGCACACATATAGAGAGTATAGCAATGTTCTGCACTTTATAGCAATGTTCTGCAGTTTATTTACGATTTCTTTTGCAGTTTTAAATAAACAGCGTGTTAAGTTGTAAGAAATTAAATGGAGAAATCATCAAAAAGAAAACAAATGGACTTATTCTCTTGTCTGGACTAAGTATTTCATTAGTCATGGGTGTGTTTTGGGCGTAACATACAATTAACCAATCAGAATGTATACCCTCATTCCCTTTAAAAGCCAGCAGCACATTTTCCATTGCCTGTTATTACGATAGCGGATTTACCTGGACAGCAGAAGTTTTTTGGTGAAGGAGACAGGTCAGCTCGTGCATTAAGTAAAAGCGTGTGAGCAGTTAATCTTCGGGGACGGAAAGAATCCCCCCAAACCTCTGTGGGTCAAGGAAGTATGGGAGGAAATATCTTCAATAATTGTGTCCTCCTTCTTTGGTAAGAAGAGAACTTCAACAACAACAGTAGAAGACAGGGGAAACAAAAGCTTCCAACTCAAAAGAAACATCAAAAAATATACCCGCAAGCGGCGATGACGGGCCCTCGCACCTGCAGTGCAGGGACGTGGCATGCAACCCCTCTCAAATGTATCCTCTGTGTCACAAAGCATTTATTGTAGAGATTTGATATGTGGATGCTAAATCATAAGAGCTTTATATTGTCTACTGGGAGTAGGTGTATGTAAAGGAAATGTTCTTGAGGAAAAGATGTAGTGGAATTATCTTTGTGTTTGCACGTGTGTGTGTGTAAGGGAATTTTTTTGTGTTTGTGTGGGTGTAAGAGTGTTTGTCTGTGCCTGTCTGAGGTTTGTGTGTGTGTGTGTGTGTGTGTGTGTGTGTGTGTGTGTGTGTGTGTGGATGTGTGAAGTCAAGACACTGCTGAGTACACATACATCTAAACTGAATTAATCTGATGAATGTCAATTAAAAAAAAATAGATGTACTGCATAGCGGTACATGGTATGACCGCAGTGTATTAAAATGTGTGAAATGTTGGTATGATAGGCGTGTGGTAGAGCAGTGTTGTAAGGTGAGAATTTGTGTGGAAATGATGTTGTGCAAGTGGGCATGGATGTAGGTTTTGAATGAATGACATTGTGTGTTTGTGTAGTGTTTAGAAGTGATTTCTGAAAGGGGTAGATGTTGTCATAGTATGTATGTACATGTGTTATTTTGAACCCTGCCCACCTGCTGTCTGCGTAGAGATGGCTATCATGACATAGTGTTCTATGAAGTATCATATAAAGAACTAGAAAAGCACTCAGAGAGCGCAGACCTCCGCCAAGGCAGCTTAAATCTCCACCTTATTGTCATTCTCACCTTAAGACATTAAAAGACATTAATCATGTTAAAACATTTTATTACTGGTGTAATAGTTAACTAGAGGGTTCGTTCACTCATGCTCACACGAACTTGGTTGGCTCTTCGGTGCAGGAAAGTACTTTATCTAATTTCCACCGCCAACATGAACTACTGGTCTGCTCACCACTACTGCTCCAACTCTCCTCTGTCTTTCACTGAACCCTCTAACCAAAAACTCAACAACTCCTTGACCCGCAACAGGAGCCTAATTTCCGTACCAACCTATATTCCCTCCTGTCAAAATAAAAGTCTCTGTAGATTCCATGCTACACTGGTAACTTCACTGAATAAAAAATTCCTGGATCCAGATGGTTATCCGGATCACCACCAAAAACAAATCAGTTCTAAGATAGGCTTCTTCTGACCTCTCCTGAAAATTTTATCAAAATCCATCCATAACTTTTCGAGTTATGTTGTTCACAAACAAACGGACAAACAGACAAACCAATGCCGTCGAAAACGTAACCGCCTTGGCGGAGGTAATTATGTTATGAGTTGTTAGAAGTGGTGTGTAGAAGTGAAATTTCTATTCCTGTTTTGTTGTGATGAGGAGACACAGGCTACATCTCCAGATGGTAATACAATTGCATATGATGATGGTTGCGTAAAACACCAGAAGTGTATGGGGTGTTGATAGTAGTGGATCATAGGAGAAACTTTTCATTCAGTTTATGTGTTTGCTTAATATTGTGTCATAAAAGTGTAATAAAAGTGTGGATTTTGTATACGCCAGTGGCTTTGGTGACACTGATAAAGGAAGGATCACATTGTTCAGAGTGGGGTAGTTCATATGAAAGGCAAAGGAATTTGTTGAATATAGCTGTGCAATGTATGACTTGAGGATTGGGTGTGGGTAGGATAAGTGGTATGAAAAGAAACACAAGTTTTACCTGTATGAATGTGGAAATGCAGTTAAAGGGATAATGTATAATAAGTATGTGCATGAGAATATGCAGATACTATAATCCAACATGTTTTGGAGTTTGCAATAAGGCAAAGTTCACAGAAGAATTACAGTGAGGGTGTGAACAGTTATATACCAAAAGATAAAGTATAGTGGTGCAGTTGTGACTGGTAGCAAATACTAAAAGTAAGTATGTGTACCAGTGGAGATTTCTCTAAGACTGCAAGGGAAGCTCAGCTTCCCCTAAAATGTACAAAAAATGTAATGGTCAAATGTTTACAAAATGCCTTAAAACGTGTTCATTTCAAACACCAATTTGTTAATAATAGACCCATTATCACAAATCAACTGAGTTGGTGTTGTTGACTTAGCATTCCACTTTGTTCTCATGGCCTATGGCCAACGCATTTCCTCATAGACGTCCAGCGTCCATGCACTTCAATGGGCCAGCACGGACCCCTCATTTTCTATGCATGGAAACTGGATGGTCATTGGAGAAATGCCATTTTTTTCTCCCGCCCCCGGACGCTGAGCGTCTCTGGGGGTGAATGGAATGGTGGGCGGAGTTTTTCTGGTGTGGACTTCAAGCAGTCCCCGCGTTGATTGGTGAACCTCTGAATCCAGTTTTGATTGGCTGGCGTTTTTGATACATAGACTGTCACTTGGCTGCTGGAGCTCAGTCCCATCGCGGATGTTGCATGCGAAGTCGTAAGTCAAGCAGTGACCAATTTCTTAGCATTTCCTCAGCGAAAATACTTTTCTTACACTGTATATAAATCACACTCACACATATTTCCGTTTTGGTTTATTACAATTTTCTTGTTCGTGTTTAATTTCGTTTCGTTAGAATTCGTTTCGTTAGGTTGGTGTTAGTGCTACTTTCAGCTCTCCTGAACTAGCCCGCTAGCGCACCTACACTAGCCCGCTCACGGATGTGTCTGCTCACGGATGTGTCTGGTCAAAACTTGGCTTTGAGGATTTGTCCAACTTTGACCGAGCATATAAACGGCACGAAAAGAGCAACGAACATGTCAATGCCTGTGCGAGATTAAGTTGCCTCGGCAGAGTTAGAGTTGAACACGCACTTGACGAAGGTGCTCGCATTCAAGTAGCAAAGCACAACGCAAATGTAAAACAAAACCGAGCCTTCTTAAATCGCCTCATTGACGTAACGTCATTGCTTGCCAGGCAGGAGCTGTCATTTAGGGGGCACGAGGAGAGTAAGTGAAGTAAGTCACAGACCATTTTCTAGAGAAGGAACGAAGGGTAGAATTTACATATAAGTAAATGGACAAATTTTATGATTAAGTTGGCAGTGAGCTTCCCCTCTTTGGAATACCAGCATCCGCCACTGATGTGTACATATCTGTACAAGTGATTATATGCCAACTGAGTGAAATGGTCTAGGGATGGAAAATGCTCCTTTACCTGGAAAGGCCTAGGACTAGGAGTGTCAGATAAACATGGGTCAACTTAACGGATCAAGTTCTCCTTTGTGTAAAATATTTATCATCTGATGGCAGCCCAGTGATGTCTTTTATTTCAAAAGTTCGTTTCAGTTCATAATAGTCTTGCAATACACCACCAAAACCCAACACCCTAGCAGGCAAAGGTTCAAAGACAAGCTAATAGTCATTAAAAAATATTCAGTGTCAGTCAGCGTCAGTCAGGGAGCCTACAAGATCCATAATCCAGTCCGAGATTTAAGCAGCGAGCAGCAAACTTTCTGCAGCGTAATCCGTTTTAAAAATTAGACAGCAGAATTATCCGTATGAGTGTGTTGATCTATTGCACATAATGCATTCAGCACAAAAAGGCGACGGTAGTGTCAGCTGGTGAGAGAAAACAACACGCGCACGATAAAGCTCTCCAGAGACATTCAACTGGATACTTGACTCGGCCACGTTACTAGCATGTAGCATCCACGTTCGGATATAAACAAAAAAGGAAAGGCCAATTAATGAATTAGCGCCATACTGCAAAATGGCCACACTAGGTATTACACCTAATAAGAAGGGAAGACAGAGAGGGCTTCGTCTGGAAAGTATTTAGACAGAACATACAAAAAAACTCTAACAAACTTTTACATACACATTTAGCCATTTAATATGTTAGAAATACTGGTAACATACCATTTAAAGACACTGGTCCTAGTTAAGACACGCTGTATGTGATGAAAATATTGTTTAGGTTATGTATCTCAATGTAAATCAGGCCTTAGCTTGTATGACAAATGTATCACCTTATTTATTTGAAAAAAAAAACACCTTTATTTGAAAAAGTATCAAAAAGTACCGAAAGGCATCAAAATACATGTTGGTACTGTGTATTACAGTTGACTTGATAGATCAGTTTGTGGTCACAGTGAACAATAATTACTTGCAAGCTAAACTGTTTAAATCACTGTAGACAGGGTAGCTTAATGCTTGTCCAAAAAATGGCGTTTCAGACCACGACATACAGTTTAGGGGTAGTTCGGCTTCATTGCAGCTATACAGTGGCCTAAATAATCCCCTTTTGATTTAGGTTTCGGATATTGGTTATTTGTGGATTTTGACTTGAGATCAGTTTGTTGTCTCATATAGTGTTGTATTATGTGTTGTAACTACTTAGGACTGTGGATAGCATAGCCTACAAATGTTTGTCCACGAGATGGCCTTAGATGGCTTTTGACCACAATACATACCTAATAGACATAGCAAAGGATGCAAAAGTTTGAGGATGCCGAGACACAGATGTAACGTTAAGTGCGGTCCTGGCATAACGGTACCCACTTTTATCTGTAATTTCTGTTACAGCGTCAACATTACAGTTTTTCACAATTGCTAAAACTCAATTTTTGAAAACTTGCCCCATTTTCTCAAAACTGTAAACACAAACTCCAATTGCTCACCTGCATTTCCCAAAACTCCTGACTCTTGTTGCAAAAGCAAACTCTGTTCTCAAAACATTAACACAATTGTCAAAATGAAATTACAATGAAGCAGTTAGTAAACACTACACCAAAAAATGAAAAGCACAACGTTCATATGTGTATAATAGCATAAGTTGTTTTTTATAGGCCTGAAAAAATGCATTTTCAACTGAAAAATAGCACAATTTGGATGTATGTGTATTGTACATAGACTAAAATTAAGTGGTAATATTAGATTACTTGCTAAAATACTTCGAACAAATATATTTTGGGAATGCAGTACAAATGGAAACTACAAGTGCTGTATACAGTGCTGCAAACAAAAGATCACTGGGCTTTATCATGCCTTTGGGTTTGGTCAGGCCACAGCACCTCATCCACATTGCAAGCAATGATGTCCCTTGCCAGGTAACAGGGAAAGAATGCCCTGACGTGTCATATCTATCCCGGACACTGTTCCTGGCCTATGGCACAGGCCAATTCCATGGCCTCTAAGAAATTTCATAGATCGCCATCAACCCATGGACGAGAATGTGATCTATAATGGTGACTCTAATTTGGTTAGCAGAAAAAAATCACTCTTCCTCTTGTTCTTCCTCTACCTCCTCTTCCTTCCTATGTCCCTCACTCTCTTGTCTCTGATTGGCAGCCATTTTCAAGCTGCAACCTTCATGTTGCTCTCAATTGGCTTACATTGGTGGTGTCAGGTCATTTGAAATGAAGTAATAAAGTGTTGACTCATTGTGCTTAGCTACTGCCATGTGTGCTTTATTGATGATCAAATGGGGAGAAGAATGTTCAACATTTTGAATCACATGTGTCCTACACTGCAAAGTGTGTTTTGACAATGAGAATGTGTTTAGAGTTTTGCAAAGAGGAGTCAGTGAGTTTTGCAAATTGTGTTTTACTATGTACAATGGTTTAAGGTTGACAAAAGAGTGAGCAGTTGTGAGAAATAGCTTAAGCAATTGGGCAATTGGCCTAACCAATTGGGTTTTGTGCTTTAGCAGTTCAGAAAAACTGTAATGTTTACATTCATATAATCAGACTTTATTTTTTTCGGTCACTCAGCATCGAAGTAGATATCTCCTATAAATATCTTGGTGATTGTTAGGGGTTTGTAGACTTGCACAACGTTATTCTTCCTGTGACCCAGCCTGACATTCCCATGAATTTACAATTATTGTGCTTCTGTTTTTGCACATGAAATGCATATCATATTTGGAAACGTTTGACACAATTTTGTTATATAGCAGCCTACATTATATTCGCAGCCTACATTTTTAATCTGTTATCTTAATAGACTAACAATATGTACTTCTCCATGTTTGACCATGTATTTTTCAGCAGGTGTGATGGATCATGCAGTCAGACCATTCAGGATTTTACAATGTTGCGATCGCAACTTTCAACGCAAAATCAGCCATCATCTCCACGAAATAGTTGCAACAACTTTCACAAAACACTGCAACTTTCTCACAACTTCTCGTAATGTCTTGCTAAACAGTGAATCACCTTGCTCTGTTTAGAAGATGCAGGAAACATTTCTGATTAACAACGGCTCACTCTTGCTCACTAAAATGACCTCCAATCCTGCATATTACATGAACGTGGAGGAAAAATATTGCATTGCATGTAATGCTGTTGCAGAGCACAGTGAAGTCATCTACTAACAAACACATTCTGCCTCCTCAAAAATTATATATTTACAGAAATCCCAACCTGCAAAAATCATCTATCTCTTCACAAATACAGTTATGTACGAAATTATTCAACCCCCACTGAAATTAAGTCTTTGACCAGTTTGACATCAATTTTGATCATTTTAGTCATCTTATTTACCATTAAATCAAAGAAGCACTTGAAAATTTTACAAATATAACACAGCATTTACACTGAAATAACCACAAATGTCATTTCTGTGCTCACATCATTGTAAGTTTTATTCAACCCCCAAGTGTCATTCATTTTTAGTACTTTGTACAACATCCTTTTCTAGTTTTTACAGCTTCCAAGCATGAAGCATAGCTTGACACAAGTGTCTTGCAGCGACCTACAGGTATCTTGGCCCATTCTTCACAGGCAAAAGCCTCCAGTTCAGTCAGGTTCTTAGGCTTGCACACTGCAACTGCCTTCTTCAGGTCCCACCAGAGGTTCTCAATCAGATTCAAGTCTGGTGACTGCGATGGCCACTCTAGAATGTTCCAGCCCTTCATCTTCAACCATGCTGTAGTGTACTTGGATGTGTGCTTTGGATAATTGTCCTGTTGAAATGTCCAACGTCGCCCAAGCCGCAGGTTTGTGACGGACTCTATTACATTTGCTTCCAAGATCTCTTGGTACTGAAGGGAATTCATGGTGCCCTGTATACATTGAAGCTTCCCTGTACCATTAGAAGCAAAACAGCCCCAAAGCATTATTGATCCCCTGCCATGCTTCACAGTAGGCAAGGTGTTCTTTTCTTCATAGGCCTGGTTTTTCCTCCTTCAAACAAGCGCTGGTCCATGGGCCCAAACAACTCTAATTTAGATTCATCAGACCACAGAACGTGGTCCCAGAACTGTTGTGGCTTGTCCACATGACTTTTTGCATACTCCAGTCGACGTTTCTTATTCCTTGGGGTCAGCAAGGGGGTACACCTGGGCGTTCTGGCATGGAGGTCTTCATTATGCAGTGTGCGCATAACCTCAGTGCCCACATCTGACAGATCTTTTCTCAGTTCCTCAGCAGTCACTCAGGGATTTTTCTCCACTTTGCGCTTCAGGAAGCGCACAGCAGTTGCTGTCAGGATCTTCTTCCTACCACGACCAGGTAGCGTTTCCACTGTGCCTTTCACTTAGAATTTTCGTATGATGCTTCCGATAGTGTCTCTTGAGATATTTAACATCTTTGAGATCTTCTTATATCCATTGCTATTCTTGTGAAAGCGAATAACCTCTTCTCTTGTCTTCTGGGACCATTCTCTTGACTTCACCATGTTGTAAACACACCAGTAAATGTCTAGAAAGGAGCAGAGTATCACAGTCCTTTTAAATCTGCCCAATTGGTGCTTATTATGCTTAATTTCTGCTCGTTAACATCCACAGGTATTTCCAATACCTAATTGAAAATACTTGAATGAGGCACGGCTCTCAAGAGCCTCTCAAGAGTGGTAGTCTTAAAGGGGTTGAATAATTGTGTCAATGAAGAAATCACAAAAAAGCCATTTAATACTTTATGACAAAAACAACTGATGTCATTTTAGTTGCATTTCGTTCTTTAACAAGTCCTTGTAAGATTTCATTATGAACACAATTACAAATGTACACTGAATTCCCTAAAACCCTTTACAGCATTGGGGGTTGAATAATTTTGTGCACAACTGTACACGCTAGACACGTCAACAAAACACGACAATCTTAAGCTCACCTTAATATGTAGGCTTTTACAAGCGTTTTAGTCTTAAAATAACTATATATTGCACTATTTATTCACCAATAGACCTTAACTTTAATATCACTTATAATAATATTCATATTTAAAAACAGTTATTAAATACCATCTATCGCTCAGCCTCTCTGTCGTGAGGACCATTGGGCTACACCTACTCTTTTCTCAGGCTGCTGTGTTGAAGCATGCAGCAGTACAACCTCTGATTAAAAAGACTAATCTAGACACCTCAATCCTTTCTAATTATAGATCTACACAAAAGTTAAAGTTGTGTTTACTCAACTTCAGTCTTTTTTAGACACAGATATTTTTAGGTGTTTCAGTCAGGCTTTAAAGCCCTTCATAGCTCGGAGACAGCAATACCAAGAGTTTGTAATTATGTTCTAAGGTTTGGGGGGATTCTTTCCATCCCCGAACATTAACTGCTCACGCGCGTTTACTTCACACACGAGCAGATCGGTCTCCTCCGCAAAACGCTCCTGCCGTCCGGGTAAATCCACCATCATAGTGGTAACAGGCCATGGAAAATGTGCTGCCTTTTAAAAGGAATGAGAGTATAAATTCTGATTGGTTAATTGTACGTTACGCCCAAAACACACCCATGACTAATGAAGTAATTTAAGACCAACCCTTTTCAACCATGCACCTGGCGCAATGTTCGCTTTTCCTGCAATCAAAATACCAAATTGTGTCAGGAACGCTGCCAAGGCAACTTGCGCGACAGATTTCAAACAATGCGCATATGATCGTGAAAATAGAGCCCAGTGGTTCTCAAAGTGTGGGGTGTGAAAGTATTACAGGTGGGGAGCAATCATTTAATGTTAACCTCTTGGTTAAATATCTCTGTGCTATTAATCTGTGTATGTTAAAATGAATTTAGGCTACTTAGACAGGTTGCGGTCCTGTTCCTTGAGACGGTGGGCTTGTATCTACTGGCTGCAAAGTGACTAGTTTTATCTAGTCTGTAATAGTTTTGCATAGTCACAATGGAGAAAACAGAAATGAATAAACTTTCTGGGACACACTCAGTGTTAAAATGCAAGAGGAAAAGAGAAAGTTGCAGATAGAATCAGGAAGAAATTGTGCACTTGGATGAAAGACTGCAGTTAGGATGTGTGACTTCTTTGACAGGTTAAGGAGTGTGGCATTGGTTAGCCAACGTTGCTTCTACAAAAGGTTACACTGACTTGCTAAACTAGTTTGCGTTTAAGTTTGCTAACCAACACTGGCTGCAGTGTTTTTGTAGATACTGTTGCCAATGGTCCTTGTTTAAACGTTTGATGTCATTCATGTTGTCTTTTTATGCATTCAACAACATCCATCGACAACCTGCAGCTACATATTTGATGTTAGGCCTACAGACAACAGCACAATTATAGCAGTTCTGCTAGCTGACTGTCATCCAAGTCCTAGTTCTCTCAGCTACAGTGGAGGGGACGGGAGTAGTTAAAATGATTTAGTTTTTGTAATGGCGACATTCATTTTAGTTTCACCAAATCACTAGGCCTATGCTTTTAGGGGGCACTGATCTAAATCAGTAGCTTAACATTATTATATTAGAGATAGAAGTTCATGTTACTTCAATAAACTAGAAATTATGTGTATTTTAAATATATGTGTATTTTATTACCATTTTTGGGGGCTGATGTTGGACAGGCGGGGTGTGAACATGTCCCTTCTTCTGAAGTGAGGAAAGATAAAAAAAACATTTAAGAACTACTGATTTAAGATTTCTTGGTGGGGTGTATTTATGCAACAAGTCGGTAGGAAGGGCTCAACCACTTAATGATTTATAGCTTAAAAGTAAAATGTTATAGTTAATCCTGTGTTGCATTGGGAGCCAGTGAGGAGAATCTATAATAGGAGAGATGTGCTCTCATGTATGTGTGTTTGTTAAAAGACAAGCATTCTGCCTCAACTACAGGCGTGTGAGAGAGAGCTCTGGCTAACACCAACATAACATGTTGCAAACTAATTTAGATGTGGTACATGCATGGATTACCAGTACTATTTTAAAGTCACTAAAAGAAAGACATGGTTTGACTTTAGCTAAAAGCCTCAGCTGAAAGAAATTGGATTTAACTACAAAGTTTCTGTTTGTCAAAGTTTAGTTCACTGTCCGTAATCACCCCAAGTGACGTAGCTAGGTTTGGCCTTGGTTCAGGGCTTCCGTACTACATACAGTATGTCACAAAAGTGAGTACACCCACATTTTTGTACTTTTTTTATTATATCTTTCCATGGAAGAAGTCTAAAGATAATACTTTTCTACAACGTAAAGTAGGCAGTGTACAGCTTATATAACAGTGCAAATTTGCTGTTCCCTCAAAATAACTCAACACACAACCATTAATGTCTGAACCACTAGCAACAAAAGTGAGTACACCCCTAAGGGAAAGTGTCAATATTTTGTGCGGCCACCATTAGTTTTCAAGCACTGCCTTAACTCTCTTGGGCATGGAGTTTACTAGAGCGTCACAAGTTGTCACTGGAATCCTCTTCCACTCCTACATGACGACATCACGGAGCTGACCTTGAGCTTGAGACCTTGAGCTCAGTCACCTTTCATTTGAGGATGCCCCACAGATGCTAAATTGGGTTCAGGTCTGGGGAAATGCTGGGCCAGTCCATCACCTTCACCCTCATCCAAGGCGTGGTCATCTTGGAGGTGTGCTTGGGGTCGTTACCATATTGAAATACCGCCCTGCGGCCCAGTTTCAAAGGGGGGGCATCATGCTCTGCTTCAGGATGTCACAGTACATATTGGCATTTATGGTTCCCTTAATGAAGTGTAGGTCCCCAGTGCCGGCAGCACTCATACAGCCTCAAACCATGGCACTTCCTCCACCATGCTTGACTGTTAGCAGGACACAGTTGTCTTTGTAATCCTCACCTGGTTGCCGCCACACACACCTGACACCATCTGAACCAAATAAGTTTATTTTGGTCTCATCAGACCACAGGACATGGTTCCAGTAATCCATGTCCTTAGTCTGTTTGTCTTCAGCAAACTGTTTGCATCATCTTCAGAAGAGGCTTCCTTCTGGGACAACAGCCATGCAGACCAGTTTGATGCAGAGTGCAGCGTATGGTCTCCGCACTGCCTGACAGGCAGTCCCCCTACCCCTTCAACCTCTGCAGCAATGCTGGCAGCACTCCTACGCTTATTTTGAAGACACAGCCTCCGGATATAATGCTGAGCACATGCACTTAACGTCTTTGGTCGACCATGGCGAGGCTTGTTCTTAGTAGAGCCTGTCCTCTTGAAGCGCTGTATGGTCTTGGCCAATGCCAAATTTAACACAACTTCTATCCATTTACACCTGAGACCTTGTCATGGATCACATGACACCAGGGAGGAAAAATGGCTTATTTGGCACAATTTGGACATTTTCACGTAGGGGTGTACTCACTTTTGTTGCCAGTGGTTTAGACATTAATGGTTGTGTGTTGAGTTATGTTGAGGGAACAGCAAATTTGCACTGTTATGTAAGCTGTACACTGCCTACTTTACGTTGTAGAAAAGTATTATATCTTTAGACTTCTCCCATGGAAAGATATAATTTAAAAAGTACAAAAATGTTAGGGGTGTACTCACTTTTGTGACATACTGTATATATTGTATTTTGTATTGTTTTTCCTCTTTGTGTTTTTTGCTTTGTTACTTTGGTCAACTGCTGGTGTTTTAAAGTGCTTTACAAAAAAATGACATTGAGATTAGAAAACTAAGTTGCATGCTATCAGGCTAATATGCTTTCTATGCAAAGATTGTATTTTGATATGTTTGTTAGATGTAAACTTACAGAGTCTATCGAATTGTAGAGCTTGTTATGACCTTTTCTACAATAACCTATTTCACTGCTTGCTATATGGCACACAACTATTTCCTCAGACAATGAATTACCTTCTTAAAACATATAATTATTTTGCTGACTTAAGCCTACTAATCCTACTGGAAACACAAACCACAAACCTTTAGGATTTATCCAGTTTATTTCACAAAAAGGATGCAAGCCTGAAATCAGTCAAGTTTTACTGCTCATTTCACTGCAGGAGGTAAAACCTCCTGCCCGGATGCTAAAATGAGTCCAAGCAGCCAATCATAATTTTTCGCCCTTCAAGTTGTCTGACTGGTTAACCCTTGTGGCACATTATGTGCAAAACCTGAGCGAGTGCACAAGTCTACAGTAGTTGAGTGAGTGTGTGCAGCAGTCTGCCAGAGCATGGAGGACGATACTTTTTGAGCACAGAATCAATTTTTGTCTGCTCAAGTTTTGTGTGCACGCCTTTAACTTTTCCTCAAAATGTGTGTGCTTGCAAAATATATATGTGAATTTTGAGCGCACAAAAATATAACTACACGCCCCATGCTAGTACACAGACTGGAGGATTTATAGTTCTAAAATGAGGGAAAACAAAACCATTTTAGTACAATGACTGATCACAATCTACAGGTTTTTGAGATATAGAGGGTGGGCCTAAAATTCAGGACACATTTTTAATGCTTATATCTTGGTTTATAAAAAAGATACAAAGTACCAAATATATATGTTGTAAAGCTGACATTCAGGATTTTTTGATACATAGGTTAATTTATCTGGACACCACTCTGGTTAACACTTTATTTGAAGGGTGACACGAGCCTGCCATATACATGCCATGACATGTTGTATATAACACTATTATTTTTAGATGATATTGCCTGACAATGTTTGCCTACAGTGTTGACAGTTTTCCCAGAAATCATTGCGTGCCATCAAGAGTCTACAGTATGTTAAGAAGAGTACATTCATGTTTATTGTGTTTAATACAATGGGTGAGGTTCTAAGTTTGAAACATGACATATTTTGAAAGACTCAAAATTATAAAATCTGATTACAGTTTTTGCTCCTCCTAGTATGGCCGATTAAAACTATTACTCACTCGTTAAAAGCCAATACAATACAAATTATAGCACAAACCTGCTTCTGAATTAGTTCTTGTCCTTCCTCAGGCAACATGTGTACAAGGTTCAGTTGAGGAGAAACAGATCTTCTGAAGGGGTAAATGTCTCTCACATATGTCTAAACAAAATCAGAAATGGGGTATGAGATTCCAGAAAATGGTTACTAGAAAAGTGGACATTGTATTCCTCATTCAACAGCTAAGGGATGCATAAAATGTTTTTTTCTGGCCTTCCTCCATGCCATTAATGTAGACAAACACAATATGGTCATTATCCTGTTAGAATAAATTTGGGAAACAGTGTTGTCCAGCCCCTGAATTCATATATTTTTTGGCATGCAGTAAAAGACAGCAGGTGCTTTTGCTTTGTGTGCTGTGGGTGATTAACTAATATTGCTGCACATTTTTTAACAGCTGTAAACATGGTGGAGACTGCCCTATTTAAATTAGGTTTTTGCATGTGTTACTAGTTTTCACCATGGAGAACATGGAAGAAAGTGGCAGCAAGGTCTGAAAGTAATCACACGCACACGGTGGAAGATGGTGCGTCTGTGTGCCACTCTGGTATACAGCTATAAGTTAGTTACAAAATAACAAAGATGTCGCCTGACTGTTACTGTGAATTGAGGACTATCAGAAACATCTAGTTCATAATTGTACATTTTTTAAACATAATTATTCATGTAAAACCGCTGTCAGAAATAATTCCAATGTTAGAGAAAGGAAATATTTTACCAATGTTTCCCTTCAATCTTTGACATTAACTAACATGTTTGTTCTTTATATCTAGCTTGTTAATTAGCTAGATGATTAAAGTAGTCATTTAGAGAACTCCACACTTGAAGCAAATAATAAAAATAGGATGTTTGTATATGATCTCTCATGAGAATTCTGTGGGGAACACTGTTCTGTCTATGCCTCCTCCATGCTACAATAATTGCAGCCATACAGTTGTGGTCAAAAGTTTACATACACTTGTAAAGAACATAATGACATGGCCCTCTTGAGTGTCCAGTTATTTCTACAACTCTGATTTTTCTCTGATAGAGTGATTGGAACAGATACGTCCTTGTCACAAAAAACATTCCTGAAGTTTGGTTCTTTTATGACTTTATTATGGGTTAACAGGAAAATTGACCAAATCTGCTGGGTCAAAAATATACATACAGCAACATGAATTAACAATTTTGGTGACTTAGAAGGTTATGTCAATGAAATGAGATTCATATCATGGCCTCTTAACTTCTTGTGAGTGATTATGAGTGACTAGCTGGTGACTTCTCTGAGGCCATTTAAATAGGGCTCATTGGATAAAAACACCCACAAACACTACAATGGGAAAGTCAAAGGAGCTCAGCATGGATCTGAAAAAGAGAATCATTGACTTGAACAAGTCAGGAAAGTCACTTCAGCCATTTCAAAGCAGCTGCAGGTCCCAAGAGCAACAGTGCAAACAATTGTTTGCAAGTAAAAAAAATGCATGGCACTGTTTTGTCACTGCCACGATCAGGAATAAAATGCAAGCTATCACCTGCTGCTGAGAGAAAATTGGTCAGGAGGGTGAAGAGTCAATCAAGAACCACCAAAAAGCAGATCTGTAAAGAATTACAAGCTGCTGGGACACGGGTGTCAGTGTCCACAGTCAAGCATGTTTTGCATCGCCATGGTCTGAGAGCCTGCCGTGCAAGAAGGAAGCCATTGCTCTAAAAGCGGCACCTTAAGGCTCGACTGAAGTTTGCTGCTAATCACATGGACAAAGATAAGACCTTCTGGAGGAAAGTTCTGTAGTCAGACGAAACAAAAATCGAGCTGTTTGGCCACAATGCCCAGCAATATGTTTGGAGAAGAAAAGGTGAGGCCTTTAACCCCAAGAACACCATGCCTACCGTCAACCACAGTGGTGGTAGTATTATGCTGTGGGGCTGTTTTGCTGCCAATGGAACTGGTGCTTTGCACAGAGTAAATGGGATAATGAAGAAGGAGGATTACCTTCAAATTCTTCAAGATAACCTAAAATTATCGGCCCGAAGGTTGGGTCTTGGGCGCAGTTGGGTGTTCCAACATCACAATGACCCCAAACACACATCAAAAGTGGTAATGAAATTGGCTAAATCAGGCTACAATTAAGGTTTTTAGAATGGCCTTACCAAAGTCCTGACTTAAAACCTATTGAGAACATGTGGACAGTGCTCAAAAAACAAGTCTATGTCAGACTATGTCAACAAATTTAACTGAACTGCACCAATTCTGTCAAGAGGAATGGTCAAAGATTCAAACAGAAGCTTGCCAAAAGCTTGTGGATGGCTACCAAAAGCATCTACTTGAAGTAAAAATATCCAAGGGACATGTAACCAAATATTAGCATTGCTGTATGTATATTTTTGACCCAGCAGATTAGGTCACTTTTTCTGTTAACCCATAATAAAGTCATAAAAGAACCAAACTTCAGGAATGTTTTTTTGTGACAAGGAAGTATCTGTTCCAATCACACTATCAGAGAAAAATCAGAGTTGTAGAAATAACTGGAAACTCAAGAGGGCCATGACATCATGTTCTTTACAAGTGTATGTAAACTTTTGACCACAACTGTATGTGCCAAAGTTGTGTCAGTTAATGCACGCCTTTCAAACGTACTAAATGAAGACAACAAAATAGTGAACACAATTGGTGTCAAGGTTTGGTAAATCACAATGCATGCACTACCTTAATGTATTTGCATCTACACCTCCCAATATTTTGAACGTTCTGGCAGACATACCCATCTTTGCATATTCATTAAGGCAAACATGCTATATCGATTACACATGGTATTTTCCCTGTTTCAGGGATGGAATCCTCATTGCATTCGGTTAGTAGATCAGCTTTAGCATGTTTTTACGTGTGCAATCGTGTTTTCACTCATTTTTACAGTTGCAAACCTTTAGTAAATCAGACCCAATGTATATTAACCCATTTAGACCGGGAGCGCATTACCGCTGTTCTACCACTAAGAAGCACTGTTGCGCATTTCTACCTTTAAAACAGGTGTTCTGGTTCAAGTTATCCTACCCCTAGGATTCGTCCTACCATGGCTACTGCGCATGCGCGAAGTCCAATCGGTAGGAATATTCGACAGACTAGTCTGTCAAACCGTGCTGCTTCGTCAAAAAATCCTACCTGGCGCGGTTCGCTGTTTAAATGCTGGCTGCATATGTTGACAACACATTAATAGTGTTATTGGAATTGAAAATATATAAGTCATTTTATTTAGTCATTGTTCGCTATATCTAACATTTAGCCTATTGTGCGTTGACAGATTCATTCCGTTATATTTGAAAAGCAGTCATTTTATTTATAGCCTAATTTATTTTACCCTGTTCGCTTGCTACATTTAATTGTCGTATTATCATTAATTGTGAAGTTCCTTTAGCTATTTGACATCAGAACATCAAAGCTGGGGATGCCACCCACCAATCAAACACACAAACACCAGAGTTTGTTTACCGTTCTTTTATTCTTGTTACTGGGGGAGTTCAGCAATACTTGTTTTTCCCGCGATCGTCCTTCACCACAGACATCCAAGACGAACTCGTTAAACACACACACACGGCGCAGGCCAAAAGCTGTTTTCGTACTTTAGTTACCGAAGAAAATAACAGTTGCTAAGTATTGAGTAGCTTCGTTTTATATTAGCCTGATAGCTTTCAGCTTGTCATTGTTTACTGATAATAACAAAAATAACACAAGACATGCTTAAACGTTACACTTTACAAATATTGAACATATCTTCCTTAAATTGTGTGTAGGTACGTATATATAATACACTTATCACCAATTTTTTATCAGCCCAGCTGATCGGTAGGATGTTCTGATAAAATATGACGCAATGTCTTCAACGCATGCGCAGTAGCCAGGGTAGGACGAATCCTAGGGGTAGGATAACTTGACAGAACACCTGTTGTATAAGTCATTTTCCTCTGCGGCCAATCATCATCGGTTTCCTAATAAAATCTACCCGAAAATGCACGTGCGGACTCGTGTCATTGTTTTGAAATATGGATGACTTCAATTTCAGTGCAGGGAGTTCAGAAGTTAGTGACGGAAGCGATATAGATGATGATAACAATGATAACTCTGAACATGTGGATCCTGTGAATGTAACTGTCCCTGAAATGAAAACATTCGTTGGGCTATGCATTAGCATGGGGCTACTTGTTCTGCCTGAACGGAGAGATTATTGGAGACGCACTAAACATCTCTTCAAGACTCAGTTCTCTGACGCCATGGCACGGGACCGATTCTATGCTATGGAGGTAAGAACTAAAATACTGATTGATAGTTATAGAATAACAAGCAGTGATTATTAATGTTATCAGTGCAAATGACTTTTCTTCTATTTATGTAGCATTTCATGTTTACATCTTTAGCATAATGAGGTATTGGTATTATGCATTGAACTTGCTGTAACACAAGACAACAATGTAATTTACAGTAGGCTACCTGTAGGCATTTTAAAAAATACATAATATTTTTATTCATCACATACACATAGTTTGCAGTGCCATCTTTATTTACAATAGACAGATTATCTCACAAAGCCACAGTACAATGTAAATTATGCTGTTTTGTATTATACTCTCATCCAAGGTGACTTTCCTGTGTCTTTTTTTTTGCATTTTTAGGTACTTATACCTCCAGAACAACCAGGCAACAGATGTGAACCGGATGGACAAGCTCTGGAAAGTGCGCTGGTTCCTAAATTACCTCACTGCATGTTTCCAGGCATTGTATGAAATCAATGGCACTGTGCACTACATCTTACTTCATCTTACTGCCTTATTTCCCTGGGACACTTAATTTTTTTACAGTTTTGACCTGAATAAGAGCTGCTCTTTGTTTCTTAAAACTTGGAAAATGTTGTGCACTGTACATGTTGTGACTGTTGTTGTTTTATTTTTTCCATGTTATTGTGTTTCTGGATTATTTTATATTTTCTTCTGAAGGTGTAGAAAAATAAATCACACTTGTCATGAAACCCACAAGTGTAAGCTCTCATTTTGTCTCTATGTGCTTCAGAGGCTGAGAAATCACTTATTTAATAGGCGTTGACATTATTGTTGAAATTCCAGAAAAACCTTAGGATCTGGGAGGTTGTTTTAAAACTTTTAGGCCTTTTTTCCAGGCATTTTAGGTCTTAATGGGTTAAAAAACATAATGCCAAAAAACAAACATGGCTGCTAGAGTAACCAAAATGCCAATCCCTTCAAATAAATCTATACACTGATCTACAAAATATATTGGGAAACAAACCCAAACGTTACTGTAGATAGAATAACGGGAAAATGACTTCAATAACTGACCTTGGCATAATGAATGAGATTCCAGCGCTTGTCCATAAGGAAGTACTGGGTAGAGCGTGCCTCTGGGATATTGAAGAACTCCAAACACTCCTGGGAGGAATTGACAATTCACATGATCAGCATTTACACCAATAAGTAGCAAAATTTCACTATTTAAAAATATGGTCACATCTCTCAGACTTTTTTCAAATGCTATGATTTAGTTTTGTTATGCTCCCTAAAAGCCTGGCCAAATATACAAAATGTAATAGCAAATGTAGGGCTTTTGAAAGTGCAAAAATGCAGGTTTTGAATTGAGGCAACTGTGCCCTACACATTTATGACAACTAAGCCTCTACACAGCCATGTTCAACCTTAAGAAGAGCTTCAAACTGGGTGTCCTCATGCACAGGCAACTGTGTGGGGATGTCACACTCATTCTGCCCATGTACCACCAAAGTCTTGGTTCCTGTAATGACAGAGTATGACAGTGGCACATCAAAGCATTCTCAAAAGCAAGCCTTTATATGCCAACTTCAGCTTTAAAAACTCCAGTGTGTTGTCTCATCCATCAGTGAGACTGCAGATAGCCGTCAAGTGACTTAAGGATACTTTATGAAGTTGTTTGAAATTGTATTTCATAATTTACTCTAAATTATATGTAATTTCTTTAACAAAATTTTGCTAAAAAAGACCTTTTGCCGTGTAGCATAAACACTGACATAAACACTGACGCTACTTTACACCTAAATGAAATTATATTTTGCAATATCTCAAAGAATCATATGAACATCGAATACTTCTAAACCAATTGCTATCCTACAATAGTATGATGTGATTCTTGTCATAATCGTTTACCTGGCATAGAGGCAGTAACCAGCAACTTGACCTCACACTGCTCCTTTTTCATGGTCTGCTTGAGATCCTTAAAGAACAGCCCCTCCACATAACCTACCACCTCCCACAGGAATGTCAGTGTGGCTGAGATGGCGTCCATACCCCACTCGCATGGTGTTCGCACAAAATACATAATCAAGCCCACCTGATGATAAAAAAACATCAAAATGTACATCAAACAGCTGACTTGCAGCCCAGTATAAACTGATGTGCAATTCTACACTAATAACCCCCAAAATGCAGCGAGACTAACCAGGTAGTTGAAGAGAATGTGAGATGTCTGGGCAGGCATATCCCCAATGTTAAGTAGAAGCTTCCTCAGCATGTATATCAGCTCATCCTGACACATAATCACGTAGACAGAAGTCAGTGTTATAAAATGTATTAAAATATTTATACTTATACTAGATACTTAAACAATGTGTTTTTTTCTACAAGCATGGCTTGTGGGGAATGTAGTACAAATTCTCTTCGGGCGTACTCACACTATGCCATTAATACCAAGCCCAAGTACTGACATGACACATTCGTACACATTCATTTGATCAGTGTGATCGCTTCGTCCTATACTGGGCCATGGTACACAAGTACGCTCAGAAGAGGTGGATTTGAGTCCAGTTCAGTTTACTTGTGCACATTAGGGGTGGAAAATGCTAAGATTTCATCAATATCAATGCCATTATCAGTTCTGCCTATCGATCCAATTATTTTTCAATCAATTCAAATCAATCGATTCCTCAGTAGTTTGAGTGGCAGAGATCATAGATGGTACAAACAAATCACGGTTTTAAAAAATAGTGTCTGTAAAGTGAGCTAGCAAGCCAACATGACTCATAACTTCATATTGCTCTACTGACTTAGGCTAATGTCAGTTGCATTATCTAGGTGGTTGTCAATGACCAAGATAACAATTTAATACATTATGTCACCCTAGTTCGGTAGCGTTATCTAGCAAACAAGTACATAGCAAATGGTAGCTGTCTGCTCTGAAATAAAAAAAAATGATCACAAATAAAGCACCAAGAAAAACTCCAAGGCACTCTCATGTTAATAGCTAAAAAGCCTTAATTGTTATGGCTTAGTCATATTAATCTTTAAAAAACTGACATTTTGGTCTGGTTAGCAGAGTGGGTGCAGCTGGTGCTAATCAGTAGAGCACGGAAGAGAGAGGCAGATAATTAAAACAGGCAGAAGGAGTGAGCTCACAACAGACCCAAACAGTGGTGGCTGGTAGCCGCACACACACTGGAAGGGTGACAAACCGGTGGCAGAGCAGATAAGGGAGTTGTGGGCGTACTCCAACCATGTCAGTTGTTTAGCCCAGGAGCGAGGGTCACGAGAAGCCATGCATCGGAGCGCTTTCTCCAGCTCCTGGTTTACCCGCTCCGACTGGCCATTGGACTGGGGATGGAATCCAGAAGTAAGGATGACCGTGGCCCCCAGCAGATGGCAGAACTGGAGGAAAGTATGAGCCCTGGTCAGAGACAATATCCCTGGGCAGCCTGTGCATGCAAAACATCTGATCTAAAACCACCTTTGCAGATGGGAACTTCAGGAGGGGAACGAAGTGGACCATCTTGCTAAAGAGGTTGATGATGATAAGGATCACAGTCATCACATCGGACGGGAGCAAGCCAATTATAAAGTCCAGGGAGATGTGGGACCAGGGTCGAGTGAGCACAGGCAGAGGCTGAAGTAATCCGACAGGGGGCTGGTTGGATTATGCTGGATAATGCTGGTTACATGTTGGGCAAGCACAGACATAATCTCGCACATCCCTCCTCATAAATGGCCACCAGAAGCACTGGGCGAGCAGATGACAGGTACAAGTGGATCCAGGGTGGCAAGCGAGACGGGAGTCATGTCCTCACTGTATGACCTCAGGCCGAAGGCGGTCTGGAAAAAAGAGACGGTTGATAGGGCAGAATTGACGCAGGATCTTTGGAGGGGGCGTCATCTTTCTGGAACTGGTGGGATAGGGCGTCTGGCTTGACGTTGCATGATCTGAGACAGTATGACAGGGTGAAACTGAATCAGGTAAAAAACAGAGCCCAGCAGGACTGTCTGGGGTTCAAACACTTGGCAAATTGGATGTACTCAAGGTTTTTGTGGTCAGTCCAGACCAAGAACGGAACCATGGACCCCTCCAGCCAGTGGCGTTTCTCCTGCAGGGCAAGCTTGACAGCTAGCAACTCGGTTACCCATGTCGAAGAATGCACTTGCTGTCCTCTGCAGCTCACTGAGAGAGAATGGCACCCACTGCCACATCAGAGGCATCCACCTCCACGACAAATTGCCATTCTGCATCTGGCATCTGGAGAATGGGGGCGGAGGTAAACCTGCTTGGTGCTAGTCAAAGCGGTAAGGGGAGCGACAATTGTGCTGTAGTTCCGGATGAACCTTCGATAAAAGTTAGCAAACCCCAGGAACTGCTGCAGCTTTTTCCTGTCCGCAGGATCTGGCCATGAAATCACTGCTGGGACCTTGCCTGGGTCCATCTGGATATTACCCTCAGAAATGATGTACCCCATGAAGGTCACAGTTTTAACATGGAACTCGCATTTCCCTGCCTTGATGTAAAGCGAGTTCTCCAGGCGAACGCGAAGGACTTGCTGGTCAATGAGGTCAATGGCACAGTCATATGGTCGGTGACATGGATGCCCAGGTTAAGTCCACATGCCAAGGATCTTAGGCACTGATGAGACACACGACAGGCAGGCAGAACAGCTGGGCAGGTGGCAGACAGGCAGAGGTACAGATAGGGGCAAGCAGGAATTGAAGTCACAAGGCAGAAGGCAGGTCAGGTTTACCGGAGCAGTGGAGCAGACGGTCTGGGACGGATCCGGGTTCGGTACGGGTGTCAGAAGTGATAACCAACAAGCAGGAGAGCAGTCCAAAGAACTTCGCAGCATTGCAGACGATCTGGCAAGGAAACACTGGGAGAACAGAGACATATATACATGGATATGCACACCAGGATATGCAGTGCAGCTGGTTAGCACAGTGGGTGCAGCTCGGGCTAATCAGTAGAGTGGGGATGAGAGAGGCAGATAATTAAAACAAGTTGAGTGCTCGTTAACAAGCAGAAGGAGTGAGCTCACGACAAAGACTGCCTTGGAGTTTCTCTTGGTGTTTTGTCTGAAGTTTACCATCCAAACAGCACCTCAAAAGCAACTTCTGAGTCTAGGAAGCGTTCGTAGGCAGACTTTTGTTGAATGTTCACAAATAGTTGTAGGTTGTGATACATCATTCCAAACAACCTTCAAAAACCCTTAAAAACGTATACAGGGCTTGACCAGTGTTGCCAGATTGGGTTGAGTGATTTCCGCCCAGTCACGTTTGAAAACACCCACTTTGGCAAATTGTTGTTGGCCGTTTTTTTTTTTTTTTGCTAAAGGCAAAAAACATTTACGGTTCTATTTTCATTATCATCTCAGTTGTACTTTTGCATGTTGCGAACTAGGTGGACTCGCAGTCCCAACCGTACCTAGATCGGACATGTGTGTAGGTGTTTACATTTTCCAGATGCATTTTGCAGTTCACTACCTTGCTACCAGGGCTACTTTGCCTGGAATCATTTGCATAAAGTTTAACATTTGCAACTTTATTTAAATGAACTTATCTGTTTGCATGCCAACATATGGCAGAAGCAGCACAAATACTGCAGGGAAGGTCTCTGTTGATGTAAGGCTGTTTAATGCAAATGTGAAACTACTTATGGAGAGGCTACAAAGTTGTTGGCAAATATTTGTGGTGTAATGAATGTGCTGCACAGGGTAAATAAATTCATATGACTGATGTTATTCCCAAGACAAATGAGTTTTGACAACTGTGGGTGGGCAATGTAAACAGTATCATCTTAAAAAACACTCTTGTCGATGGAGTCCGACAATCCGCATCTGCACATCATTCTGGGCATGTGATCCAATGGTTCACAGAGCTACCTTTTGAATATTACTATACACTACATGCAACACTACATGTGTGTCCGATGTAGGTATGACGAGTCCAGTTCACAACATGAGTGGAACCGTACCCAATAGGGCGCCAGTCTAATTTAGTGACTAGGTGAAGTTAAGCCCAATTGGGTGGGCACCTGCCCAACCTGGCAACACTGGGCTTGACTGTGGTCCCTCCCCCTTGCAAGAATAGAATGTACAATTAAACATTGTGCAGGGAAATGAGAGAATGATTAAAAAGAATGGATAACGTCGGAGGTGTATGAATTGGTCAATTGGAACCTGTTCTAAGTTAGAACCGGTTCTCAATTCTAGTAAAGACTTCTGTTGTTATGGTATGAAAACATGGACGTATGTAAAGATACTAGAACACAGAAAGTCAATCATGCCTGGGTACAATTTGAGCAGAGTGTGTTAAAGGAGTATAAAATAATGCAGAAACTTTACAATCATTGTTTTCAGTATGAGTGCAGACCAGGGACCAGCATACTCAGGTACAGTATGAGTACGCCCTTAGATGAGATGTGTAAGGGGATAAGTAATAAGTAAAATACAACAAGTTTTACAGATGTGGTTTTCTTGTAGTGGGCAGTTGTTCATTTTTTTTTACTATATATATATAGTATATGTTGGTGAGCTAGTGCTTCCGATCCTTTGGAGACAATTGTTTGCTAAAAAAAATAGTATTTAGATACCTGTCTGTTGCTAACAGTGAGCTTTTCTAGGAAATGTCGGAGTACTAAAGCAGGGTCTTCAATGAGACAGTTCCATAACACCTGCTGTGCAACAGCACTCACTAAGGGGAAAAAAGAGAGACAGTTTTTAAGCATGACAAAGAGGTAGATAGCAGGGGAGTGTAAGATAATTCACCACCTGGAGACCTTGAAAAAACGCTTGTCTGTAAGAAAAGACACGTCTTTCTATGATGCATCAGACCAGAACATTTTTGTTGCCTACTACAGCAACCAAACACTGCTTCCCTTGTATCTATAAATTTATGTTCATGTTCATGATTTTCCTAAGTGATGAAGAACAATTGAACCATTGTATTAAAAGTACATACTGTATGATGTGAAGTTATTGCCCCCTGTGAGATCTGTATGACTAAATTAATGATCCTCTTTAACAAGGGGCCTCACCTCAGAGAACTTTAGACTTGCTGTTTTGTTGCTGGTAGTGCATCCTTAGTTGTGATTTAAAGACAGTTTCTTTTTTTTACTCCTCTGTTGTCTAGGTGTACCTCAACATCTGTCTTAAGGTGATGGTATGACTTCTGAGTATATCTTCCATATGTCATACATTTGTAAGAGTGGTCTGGAGCACTCTTAAGCTCTTTCGTAGCATTGTTCCAGCTTACGTTGCTTGTTGCTGCCACTGTACAGCTCTCGACCCATAGTAGGCCTATAATGTCTTCAAAGGGTTAACAACAAAACTTGCAATAGAACATTGACTGTGAAATACCAATGTCTCGTAATCCTGTGGTACAAACATAGTAAAAATCAAGCGCTTAAGAAAGGTTACAATAATGCAGCTAATCAAAATTTTAAATGTCCAATTTACATCATCCCATTTTCTTCACTAAAATTGAATGACGTGACAAACATTTAATGATTTGTACCACAGGATTAGAAGATATTTCCACTTTAGAAGTTGGCCTACAATTGGAAGTTTCACTGGAGGTGACATTTGCTGCTATCAACTAAGCTGATACATAGTGGCGCAGATGAATAAGCAGCTACACAGAACACTTAATTATTAACTCAGACGCAGGTTCGAATCTGTGTTGACATTGTGCATTTTAAAAAAACTGTCGCCTAGGTTTTCACAGGGTATACGTTTGTGGGTTGATTGGATGAGAAGTGATAAGCTTAAATGAGTCATACAGCTATAAGTCTACCAGGATGCATACTTGTGACTTAATGGAACAAAGTTACAAAGTTAATGCAAAGCATTTGTGTCACCCAACTTTCTCACTGAACTACAGACAAGCCACATTATTCTGTGGCTATAGTATATGTATATATATATATATATATATATTATTAGGAAACTAATTCCTGGAGCACTCGTGAGCTGTATCTTAACAATGTTTTAGCTTAAAGGGGAAATTCGGTGTAAAATTAACTTGGGTTAAAACATGACAATCAGTTGGTATGTTTGATCAGAAACAAAACTATGCTATGTTTATCATGTCCTAAAATTATCAACTGTAATTGATTACAGTGCCTGACAAAAGTCTTGTCGCTTATCCATTCTGTAGAAACAAAAGCTTATAACCTGACTTTTAATTAATACATTGGTTGTAGAAATGTCTCATATGAAAGCTAAAACCCTCCCAAATTATGCTCAATATACTAAAATAAATTTGCTTCACTGAAGAAAGATTGATCATTTAATGAACAGAGAAAAGTCAGATTTTGGCAAGAAAAAAATGTCTTGTCGCTTTGTCATATGATGCACCCAATCCTAGATTACAGCCTCACCTGTGATCAGTTATTGATCAATCAATTAGTGGATGTGTATAAAAAGAACCCCAGCATACCAGACCTTCACATCAACTCCAACTTGCCCTCTGACAACATGCCTAAGATGCACCCTGAGACCAAAGCATTAATTATCAAGAGGACCAGAAGACCAGATCCACTGCTGAGGTGGCTGACACCTTCAATGTGTCTCAGCGTCAAGTACAAAGAATAAGAAAAAGATCTGAATAGACTGGAGATGTTTTTGACAAGCCCAGGTCCGGCAGACCCTGCTAGACAACTGCTTGGGAGGACCGTGTGTTCCAAGGCCAGCCCCATTTTTCACTGCAGCAGAGCTCCACCAGGCCTGGTCACCTCAAATCCCTGTGTTAACCAGAACAGTTAGTAGAATTCTGTCTCAAAATGTCCTCCATGGTCGAATCAGTGCACAGAAACCAAAACTAAACAAAAGGCAATTAAAAAACATTTGGCAAGGCCCACAGCCTGCTAAAAGGATGGATGTTGAAAAAGTGGCAGAAGATTTCTCAGATAAATCTTCGGTTGAATTACATCACAGCCACCGCAAATATTGCAGGAGACCTACTGGAGCCCGCGTGGATCCAAGATTCACACAGAAAACAGTTAAGTTTGGTGGCGTAAAAATCATGGACTGGGGTTACATTCAGTATGGGGGTCTAAGACATTTGCAGGGTTGAAGGCAATATCAATAGCCTTAAATATCAAGAAGTATTAGCAACCTCTTACATTCCCAAACACTAATTTTGCAGCAGGATGGTTCTCCATCGCATACTTCCATCTCTACAAAGTTCCTCAAGGCGAAGAAGATCAAGGTGCTCCAGGACTGGCCAGCCCAGTCACCAGACATGAACATCATTGAGCATGTCTGGGGTAGAATGAAAGACGAAGCATGGAAGGCAAAACCAAAGAATCTTTATGGACTCTGGGAGGCATGTAAGACTACTTTCTTTGCTATTCCTGATGACTTCATCAATAAATTGTACGAGTCATTGTCGAACTACATGGATGCAGTCCTACAAGCTCATGGAAGTCATACAAGTTATTAAATATGAACCTCACAGCACCATTACTTGATTCACTGATGTTATGCAACATATTTTTGTATTTGAAGTAAATTATTTGTTCAATTTTCTGTAGGCGACAAAACTTTTGTCTTGCCAAAATCGGACCTTTCTGTGTTCATTAAATTATCAATCTTTCTTCAGTAAAGCAAATTTATTTTCAGTATATTAACATAATTTAGGAGGGTTTTAGCTTTCATATGAGACATTTCTAAAACCAATGGATTAATTAAAAGTAAGGTTATAAGCTTTTGTTTCTACAAAATGGATAAGCGACAAGACTTTTGTCAGGCACTGTATATTCAAAGGCTTCTCCATTAATAAGGATCACAGACAGTCTAGCTAAAATAAAAAATTCAAACATAAAAACAGTTTATTTATCACTGCTTGTTTAGTGCAGGGATTTTTAGAAGACACTGTGATGTTTCATTTTCAGACATTGAAGTGTCAAATATAATTTCTGTATACCTGCAACCCCATCCTCTCGAACCTCCCCATCCTCCATTAAGTGTACAATTGGCAAAACTGCAGCACAAATGCATGCTGGGAAAACAGCTTGGGGTGGCTGCACAACATGATGAGTCGGGGTGTGTTCTGTGGTGTTGTCCTCATCTACACACAAGGTATATGTCCAACTGTTATTAAAACAAACTATGTGACTGCAATGAATAACTCCATTTTTAGATGTCAGGCATTGGAGTGAGAGTAACACAGACACCTTCAGTGCTGACAGCTGAGCGCACACTCCAGAGAGAACCCCGGCGAAAGGAGTAGTTCCTGTGAGAATTTGAGGAGGCACACGAGGGGCTCACTGAAAGGCGCCGTGATGCCAGGTTTACAACATCCTCTGTTATCAAAGAGGGGAGAGAAAAAAATCAAAACTATTAAAAACACTGCCATTAGTGTAGTGTAATAGTAAAACTGGTTTACTTTTCAGTGCAATTATACCAGTGGAGTGTGCATTAAACAGAGTCTTTTGTAACATCTAACTATATGGCATTTTTTTCTAGGCTGTAAGAAGTGCGGACCAAACTTTTGTGTATTGTCACAAGTGTGGACCAAACTTTTGTGTATTGTCACTTAAATTTAAAAGTCCCATCTCATGGGGGAAATAAAGCCCACATTTTTCAGTGACTGAATGAATAGTTTCTGAAAAAAAAGACTCTTCCGCGCACACATGCAATTTTTGTCCCTAAGGCCCATGAAATATCGACCCACTGTCGATTTGGTATCTCCACCCACAATTTCCTGTATCTTTGTGAATGTTTGCCATGTTTGAGCCAGGTGTCATTGTTACTATTGTACAATACGGCAAGTCCAGCTAGCCTAGCCATGCATGTAAAATGTGAGTAAACCTCTGTCCTGACGCCTGAAATGTGTGTTTACCATCCTCCTCCTGTTCAGGTGGGGGGCTGCAGGTGGGTTCATAGCAGGCTTCATGAGAGATGGGGATAGCTGTTATGATGGATGCTTCACGGCCCAGCCTTCTTCTCTCCTCCTCCTGCTGCAAGTTCTTGAGAATGTGCTCTGCTCGTTGATGAGATCTTGAAACTGCACGTGCTGAGAAAGACTTCTAGGATCAGAAACAAAAAACACCCACCTTCAGCTTTTATTTTTTCAGTATATATCTGGCATCTTACATCTACCTTACTACCACATCTAACTACAACTAGTCCAATTTGCCATCACTAACTCATACTCTCCACCCCATCTTCCTTTAAAAATTCAATCCTCCTCCAACTACCCTGTACTTATTCTATCTATCTGTCTGTCTGTCACTGAGTCAGACTTACCGACTGGTCTTCATTGATTGGGTCCTGCACACTGCCTGTGTTCTGAGGTACCCAAGGAGGATCAAACATTGGCACACATGGCATGCCCAAGATGGGAGAAGGTAAGGTGAAGTTGATACTGGGAGGTGGAATCTGTGAAACACATATAAATATGCATAAGGTAAATGGTTTTTTTAAAACATTGTATTTACTGAACTGTGCATACATTTTTTCTAATAAACGGACATATAATATACAACACAAAATATTTTAACCTGTCAAATCTGATTCTTTGACCCAGAAAACATACCCCTAGAACTTGGAATCTAGTTTATATCATAATTAGTTAAAAAGTTATAGAGCAAAAACGCTTTTTCGCTAATGGCGGACTTCTTCTGCATACAAATCTGTAACTATTGAAGATACGTCAAATCCGTTAACACTCTACTGAATCTACAATGCCTCAGCTACAAGTTGGTGTCAGTTGCATGTCTCTAGCTTGGTTAGTTACTTGTCAGTATCCCATTTTCCACGAGGCCCCTCAAATTTTAACTTTTTTTGTGGAGTTATAAGCAAAAATGTCCAAATTGCCCCTATCTTGCAATGGTGAAGAATTCTTAAAAAAATCCTTTTGATCACCATCAAAAACAAATCAGTTTGCTTCTGACATATTCTGAAAAAATCATTTAAATCCGTCCATAACTTTTTGAGTCATGCGAATAACAAACACACAGATGGACAAACAAACCAACGCCGGTGAAAACATAACCTCCTTGGCGGAGGTAATAATAATAATACATTTTAATCTAAGTGCTATTTAAGTTACTCAAGATCAATAAAACAAGACATAAAATAGTTAGGCAACAAACAATATGGCGATGTAGGGAGACAGGATGCTTGTTAAAAGACACACAATATTGACAACCAAAATCAAACATGGAATAAATAAAATGTCATAAAATGTCAAGACTAGGGTAAGACCAAAGTGAAAAGGTGAGTGGATTTGAAAGTAGAGAGTGAACTGCATTGATGTACTGTAGTGCAAGTGGGAAGGTGTTTCAAAGTTGAGGGCCAGCCACAATAAATGCCTCGTCACCCATGGAACAAAGATAAGCAGAGGAGTTGGATAGAAGATGTGCATCCGTAGACCATAAGGCGCGTGTGGGTTGGTATGGGGTTAGAAGATTCGTGAGATAGGTGGGTGCTAGGTTATTCTGGTCTTTGAAACGAGCACAAGGATTTTGAATTGCACTTTGTACCGAAAGCAGAATTTTGGATATGTTATAATCTGTTAATTTATTAATGTCTTAATGTCACCAAAAAGCAGGGCATTACAGTAATCAAGTTCGGGGGTTATAAAAAAGCATGAATGACGGTGTCAACAGTGGTGAAGTTATGTGAGGGGCCTAGTTTGGAGATGGTTTTGAGATGGAGAAAGGCTGTTTTGGTGACATATATATGGGAATCAAAGAAGAATCAAAGAATCGATAATGACACCTAGGGCCTCATTTATAAAATGCTGCCTTTCATGCACTGTAAACTCCTGTGTTTTTGGAACCGTATCCTTGCACTGTGAACTCCTGTGTTTTGGGACTGCATTTATTACGTATGGTCTTCTGTGTTTTGGAACTACTTTTTGCTTATGATCTCCTGTGTTTTTGAAACTGTATATACCACTTGTCATCTCCTGTGTTTGTGGAACTGCAATTACTGCATTGTGCTCCCCTGTGTTTAGAATAAAAAAAAACAGAGAAAGAAGTGTTCTGCACTTGGGTCCTCCCTCGTAAACCCTGACAGTAGGACCCAGCCAACAATGGACCCAGCACGCGCTAAGGCCATGTTTCCCCAGGAAGAGCTAGAGAACTTCTCTCTGGTCCTTCAAAACCTGGTCCCCATAATTTGTGGTCCAGGTGATACAGACAAGTGACTGGCTGCCCTCGTTCTCCTTAGGAGGGCGTTGCAGCAATCCCCAGGGCTAGCAGATCTTATGTCTGGGTATATAGAGGGCTTGGCGGGGCTGGAGAACACACTCCTGGAGCTCCAGGAGCAAGAGAACTTAGCCCATTTGAATCTGGATTCCGGGCTGCTCGCTCACTCCTCCAGGGCTGGGATCCATCGTCACTGGGGCTGTTCCGCTTCAGCCAGCTTCGGTGGCAAGCCCTCCATGCCTGCCAGTGGCTAGCTCTCTGTGCCTGCCGGTGGCCAGCTCTCTCTGCGTGCTGCTGCCCAGCGCGGAAAGCGTCACGCTGTTGCCCAGCGTGGAAGACACATCGACCAGAGGCAAAAAGAAGCGTCGCAGGAAGGGTCTTCCTGCTGTCTGCCCCTTTGTGCAGCTCAAGCCCGCTGTGCAGCTTGAGCCATCCATTTCCCAAGAACCCTGTGTTTCTTAAGAGTCTCCGGCGCCTGTGGAGCCCACGGTGCCTGCGGAACCCCCTGTGCAACTCAAGGCCTGTGTTTCTGGTTTTAAAAAACAAAACCACCACCAAACAAGCACTTTTCCACTGAGGGCCTGTTTAGACGAGAACAGTTTCGGGTAAAAAATTATACAATATTTTATTGGAAGTGCCTTTCTTTGAGATGATGACAGCATTTTTGGGGCTTAAAAATGCAAAAAGCTGAAACCAACCTCCAGAGTGGAAAACTTGAATACGCTCCGTTGTAGCATTTCCATCTACACTGCCCAAGACAGAAAACTATGGTCAGATCTGCTCACGTTGCGTACGCGTTTATGTCACATACATGCGGCAGTACCATAGACAGCACAAGAAATAGACTGAGAGATAGCATTGTTTTCATTTGGAACTGATGAAACCAAATTTTCAATTCTTGGCTTGGTCACGTGTCTACTGTGTTCTACTGCGCAAACTTGTGGTGACGTCGGCCAACAAACCCGAATATGATAAATTGATGAGTAGATGCTGAAACGCGAATCAGACAACATACGAAAATTTTCGGAATGAGTATTTTTCTACTGTTATGGATGAATCACGTTTACTGGAGTGGAAGGCTAATACTGTACTAAGTAATTCTACTTACTTTTGTTCCAGGTAGTCTTGCAAGCTACCATGTCAAGGGCGCTAGCTAGTTAGCATGTGTACTTGTAGATGTGTACACGTGTAGCTTAGCTTTCTTCTTTAGTCATCTTTCTGACTTAAATCGAACAGTAAAATCCACAAAGACAATGATTCCTCTTACAAACAATTCCTAATTATGATGCTTATTTTGAGGGAAATACAGCTAGAAATGTTTTCCTGACATGAACAAAACAGAAGTAAACAAGCATGATCATGGGCATGCCTTGTTATTTACTGTACTTGTCAAACAGTACGGTAAATTTTCTCCTGTGCGACAGAAACTCACTAGCTGTCACAAAGTTTGTGATGTTATTTTTAGCACAATTTCAGATAACGTTTCTTACAAGGCAATGACGACAGATTTCCAATCAAAGCAAATATGTTTTGCTGTGGTTTCTCCGGTGTCCAACAATGCCATTACTATTACCAATACTATTACTGAATATAATATATATTACTCAATATTACTGAATATATATACATAATATTACTCAATTACCTCTGTGAAATTGTGGATGCACCAGCTCGCTATGGACGAGACCTGGGAGAACCACACTTTTGCGTCACCGTATGCACACAGATTTCCTCCCGAAAATGCTTGCCTAAGCACGGAATAAAAAGTGAACATGGGACTCCACTTTTGCATCTTCTGTTCAGACCGTAATCATATAAACGTAGCCTGAGCCAGACACTGTATGTCAGCGCTGTGAGAGCTCAGAACTCCTGTGCTCCAGTATTGCCACAAGGAAATATGCGTACAGGTGGGACCCTACATAGACATACAATTTTTTCCACATGAAAGAGGGTTTTTATAAATCTGCACTCTGATATGGATTTGATCGTACTAACAATCTAACATCAAATCTGTGTGTACAAATGTTTTATAAACTAGACTAGAAACTACATGGTATGGCCGCCGCAGTGTATTGAAGTGTGGGAATCGTAGGTATGGTGAGTTTGTGGTAGGTCAGTGTTGTGAGGTGAGAGTTTGTGTGGAAATGATTTGCTGGAAGTGGGCATGGATGTGGGTTTTGAATAAATGACATTCTGTGTGTTTGTGTATATTTTGTGTAGTTCCCACCTCCTAGGTCCAAGATATTGGCAATGCAAAATCCCTATTTTTGCATTTAACTATATCACTAGGTGGCGCTATTTCTTCAAGTGAGTGTTTATGGGTTGGGTTGATATGCCTCTTTAACATTGGCCCCCTATGGGCCAAATTGTATGGCATGTGCTGTGCTTTTAGAGGTCTTTTTGGTGATTGTGCATGACATATTTTGTGCAGTTCCCACCTTCCCAGTGCAAGACATTGGCAATACAAAATCCCAATTTTTGCATTTACCCCTATCACTAGGTGGCGCTGGGTCAATGCGTCTTTGTAACCCCGACATACTACCACAAAATCACTGTCTGTAACTTTTACAGCGCCCCCTATGGGCCAAATTGTATGGCATGTGCTGTGCTTTTAGAGGGCTTTGTGGTGATTGTGCATGACATATTTTGTGCAGTTCCCACCTTCCTAGTCCAAGACATTGGCAATACAAAATCCCAATTTTTGCATTTACCCCTATCACTAGGTGGCACTATGCTTCAAGTGACAGTTTATGGGCTGGGTCAATGCGTCTTTGTAACCCCGATACACTACCACAAAATCACTGTCTTTGGAAAAAATGTTGATGAGTTTTTTCAAAAAACCTGTTTTTGGACCCCGAGCTTCGACAAAAAACATCATCCCCTTTGACAAAATATCAGAAAATTTGATGCACATGGACAGAAAGCTGTTTAGAGGTGGCATGCCACTTTTCACAACATTGGAGCAATTAGAAGCCAAGATATGGACTTTTGTAGAATTTTAAGCTATGTTTCAAATTTTCATTGACATGTAACTTTTAAATGGTTTATCTCAAGACAAATCCTTTGATAACTTTTTGTCATCATTGTGTGTAGATGACATGTACCAAATTTGGTGAGATTCACATGAACGGCCTATGACGAGTTCATTTGGTTTCACTTTCACAATGTTAAAATTTCACAGAAATTCTTTTTGTTGGAAGTGGGCTTCGACCAGTGTTTTCAATGCAGGAGGGTCAATAGATGTCACGACAAAAAAGAACTGCTTGTTAACATTACTCTTCTCTAGATAATAGACAAAATGACATTTTGTACAATTACAGCGCCCCCTATGGGCCAAATTTGATGGCATGTGCTGTGCTTTTAAAGGTCTTTGTGTTGATCGTGCATGACATATTTTGTGCAGTTCCCCCCTTCTCGGTCCAAGATATTGCCAATATAAAATCCCATTTTTTGAACTTACCCATATCACTAGGTGGCGCTATACTTTAAGTGAGTGTTTATGGGCTGGGTCGATACGCCTCTGTAACACCGACATATCACAAAAATGTCATGTTGTTCGGTAAAATGTTCATTGAGTTATTCAGCAAAAACTTTTCAGCGTCTCCCCCTCTTTGATGGACACTGGCACAGCTTCTATTCACTCAAAAACTTCTAGGGCTACATGCCTACAAAGATTCATGTCCCCCAGAGTTCCAGTGTCCTGGCAATCGTTGACGAAAAATCGGTGAAAAAAAAAAAAGGGAAAAAAGTCTTGGCAACACTTTGCTAGCTTCGCTAGCGGCGGTCATAATGAGGCCCCTAGTTTTTTTACTTAAGAAATAGTGGTGGTAATATAAGTAATAAGGAAAATTGTGACTTATCTTTTTCAGTACTATTGGTGTGGCAATGAGAATGGCTTCGGTCTGGTCGTGGTTGAGTTTGAGAAAGTTTTATGTCATCCAGTTGCTAATGTCGTTGCGTCAGGTGACCATATTCAAGGAAGGGAGGGCATGAGAATGTTTAGCGTGAATGTAAATTTGTGTCATCAGCGCAGCAAAAAGAAAAATATAGTTGCCATCAGCAATAAGGGGGCAAAGCATGTGCCTGTACATTTTCTCACCCCCTAATGTCCGAAGGACTCATTTTGGGTATGCGTTCTCCTTATTAGGTCCCAAGTGCCTTTGTTAAGTTTGGTTGACCTATGTCCAAATCTACCAGGGGTGCGTTTCCCAAACAACGATGGATATTAGCATTGGACCAGCATTGTCCGATGTAGGTTCAAACGACACAATAGCCCAATTCCGACTGTTTCCCGAAAATCTCCAGCCACCTACCTACAACGGAAGTCTGAACTATGTTAGTTGGAGAGTATTCGGATGCATTCGTTGCGGATAAACAACAGAAACGACACCAGGACAGTAGGCAACAAAAATGTAGCCTTATTTCAGTAAAGCCGGTATGTATGACAGCTTCAGCAACTTAGGGAAATGTTCCCCAACACAATCATGTCCCTTGCTCATTAAAAAGCAGTAACAAGTAAGATTGTAATGATATGATCGTGTGTTTCATTTATACTACCCTACATAGAGCTACATGTAAATATACCTAAGGCCACTGACAGTTCATGTGGTGCAATGGTTAAGTGATTAGCTCAACCCACTATGCAGACCTTCTCACTTTTTCGGAGAGATACGGGTTCGAATTCTGCTAATTTGAAACACGTGGAATGATCTGTTTGGGAAACACCTTCGTCCTCGAACGATCCATCGGACTAACGTTGTTGTAAACATTGTTAATTGCGTAGTATGAACGATGCTGTTGGGAAACAGCAGTGTCGTTAGTCCATCGTTCAAACCAACGAAGTTGCTAAGGAAGTTAGCAACGACGGTTTTGGGAAACGGACCCCTGTTCGGCAGCTTCGCTGCCCAATTTGATTGGCTGTGACACACAAACACTTTCACTGGTTAAATGGCAAGGGAAGGATTCCTTTGTGAAGCTTGGTCTGAAGATTATATGTGCCAAGTTTCAGGAATGTTGGAAAGAATTTGTGAAAATTGATGTAGGGATCAAGAGTATGTACTCTATTGATCTGAGGCTGTCAGTGTGTCAAAGGTGTTTACCAACTGGTTCTATAAACTATCATAGATGTCCATGGCGGAAGAATAAATAAGAAATAATTAAAAAAAACTGAAAGATAATGAGTGCCTTTGCAGCTTTGCTGCCCTGGTCTCCAATTAAGCCATACTGACAGAGGATGTGACCAAGGGGGAGGATGTAAATGATAAAGAGCAGGGGACCTAGGACAGAACCTTGTGAGACACTATGTGAGAGAGGTGCACTAGGGGACCTGAAATTACCAATGGAATAAAATAGTTCCCTATCTGTGAAGTATGTAAGAGATGATGGACAACACAGCATTCGTATATCAGAAAGTTAATGCACGTTCAAGGTAATGCCATGACGTAAGAGGAGTGGCCATTACATCATCCCGTTTATACCACGGTTACCACACTTGCCTTATGATAATTTGATGTTATAATTTCCAAGTTTTAATGCTTAGTAGAACTACTTTCCTTCATCACAACATGTGTCTTTTCATAACTTACTGGACAAACTGCCATTATTAGTTCCAAACTGGAGGCTGCTATGGCCAAGACCCAGTCGTTAGTTCTATGCCTTTGGTTGTCAAGCTAGCCATTCCAAAGTTCTGTTAAGCCCAGCTTAGCAAAATCACATTGGTTGTGAGTCCAGATGCATCATGACACATTGATACAAAAGTATTATATGGTTGGAAAACCGGGATTACTTCGTGTGTGTGCGCATATAGAAAATAAATTGTGATTCTGAAGAACGAATCACAATGGGAAATTGAACCAAGCCGTGGTGTAACATAAAATGGACTAAACACTAAAGACAATTACCTTAAAGATTTGCTGTGCACCCTCTTCCATACGTGGCCAGACCTGATAGCGGAAGCGCCAGAGTGTGTAGAATTTCAACACGGAACTGATGCGCTGACCTGCTTCTTGATGTTGGAACTCTGCAAACATCATCTCTGACACTGCGTCAGGGACTTTAACTGCACACAGAAGAAACATTGCAGCTGCAAAAAAGAAAAGAGGAAATAGAAAGGGAGATGGTTAGGTAAACATGATTACAGAACAAATAGATGTGACTGTACAGTTTTAAAATGAGTGATACGATGGTATTGCACATTGATAGAAATTTGGTCTGCACTTGCTAATAAAAAAAATGCTGAAAAGTGCCAACCATTTATAGAAGTGCACTAGAGGGAATCATAACGGGCATGTCAGAGTTGGAACAGTGTTGGTAAAACTGTCAGAAATAAATAAACAATAAATAAATCAATGATAGTGTGATTCCTTATACAAGCACAATGACTAAGGAAATTCAACACCACCCAATATTTTTGTTCACATCTTTTGTATACTGTACAGGTCTCTGTTATTTTTTGGCAGGCATGCATTTTAGTTTTGTGTGTGTGTGTGTGTGTGTGTGTGTGTGTGTGTGTGTGCGCGCACTTACCTGCAGCAGCAGCCATGTGTTCATCCACACTTAAAAGAAGCTCCCAGGCAGCAGGTTGGATGTCTCCATACATGTCCTCTGTGAGAATAGGTGCTGCTTTTATGAGCAGAGAGAGGGGTGCTGGAGACAGACTCATCACCTATACACAGAGGGAGTCATTTTACTACATCATTTGAGACCACATCTGGCAAAATGAGTCACAGTGACCCTGAAGACCTTGAGATTTTGGCATCAGTGGAGAGACAATACACTTTAAAATTGTCCTACATTAAACAGTTGTCATTATAAAACCATTTGAATTATGGCATCCTGCCATCTTATTTCAATACCCATTATTTGGGATATTTGGGGAATATTTAAATGGTGCATGTAAACTTCAAATAGCCAAATTTGAAACTTTTTCTTTAAGAAAACTGTGAAGATGTTTTCTGAACACCTTTCATTTTATACCAAAGAAAACTGATGTTTTCAAATGGAATGCCACAAATGCATCTCAGACCAATTAATGAAGTGTTTCTCAAGCGTCTTTAGTCTGCCCAATGATTTAAAGCTGTGGAACTGCACGCCCCTGCAACCCCCCTGGTTGTGCACCTCTATGGATAAATCAATTATTAAAAATAATATTATTGTACCATTATATTGTTATGACCACCACAAGGGAGAAAGTCATAATCGCATTAAATGTCCCATGTAGGATGACTACTCCAACCACTGTAAGCACATTATGTGTCATAATTCCATCTCTGAGTGCCCCTTCAACATTCCCTGATAATGGTGCGGACTTTAAAACACATTGCACATGTAGTCAAAGCATACTTCACCTGCCAAAGATCCATCCATCCATTTTTGAAAGTGTAAAAGTTAAACTTTTGTGGGCTTGAACTCTTAACATGTTTAAACAAAGTAATGTCAAGAGGTGGCAGGATTTAGCCTGCAGTGGCAGAAACACTAAAAGTGGAGCCATGTAATATTGCTCTATTGACTGGTGCACAGGCAAGGCTCTGTGGACCAGCAGCCACCTTGTCTTGGACTGGCAGCCCATGTTTAATGAAAAACTGATTAATGCACCTAGCTCACATTAAGCATGTTTTTCCGCATAAACACCAAACTGATGATTCTATGTTACATTTGTGTTTTCATATAGGCCTAAACAAAATAACTACCTTACTCAGGTGCAAGTGTAATGAATCACCTAAATTTGAATTCATTGGGTGGAATTTATACTTATGTCTACTCCACATTGGTGTACCTGATTTCTGATATACTTAAGCATTCCTATGTCCTTCTTCCCTTCAGTGTGGCTGTCAGTGGGTTGTCTCTTCATAGAGGGAGTCCTTAGACACGACTTGTCAGAGCACTGCATAGAGATGAAGAAACACACACACACACACACACACACACACACACACACAGTCCACAAGTGTCCGAAGCCCTTCTGGATAAGAACAAAGACTATGAAAAATGATTACATTATGAGGTTAACATGAGATTAACATCTGTTATAATATTACAGTATATATACCTCTTTATTCTTTTTTGTCCGTGTGCCAATGTTTACTGCAGAGGCATCTCTTAAACCATCCACGGTTTCTCCGTACAACAGCTTAATGGCCCTAACCAAGCGAGCACAGGAGCGACTATGATGCTGGTAGCAGCGAGGGTGACAGAAGTCCTGATGTGTGCAGATGAAACTCTGCTGATTACACAGCAGTATCATGACCTATAGAAAAAAAACTGTGGTTGGGTTTCATTTTACAGATACTCACTTAAATAGTACCTTATGCCAAGGATGCATAGCAAACGGGAGCACATGAAAGGCATACAAAGTCTAAAAAGATTCTATCCAGGTCAATCCACCCATCATTTACTATCATTTTGGTGAAAGATTTACAGATGTCTTTGAAGGAAAACATTTTGGATTACATAATTATTGCAAGTGTAGGTGTTACAGAAAAAGGTAGCCTAGTAGAGAAAATCTGTTTTGGACATTTTGCATACCCGTTATTCTACATTATATTACATTACAGAGATGCTTTTATCCAAAGCGACTTACAAAAAGGAGGACATAAGCTAACAGACGTGTAGAGAAAGACAGAGTAAGTAGAATACCTTTATACATACAAGGAAATCCAATTCTTCAATAACTTACGTGTATCCAAGACATGTTGCGATGGTAGTTCTCTTCCCCTCCTCCTGTACTTTGTCCTTCTGGTTCGATACTTGGCTCACTGGTGCTGCATGGGCTTCCTATAAATTCCAACCAATTCAGTAAAAGAGTAATTACATACAGTAAGTTAAAAAGCAAATTATACATATAAAATTGCCATGTCAGTGTGCTGGGCGTTGGACTAATTGGGAAATTCAATGAAAGTTATAACCATAACCCTTTGTGACAGTAGTATATAAATATGATCTAGGTTAATAATAACATTTCCACATACAATTAAACATAATGACCATTTTCTAAACAGTTTGCAAAAATTACAACACACATAACCTTGAGAATTGGCGGGACATTTGCAAGTTAATGCTGTCATATGGTCTACATGCATATGACTACAGTCATACAGCACAATATTGTATCATACAGAGGAAGCTCGACTTTACCAATGTCTGTGACGGTGTCTCTGCTCTGAGACGAAAGGCCTTCCTCGTTCTCAGACTCAGAATCCTGTCGAGACATCTTAGTGCTCTTCAGACTCCCTGCACGTTTGATGGAAGACAAAGATCCACCTTTTTTGATTCTAAAACTTCGTGCTCCTTTTATCTGCAGCAATCTAGATCCCCCTATTCGAATCTTTCTGTTTGGAGCTGAATAGGGAACACAAAACACAAAATGTTTATGTCTGAAACAGAAACGTACACTACCAACAAAGCTACAATGGGCAGGCACACTATTCTTTGCACATTCATTATTTCTATGTGTATTTCTATTACAGTTTTGATTAATTTCTACATTAAACTACACTCAAATGCTTCACACAACCTTTACTCATTCTGTGGGTCTTTTAACAACAATTCAGCTATGCATTGTTAATTTTGTGTTACTTATACTATATAAAATAACAAAATTCTGGAAACTAGTAAGAAACTCCCACTAAAAAGGGATTCTAAAAAGCAACATTCTAAAACTGCCAGCATAACCCAGAGTGATGCTGCAGCTATGGCCACAGCTAACCTGCTGATGACATATGTTTTAAGTTTAATTCCTTTATTAGTCAGTCAGTGGAAAAATTTACAACTCAAGTTTACCCGTTACACACATGTGAAGCTGAGAGCAGTCATGACAGGGTGTGGGGACAGTACCATGCTCAGGGTAGCTCATGACAAGTCTTGTGGATTAAACCCATGATTCTCCCGTCACAGGACTGTTACCTTAACCGCCAGGCCCCCACTGCCTGATAACATTAGCAATGTGACAAACTTTTGGCCATCTGTCTGAATATCTCGTCATATGCAGCACATTCCAGTTATAGCACTGGCAGCACAAAATAGTTTATTACAAACACATTACAGTACATTACAAATTGAAAACACGTTTTTAGACATTTTTGTACATTCCTAAAAAGGCTAACATTCAAACATAGTGCAATATAGAGTGCAAGATACCTTTGGAATAATAAAGTATGTAATGTTTAGACATACAGTATGTCACAAAAGTGAGTACACCCCTAACATTTTTGTACTTTTTTATTATATCTTTCCATGGGAGAAGTCTAAAGATATAATACTTTTCCACAACATAAAGTAAGCAGTGTACAGCTTATATAACAGTGCAAATCTGCTGTTCCCTCAAAATAACTCGACACACAACCATTAATGTCTAAACCACTGGCAACAAAAGTGAGTACACCCCTAAGTGAAAATATCCAAATTGTGCCCAAACTGTCAATATTTTGTGTGACCACCATTATTTTTCAGCACTGCCTTAACTCTCTTTGGCATGGAGTTCACTACAGCGTCACAGGTTGTCACTGGAATCCTCTTCCAGTCCTACATGGCGACATCATGGAGCTGACCTTGAGCTTGAGACTTTGAGCTCCTCCACCTTCCATATGAGGATGCCCCACAGATGCTGAATTGGGTTCAGGTCTGGGGACATGCTAGGCCAGTCCACCTTCACCCTCACCCAAGGCATGGTCATCTTGGAGGTGTGCTTGGGGTCGTTACCATGTTGAAATACCGCCCTGTGGCCCAGTTTCAAAGGTTGGGGCATCATGCTCCACACACACACCTGACACCATCTGAACCAAATAAGTTTATTTTGGTCTCATCAGACCACAGGACATGGTTCCAGTAATCTATGCCCTTAGTCTGCTTGTCTTCGGCAAACTGTTTGCGGGCTGTCTTGTGCATCATCTTCAGAAGAGGCTTCCTTCTGGGACGACAGCTATGCAGACAGTAGCGGTTTTAGGCACGGGCGAACCGGGCAGCCGCCCGGGGCGCCATTTCGTGGGGGGCGCCAGGAGCGCTTGGGGAAAAAAAATAAAATAAAAAGCTCCGTTTGTCATATCGCTGCATTCGGCACATTGGCGCCCCCTGTAATGCTGCAATCGGCACAATGGCGAACTGCAGGCGCCCTTGCTTGCTGAGAAGGTGGCAGGCGCAGAAGCAGCGTGTCTTCTCGGTCTCGGGGGCAGTAGCTCCGCACACGCACATAACGCAGCGTGCGTAGGGCACCGAGTGCTTGTGGGGGCACCACCAAAAAAATTGGCTCGTGAAAAAATCATCACAATAGGCTAGGTACGTGCTAGTAAGGATATTTTAAAAATGTGCAAAGCATGTTAATATTTATTTTAAGCAATACAAAAGCAACATAGGTCAATTTGCTCCTCTCCTTCTCCATTCTCCTCCTGGTGCCCCCCTTCCCCACCTTTCAGTGGTCTGGTCGATTATTGCTCAGTCTTAGTTTAATTTTGGCAGACAAATGTTTGGACAGGGCCTTGAAAAGATATCTAAAGTCGGGAGCGGAAAAAAGAATAGAACGCGAGATGAATCTCACGCTTGCAGATAAGACAGTGTTTTAAATAAATAAATCATAATAATAAAAAGTTCATTTTGTAGCCCTTGCTCCTTACCATCAACAAACTTTGTAACATTAGCTCCCAGGCTACTAGCAATGTTCAGACTGTGTTAACAAGTGTTGCAAATGATTAAAGTTGTAAATGATTGATGCTGGCTAGCTAATTTAGGTTGTGGATATAAATATGGATATGGATATTTGAAAGCAATTCATCATGGTCACTCGACTGTTTTCAGTTAACGTTCGGATAAGACTAGGACTTTCTTCCTTAGGTTGCTAGCTAGCTATGCTGCGGCTGCCCTCAGTCACAAGTACATAGTTCTCGTCGGTTTGCAGGTTCATAGGCCAAGGGCAACATCTGCTGGTGAAACTAATATGATAAGAAACAATCTTACTGTTACGTAGATTTTCCCTCTTCGTATTTATTTCAAACTCTGTACACAATGTTTTTGTTCTCCCATATTAACCTTTATAAATGTAAAATAGAGTGAATTTTAAATGTACCAGTGATTTACACGTAGGCCTATATAAACCTAATTTATATATGCAGTTTTTTGTACTCATTTTAAAACTGTATTTCAGTAGAATTCCTATATATTTTGTCTTTTAATTCTGAATGTAGAGCCGTCTGCAGTCATTGCACAAATCTTTGTTTAATAATGGTTGTGGTATTTATTTATTAACCATTTTAAATAATGTATTTTTGTAACTTTAATGTTTGGTGTGTTTGTTTCGGGAGGGGGGGGGTGCTGAGAGGTGGTCTCGTCCGGGGCGTAAAACACTATAGAACCGCCACTGTATGCAGACCAGTTTTATGCTGTGTGCAACGTATGGTCTGCGCACTGACAGGCGGTCCCCCTACCCCTTCAACCTCTGCAGCAATGCTGGCAGCACTCCTACGCTTATTTTGAAGACACAGCCTCCGGATATGATGCTGAGCACATGCACTCAACATCTTTGGTCGACCATGGCGAAGCTTCTTCTTAGTAGAGCCTATCGTCTCTATCGTAAATCCTCAGATAGTTCTTTTCCGTAAGGTACCATGTTGAACTTCCAATGACCAGTATGAGAGAGTGTGAGAGTGACAACACAAAATTTAACACAACTTCTACCCACTTACACCTGAGACCTTGTAACACTAATGGATCACATGACATCAGGGAGGTAAAATGGCTAATTGGGCACAATTTGGACATTTTCACTTAGGGGTGTACTCACTTTTGTTGACAGTGGTTTAGACATTAACGGTTGCGTGTTGAGTTATTTTGAGGGAACAGCAAATTTGCACTGTTATATAAGCTGTACACTGCCTATTTTACATTGCTGGAAAGTGTTATATCTTCAAACTTCTCACATGGAAACATAATAAAAAATTACAAAAATGTGACAACCTGTGACGCTCTAGTGAACTCCATGCCCAAGAGAGTTAAGGCAGTGCTGGAAAATAATGGTGGTCACACAAAATATTGACACTTTGGGCACAATTTGGACATTTTCACTTAGGGGTGTACTCACTTTTGTGACATACTGTAGTGTGCAGACCACAGATACACAGGGATGGTAAGTATGCGTGTTTGAGAAGTGGGTGCATGGCCAAGTGGGGATGGCCCAACTCATGAGAGTGATGGCAGTGGGACAAAAGCTGTTGTCTGGTTATTTTGGTGCGCAGGAACCTGTAGCGCCTGGCAGAGGGGAGGAGGTTAAAGAGTGTGTGCAGGATGAGTGGGGTCTTTAATCAAGTTCACTGCCTGCTTCCTGGTCCTTCCAGTGTACAATTCCTGGAGGGAGAACAAGGGGGCACCAAACAGTGTAGGTGCTTCCTAAAGTCCACAAACATCTCCACAGTCTAGAGTGTTCAGTTCTAGATTGTGATGACTGCACCAGAGCACCAACTTATCAACCTCTTGCCAATATGCAGACTTGTCACTATCCTAGATGAGCCCAATGACAGTGGTGTCGTCTGCATTTTTTGGAGCTTTACAGCTGGGTCATTGGAGGTACAGTCATTCATGTAGAGGGAGACAAGCAATGGGGAAAGGATGCACCTTTGTGGTGCGCCAGTGCTGGTTGTCTACATTCCAGATGTGACAGCTCCCAGCTGCACATGCTGACTTCTGCCACAGGTAGTTGGAGATCTACTGGCAGATATGCTGAGAGAGTTTCGTGGTGAGCATATCTGGTATTATGGTGTTGAACGCTGAGCTGAAGTCCACAGACAGGATCCTAGCATAGGCCCCTGGCTGGTAAAAGTGTTGTAGTGTTGTAGGAGGCCCAGCTGGTTATCACACTAGTGGAGTTCCAGAGCCTCCTGGTGCAACTTTTCTTGAAAAAATATTTCAATATTTTACCATTGTAATTTTTTTTCTTCTATGCAGAATATTTGCCCACTTCCTGTTATAGAAAACATTCTCATAGCATGACGCTGCCATCATGCTTTATAGAAGCGATGGTGTTAGCCAAGTGATGAGCAGTGTTTGGTTTTTTTTCCAGCCATGAAGCTGAAGACTAAAAGTCTGACATTGGTTTCAACAGACCAGATTTTTCTTTTGGTCTGAGAATCCTTAAGGTACTTTTTGGTAAACTCCAAACCTTCTGCCATGTTCCCTTTAGTGATGGGTGACTTCCATCTGACCACTTTACCATTAAGGCCTAATTGATGGCGTGCAGAGCTGACCCTCTGGATGTTCCTTTAGCTTCCTTAGTGACCACTGGGTTCTTGGTCACCTTTCACCTAAGCCCTTCTTTCCAAGTACTCAGTTAGCTCAGTTTGTTATTGTTGTTCTTTACCAGTATTGAGTATTGGGTCTGCAGTTTAACATTCTAAATGCTGCTCTACTCGTTTTGTGGTGGTGTCACACCCTGACTACAGGTTAAATGCATAACCTGGAGTTAGAACATACACAGCTGCAGCCACAATAACTGTTTGTAAGTGTGACATCCACAGTGAAATGTAAAGGCAGATTTCTCCACATCGTATTCATCATGACAGGAAAAACCTGACTATGTTTATGTTTATATTTTTGTGGTATGTGATAGTAATTATTTTTACTAGTAATTTTGTTATACTATAGATGATTATGAAGGCTCAGTCAGCATCGAGGAGAAAGCAGGAACAAGGCTTTATTCTTGCATTGATGCATCAATGGAGAGACAGAGTTGGTGTTGTTCAGGTATCTCTAAACTATCCACAGATTTACAACCAATAAATAGAAGGTCAACAGGGGGTGTGACCCCTTAGACCCACCCTACATTAATATGCATTAGACAACTGTATGTGGCAAGGCTCTTTGTTCTACAATTTGGTGGGAATGAGTGAGCTCCTTCCAGGTGTGAACCAGGAATATGACATGTCTGGAGACAGCCAAATGAATGGGACAGACAATCAAGCTGAGAATACACATCCAACACTTCACCTCCGGAGGCAGACACAGATATGGCCAGTACTTAGGAAAGTGTCTTACAGAGCTCTGATTGTGATAATAAGAGTTACAAAATAACAGGAATATAAATAATAATAAGGAAATGTGTCAATAAAATGTAACCTTAAAAATGTTATGTACAATGTCCTTATTATTATTCAGATTCCTTCATATGTTGCTTCATCTCCTGGATACAGGTATTGTTTGATAGCTTGTTTATGGTCTGTCATGATAGAACAGTAATCCTCCACATCCAAAAATTAAAGCCTTAGTTGTCTATTAGGACTCACCCATTGTTTCTTGATTTCTCTTGTCATCAAAAGCAGTGTCAGATTTAAGTGTATGGCTACTGCTGTTCAGGGAATCGTGTCCATCCTCATCATCCAGTATACCAGCAAAACTAATTTTGCGCTCATATCGGTGACGCCCTAGCTCTGGGTCCAATCGCAGACGACAACTGTCCAGGTCCTTCAAATTAGAACAAATACAAGTACTTAAAATAATGTAACTCATCCCTTTTATAACCCGTCAGTGGTGTCTAAGGCTGGTTTCAACCCTATATTGTTTGGTCTAGACTTTTGGACTGAAGAATTTGGTCTTGGAATCTGCTCCCACACACGATATGATAATTATACGTAGGGCAAAATAAACACAATGACATTATGGCCATATCTACCATCTAGCGTCATAAACAGGAATTAAAAAAATAAAAACAACAATATTTTGAAATGAACTTTATACTATATTTTATAGGTAAACTAAAGCTTACAGAATTGTACTCTACTGGAATGATAGCTTCTACTTTCAAATGCACTACACTGTTTCTGAGAGCAGATACAAGGTAAAGTAAGTACTATTTATTGTTTCTGTATTGGTGTGTATTATGCAGATGTATACTGACAAGCAGCGGCTCAGTGCGTGGGCGAGGTAGGCAAGGAAAGGTCTCTCGAAGGAAAGTGGTGATCTCCAACAGCAGCTGGCAGGCAGCCATCTTCAGAGCAAATGGGCAGCCACATTTTGTAGGATTCACAGTGTCTACAGTAAAATATATACATACATTTCATTGCATGTGAAAATTGCAAAGAAGCAGTCGAATAATTATAGACAAACTGTTTGTGCTGAGTTTAAGTGTCAATGATACTTAGGTTCACTGTTAATAGTGTTGTATAACATAATAATAATCAATGAAAATAAATTATTAGGGAATATCGAATTACTACAGACTCTGAGACAGGTCTGTGGTTAGATACCAGCCTATGTCTCATATAGCAAAAGGCAAAACAATTAACTTTTTGTTTGGCATAATTCTTGTTCTGGCTAAACTTACTGTCATCCAAGTAATCTTCCTCCTCATCTTCTTTCCTCATCTTCCGCTTGGTCTCCTCATCAAAAATGAAACCAAGGATATTTGCTGGACTCTCACTGTCTGAGTGACATAGTTCACTTAAACGTGTCCCAATCGCCTGATTATTACAAATAAATAAATTAATTAATTAAGAAATAAAACCGAGATATCAAAAGACTAGTAACATCCAAAAAGAAAGGACAAAGGGAAAGCTTAAATTCATTCGAAAAAGGAAAACTGAGGAGGCAAGTGCAAGAAAGAGATAAAGACACAGTCAATGGATATGAATATGCACAGATTGACATACACAGAATCATACACAGAAAAGATGTCTAGCAAACATTTTTCTTTTGCTTAATAATTGAGAACTGGTTGATCACTTAAGATGTTTTGGTACAAAGTGCCACAATAAATAGCAAACTAGCCATTACCTAACCCTTTGAAAATAGTTGTTAATTATTACCAATGTGTCTATTTGGCACAAGTTAATCGTTTTTTAACCAATAATTGAATATTAGTTGTTTGCATAAAACATATATGTTACTATTATAACAAAGAGCACAAAATCTGTTACCTAATATTGTATTGATTGTTAGCAATATGTCTTTTTGAAACTAATTAATAGTGACTTTAACATAATTTAAATTTGTTTACAAACTGTATATGCTAACTATATGCTAACATAGGCTACAAGTTCATGCCATCTTATTATTTTGCAAATTCGTAATTATTAATATTAATCAACAGTGTGTCTGTTCATTTCAGTGTAAACCACTCTTCATAGAACCCTTATAATAAAGTTAATACATATATTAGTAATATACAGCTATCAGTGTGGAGCACTTACAATAAGTTGGAATATTAATTCTAATTTAAATTAGCATTTGTACTGTTATGGTAGGCCTATGCCAGACTGGAAAACAATGGCTTAAGCACACACTGTTGGTACAGTCAAACAAAACTTTATTAGGACAATTGATACACACACCCGTATTAGAGCGTGAACACACACACACGCACACACGCATGCACGCACGTACACACAAACACATGCACATGCATGAACTAGCAAGCTGTTACCAAGCTATTATATCCGCCAAGCTGGCTGGCAGAATGGCTATACATCATGTCCACTGTGCCCCTGTAGTTGTTAGCTAGTAGTTTGCTAGTCATTAGCTAGTTTGGTTAGGTGATATAGGCATACTGTATATAAAGTACAGAAATTCAGAGATCTACAGTAGTCTTCTTGTCTTAAGTAATTTCATGTAAAATCCAAAACAACACTCAGCGAAGCTACCACCAGAATGTTTTTGTTTCACCCTCCTCTGCAGGAAACACCCTTTACAGCTGAACTGATGGTTCTGTCCAATATATGGAATGAATTCCCTGCCAAAACGTCTGTACTCGTAGAAATATCTTGTGCTTGTAAAAAGAATTTGTGTACACGTGGAAATATTTTGTGCTTGTAAAAAAAATGTGTGTCTGCGTGAAAATCTGTTTTGTCTCTGTAACAAAGTTTTGTGCTTGTAATAAAAATTTGTGCTTGTAAATATATATTTTTGTACATGTAAAAATACTTTGTATTTGAGAAAAAAAAAAAAAAAAATCTTCCACAGGCACAAATCGTATCCACAAGCACAGATTTTTTTTACGAACAGATTCTTTTTACGAACACAAAACCCAAGTGTGAAATCTCTGCCAAAACTTCTCGTTATATTGCTTTTATACGATAGTTCCTTTGGTAACAAAAATAATTACACAAAATGATTAAAATATATATTATTTTCTTTATTTGGGTTGATTGTTTATTCGATTGTTCCTCCGCTCCAGAAAATAGTCCCAGTTGGCGTCTTGGTTGCTGAGCAACGCACAGTGCACTGTGCACCACTGCGAAAGAGCAAAGATAGATAAGGAATCTAAGCTCTTTGCCACTGCTCTACTTGTAGACTTGGAATTGCACATTGCCGTTGATTGTGCAGCCGCTGAGAAAAGGGCCTGGATGTTCAGTCTGAATAACTAGATGGTCTTACGTGCTGATCTAACTATACCGTACCCTGGCAACTTAGCTAATTTTACGTGTTTTGCTAGCGGAGTTTGGCTAAGCTAGCTAGCCAGGTCATACTGAATGTAATGAGCCAAACCATATGTTGCCATGTGTAGTTAAATGTTAATCTAGCGATCTTTTTAAAACTCTTGTATATCCAAAATGTATACTGTGTTAGTTGTACTGAATTGTATAACATGGCCCTGTTTACTGTAACCCTGTGGAAGAGGACTGTGAAGGAGGACAACTCTAACGGACGGTTCACACAGCCGGCGAATTTCGCCTGGCGAAATTTCGCCTGGGGGCGTGGTCGGCGAAATTGCATACGTCACGTAAAAGTACCAAGTGCATAGCCGGCTCGCTAGCAAACTGAGCAGCCTGTCAGCTAGCTCAACAGTTTGAGTGTTCAAAATATATGCAGTGGTGTTCTTGCCGGACTATGTTGTATAACCTATACGGTGATTAGTTACCTATACTAAAACATAATTCATCTGTGTTCATGGTTACTACAAGGTCATCCTATATCATTTTAACCATCCAGTGTTTCCCCGACGTTAGCCCTCTTCAAAATACAGTAAATGGATTGGAGACGTAGCTATTTAGCTACTTAGCTAGCGGCTATCTAGCTAAAAAAAACGAATGCTTAGATGGCAATCTACGGTCGTCTATTTGCCTCGATTATATTCACATCACATCTAAACAACAATCCGTGCTGATGAACACACTTTTGGTCAACAAGAAACCTTTTAATCATGTAAATGTTTTTACGCTACTGACTCCACTGGTGGCCGCCATGTTGGTCAGACTTTTTTTGATACTCCCGCCTCTACACAAGACGTCACGTACAATACACATCACACGCTGAATTGATTGGTGCTTGTGTGGTCTAATTTGCATGAAGTTCAGGTTTCGCCAACTGTATTTCGCCTCCCTCGGCGAATTCGCCTGCCTTCGCCCTGGGAAGGCGAAATTTCGCCTCCATTCAAAGTCAATGAGAGCGAAGCGAAATTCGCTGTAGTGTGAACCGGCCGTAAGCCCCATTGCCCCGTGTGTATTGTCTGTGATGTTACAGAACGCTTGAGTAAAACGTGGATCAGATCACCTGAGTCGGCGTCAGTCCTTCTTCTCCTCCCCACTGTACATACATAATCAATCACAACAACGCAGAGTCATACGACCGGTTACATTGGGTGATATAGGGTATGGTCTATAATTTTCCCATTGCTTAAATGTTCCATGGGAGACGACGCGGGAGCAATGGTACGTGAATTCTATATGTAGCCATGTACAATAAAGTAGTCAGGTTAACGGCGAACTTGCTGCATATTCACGTCCCCTGAAATGAAAAGAGGTGTCGGAACACCGCGGCCCACTTCAAGCACGCCTGTTCATAATGTAATTTAGAACTTGTCTTAAAACTGATTAAACTGAAAACCGATTAAAAACACCAGTACGTCAATTCTATATGTAGCCATGTACAATTAAGTAGTCAGGTTAACGGCGAACTTGCTATATATATTTTTTTCTCAAATACAAAGTATTATTACATACAAAAAATATATTTACAAGCACAAATTTTTATTACAAGCACAAAACTTTGTTACAGAGACAAAACAGATTTTCACGCAGACACACATTTTTTTTACAAGCACAAAACTTTGTTACAGAGACAAAACAGATTTTCACGCAGACACACATTTTTTTTACAAGCACAAAATATTTCCACGTGTACACAAATTCTTTTTACAAGCACAAGATATTTCTACGAGTACAGACGTTTTGGCAGGGAATTCATTCCATACCAATACCTGTATGAAGAATGGTTGTCACATTTTTTAAAAATTAAGTTAAGGTTTCACCAACTGCATTTTGCCCGAGTCTACGAATGTTTTATCTCTGAACATTTTTACGATTCCCGATCACTTTTTTCCCCCTTTCGCCCTGGTCACGTGATCATGAATGAGTTTGAACTTTGACTTTACTGTCTATAAGAAAACCTGCCATCTGTTAGTCTAACTGTGCGGCACATTGTTCACTGCTATTTTGTTATATTTTCGGGGTGAAGGTAATGCAAATCAGGAAATGATGAGAGAAACATCTATTATGCAGACGTAGAGCATAGTGATTAGCTTGCTAAGTTCTTGTTTGCCTGCACGCTACTAGGGCCTGTGCCGCCATAGCAAAGCAAACAACTCAACATGACTGGAAGCTATTTGGAAAGCTGTAGGCTGGGATGGGATTTTTTTAATTCTGTCACATGTTCGGGACAGGACAGGGTCTGTTGTGAAGTTGGGACGGGCCAATCTGCTAAAGTTAGCCTTGAAATCAACTAGCTTTGGCCATCTTCTGTGTGTGTGTGTGTGTGTGTGTGTATGTGTGTGCGCGTGCGCGCACGCACGCGCGGATCAACTGTCCTAAGAAAGTTTTATGCATCTTTACCAATAGTGTGTGCTTAAGTCATTGTTTCCCAGTCTGACACATACAAAACACTGCAAATGGTAATTAATATTATAATCAATAATGGTCTGTCATTAAAATTACTGTTTCAACTTTATTATATGGTAATATATTACTAATATATTAGATAAGCTGAACCAACTTTATTATAAGTTGCCCCACAATGATAGCTATATATTACTAATATATTAAGTAAGCTTAAATAACTTTATTTTAAGAGTCCTCTGAAGGGTGGTTCGTATGGATATGAATAACTGTTTCACTGTTTATAATTAATTTGCAAAATACTAAGATGTCATCAACTTGTATCTTATATAGTTTGTAAAAAAAAACATTTAACATTTAAATGATGTTAAAATAACTATTTATTAAGACTGAAATCATTTTATAGGATCTGGCAGCCTATCCTAGATCACCTTACCCCGGATGATGGTGACTCCAGTCAATAGCCCTTTGAGATCTTTGGATGTAAAGGGCAATATAAATAAAATGCATTATTAAGACTGAAGTGTACAGCTTACCTCTTTTTTTGTTTATCTGTACTATATTGATACTTGATGCATAATAGTAATCCTACTCACCCAGCACTGTTTTGTTGTTGTTGTTTTTGTCTTTTGTAATTAGGTTTTTTTTTCACTTTCTTTTTGTGTTTTTGTGGCTATTGTATTGTCTTACCTTTTGCCAAAAATCTGAATAAATATATAATTGAAAAAAAAAAAGACTATTTATTAGGGCCAAAAAGACATATCGTTAACCATCAATACAATATTGGGCAATAGATTATGTGTTGTTTGTTATAACAGTTACATATAGTTAGTTTGTTATAACAGTTACAACTAATTAACTAATGGTGAAAAAACTATTAACTTATGCCCAATAGACACATTGGCAATAATAAACAACTATTACCAAAGGGTTAGGTAAGAGCTAATTTCCTATTTATTGTGGCACCTTATTATAAAGTGTTACTCATTTTTTAGTAAGCATGTTCCTTCTTGGAACAAATGTGACTTAGCTAAGTAATGTAAATGAACAAAAAACTGACTGGCTGTGGCAGCAAGATTTTGATTGATTTAAAGTTTATTTGTGCGGACTCAAGGCAGCAAGAAATTGAATATATGTGTTAGTTTCTTACATCGCCCCATTGGTAGAAATGCTTGGCAGCATTCCACTGAAGTTTTTGATTCCTTTTGTTTCCAACAACTGGTGATCGTCCCCGTGACAAGCCTCGCTTGGTAATATTAACATGGTGGCCTTTCATCCACTCAGGCCAGTTGCCACGATTACAACGATGCACAAACCTTGCACATTCCAGAAACAGTGAAGCTCTTGCAACAACCGGCGCTTCCTGAAAAAAGTAAAGGAGGTAAGGAAGACAAAGGAGTACAATAAAAAAAGAATGTAGTTAAAAGAGCTAAATTGTATGCAACTGGACTTCTTTTTGGAGCTTGGACATGTTTCCCCTTTTATCCAGGCTTCTCTAGTTCTGACATGATAATGGAGAACCAGTAGATACATCTCTGGACCACTGTAGCTGTGAGCGGGTCACATGAGTCACTCATTAATGTAAGTCAATGTGTGGATTTAAATGAGAGTTATTGTAATCACAGGATCCAGAGAATGAGAACTGCTCTGATGGTGAAGAGCAGTTTAACTTCTTGAGATAAGATCTCAAGGCAGAATGGTATATGGCAGATAGATGGTGATGCAATTCCCTGCCTTTGTTCAAAGTTGGTTGTTCCAGCTGAACACAAGATATATATAACATATATTCTCCTTCAGATGTAGATGTACTGCTGAATCCTCTCCTGATTAAGTCCCCCTTCTGTGTTGGGACATGTGTATGAAGTGAGTGCTTTTTCCAATATACAGATCTTGGCACTGTACTGTGTAAACCAGGGTTTTGTCTTGGGGTGAACTAGTCACTGTCTGAGGAAGTTGCCAGGCTTAAAGTATACTGGGATGTTGTGCTTGCTGAAGATCCTCCTTAGATTCTCAGATAATTCAGATAGGTAGGGCACCACCATGTGATTTCTTCTGTTGGTTTTGTTGGTGTCGATTAGTGTTTTGGTGTCTTTTCCTGTCTCTTTCCTGTCTTGATTAATGCCCAATTGGGGTAACTACAAGTTCTTAGTGCCTGTTTGATGTGTGCATGTTCCTTTTCTTTTCCTTCCTGATGATGCACAATTTGATAGGTTTGGTGGTGGGTGATAAGAGTCAAGAGTAGGTATTGGTCAGTGTTTGTTTCCTGTAGGCCCCTGTGACAAGGCCTCCATCTTTCTCAACAAGTACCTCACAATCCAGAAATGGTAGTTTCCAGTCTTTGGTTGCCTTTCTGATAAATTTGATGTATTGATGCTATATAAACAGAGTTGATGTGTTTAGTGAAGGCCTCCACTTCCTGGCTTTTGTTCTTGCACCAAGTGTCATCCACATACCTAAACCAATGGCTGGATGTTACTCCTTTGAATAAAGTCAACACTTGGTTCTCCACCTCCTGCATGTACAAGTTAACCACAAGGGGTGACACTGGAGGGCCCATGCTTCTGTCTGTATAAATCTTCGCTGTACTTGAAGTAGGTAGTGGTGAGGCAAAGTTCCAACAATGTACAAATCTGGTCTGAAGTGAAGTTGGTTCTAGTGTGCAACCATCTGTCCTGTTGTAGTATGATGTGACATCATAAGATACTATGGTTTCATCCGGGTCCAGTTTCAGTTTTCTGATATTGTTTGAACAGAGAAGGTAGGCTGCGTCATCATCAATTTCCTACTCATCATTCTGCCTTGATAATTCATTCCAGAAGGTTTAACTGTCATCAGCGCAGTTCTCAGTCTCTGGATCCTGTGATCATGACTCTCACTCAAAGGGCCCTAGTTTGCCGCGGCGCATTGTGCATTCGCGACATGCGCATGCTGTCATTGCTATTCAGTGCCAGCGCATCGTTCATTTTCTCAGGCAAAAAAATCACGTTGTTGACATTGCGCCGTGATGGGCTTGTCAGCGAAAAGAAGAGGTGTGGTCTGGCGCAAAGCGCACCAGATGCTATTATGAGGAGGCAAAAACCATTTTCATATAGACCAGCGCAAACCATGTTTTTTGTCAGTTGTCAGTCGCGCAAGGCTGAAAAGCTATTTTAGGGGCGTACAACGCTTTGAACCCTGATGCACCTGCTGTTGCGCCAGAGAGGCAAGCTGAACTGGCAGAAAAGTTGCAACATGTATAGCCTGTATAGCCATGTATTTTTATGTTTTAGTAAGCAAACATACACAAATAATGAGAGTATAGCAATGTTTTGCAGTTTATAGCAATGTTCTGCAGTTTATTTACGTTTTCTTTTGTCGTTTTAAATAAACAGCGATTGCAATGTTCTGCAGTTTATTTACGATTTCTTTTGTCATTTTAAATAAACAGCGTGGCAAGTTGTAAGAAATGAAATGGACAAATCATCAAAAAGAAAACTTGATGGACCTCCACCTTCCGTTTATTTTTTATGTTTCCTTTGAGTTTAAAGCTTTTGTTTCCCCGTCTTCTAACGTTGTTGTACTGCTTTTGGCACTGTTCGAAAGTTCTCTTCTTGTCAAAAGAGGGCACAATTACTGAAGATATTTCCTTCCATACTTCTTTGACCCACGGAGGTTTGGGGGGATTCTTTCCATCCCCGAATATTAACTGCTCACGCGCTTTTACTTCATGCACGAGCAGATCGGTCTTCTCCACCGAAAAGCTCCTCCCGTCCGGGTAAATCCGCCATCGTAATAGCAACAGGCCATGGACAATGCGCCTGCTGGCTCTTAAAGGGAATGAGAGTATAAATTCTCATTGATTAATTGTATGTTACGCCCAAAACACACCCATGACTAATGAAGTAATTTAAGACCAACAATTTTGAACAATGTTCACTTTTCTCGCCGTCAAAATACTAAATTGTGTCGGGAACGCCCCCAAAGCAACTTGCGCTTCAGACTTTAGACAATGCGCATATGATCGTGAAAATAGAGCCCAAATTCACATATTGACTTATGTTAATGATGACTCATGTGACCCTTTGTTACATGATGAGGCGTGTGGTCTACCGCTCTCAGCTCCACTTCCAGTAGTCCAGAAATGGTTCTCCATCATCAGGTCAGAACTGAAGAAGCCTTTTAGATGAAAGGGGAAATGCCTTCAAACTCCAAAAACAGTTCCAGTTGCATACAACTTAGCCATTTTGACTACCATGACCTGGATAAATGAGAATCTTAACAGGCATATGTCAAAGAATGTAGTCACTTTAGTCAAAGTGTCACCTCAGGTACCCTCAGAAAACGCTTTTCTAGTGACTTTTGTAATAATTGCCACCTTCAAATGGGCCATTTAATTCTTGAAGATTAGCCATTCAAGCTAACTGATAGGCTACCATGAGCCAACACAGGATAACTGTCTATGATGAAAATTTGTGAAGCAGGCTGCGCTGTTATATAAATAATATTTATATATATAAACTGTACAGCTTTTAATTACTATATCTCTTTAATCACTTATGCTACCACAATTTCAAATCATGCAAACTAAAGGTTATTTGGTACTCTTTCCAGTGATGTTATGGTTTATGAGCATGAAAGCAAGAGGATAAACACTACAGTCATTTGAATAAAACTACACCTAAAATTAAGTTGATAACCTGGGTCCAGATTTACAAAGGATTTTAGCTTAGCGCTAAGGCTAAATTGCACTCAAAGTTGCTAACTAAAACGTATTCACAAAGCTGCTGGGAACTACTTTTAGTTAGGAAAAATTAAAACTCTTAAGATAGATGGGACAGAAATGTCAACTCCGAGAAAAAAAGAGGAGGCGGGCTCTGCATCTACGTGCATGAAGGTTGGTGCAACAACAGTACTGTTTTGAATAGACACTCCTCTCCTGATCCTTAGCTCATGTCCGTGAGGTGCAGACCCTTCTTTTTGCCGAGAGAGATAGCTGCTGTTTCATCAGTGCAGTATACATTCCGCCGGACGCTAATGTTAATATTGCGCTCTCTCTGCTTCTTAATACTATCAACAACCACCAGAAAACCTATCGAAACACAGCGCACATAATTGCAGGGGACTTTAACAAGGCAAATCTCAAAACTGTTTTGCCCAAATTCCACCAACATGTCAAATGCCCGACAAGGGGAGAAAACACTCTGGACCATGTGCATTCAAACATCAAACATGCATACAGAGCCATACCCCAGCCCCATCTCGGTCAGTCCGACCATCTCTCCCTGTTCCTAACCCCTGCATACACCCCACTCAGTCGACAATCAAAGCCTAAAAGACAGTTAATTACCACCTGGCCTGATGATGCCCTCCCCCGCCTGCAGGACTGCTTTGAACAAACACAGTGGGAAGCCTTCTACCACGAGGACCTGGGCACCTACACAGACACAGTACTGTCTTACATCAAGTACTGCATTGGCACGGTCACTGTGGAAAAGACCATCCTGGTTTACCCAAACCAAAAACCATGGATGACCAACCAAGTGCGCTCACTCCTCAGGGTCCGCGATGCAGCTTTCAGAGCTGGTGACAGGGCACAGTACAGCAGCGCTTGTGCCGACCTAAGAAGAGGCATCAAGGCAGCCAAGGCAGACCACAAAAGGCGGATAGAGAGGCTGTGCTGTGTCACACGGCAATGCAGATGCAGCAATGGCAGAGGAGTTGAACAGCTTCTTTGACCGCTTCGAAGCCCAGACGCAGCACCCAGTCACACCACCTCATCCCCCGCAACAACCTGTTCCACTCCATGGCACCCCACCCCAACCCACGACACCCCCAGCACCCACCCCCACCCATTCTGGAGGTTGTGGCTGATGACGTGAGGCGGGTGCTCCGTGCTGTGAACCCGAGGAAAGCAACAGGCCCGGATGGAGTACCAGGAAAGGTGGTCAAGGCATGTGCTGACCATCTAGCACAGGTCTTCACTGACATTTTCAACCTCTCACTTAAACAAGCCACCATCCCAGCCTGCTTGAAATCTGCCACCATCATCCCGGTTCCAAAAAAGTCACCAACAACCACCCTCAATGACTTCCGCCCTGTTGCACTCACTCCTGTCATCACCAAGTGCTTTGAGAAACTGGTCCTGAGACACATCAAAGCCTCTTTCCCCCCAACCCTGGACCCTCTTCAGTTCACATACCGGCCCAACCAATCAACCCTAACCCGAGGATGCACTAGCCACTGCTCTCCACACTGCGCTGTGTCACCTGGAGAGAAAAAGGAACTATGTCAGGATGCTCTTCATTGATTACAGCTCAGCGTTCAACACCATCATTCCAGACATCCTAATGCCCAAATTACTCAACTTGGATCTCCCACCATCCACCTGCTTCTGGATCAAAGACTTTCTCATCAACCGACCCCAACAGGTCAAACTAGGTCGCCACCTCTCATCCGCCCGCACCCTCAGCACCGGCTCCCCCCAAGGATGCGTGTTGAGCCCTCTACTCTACTCACTCTACACGTTTGACTGTAGGCCCATCCACCCAGAGAACATCATTGTCAAATTTGCTGACGACACAACAGTTGTGGGCATGATAACAGAGGGGAATGAGAGTGCCTATAGAGATGAGGTCCTGAGACTTGAAGAGTGGTGTGCATGTAACAACCTGGCCCTCAACATCTCCAAGACAAAGGAACTCATCCTGGACTTCCGGCGAAACAGCGATGCCCCTGGCCCTCTGTACATCAACGGTGAATGTGTGGAGCGAGTTGCGTCTTTCAAATTCCTAGGCGTTCACATCTCTGCCAAACTCTCCTGGTCAACCAACACCTTAGCCCTGGTAAAAAAGGCCCAGCAGCGACTGCATTTCTTGAGGGTGCTGAAGAAAGAACAGTTAGACACACGCCTGCTGGTGACCTTCTACCGTTCCACCATTGAGAGCCTGCTGACCTACGCAGTTTCAGTGTGGCACTCCAGCTGCACTGAGGCTGACAGGAAGAGACTGCAGAGGGTGACCAACACAGCACAAAAGATCATTGGCTGCCCCCTGCCTTCAATACCCTCCATACACAACGCCCGCTGCTTTTCAACAGAGCCATGAGCATCATTAAAGATGATGCACACCCTGACCACCATCTGTTCAAACTGTAGCCCTCTGGCAGGCGCTATAGGTCTATAAAAGCCACAACAAATAGGCTCAGGGACAGCTTCTTTCCCAAAGCGGTCACAATATTGAACTCAAACTTGCACTAAGGACTGTGTTTATAGCTGGCTTGGTGCTTCTTGCACTGGCACTTTCCCAGCCGGCGTGCTGTTGACCACTTGAATTTGATGAACACTATAACATAGTACATTATTTATAAATGTAGACTATTCATTTACGTTGAGTGCACTTTGGAGGCTTACATCTCATTGTACTTTGTATAATGACAATAAAAGCCATCTTATCTTATCTTAAAAACTCCACTGCTATGGTGTGAGATACGTGGTTGGGCTCCTCAATGGCAGGATGCCAGCAGACCGGAAGAAGGGGGCAAAGGGTACGAAAAAGACCTCCAAAAGTCCAAGAGTGTTTTATGAAAAATTGTTGCCTTTTATTTTACAAAACAAAATGTGCAGTTCTCGCAAAGTAAACAGAATAACTAAAATACAAAATACTAGTTTCAACGCAGCACTGAACACGAAAACAAAATTCTACAAAAGCAAAGAAAACAGGCATCAGGCAACAACACTCAGCACATTCTCCTACACTCTCCCATGGTGAAAATGAGGCACCTCTTAAATACACCCCTCAATTGAATGAAATTGGTGCAATCATTGCATGATTGGACCATACCACCACCATAAGACGCTGAACATAATTTGCACACACACAACAACTACACCCCCCATATATACACCACAAGACATTATTTACAAGTTAGTCATCCACAACACACATAACAAATCCATACTCACACAACTGACACCCCTCTACCACATTCCATACATCCAAGCTGCCCACGAGTGTTGAAATGCTACCAGCATAGCAGTGCACGCTCCCGCATAGTAGCAGCAAAGTGTCCAGGAATGGAGAAAGCATGTGAGTATGGTGGAGTGTTTCAATGAACCAGGTATTTAAACAGTGAAACACTGTAAATGGGGCATGAGAGTGGGTACTTTCGCACATATGGTCTCATGCACAAGCCTGCTTGCATTTACATCTGTGATTGGTTGATGAGTGACAAAGTGACAGGTGTGCAGTGCTATGGTGCTGCCCTGCTGTGGGAATGAGTGATGACTGAGATCACAGGCTACAAATGAAAAGGTGACAGGATAGCTACACTGTACACCGTTTTAAGCATTTATGATTATACATTTACATAGATAAAAAGTAGACTAACTGAATTTGATTATGAACAAAGTGTGCATATACAAGGCTTTTGGTAGTATAACTACATTCATTTCACACAGACTAATATTGAAAGAAATAAACACTTGAAATATGTCAATGATTACTGTATAACTGACAACTAATGAAAACCCCAAATTGAGTATCTCAGAAAATTATAATATTGTGGATTGTATTGAAGACAACTGGTGCCACACTCTAATCAGCTAATTAACTCAAAACACCTGCAAAGGCCTTTACATGGTCTCTCAGACTAGTTCTGTAGGCTATACAATCATAGGGAAGACTGCTAACCTCATAGTTGTTCAAAAGACGACTTTTGACACCTTACACAAGGAGGGCAAGACACAAACGGGCATTGCTAAAGAGACTGGCTGTTCACAAAGCTCTGTGTCCAAGCACATTGATAGAGAGGCGAAGGGAAGGAAAAGATGTGGTAGAAAAATGTACAATATTAGAAACATCAGACCGTACCTGACCCAATATGCCACTCAGCTCCTCACACAGGCTATCGTCACCTCCCGCCTCGACTACTGCAGCTCTCTCCTAGCTGGCCTACAAGCTTGTAAGATCAAACCATTGCAAATGGTCCAGAACGCAACAGCATGACTGTTTTTTTAATCAACCCAAAAGGGCACGTCACTCCCCTCTTCAGCAACCTGCACTGGCTGCTGGTAGCTGCCATAATTCAACACAAGGCTTTGACGCTAGCCTACAAAGTCATTTTAGGATCCGGCCCTGCCTATCTCAATGTCTGACTAAAGGCTCACATCCCGTTCAGAGCATTATGATCTGCTAATAGAAACCGTCTGGCTGTACCCTCGGCTTTCGCAAAGCGAGGTTACTCTAAACTTTTCTCTGTTGTTGTCCCCCAAAGGTGGAACAACCTACCAGTTGCTACAAGAACAGCAACATCCCTTTCTACCTTTAAAAAGCTTGTAAAAACCCTTCTCTTCTTAGACTGCTTCCCTTCCTAACAAAACTAACAATCGCTAAACCAGCTCTCTCTTACCCTGTCCCCATGTGGGAAATATGTGTGTCTGTAGTGTCCCTGCTCTGGGAAACTTACTTAGGCACATGCATCTCCCTGTATGTATAAAGGTAGTCTGCTTACTCTGTGTTCATCTACACCTCTGTTAGCTTATTATGTCTTCCTTTTTGTAAGACGCTTTGGGTGAAAGCGTCTACTAAATGTAATGCAAATGTAATAATTTTATTAATAATAAAAAAGTGTACAAGCAATAGGGATATCACACCCTGGAGAGAATTGAGGATTGACCCATTCAAAAATGTGGGAGAGATTGACAAAGAGTGGACTGCAGCTGGAGTCAGTGCTTCAAAAACCACCACACACAGACATATGCAAGACATGGGTTTCAGCTGTTCTTGTGTCAAGCCACTCTTGAACGAGAGACAACATCAGAAGTGTCTCGCTGGGATAAAGACAAAAAGGACTGGACTGCTCCTGAGTGGTCCAAAGTTATGTTCTCTGATGAAAGTAAATTTTAATGTCCTTTGGAAATCAAGGTCCCAGAGAGAGGAGAGGCACAGAATCCACATTGCTTGACGTTGAGTGTAAAGTTTTCACAGTCAGTGATGGTTTGGGGTGCCATGTCATCAGCGGATGTGTTTTTCATGCCATGCTTTCAGACGTTTCAAAAAGCAAGGGAATTTGCGCTTTCTAGTTTATACCTGCTCTCATAAGGCAGACAATTCTCACTGCAAATTACACGTGTGCTTACACCGGCATGTGTCGTACACACAGGGAAATAAATATTTAGGTGCTCTTTACGCTTCTCTTCCCATAGTTCACGCTTCACGCCCACATTATACAGTGGGTGCTAGTTCGACATGCACGTTTCACTCACGCACAGCATGATTCACACAGCTGCGTGAAATGTAAGTACAACTGCAGCCACTAGGGGCAGTATAAGAACACTGAAGTTTACGCTGAAGTAAAGATCAGTGTTCTTATCAAGATGTATCAAGATGTTCAAGCATTTGAGACAAGTACAAACATTCTTGTGCAGTGGCAGCTAATGCCATGTACTCAGCCTCACAAGTTGACAGTGCTACAGTTGGTTGTTTTTTGGTCTTCCAAGAAATCAGAGGACCATTCGTACAAAGGCTAACACAATAACCACATGTACTCCGTCGGTGAATTGCATCACCTGCCCAATCTGCATCACTGTATGCCACCAACTGTAACCCATCACCACATTTCTTAAAACACAGCATCTTGTCACTTGTGCCCTTCAGATATTTCAGTACATGTTTTACAGTTGTCCACTGCTCTTCTGTTGGTGCACTGAAATATTGCGAGAGCCTGCTTACAACAAAACTCAAATCTGGCCTAGTGCAAGAACTGAGATAGATCAGTGTAATTCAGTTTTGACTCACAAGGTGTTAATCTGTCAAATCTTTCCAGTAGTTTACCCACATAATTCTGCTGCGACATAGTCACAACTCCATCACACTGATCAAACGTGATGCCCAGAAAATTATTCAGTCTGCCCAAATCTTTCATCTGGAATTTTTCTGTAAGCATTTTTCATCCCTGGCAGCAATTACTAAGTCATCAACCCATATCAGTATTATCACTTTCTCATGTCCAGTTTCCCTCTTGTAAACACAATGATCGGCTAGGTTTTGTTCAAAGTTGTTTTCACAGAGATAGTCATGTAACATTTTGTTCCAGTTTCGCCCTGATTGCTTTAACCCATACAATGATTTCTCCAGTTTACACACCATTTTTCCATTTGTCTGAGTTTTTACATCATAGCCTTCTGGCTGTTCCATATAAATTTCATAATCAATTGGTGCATGTAGGTAGGCAGTTTTAACATCCATCTGATGGAGGATTAAATCCTCTTGAGCTGCCTTCTGCATCAACACTCTGACACTAGTAAGATTAGCAGTAGGAGAAAAGGTTTCTCCATAGTCTACACCCATCTCTTGACTATACAACATACCGGGCCTTGTACTTCTCAGATCCATCAGCATTGGTTTTGATAGCATACACCCATCTACCCCCCACTGTTTTCTTGCCCTCAGGTAACGTGGTCAGAGTAAATGTGTTGTTATCCTTCAATGATTTCATCTCCTCATCCATTGCATCAATCCACTCCTTTGATTTGGAGGACGTCACAGCTTCTCTGAATGTCTGGGGTACATTACACACCATCTTATAACAATAATCAACGCTTATCTGTGCTTGATCACTCTGCTCACCATAAAAATCTGGCCTCCTTCTCTCTCTAACAGGGTACCTCCTCTCTGTACTCAAGGTATCTGGAGATTGTGGTTCTGCTTTCACTGTAGCTGGCTGTGGACTTGTCTGGCTTGGGCTTAGCCTACTCTCTGAGACATCAAGCTTCTTGGGTTTGTCTGGGTCAGGTCTGGTTATGCTATACTGCACATCATCATCATCATCAGTCATGTCATCAGTCATCTCTCCCTCAACATTGGACATAAACCTCACCAGTCTATGCTTTGTCACCTTTCTGCGGTCAGGATTGTAAACCATAGGCTGGCCTGTTCTTATCATAGCCCACAAAGATGCCCTTGTCAGACTTTGGATCGAGCTTCTTCCTGTCCTGCCTATATGCATAACCAAATTTCTGCATTTTGGACAAATTTGGTCTCCTTCCGGTCAGCATGAAGTAAGGCGTCTGTCTGGTGCGGCTGTTAAAACATCTATTTCTCACCACTGCCGCTGTCTGAACTGCATATGGCCATAGCTCCTTGGGTAACTGGCTTTCCAAAAGCATGCACCTAGCCATATCAAATAGAGTTCTCCAGTTGCGCTCAGCAGTGAGGTCTCTGCACGTATGGCATAATCAGTCACACTCTCAGAGCTCAACTTTTGGAGAGAAGTTAATTCAGTATAGAGACTGACAATGCGGGGCTTACCTTTGCCAGCATAATAGTCTCTGAGGATCTTAAACGCTTTTCGCCCATCATCTGCAGCATCACGCATGACCAGAGACAAACTTTTGTCATCTAAAAATTGCATCAGCTCAGCATATGCTTCTGCATTCTTCCTGGCATCTTCAGCCAGTGCTGCTGCTTCTGCTCCCACTGCAGGCCCATGCAAAATTGTCTCCTTCAATTTTTGCAACTGGGGATGGCCCAAAAACTTGGTCTCCCACAGTTCATAGTTCTTTTCGTCTCCGTCGAACACCAGACGAGACCAATGCGAGCTTGTCCTTTCACTCATTGTACAAGCTTTAAGAGAAACTCAAACAAAACTTAAGCGCAGTGCGGCGCACACTGGGCCCATAACCTGTTACAAATTGAGCTGGCAAAAAAGCAAGAGAACAGGCACCAACACAGGTTTGTGTGACAATGAGCAGAAGTTTTTTATTGAAAACAGGTGAGGCTTAAATAGAGTCATCTGACTCCACCTTAATTAGACTTGTTGATTGAGAGCACCTTAGCACTTAACAAGCATCAACTAACATAGGCTATTAAACCTTGATTGCTATTTTACAATTTTTTGTCTTTGAGCCCAATGCCCTCCCCCCATTGTTTCGTGCAAAAGTCTCATTCTGCCAAGGCAAGTTGTTCTGTAATGAGCATGAATAAACGAAGCAAAATCCTTTTCCAAAATGTAACTTAAATTGCAACCGGGACTTGCATCATTGCCGACACAAAAAGCAAATAAACCAGCTTTTCCCTCAAATATCAAAGCACATTTTCCATTTAAGAATGCTGAAAAAAGCATGGAAAAAAGTTTGGAAAGGGGTTAGTTTAATCAAAAGTCGACGTTTGGACGGACTGGAGAGTGAAAGCTCAAAAAGACAGAGCTAAGTATGGGAAGCTCCAAAAAAGTGCCGACAGAAAGAGCAAAGTATGGGAGACATTTGCAAAAGTTATGAAAGCTGATTACCATAGTGCTGGCTTTGTCAACCTTTTTAAACCATCAATTGGCACATTTAGCCCTCTCTTTAAACCCAAGCCTTACTGTAATACAACTTGTAATGGGAAACCCTTAATTATTTTCAATGTTGACCATTATTAATTTTTGAATGAATGCTGACGCGGGACAAAAATCCTGGTTCCCCCAACATGTTGAATTAAGCAATGCCAAATACATAGGCTAAAGACATAAGTCAGTAATGCCAATTTTATGTAGCCCAATAACGCTATACGTTCATCAAGAGTTCAGACTACTTTTAAAAATATGCGGGTCTGGAAGCGGGTCGGTAAAATTTCCTAATTATTTTTTTGCGGCCCCAGTTGTGGGTGGGTTATTTAAAAACATTGGTCGGGCACAGGTCTTTCATACAGTACATGGATCCGTGCATTACAGCAGCGCACTCCTTCAAGGTTGTGTGCATAGGGAATATTTAAGTCATGCAAGTGGTCATGGACATGTAAATATGTGCTTCAGCCTAACCGCGTATCACAGGTATAAATACAATATGCCACTTCACCAATCATTGTGTTATAAAGGCAGAGCACCCAAGTGCCACCTGGTGGCTGTTTGGGTACATTGCAGCTTCTTACACTTCTCTCACTCTTCGAAGGTTGGTGTGAATGGTGGATGTCTAACATCCAAAGACCTGAAGGTCAACCTGTAACAGTCTGGGGTCATGATTTCAACAAGTACCATATGCCACATATTAAACCAAACAGGGCTTTATGGGCAAAGGCCAAGGAAGAGACCACTGCTTAGGAAAAGGAAAAAATAAACTGATTTAAAATTGCCAGCAATGAGCCCTGACCTCAATCCCATTAAAAATCTTTGGGGTGAACTGAAATCTGCTATTGGAGAAAGGAACCCTGCAAATGTTCAAGACAACTGTACAGTTAAGGGGCTTCACTCACCAGATCAAGAGCAGCCGCTAGTATCGAAGCATCCGGTATGGTACCAGGCTCACAGCAGTTGAGGAGAAACTGGAATCTTTTCATTCCTTGCCGAATGGCTCCCAGGTTAACAATGTTCCGGTTCTTCAGAGCCTCCTGACTGGCAACCAGCCGCTCCTGGAAACTATGACATCCTATAGAAGAGGCCAGACACACATTAGTAACTTGAGAGTATACAAATATCAAGGAAGGGCAGTTGCTGATAAGGTGCTGTGCACAGAAGCTGTGTGAGAATGGGAAGGGGGGCACGGGGGACAGTTCACCTCTGGGTCTCCCAAATGCAACGGACAATATCCACTGTATACAGCAATACACTAATGAAATTACTGGGCATTGACGTTCTTCCAAATAACATACATTTCATTCATAATGTTATAAATACAGGTTTATAACTCCTGCACGTTTTTTTTTTTTTGTGGATTGGTTTAGTCTCCTGGTCGTGAGTGACAGTGTTGGGGGATGGGAAATATGTTGACTGCCGAGTGACAAACAGACGGAGATGGACAAAAAAGGTCAAAGCCATCAGGTGCCCAATTCAGAGAAAAAGAAGAAAAGAGGAGGAGAAATGACCAAAAGATAAAGGTAAGCAACTATGTTCTCTGTGTATGGTTACGGTATCCATGCCATGAATGAAGTGCTAATATTAATTGGTGGTATAACGTTTGTTAGCTACAATGCTTGCTATACTTAATAATTCAGTCTTAACTCAATAAATACAATATCTAATTTCAGCATAAGATTTGGCTTTGCAACAAAACTGTTACAAGTTCAGTTATTATTTACTTCCATTATTTTGGTTAAAGTTGGGCCCTGTAAGTAGCCAATGGAATTTTCATATGGTAGTTTGTCATTTTGTTACAACTCATACATTGCATAGTTTAACCATAGTGTAACATAGTTAGCCAGTCATAGCTAAAAGTGTGCCAAGCATAGAATTAGATGCAGTAGCCAAGGAGCTAATTGTTCCTCCAAGAAAGATAGATTAATATGACAAACATTCAGCATGTAAGGGTATGTTTATTTAAAAATTTTCAATTCATGAATGTTTTGTATGAGAGTTATATTGTATCCTACAGGGTGCCATTTCATTTTTGATGTAAATTGCAATTGCAGGGGCTCTTCTAAAAGATTTTGAAGCATCGTCTGCCACTGGTCAGGGTGAGCTAGAGCTGGACGATTTGATTTAAAAAAAAAAAAAAACTCGATTCAAGATTCGACACACCCCTTCCCTCCCACCTGTAAGTATACTTTATTTGAGATAAAGTGCCTCAACAAGCCTTGAATAATAGCAAAGTCTGCAATGACTGTAAACAACTGAACAAAGTGTGTGTGCACTGTGCAGACTATCAAACATTCAAATTATCAGTGTTTGGAATGAACTACTAAAGCAACAAAATGCCTGAGGTAACTCTTAGTTGAACTGAACATGTAACAAGTAAGTGCATAAATGCATTTTAAATATTCTTCGCAAGGAAAATGAGCATATCGACAACAGCAGGCTTGAGACCACCTCAGTGACAATGCCCTCACCCACACTAAAGACCCTCCAAGACGGGGCGCTAGTTTCTGGGATAGTCAGGTATTTTCTTGCAAGACCACTGAGTCTTTTGACGTTGGGCTCATGCTCAAGTGGGTCAGTGTCAGGGTTCACCTCAGAACTCAATAAGTAGGAGGTCAGCTCTGACTGGTGGGACAGTGATCCAGCAGGTGCTGCTTTTTTGAAAAAGGCAGCTAGAGTTTTTTTCTTAGGTGTTCTTTTTTTGCACACTTGTACAACAGGACCTTCTTCCTCTGAGGGCAGCAAGCTCATTGACAGCTATTTTCTTAATAAATTGCACAGGGTAAGGTAAGTGGTCCAAAACCTTGGGTCCATTAGCGAAGCCATGTCAAAGAGCTTGTCATTCTCTGGATCACTGTATTTCTGTAGAAGATAGCTCATGGTAGTTTCTTTTTATTGTAGCGGTCAGATCTACATCATCCTGCTCTGGCTTGTTTTTAACAGATGAAGCAGTTTTAATGCATGAAACACTCACATAAGACTGCCCAGACAGCGCATCCGTAAAATCCTCAAGTGGTTTCACAGCTTTACTTATGGAGTCTAAAACCTCTAAATCCTACCAAGTGGGAACAAGATGGTGGGTTTTCTTGTCAACACCCAGAATACTGACTATGGCCTTCTCTTGCTCAAGAAATGGTTCTATCATTTTTTGTTGTGAACCCCCTTTTGTCAGGGAGGACCCAGCTCAACCTGAACCTCTGCCATGTCCCTTCTTTTTTTCCAACTTTAGGAAAAGGAAGAAACTGCCTTTTTGCACACTCCAATGCCACAGTCAATCTGTCCATCTTTCCCACCATTCACTCTAATGAAGAAAAACAGTATTAAGTTCAAGTACAAACAAGTTTACATTTTTGAGCACATGGATGCACACAGCTTAGATACAAAGTATCTTCATACTTGTTTTTCTACCATATTTCTTGCAACTCCATTTACACCACAGTATTAAATGGTAATAGATAATTGAGTGTACTAGAATTCCAAAAAATACTGTCCATCGCAGTGGTTTTCATGGATCAATTGTTTTAGAGTTTCTGGTAGAGCTTGGGCCTCACTTACCCATGATACTTAACCCATTTAGACCGGGAGCGCATTACCGCTGTTCTACCACTAAGACCGGGAGAGCTGTTGCGCATTTCTACCTTTAAGACCGGGAAAGCGGATAAGGCATTTTTTCCCTCTGCGGCCAATCATCATCGGTTTCCTAATAAAATCTACCCGAAAATGCATGTGAAATTGACATGCGGACTCGTGTCATTGTTTTGAAATATGGATGACCAATTTCAGTGCAGGGAGTTCAGAAGTTAGTGACGGAAGCGATATAGATGATGATAACAATGCCCTCGCTGGAGTGTGTTCAGAGTTATCAAAGACGCGTACGTGGTCGAATGTATGTCCCTGAAATGAAAACTTTCGTTGGGCTATGCATTAGCATGGGGCTACTTGTTCTGCCTGCACGGAGAGATTATTGGAGACGCACTAAACATCTCTTCAAGACTCACTTCTCTGACGCCATGGCACAGGACCAATTGTATGCTATGTTTCTGGATTATTTTATATTTTCTTCTGAATATGTAGAAAAATAAATCACACTTGTTATGAAACCCACAAGTGTAAGCTCTCAAATACTTTTGGAATTTTGTCTCTATGTGCTTCAGAGGCTGAGAAATCACTTATTTAATAGGCGTTGACATTATTGTTGAAAAACCTCAGGATCTGGGAGGTTGTTTTAAAATCACCCTTAGGATTTTCAGGCCTTTTTTCCAGGCGTTTTAGGTCTTAATGGGTTAATGCAGATGATTCTGCAGCTTCATTGAGGCTGTTGTGATAGAAAGTAAAGATGCCATGCTCTAATCATAGAGCCACTGGGCCACCAAAAGGTAAAGTTTTTCATTTAAAAAGCTATGTGCCCCTTTAAATGTGTGATTTAGATTATAATATAAGTAATCACTTCTGCAGTAAAGGTGAGTAATACTAAAAGTATTCGTCATACCATACACACTCCAGAATGGCTTTACTGTAATGCATGTGCTAATTTATCTTCACACAAACATACCTATATCTTTGTGCAGTCGATGTCCAAAGCATTTTAGGTGGGGCCAACTGTTGTCTTTCATGGCTTTGATTACATTGGAGCCACTGTCAATCGTTACACAGGTGAGTCGCTCCTCAGAAAGGCCCCAAGAGCTGAGTGCGTCCTTTAACTCAAGAGCAATGCTTTCGAGGGTATTATTCCTTCTTCCCCTGCTCTTCCCCGCGCAGTTATCGTTTCACCAAGCCTATCAGGCCTCTGGTCGACCGCCTCCCCGCCGTAAAATGCTTCCACCCCTTGCGCTGAAGGAAACCTCATGGCGAATGAACCATCATCCACCCATGCTCCACGCCCGCAAACAGGGAGAAAGAGGAAGCGCAAGTCTCTCTGCTACCTCTGCCATTTACGCTGGGTTCTCGGCTACAGCCTACTCCGATCATCTGCGACCTCACAGGCGCGGTGAAAATCCCGAGCTCCAGAGTCGACGCCATCGGAGATTCCGGAAGGACCAGTGCTTTCCCCTTGGAGATGGCAGATGCGCCCCGTCTTTTCTCTCTTCTCAGCCAGCCCCGCTGCAGACGCCGCCGTGTTCACCCCGACGCGTCCGTTTGCTCCAGTCCTCTGACTCCAGGTGCAGCGTGGCCCATCGTTCGGTGACTCGCTGTGGCATTCGGCGTGCTGTGCCAGAGTTTCCCGGCGGACGGCAAGAACTGGATTGTGTCTGGCTATGATGGCCGATAGTAGTCAATATCGTTGGGCCCGGCATCTCGCGACCATCTTGAATCCTCATACCCCAGTTGCTTCGTACATTGCCCTCTTAATATCTGCCTGGATTGGTCGTCTGGTCACTGAACTCTGGCCGGCGCGAGTGGTCGCGTCCCGTGCTGTGCGCACTATCAGGCTGCAGAATTTCGCACAAACTCTGTCTGCCCCTGTTATTTAAGTCCTGAAGCCGTAAAAACGCACTCAATTAGCGAAGGGCGCCACTCGTCCATCCTTGATGGTGTTCACAATTGCATATTTCCAACCTGGCTGTGTATTCTCATACCTGTTGTTTCTCATGCCTATAGTCTCTGCCACGACCCGCCTGATTTTCGCCATGCCCTTCACACTCCCCGCTCTGCCTGCGTTCCCACTCCACTGGCTGTCTTGGCAGCCAGTCTCAATTAACCTGTGTTAAGGCTGAATGTGTCCCAATGATCAATGTGCAACTATCGCTGATTCTCTCTCCTGTCTGTTCCAGGAATTCAATCACCGGTGCCGTCTGCAAGACGGACTCCAACAGCGTGCCTCCTGGAGTTGGTCTGATTTAAGCTCCCCACCCCGCACTGCACGACTCCGGCAATTGATGCTTGTTTAGAGGCCTCGCGGCCCCGATCCTTGAAGTATGTAGTTTCACTGGTTGCTCTTCATCTATTGTTCCTCACACTTTATACCTAGGGTCAGGTTATGCACACAGCAGTTAAAATCCTCGGTCACTGACAGAGCAGCAAGGCTTACAAGTGCGTCCTTTGAGCAGCATGGGTTCTCACCCGTCACAACAAACCATTTACTGACACAGAGGTTTTAAAGTAGTGGTAGTGGCAGTTTTTGAGGGAGCTAGCTACTGATACGGCTTTGGATGGCGTGATTGTGTCAGTGAAACAGTGCCGCTATTGCAAGGTCGGCTTCCCGACGCGTGGAGGCTTATATTCTTAAATAAATAAATGAATGAACGTCATCTTGCGGGCCAGATGTAATTGATGGCGGGCTTGTAATTGAAGACCTGACAGTGAAAACCACAGCCTGCTACTGGGAATACGGCTCCTCCCTCTGGTGTGTACTGGTGTGTTTTTGTACAAAAGCTACACAACACACTAAAGACTGTAAAAGCATACAAGGCCCTCTTTAAGTGATACAGGTGAGACAAAGGCAGCCAAGGTCATAAACTGGAAAATACAAAACTATCAGCACAGATACAGTACACACACAAGCAGATACACTTAGAAAAAGGATTTACCATCCTTGTCCTCTGTGTGGTGGACTTTGGAATGGCTCCGCCGGCCTGAGCGCCATTTACCCAGTCGCTTGAAAAATGTCTCCTCTTCATCGTGACCAAAATCCATACCACCCCCTTCTGACAATTTAACGGCGCTGGTGAACTTCACCTACATCAACAATAAAAATTGCATTGAATTGTACTGAGTAAATGACATTACTTTTTAATATTATTATTAATTAACAAATGCAGCAATATGTAATAAGAATTTGACTTGTGATTTACTTAAAGGAATTTTCATTCCATGCAACACTGGTAACTTGACTGAATAAAAAAATCCTGGATCCAGATGGTTATCCGGATCACCACCAAAATCAAATCAGTTTTAAGTTAGGGTTAGGGTTAGGGTTAGCATAACTTTTCGAGTTATGCTGTTCACAAACAGACAGACAGACAAACAGACAGACAGACAAACCAACGCCGGCGAAAACATAACCTCCTTGGCGGAGGTAATTAAGTCAGGCTTGTTTTGGTATAGAAAAAATATAACGTTTTTGAATCTGTAGCATTGCTCTGCATGCCCTCGGAGGCTCCTCCACCAATGCGTCTATATTTACCAAAAATCTAATTTCTTGTAAAACCGTTGTCATAGTTACTTCCAATGTCAGAGAAGGCAAGGCAAAATTTCACATTTCATACATGGGACAGTTCGATGTGCTTTACAAAGACATGTTAAAGGAAGAGCAAAGACAATGTTTAAAAAAAAACAAATAAATAAGTTGAGAACATTGTAAAAACAATCTGTATAAAAAAAACAGATTTGGACAGTTGGTACATAAAACAGTTTAGCTGTTAGCATAAGTAAGCATAAGCATAAGTAAAAAGCTTAGTGTAGTCTGAGTTAAAACTAAATACTGTGGGAGCATTTTTTTATATTACATCAGAATTTGTTTCAGAACGGAATTGCATAAACACTAAAAGCTGCCTCAACATTTTGAATTAAAAGATTCCTTTCTTATGGTCTGAGCAACCTGGGTGGCCTACTTTGGGCAGTCATGGGTAAGCGGATAGGGCGTCGGACTTGTGGCCCAAAGGTTGCCGGTTCGACTCCTGACCCGCCAGGTTGGTGGGGAGAGTAATTAACCAGTGCTCTCCCCATCCTCCTCCATGACTGAGGTACCCTGAGCATGGTACCGTCCCGCCGCACTGCTCCCTTAGGGGCGCTGTTGGGAGCTGCCCCCTTGCACGGCTGAGGCATAAATATAATTTCGTTGTGTGCAGTGTGCAGTGTGCAGTGTGCAGTGCAGTGTGCGAGTGTCACAATGACAACTGGGAGTTGGGTGTTTCCCAGGTGGGCTTTCACTTCGCTTTCACTTCACATTGCTGGAGCATGTATAATGGTCCAAAACACATTAAGGTCTTTTTTGGGAGTCCTATAAAAAGGTAGTTACAATAGTCAACTCTACTGGAGATACAAGAATGAATGACTTTCTCCAGATCACTCTCTGACATAAGATGTCTTAATTTGCATTATTCTACGGCCCTCTAGAATGTTGCGACAGCTCTCATTTACTTTGAATGGACTTTCCCAGCATTCTGCGGGTGGATTTTTTTCGATAACCGCCCGCTGTGCCATTAATGCCCGCTGCCAATGGCAACGAGTTTTGTCACTTCAGATTCACGGTACCATATCACTCCGCAAGTAGTTCGGCCACTTTGAAAGTAAATATTCACTACGGTAACCTGGCAGCTGTAACAGACTGGACTACTTTTTCTCGACAGAAGCCAACGTGTACATGAATAAATTCTTAGACAATTGTTTACCAAAATAATTGTCTTTTCTCAAAATAAGCAGTATTAAGCTGTAATAAGCCGTAGAATAAGCGGGATAATGTATTGCCCACGGGCGACTATCAAAAAATATTTCCCTTCAGGGGCGGAACAATACCTGTTGTTGGTACAATGCTGTTCGTCCCTGTCGGGAAATATTTTCCTATAGTCACCCGTGAACAATACATTATCCCTTACGAGATAAAAGGCGGATATAAAAATTGCTGGAATTTAAATCACTATCAATAATGACACCAAGAATTTTTAAAAGTTGTTTTGAGGCCCACTGAGTCAAGAAGGGTAATAATCTTAAACCTTTGCTCCCTCTTCCCAAATACAGTGACTTCAGTTTTATCTGAATTTAATTGAAGGAAATTGGAGACATCCAATTGTTAATTTGGTCAAGGCACTAATAGAGAGATTCCAGGGGGGCATAGTCAATAGGTGACAGAGCAAGATAAATTTGAGTGTCATCAACATACCTATGATAACCAATTGAGTTTCTAGTGATGATTTGGCAAAGGGGAAACATATAGAGATTAATTAGTAACGGACTCAGAATCGACCCTTGTGGAACACTGCAGGTCAGAGACAGTCGGAAGGTACAGTTACCAATAGCCACAAAAAAACTCCTATCCTGCAGGTAGATTTTTTACCAGTTAAGGACTACCCTTGGGAAACCAACCCAGTTTTCAGGGCAGTGTAGAAGTATGCTGTAGTATCAAAAGTTGCTGAGTATCAAAAGCTGTGCTGACATCTAATAAAACTAAAACAGAGGCCAAGCCTGCGTCAGTATTTAAGCAAATGCTGCTTTGGTGCTATGGTTGGCACGGAACCCTGACTGATATGTATCAAAATAGTTATTGGATAATAAAAAAGCAGTTAAGTCATTAAAAACTATTTTTTTATTGATTTTCCCAATAGAAGGGAAATTGGATATAGGTCTATAATTACTCAGCACCGAAGCATGTACAGGATGTCACAAAAGTGAGTACACCCCTAACATTTTTGTACTTTTTTTTATTATATCTTTCCATGGGAGAAGTCTAAAGATATAATACTTTTCCACAACGTAAAGTAGGCAGTGTACAGCTTATATAGCAGTGGAAATTTGCTGTTGCCTCAAAATAACTCAACACACAACCATTAATGTCTAAACCACTGGCAACAAAAGTGAGTACACCCTTAAGTGAAAATGTGCAAATTGTGCCCAATTAGCCATTTTTCCTCCCTGGTGTCATGTGATCCATTAGTGTTACAAGGTCTCAGGTGTAAATGGGTAGAAGTTGTGTTAGATTTGGTGTTGTCACTCTCACACTCTCTCATACTGGTCATTAGAAGTTCAACATGGCACCTCATGGAAAAGAACTCTCTGATTGGCAGGTTTTGGGAGGCTTGGACCAAATTTGTGGACCAAATTTTGTTTCACTGTTGACATTTTTGAAAATGCCAGGAAAAGTTGGAGGCGGGAATTGATGTCATGGGGGTTGTTGAAGTCGGCTTGATCCAAGGATTCACAACACAAAACACATTAAGAGATATGAGCCAAAACACATTTTTGGTCATTACAGCGCCCCCTAGTGGCCAAACTGCAAAAACTTGTCGTGACCTCTTGTGATGTTGTCAAGAGTCCTGTCACCAAGTTATGATATATCAAAGCCGAGATATGACCTAACTTCCTGATTGGTGACTTCACCGCCCAAATCAATTGGCTGTGACACAAACGCTTTCACTTGGTCTGAAGATTATATGTGCCAAGTTTCGGGAAGTTTGTGCAAAATCTGTGAATTCTTGATCCATTGTAGGTAAGTGTGCCCTTCTGTCTTGCAAGGCGCAGAATCTGTCTTTTGACCCAAAAATGATGTAGTTTTCCTATGAATGGTTTGGGGGCTAGACTTCTATGGGCATTATCCATCTTTGGAGATTTAAGTTGTCTTCGCTAAACAACACAAAAAGCATGCCCACGATGTGGACGTTCGCCCTGTGTAATTTTCCAAATACATTATCTTCTCCTTCAACGTAGCATTTTTTCGTAGCTAAAGAGGCTTGACATTGCTCCATGTCATTCAGTCTTTTACCAAACTCAGTCAGTCCATCCTCTACCTCTTGTGGGGTGGTGTTTCTCGACGCCCTACCTCCTCTGACCCATTTAAAGTTGTGTATGACATCATAGAACTGGTGACAATTTACGTAACATGCAATTTATCATCATCCAGATATAATGAAGTTCACAATGTATTAAATTTTGAAGGATTTTGCAGGAGATGTAGTCGAAGCATCTACGCCCTTGACATGTTCAAGAGTGCCCCACAGACACGATCAATTTTAACGTACTCCTCCTATACGGTTCATCAAACTCATGATTTTTGATATGCTGTAATACTTGCACGGATCATGCAAGGATGAATTTTAATACCTTGCCACATAAACAGGAAATGTGGTATTAAGTCCCAGTTCATTGAAGATGTGTCTGAAACTTCTCAGGTTAATGGATAATATGATTATGATGAAATCCAGACACCAATATGTCTGTCTTGCCTAGCACCACCAGCTATCCATAGAAAAAAATAGGTTGTTTAACACGTGACCCCTGTGGCTTTGTTTTGTTATAAGAATAAAGCCATGAGACTGTTCTTTCAGGTATTTTACCAGGAGAAATTTTAACCTAGCCTATACACACTTACTTGTATCATAGCGCCACCTAGTGAAATGGGTAAATGCAGAACTGTACAAAATGTGTCATGTACGATCAGCACAATAACCTCCAAAAGCATGGCAAGTACCGTAGAATCTGGGTTATAGGGGGCACTGTAATTGCAGAAAATGACCATCTGACCACGTCAATGCTGCTTGCAGATATGTTTACAGCTTGCATTTGGCAGAAGTGTAGTAAAGAAATTTGGCAATACAGCAAATCTGTGTTGTGCTCAACCAAACTTGTTTTTCCAGAGTTATTTGGAGTAAGTGTTGGACAGAAGTAGAGATTATAGTTCAGAAATCTGGGAATCTGAAAGATTGCTATTGATGGTGATGATATCTGTCAAACAGAGAGGACATATACACTAGTGCTACATGCTACTGAAATCCCATCCAGCAGATGTACACAGGTGCACCACAGTTGTGTGGTGTCATTTTTGTTGTGTTTAGCAGTAGCAGATATTGATTTCGTACATACCCCTATAACTTTGTCTACCACCTCATAATGCTTTTGAAGAAAGCAGATGGCAAACTAGGGACGAACTTAAAGACATTTTTTAAATGGTTTACTAAGTATATGATTTAGGGCAGGCCTATTCAATTGGCGGCCCGCGGGCCACATGCGGCCCAGACGCGGCAAGGCTGCGGCCCAGATGCGGCCGAGGTGATGTTGCGCTTGAAAAATAAAATACCGTTCACTAGTCTCCAGAACTTTATATATGCATTTTAGTTTACCAAATATCAATCAATAAATAATGTTACAATATTTATTTTGCATTCCGAGATATTATTAACTTATTACAGTGCAAATAGTTAGCAAATATTCCCAATTTGGCGTGGAGGCGGCAGCGTTGCGATGTGCCTAGCAACATACACGTGATGATGCATGGTAGCTCACGCTATTGTAAACAAGCGAAAAATTGAAGATGAGAATCGTCGGTTCAATCCAGCATGGACTGTGAAATATTTGTTTATTTTGCCGACAGCCAACGCCAAACCAATGTGTTTGATTTGCAACGAATGTGTTGCTGTTCTAAAAGATGTTATTGTTAAGAAGCCAACAGCTCCTCACTATCAGGAATGCCAACCGGCTGGAAGCAGGGGTGAAGTGATAAGCTACAAAAATATCCGAAGTTCACGAACGTTGTTACAAAAATATGTATGTCTTTTATTTTCTACAAAACAAAAACCGTGCCATCCTGGCACGAACAAAAACAAACATAAAACAACAAAGAAAACCGTCAAACACTGTTTCAAAGTTCATCTTGAAACACTCTCTCAACGTTCGTTCGTGTCCTTCGTTCATTCTCTGTTTGTCGTTGACGTCCTCCTTCTGTTTGCTCGTGTCGTTTCTTCTCTGTTCGTTTATTCCTCGTCTCTTAAATAGAGCATTCAATTACGTGCAATTACCGCCACCTAGTGACGCCATTACCGTGCTGCACTCCAGGTGGTGGCAAGCGTAGCACACAGAGTTAATTCTCAAACACAGTAAAAACGGTGAGAGGGAGAGATGCCAAAAGTTCCCCCTCTCACAGTTACTATTATTATTATTATTATTATTATTATTATTATCATTATTATTATTATTATATGTAGGCTAATTACTGAAAAATGACCACTTGTTAGTAAGTGCGGAAAATTTGTGGCCCAACTTAAGTTCTTGGATTCGAAATGTGGCCAAAATGGAAAACTAATTGAATAGCCCTGATTTAGGGGTTTGTATTTTGCATCATGGAAGCATATTAGTTTATTTTAGTGCAACCTAAAAGTTAATGTAGTCGACTTGTGTAAAACAGTGGCGTGTGCATTTAAGATAAATGTTTTAAGTCAATTTTACCAGGCATGCCAGTAATTGTGGATGGCACTGTATATCTCCAGAGAGTGACTTATTAAAGAACGTAAGTCCACGACTTTCCACTTGCTGCAAAATGGCGAGTAAATTATTAAAAATTGTATAAACATAAATAAAAGGAAAATATGTACATTCCTTCCCTTTATACAGACAAGTATTTGTGCCAACTCTGGGGCATTTTTTAAATATTTGGGACCTGATGATGGCAAATAAACAAACCTTCGAACTCTGCCGAATGAAAGAGAGGCGATCCACTGAGCTGATGTCTAACAAGTCCTCTACACCGTCCGTTAAACCCGACAGGGAGGAGCGTTTTAGCCAGTTACCTAAAAACAATCCACCAAAGTATTTAGACAAAGTAAGACTGGCAAAGTGAGTAAGAAAGTATAGTTAGTTTCTATATACACAAAATATAAGAATAGATCAGACTGTAGCACACACAAACTGTATGTATAAAAACTAAGTGGGAATAGTGTCAATGGTTAGATTAATCAAGAGCTTTATAATCACAAGGATGCCAAGCATGCCACAACAATGGGCTACTATATGGAGAGGATACACACAGTAACAGAAAAAAGAAAAAAATGATGAGAAGATGATAAAAGACACATCACATTAACACATCTACTACTAACAAGGACAATACACATACGTAACATAGATAGTGTGAGTGGTAGGCGAATAGTCCGATGACATGCTGATGATGAGAGGAAAAAAAGAAGATAGAAAAAGATGGATGAGCTGCATGTTATCCACTGTAAACACACACCAGTAAGATTACAGCTACACTCCTAAATTATTAAATCTACAAATAAATCAAATAAATGTATTAAACAGTTTATATTTGGTAACTGTAAAATACCTTATATATTTATATTTTATAATATATAATAATTATTTTATACTTCGGGCTCCAGAGTGCCTTATTTGCTATGTAACCCAAATGCACCCTAAGTATTACCATGGCCATAAAAAAACAAGCATTATCATAATGTTATGCATGAGTTTGCAACTTATTACATTTCTGTTCTTTCCCTCATTTAATCATATAATCTCATATCCAAGTTGTAAAAGGACACTGGCTTGTCAAGTAGGTTGTCAGGTGGGTTGTCAGGTCATGCCCAGCATTAACAGGCAGTACTACTTTTACTAAATTTTATGATGTAGATCTAAAATAAGTTTCCGCTGTTTGAAAGACCATTAACTGTCACTGCTTACAAGAGCTTTGTATCAATATGATGTGCCTGTTTTTCTTCTATGTAACTGCATGTCACAAATGTATGAATTAATTTTCCCATTGAAAAAAATGATCATAATTGTTTACCATTTTGGAAAATTAAGCATTAGTCTATTTTATGTAAATGAGCTCTTCAGACCTCTGAAAGTGACTTTGACCGCAAATAGTTAGATGAAAAAGAGATATGCTCAATGCTACGTCAACATCACTACAATTGTAAATGCAATTCTAATTTCCTCACAACTTAATTTCGTTTTCATTTGTTGTCAGTTAACAGTTTGTTAACATGTTTGTTAACAAACAAATTTGATTTTAGCAGTAAAAGCCAGCAGTGGCATTATGGACTCAGGAGATGCAACAATGATTCTGTGCATTTTAAAACTACACTTGATACGGTAACAAATATTGCAAACCTCTGCTGCTACCTGTTAATTGTTGCATTACTCTGTAAAGTTTTCAGATAATCATACCATTATTTTCAGGTGGGAGATGCACGGAATTTAATGTAATTTCATTAGTGGGTATACGTCGACTACATTTGCAATTTGAGTCCACGTTATTTTGAAGAGAATCTAAGGGGTGTGGGAGGATGGATTTTTAAGCACAAGAGCTTGCTGCAATATGATTGGGATTTTTTAAAACTTTGAAATGTTTTTATTGACACAGTTTAATGACCTCATAATTTTTAATTTAGGTCTATAGTTAAAAATGTTCTTGTGTTTTGCTGTGTTTTTTTTTTTTTTTAAACCTACCCTTACATAAAAAAATATTTAATTCACTTCCAATGTGGTGTCCAGAAAAAATAATCTATACATCAAAAACTCCTGAATGTCATCTTTACAGCAAATATATTTCATACTTATCATTCATAATTTTTTATAATCCAAGCTATAAGCATCTAAAATGTGTTCCATATTTTTGGTCCATATGGTTCAGTAGATATAAGCTGAAATGTCACATTGTGGAATTGAGTGGTCATTGTACTTGTAAATATGACACTTACCAATGGGTATCTTGAGCTTCTTGCGAAGGGAGATACGTCGAGATCGTGAGCGTGAGCGACGCTCACTGGTGGTCCCACTATGGGCAGTGGTACACTCTGAAGTGTCCTGTTCTGATTGGCTACTGGTGTCACTAGCTGCACTCTGGGACTTAAACATCTTTCTCCAGAAATCCTTCTTGCCAAGTAGAGCACCTGGAATCTGCTCCTCACTAAACCACAAATCACATGATCCACAAACCACACACACACACACACACACACACACACACAAGGACAGTAGAAAAAACATGCATTACAAAGACAAATATATTAAAAATAAACTGTTATTTAGGATGCCATTTACAAGTAATGCAATTATGTTGTATTTGATGTTTGTAGGCTAAGGCCTAATTAGGCGCCTGTCACTTTAAATTTCCCCTCATGAGTTATGTTCTAACTTTGTTTCTATGCAAGATGCTAGAAAATCAAAGGGCTAGTGCAGATGTGGAAACTTTTGGAATATTTATTAATTCCATAGAAAGTGTAATCAAAACACATTGAGAAGGCTCTTTATTGGACTATGCATGAAATGTGTCTTGCAAGGTGCATTTTTTGTTTGGGTTCAGTAACGTTAGCAGACTTTGCTAAGCCTACTAGCCTACTTGTATGTTTAATAAATCCTGCAGTGAATGATCTTAATTTCATTGTCAGTTTTTCAGTATTAAAAGGCATACTTCTTGTGTTTTGTTATTTTTGTCATTGCTATTGCTGTCATTGCTTTGTAACTGCACACATAAGGCAGCAAATGCTAACACAAGGTGGCACATAAACTAGTCTAGTAGTAAAAGAAGGCTACTAGTCGTTCAATATTGCTACCGATGATTCTGCAGAACCATCTAATCTTCTGCTAAGTGGGGGCTGCACTGTTAGATGAACGGAGACTGAATGCACAGTTGAATGGATAATGAATGCAAAAAAAATATTACATAAGCGACAGATAAGCTACGTTTTACAATTATTTCTCCCATCAAACCGTCCAGAGCCCGAGATAGACATGAATTGGCTCATTGGGAATCCTCCCGAAACTTCCAAGGAGGGTTGTGTGTGTGTGTGTGTGTGTGTGTGTGTGTGTGCTATGCCAACTGTGAATACATGCACAGCCAGTGTTCTCAAGTCTCACTCTTTGAGAGTGTGACACACGCATCTCAACGAGTTCACACGCTCACACGCCACACATGGTATTTCTCACTCTCAAAATTTTTCACCTCTCAAAAATAAATAAATAAATATAAACCCTTCTTCAATCACCGCTAGGGCTGCACGGTATACCGGTACTGACTTTGTACCGCGGTACGGAGGCATTTGAAACGGTACTATATAGATAGTGGAGCACCACGCTGCAACTTGTGGACAAACCACGGGCGATAAGTGCCACATGGCAGTACTTCGGCTTAAAAACAAATGAGCAAGACGAGGTAATTGACGCTGATCGATGCACCATTGTATAAACGGTGTTTTAAAACATGCATGGCTAAAGGTGGAAACACCTCCAACTTAGCCACCCAGACCTGCACACTGAGTTCAGGGAATGACAGGTAATTTACTCATGACATGTACCCTTTTCAAAAGTAATAGTTCAATAGTTTTAAGTGCAACACATGATAGAGTTCTTATCAAACAGAAAAAAAACACGCAGCTACCACCACATTTCATGTTTTGCAATATATTGTACATCCCAAAAGTTCGTTTCAGTTCATAATAGTCTTGCAATACACTTCCAAAACCCAACACCCTAGCAGGCAAAGGTTCAAAGACGAGCTAATAGTCATTAAAAAATATTCAGTGTCAGTCAGCGAGCCTACAAGATCCATAATCCAGTCCGAGATCCGCGAGCAGCAAACTTTCTCCAGTGTAATCCGTTTCAAAAATTAGACAGCATAATTATCCGTATGAGTTTGTTGATCTATTGCACATAATGCATTTAGCACAAAAAGGCAACGGTAGTGTCAGCTGGAGGGAGAAAACAACACGCGCACGATAAAGCTCTCCAGACATTCATTCAACTGGATACTTGACTCCGCCATGTTACTAGCATGTAGCATTCACGTTCGGATATAAACAAAAAAGGAGAGGCCAATAATGAATTAGCGCCATACTGCAAAATGGCCACCCTAGGTATTACACCTAATAATAAGGTAAGACAGAGAGGGATTCGTCTTGTATGTTAGACAGAACATACAAAAAAACTAATAAACTGACATATTCAAAGGGCAGAGGTTGCATAGTTAACATGCATGATCTTTATAAATAACAAACTTTTACATACACATTTAGCCATTTAATATGTTAGAAATACTGGTAACATACCATTTAAAGACACTGGTCCTAGTTAGGACAGGCTGTATGTGATGAAAATATTGTTTAGGTTATGTATCTCAATATAAATCAGGCCTTAGCTTGTATGACAAATGTATCACCTTATTTATTTAAATAACAAAAAGTACCGAAAGGCATCAAAATACATGTTGGTACCGGTTGGTATCGTGACAACACTAATTATTACTGCATTCATAACTATTAGTACTAATGAGTGGTATTGTCTTATTATTGTTATTATTATTTGTCATAGAATAAATAAACACTGAAATTTGATCGAATCAAATTTGTTCTTTTTTTCAGTAGCTGTGTTGAACACATTTGATGGGTTCGATGGGTACGCTGCCACCCCCTGGTGTTTGTTCTAAATAAGTGACTGTATTGTATTTTTCTTTTGCACAATGCTGTAGAATTGCAAAGAGCATATACAGTAAAAATAGGAAATGTACGTATTCAGTGTCTTGTACTCACTTCCCTACTTACAGCAACGTGTACTGTTTACTGTAGTTTTACGTAAAATGGCTGTACAGGTAGTGTATAGTGCTGTCTTGAGCATTTTCAGGTAGTGTCAATGAGTTCTAACCTTTTTTTCCTGCATTGGAAAACACTAAGAGAAGTAATTGTCATAATGAAAACATGACAAAGCCATTTGACTATCTTGTTCATAAACATGATGTCAAGACTTCTCATTTTGATGACACTGGCAGTTTCATTGACATGAATACTTGCTTTTGAGGAATTGACTATCCATTTTGAGCAAGTGACTTGCTTTTGCAGGTTATCCACTAGGTTTTGCAGTTTGCACTAACTGTTTTGAGAAATGCACTAAATGTTGCGCAAATGTTAATAGTGTTGTGAGAAAAGTACCAAAGCGACTGAGAAAAACTGTAAATAAAAAAAAAATCTCACTCCCACCGCACTTCAAAACTTGAGAGCCCTGTGCACAGCGGAGAGACAGAGAGATGAGAGGGATGCTGATGGACTACTTTCGGCAGATTTTTTCAGATAATTTTGTCAACTTGTAATATATTAATTTTGTAAGTATATTACAATGTTATATATGACAATGTTATATATGACCCTGCCCCCTCTTGCCCCTGCGTAGAGCCGGTCTCCTCCTTAATCATTGTGGTTGTATAAGGGATTGCACTATTGTTGATTCATTGAATTAACATTGCTTAGATAAGTTATCAATTGCATGTTACTGTTCAGCAGTATACTAACAAAGAAGTATTCTGAGCCTTTAGAAGAGATTTGTTGTAAGATGAATGAGGGAGAGATGGGATGCCAACAAAAACTACCTGAAGCTCAACTCAATCCTAGGTTATATTTTAGAAAAAAGTCTTATAAACGCCTTGATCATGGTATTTTGAGCATGATATTAAGGCTTTTACTTAAAAGATGCTTTTACACTTGGTTCTCCTTAGCCCTCAAAACTCGAACAAGATCCAACTGAAACCCTTGTGAAGCTAACCAAAATAAGACCACCTCGCAAACAGTACACTTTACTTAACTTGAGTACTGTGAATATAAAGCACTTGAGGTTCACTTGCCTTTTGCCATTGTATTTTAGTTTGTCCTTTCTGTAGCTAGGACCATGTGCCATATTTTGGGCTAAATACTGTACAAAATGAAGAGGACATTCTGAAGTTGCAAAAAGCAAACCTATCATGTGCTCATGTTTGGATTGTAAAAATTATATTACTGGTGCCTGTGTCAGTTTTGTGTAAACTATAAGACTGGGATATGTCTGCTGTTTATACCCTACTGCTACCATGATAAAATCTATGGTGTTTTAAAATAAACAGTATTGAAATCTGAACTCACTGTTCTGGTGTTTGAGGGGGTCGACTGGAGATGCAACTGCGACACTCATCCACAGCGGCAGAGGATAGCTGTGCTTTTTCACCCAGTGTCCCCAACTCTGACCTAAACACAGAGTCAAATAAATAATATAGACACATTTCTGTTGTTGTCTACATATTCTTTGTGTGTGTATGTGTGTGTGTACCTATGTACCTGCGTGGAGGTGGTTTGCTGACACCCTCTTTTTCCTCAGGTTTGCGTTGGCTGGTGAGCTTCTCTGTGCTGTCCAGTAGGGCGCTTAGGGCTACACGCCGAAACACATTCCCATGAGACTCTTTTATGAACTGCACCAGTTGCCTGATGTCACAGTATAGACCCTAGAGGCAGGGAGAGCTTGTATGTGAGCAGGTGTAGTAGTGCAACTTTTACATACTTGCAAAACAATTACTATTTTTTTTGTCATCTACAGTGGGGAAAACAAGTATTTGATCCCTTGCTGATTTTGTTGGTTTGGCCACTAATAATGACTCGATCAGTCTGTAATATTAATGGTAGGTGTAGTCTAACATGCTGCGACAGAATATCATAAAGAAAATCAAGAAATCGACTTTAAAGAATTTGTATTAATTTATTTGCATTTTATTGAGGAAAATAAGTATTTGAACCCTCTTGCCAAAAGGACTTAGTACTTTGTGGCAAATCCCTTATTAGCAAGCACAGAGGTCAGACGTTTTTTGTAGTTGATGACCAGGTTTCTGCACATATTAGGAGGAATTTTGGTCCATTCTTCTTTGCAAATGACCTCTAAATCATCAAGGTTCAGTGGCTTGGCAACTCTGAGCTTCAGCTCTCTCCATAGATTTTCTATAGGATTCAGGTCCGGAGACTGGCTGGGCCACTCCATGACCTTGATATGTTTCTTCTTCAGCCATTCCTTGGTTGCCTTGGCTGTATGCTTTGGGTCATTATCATGCTGGAAGACCCATCCACAACCCATTTTAAGCTTCCTGGCAGAGGGAACGAGATTTTTGCTCAGGATTTGACAGTACATGTCTCTGTCCATCCTCCCATTGATACGATGAAGTAGCCCTGTGCCCTGTGCCGAAAAACACCCCCAAAGCATAATGTTACTACCTCCATGCTTGACAGTGGGGATTGTGTTCTTGGGGTCATAAGCAGCATGTCTCTCCCTCCAGACACGACGGGTTGAATTGATGACAAAGAGCTCAATTTGGTCTCATCATGCGCTTTCTTAAGGAGGTGTACTTTGTGAGCACTGTAAGATGTTAGACCATTGTGCGGTGTAAAGTGTTACCAACTGTTTGCTTGGTGACTGTGATCTCGGCTGCTTTAAAATCATCCACTAACTCTGCCCATGTAGTATTAGGTCTATTTCTCACCATTCTGATGTAGGTGCAATTGGTACTTCTCGTGTGGAGCTCCACAAATAAATGTAGCCAATCCTCGCGCCGGGGCACCAATTACATATGTGGGTATAATTGGTCTTAATTGGTCTTAATTGATCAGTCTCATAAAATCAATTCCATTAATATTACCATTAATTCTTATGTTTAATAATAAATTACCAAACTGTTAAATTGATGGTATATTACCAAAATATTATGCTTATACTACAGCTATAGTAATAATGTAGTACTTACCGTATTACAATACACTACAGTCAATAGCATTTACACACACTTAGAATGGATGAAGGCAATTGGAGGTTCTTAGGCTGGGTGGCTTCAATGAATACAGCAACAACACAGGCAAAACACTGTTTATTCCAAAAGTATAGTTTATTAACTAATGAACTACAGGTATGATTAATCCTACAGGTTATGCTGGTGCATGTATATACAAGATAATAGGGTGGTGTGTGTGTGTGTGTGTGTGTGTCAAAGAAAGAAAGGAGAGAGGAGTACGGGGACTTGGTGGGGTCCCCAGTTGGATGGTCAAATGGTCAATGGAATGTGTGAGGGTTGAGCATTGTGCCAGATAAATGCGAGAGCGGTGGAAGGGCACATGATTAACTTACCTTGAAACAATAGGCTAGTTCTGCTAGGCTATTGTTAGAATCCCTTTTGACCAGGTGAGATAAGAGTGAGAGAGAGAGAGAGAGAGAGGGAGAGAGCATGCATGATCTGTTTATCAAAGTAGCAAAAAAAAAGAACATAACAAATGGTCACTCAAAGTCTACGTGAAAACATTGTGTATGTTTACATCAGACAGTTTAACACTTTCTTGCTGTGCTAACGAATGTCCTATCTATGCCCACGTGAAAGTTGGCTTTTCGTTTTCTTTGTTCCTGGCTGTTGGTTGGGGAATACTTGTTGATTTAGGAGAGTCCAGTTGAGGTTACGTCGTCTCGGTTCCCTGGATGATCTGTGGTGATCCGATAAAGAAAGAGTCCATGTTTTAGGTAAGTTCTCTCTCAGCCTGTAGCTGGGAATCGACTTCGCGATTAAGAGGTTTCCTACTGTGGTTTGTTGCGCATAGACATTTGTAGAAAATGTACTTCCTCAGCGTCTGGCTGGGAATCCTGTGGATTAGAAGTAGTCCGTTCCATTTAAACTCAAAATGTTGCTCGTGCAACAGGTAGCCTAGGGGAATCTGCTCACCCTGCTCGTGGCTATATGACTGAGAAAGGGAAGCCAGTCGCCATTCCAGTAAACTTGCGTACTCGAGTTAAAGTACTTTGTGACCTTGTGCAAAGGCCATTCTTTGTCTATTTAGCTGCGCATGCTGACGAAGTTTTGCTGTCTGCCTGCTTGGCTCCTTGACCTAGTGCAGGGCAGAGAGGGTGTCTTTTTAGGTCCATGTGATCCGGTGACCAGCAGGACAGAGAGGGTGTCTCTCTTTATGCCTGAGTGTCCCAGAGGTCCACACGACAGAGAGGCTGAGCAACAGCCCACCAGTGGTTCTAAAGAGTAGTTCTTGTGTGGTTGTACCTACACTCATGATACTGGAAACCCCACGAGGTGAGATCTAGGTTGATTAATGATCATGTTGTGAGTCTTGTACTTGCATACAATTGCACAAACAGTTGTCATCTTAACACCCAGGTTCTTGCTAATGGTTTTGCTACTGGTCTTATGCAGGTCTACAATCTTCTCCCTTAAATCCACAGAAAGCTCTTTAGTCTTTCCCATGTTGGAGAGTTTGGAGTCAAACTGATTGATTCTGTGGCCAGGTGACTTTTATACAAGTCATTAGTGATATCGGGTGTCTTCAATCTAGGTGACAAGGTAATTTGGAGAGTCTAACTTGTCTGCATTAACTTTTGATGGTTACTAGGGGATCAAATACTTATTTTCCTCAATAAAATACAAATAAATTAATACAAATTCTTTAAAGTTGATTTCTTGATTTTCTTTGTGATATTCTGTCTTAGCATGTTAGACTACACCTACCATTAATATTACAGACTGATCGAGTCTTTATTAGTGGCCAAACCAACAAAATCAGCAAGGGATCAAATACTTGTTTTCCCCACTGTATAGTATTTCTGTATGTACTGACATACTGACAAGTACTATAAATGCAAACATATTGATAAAAAAACATTGGTAGTTTAAAGGGCTCCTTCCGCTAAAAACCACTTTCAGTAGCTCTATTTACAATGTGGTGGGTCACAACAAGTAGTATATGCACGCAGCACTCCAAGACGTGAAATTCGACCCTCATGGTTTTACTGGTCATTGAAGGGTCGAGCTAACCAGAACGAGCGGACCAGAGCAGGCTAAACCTATCTACGTCACTAGGTCATAAGCCCCGCCCAGAGCCATGTATGGCACGCCCACATCCCAGAGAAGAACAGTGGACAGAAGCTAAGTGAGCGAAAGACAGCGAATTTTCCCAATCAGAGGTGCCTTATTGACACGTCATGGATATTCACGAGGGACACCGGAAAAGCCAGTCGTTCAACCACTAGACCTGTTCTAGCTTACAGAAAACAGCGGCAACTTTTTTTTTTACTTTATTGCCTTTATCAAACTTAACAGGCAATACATGGGCCACCTTTTAATGAGGATTACTGTTAGTATTTTCCATTTGTTCACAACAATGTGACCATGTTTGAAGAAAAAAGTTTGAGACATTTATGAGACATGTTTGTGGTAATAAATGCACCGCTTTTATATGTGCAACAGCAGGCATATGCGCTGTGCAGGCTAGGTATAGCTTAAATACAAATTAATACAAATTAATTTAGTGCAAATTATGTTAGGCTGCCTTGATTTTGCCAGCCTATTTCAAGGCCTCACATGTATTTTTGCTAGGCCTATCTTACCTTGGCTACTCTAAGGGTAAAAACTGGATTTGAAGGATTCATTCACTACATTATCCTGCATCTTTTAAAACTGTATACTGTATGTCTTCAACATAGATAATTAGCAAGAAAACATGTGTGTAAATATGTGTGCAGGTTACATTAACATACAGACTTAAGACAGACTGGCTTGGAATGATCAAATTTAATTTAGGTTACCAGAGGGAGATGTTATTAGTGAATAACAAACACGTGCCTATCCAGTTGATTTGAGTTGATTTTGAGTGATTTGAGTGATTATTTATTTTTTGTTATTTCTGTCACATATTTTTACTCATGTAAAGACAATCTTTTATGAAATATATACAACACAATTTAAATGCAGATCAATTTCATCATACTTATGTTAGCTTGAAATATATAAAAGGGTATGCTACATCTCACAAAATATTTTGATTTAGCTGTACCACCATCTATGGGATGTGCATAACAATGCCAACCTATGCAACTGAACAATGATGTGACAATAACATCCTCAATCAAGGTGAACTGATCTATATATGGAACTTCTAAACTATTTAAGAATTTTTTTGTGTTGCTTTAAGCCTAAGTCATTTATTAAAATAATGTTTCCCAAATCCTTTCAATGGTTCGTCAACTGTTAACAGGGTTAACGGCATTTCTAAATACGCTTTAGGTCCCTCCATAGGCTATAACCCTCACTATGCAAGTAAGCAAAAGTGGGTCGCTCCAATCTGTAGTTTACATGAGACATAAAAAACAATTCCGCTTTCAACCTACAGGGCAACCAAAGGTGAAAAGTGTGTTAGTTTTGCTTTAAGACACAAGCTCTTATATAGACAAATAGGCCTGCTCTTAAAGTGTCATTGAACCACAAAAGTGATTTTCATCATGACATGACTGATACATGATGAAACCATGAGTGCTTACGCTGGGGGTAATAATTATTAATAGGCCTATAGCCCTTGTTAAAAGCAATAAACTGTTAAAATGTTAAAATAAAGTTGTGCTTGTGCTCTCATGAAATTCTGTTCTTTGTCCTCCAAATAAACATGTCTTGATCACAAAAAAGCTTATTTACAGCCTATTTGCTGACCCACTTTACCTGTACAGGTAGCCCATTTTACCTGATTACAAACTTTTTCTCCCAAGAAAGAGCACCTGAGATTAAACACTTTAATATTTATATATTACCATCCTTAGATTTATTGCATCTTTTCCCAAATTTGCCACAAAGTGGCCCAATTTACCTGAATTCACCCTATATGGACGAAATCAGATTTAGATATATACGATCTGCAGTATAAACACAACCTAAGAGAGAGACAGTTGCATTGTGCAGCTGGTCTAAACACCTGGCACATTATTCTACTGTGATGTCATAGTGCTCAGCGTCTATGGGGGAAAAAAAAAAAGAATAGTTCAAAAAGTTTGCGGGAGTTTCTACGTCAAGTGGTTTCAGCTGAATTATTTAAAAAAAACTCTGCTTAGAAGAATAATAAGGTAAAACAAGAAAGATAGAAGAAGAATACTTCATGTTAATGCACTGTAATATGAAAGAAAGAAAGAAAGAAAGAAAGAAAGGAAGAAAGAAAGAAGACTTTGAAGAACAGTACAGTGCATTTTCATGCACTGTAATAAGAAAGAAGAAGACAACTATGAAAAACAATACAGTGCATTTTCATGCACTAAAATTAAAAAGAAAGAAGACTTCAAAGAACAGTACAGTCAATTGTAATGCACTGTAATAATAAAAAGACTACAAAGAACAGTACACTGCATTTTCATGCACTCTAATTAATAATTTTTAAAGTACACTTTTGTTGTATTGTGTATCATTCCTAAGGCCGCAAAAGCTGCTTCAATTTATATGTAACGTCGATCATTAAGAATAGCTACCGTACATCTACCGAGTTACTGCATCTGAGTTTGACTGTGAGCCTGCAGAGTAATCATGAGGCCCAACTAAAAACTGATTCCTAGCCCAGCATTCTTGTTCCCTGTAAACATTTTGACAGATAATCTACAAAGAATGTGGTTTTTTTTTTCACTTCTTGTTCTTGGCATTTGCAAGTATTGAGAATGTTAGGAAAATTCATTAAGATGATTCTGAAGTACTTTTTCTTTAGACTTTCTTATAAGTATATTTGGTTTTATGGTAAGAAGTAAGAAGCCAGCACTTTTGTCAATGACTTAAAAGACTTCAATTTTACTGGTTCATTACTGCTCCTTTTACTTCAAGTAAACACTAACTATTCCCACTTTTTCAGTTATATTTAATAATTTTCAGTAAAATAGTGCATGCATATGGCACCATATAGGCACTAAAGGAATATATTTCCTATATCATGCATCAAAATATAACAGCCTTACCAGATTCTCTGGGCTGTGGAGTTCATGTGTGGTGGAAGCACAGCGTGTGATGAGGGATTTAAACATACAGCCCACCACCACTGACTCCATGCTTTGGGCCACAGACCTATCCCCTCCTGTGGTGAAGTTGTTCCCAAACCCTGCCTTATCTGCAAATAGAACACATAACTCTTAGCAATGACAGAAACCTTTTACAGTACACATAGTTTATCCTGGAGGAATAAAGCGTAGATTGGAAATTAAGGGCATAGAAATCTGAGTTTACAGCTTTTTACTGCTCGGATAGTGTTGCTTTAGACAGCCTCAGCAACAGTATATTTTATTGTATCCTATAAACTAAATAAAATAATGTGTATTTGTGAGAGATGATGCTGAAAAACAAAAACAATTAAAAAGGCAAGGCATATTTGCAGATTTGTAAATTAAAACAATATTTATCTGATTTTTTTCATGCAAGTGACCAAGATTAGCCACCCAGGACACTGCGAAAGGAACTGTTAACATGCTCCTATTTGATTTGTGTCTTTTTTTTATTGTAATGCATATGCCCACAATCATCAAGGGAGAGTGCAGTCTGGAAGACCAGAGGTGGACTCTGGAAGGATTTTGGTCGATCCATGCTAAGATGTAGAATGTAGAAATTGTAACGTTGCCTTGGAAAAACAGGGTGCCAGACTGAGTAAGTTAAGAGATCAGTGAATTATTGAGATTATCTACCGAGCGTTCTCTTATGCTCCCGGTGGAAACGGTCACCTGCAAGGCCGTGCTCTGAAAAAAAAACAAATGTCAGCCCATCACAGATATGTAATCTCATCAAAACGCAACAAAAAATCAGACACCACTAAAAACACATACATGCATGCATTACTTTCATTTGGAAAATCATTTATCAATTCAGGAAACCTGAACTCTTACAATAGGAAGGTTTATCAGCAGTTAGTGGTTTAATGTTTTAACAAGCTACGACAACTAAAGTTCAAGTTGACTGAGTGATAACTGATGACTTGAGTGACAATTTCAAATCTGTAGCTCATGAAGTGGGATGAATGCAGAGGCACATGACAGAGAGCAGGCATTCCCATGGATATACAAATAAGAAAAAATGGAAAACAATCGGTTTAAATGAAAACTATAAAGTACAGTATGGAGTTTGCGATATGGGCAAACAAAAAAAATCTAAATTATTATTATTTTTATTTTTCAATAATGTTAATCTGATGATATCCTTTAAAATGTCATTATATATATATATATTCATTTTATTTTTAAATAAAGCCCTCCACTCAGCGCTCCACTCAGCCCACACCTGGACACCAGAGACTCATATGTTAGAATGCTGTTCATTGACTTCAGCTCAACACAATCGACCCCAGCAACTCATACTCAAACTAGACAGGCAGGGAATCAACACCTCAATGTGCAACTGGCCGCTGGATTTCCTGACAGGAAGACCACAGGCAGTACGGGTTGGCAGCAACACCTCCAGCACCGTCACATTGAACACGGGGGCTTACCAAGGATGTGTGCTGAGCCCCCTCCTCTTCACTCTGCTGACCCACGACTGCACACCACCACACAGCCCCAAACTCTTCATCAAGTTTGCGGATGATACAACTGTGGTGGGTCACATCAACAACAACGATGAGACACACTACAAGAGCGAGGTGAGACGCCTGATCAAGTGGTGCAGTGAGAACAACCTCTGCCTCAATGTGGAGAAGACAAAGGAGATTGTCGTAGACTTCAGGAGAGTGCACTCACATCACGCCCCCCTCACCATCAATGGAGCTGCTGTGGAGAGAGTAAGCAGCACCAAGTTCCTGAGCGTGCACATCTATGAGGACCTGTCCTGGTCAAAGAACACTGCATTACTGGCCAGTAAAGCCCAACAGCTACTCTACTTCGTCCGCAAGCTGAGGAGAGCCAGAGCCCCATCTCCCATCATGAGCACCTTCTACAGAGGCACCATAGAGGGCATCCTCACCAGCTGCATCACTGTGTGGTATGGCATCTGCACCGTGTTCTGCTACACCGAGTAGTGAGAGCAGCTGAGAGGATCTCTCACTCCCCTCCCTGCAGGACATACCTCACTTGACAACCTAGCTTGACAACCAAAGGAATGGAACTAATGACTGGGTCTTGATCATAGCAACCTCCAGCTTGGAATTAGTAACGACAGTTTGTTCAGTAAGTTATGAAAAGACACATCTTGTAGCGGAGGCAAGTAGTTCTCCTAACAAGTTTGTTTTAGCATTGAAAATTGGAAATTCTAACATCAAGTTAACATAAGGAAAGTGTGGTAACCATGGTATAAGTAGAATAATGGACTTTAGGGCATTTGAATATCAGAAAGTTAATGCACTTGAAGGTGTAACAGCCACTCCGCTCGTGTTGTGGCTGTATTACCACCTCCAACATGCATTACCTTTCTGATATACGAATGCCGTGTCATCCATTGCTTCATGCTTCAATTGCTTAGGCAAAACACCATAACTCCAACGCAGTAAACAGTAACTGCACTCGGCAAGACAAAGCACCATAACCAGAGACTGTAAATGAACGTAACTTAATTTGTGTATTTAACGGTGATGGCCCTCTGCCTTTGCTTCACCTTGTCTTTTGCAACATTTGAATCAGTGTCAGCGTCTAAGCATGAAATCATCCACAAAAACGGAAATTCCTCAATGTGAAAATTATTTGCATTGTGTACTGTGTTGTTGCTGCAACTGCTTGTGGGAGATTACGTCATTACCACATGACTGATAATAATAATAATAGTAATAGTAATAATGATTATTATTATTGTTGTTGTTGTTGTTGTTGTTGTTGTTGTTGTTATTATTATTATTATTATAGTTTTGCAAAATGGTATATATCTTTATAAATCTTTTTCAAATCTGTTCTTCACCTAATATCAACAGATGTACTTCAGATTATAAATACATCACTACAGACTGGCATTTTTCCTTCCTCTTTGAAAAAAGCCGTTGTAAAACCTTTACTCAAAAAGAATAACCTTGATGTTTCAGTGCTTAACAACTACAGGTCCATATCCAATTTACCATTTATTGGGAAAATAATTGAAAAAATAGTCTTTAATCAATTAACTGCCTTTCTGACATCAAATAATTGCTTTGATAAGTTTCAGTCAGGTTTCTGTGCCAATCACAGCACTGAAACAGCTCTGATTAAAGTTATAAATGATATACATTTTAACTCTGATGCTGGCAAAACATCAGTCTTGGTGTTACTGGATCTTAGTGCTGCTTTTGACACTGTTGATCACTCCATACTACTACATCAACTCAAACATTGGGTAGGATTCACTACAAAATGCGGTGAAGCAGCTTTCAGCTGCTATGCAGTTCAGCTATGGAACCAGCTTCCAGAAGACATTAAAAATGCTCCTACTGTTGGAAGTTGTAGTAAAAAAATCAAAGATACGTGTGTGTTAAAACATGTTTCCGCTACAACGCGTATCCCAACCCCCAACCAGATCTCCCGGATCTCCCGCCACACGAAACAAAGGCGTCACACCTGTATATAAGGAGGGCGGTGTGCCCCGTATAATTGAGTTTGTATGGTGGCAGCCTTAGGTGCACACTGTATTCAGCTCCCGGATCCGTTACAATAAACCTCGAGGGTTTTGTCATTTACCACTACTTGGCTTGGTTTTGTCTCTACTTTGTTGATAACAAATTTTTGGACAACAAAGTTTCAAATCTAGACTTAAGACTAAACTGTTCTCAGATGCTTTTTGCCAGTGATTCACCTTTAATTAATTTATTATTTTACCTCTTTTATCTTTTATGTTTACCTATTGCTTTACTCTATGTCTTTTACTTATCTTACACATACTTTAAACTTATTTTATCTTTTATCTTTTTTTGCTTTTATACTGTCCTTTGCTTTTATTTTTGTTAAGCACATTGAACTGCCTTTGTGTATGAAATGCGCTATACAAATAAACTTGACTTGACTATATGCAAAAATACATGACAAAATATAGCAGCTGTTGATTTGTGGATTAATGATTTCACATCCAGAAAAGTAAGTAGCCTCAGCAAGTCATGAGGAAAATAGGACCATAGGCTACCAGTAGCAATAGTATTCAGTAACATGATAACCAATTCTCTATGTATGATATGATTTTTTGAAAGAATACTGACAAGAAAAACATATGTATGAGTGCCCATAGTCTGAAGGTAGTGTCCACATAAAAGAAACAGCACTGAGCCTGACCTCCTCCGCCTTTTTTCTGAAATTTCTCCAAAATTTCCAGCTGCCCTTTGGTGTTTGTTTACACTGTAGGGGTCCTGAAGTTAGTTAGTTTTGTAAGAAGCAACAGTGGTGGCAAATCTGGTAATAGATAACTGCTCTGGGGATGTAAAGTGTGATGGAACAATGGTTCTCCAGAATGTTGTTTTAGGGCTATTCTCAACACCCAGGTTTGGCATTTTTATGAGCAGCCTCTTATCTCTGGTGTCTGGCTCTATAGGCTTTAATTTAACTCTTGGGTCATCACATATTGATTATACATCTGGGTACTCTAACTAAGAAAGATAAAGAAACCATCACCCCAACATGTGTATAATCTAAATGTTCCACTACATTTCCCCCATTCCAGTCTTCTAGACTCATAACTGATTCTAATTATCGATGTGGAGGGATTTAACAGCCACAATCCCGCGGAAAGGCGAAACAAATGTTACCCAAAGAAAAAATAGTGCCTTAGCTAATTTTGAGGAAAAGCTAATATTGTTTAAAAGCTGTTCCTAACCAAGGGCGTTCCTAGAGGTATTTTACTGGGGCACGTGCCCCTCTATTGATGTGCGGGTGCCCCGGTATGGAAATATGAATTAATTTTTTTTTAGGCAACATAAAAATATACTTATCTACATAATGCATATTTGCAGTAATACCATAATTCTATATTCAGTCCACACAGTGTCGCATGTCTTTGGTCATTTATTCCCACGACTTTAACTGAACTGGTACCAGCTTGCTCGTGCTCGTGCACTCAAGTGTTCAGTAAACAGGTAGGCATGTCACATGGCATGTCACACATGCCGCATGTGTGGTGACTGTAGGTGTTTGTGAACCCTCCATACAGCGACTATTCACTCTGGCGTTAAACTGCATAAACTGCACGTGTTTTACATGTTTATTTGAATACATCAATGGTGTGTCTCTGTCCATTTAAGATGTTATTATTTCAGGTGTTCTATAGCGAATCTTTAGGATTCTAATTGTCCAGTATCCTTTGGAACTAAACTAAATTGGATGATACAAACTTGTTACTGCACGTTTTGGATACTAAAGGAATCTGAATACTACTAATAATATTACACAAAACATTTTTGAATGTTAACACGTCTTTATTATTATTATTGTATTCCTAAATTATTCTGTGTTCTTAACTCTTTCTCAGGATAAATTGTAAGAAACATTCAAATGCATGTGTCTTTGCCATAAGAGTTGAGTGACACAAAGATTAGAAGTATAACAATACAAGAAAAGGCCCTTTACAGACTCTGAGATTCATTAACAACACAGAGATATGTTAATCCCTCTGTCCTGATGACCAGAGAGATCAGAGCCTTACTCCCCACCTTTCTTACCATCTGTCTTCTGCATCTCAATATCTGCCAAATTGTAACAAACACCCTTTTCACATACAGTTTCCTAATGTATATCAATTTAGGGTGGGTCTAAGGGTTACACTCCCTGTTGACCTAAGAGGTCTCAACATCTTTGACTAATTCAGAGATACGGGTAAATCGTCAGTGTAAAACTTGTCTCTCTCCCTTGGTGCGCATCACTGAAAGAATAAAGCCTGTCTCCTTAACTGAGTCTCCAGAATCATCTGTGGTATAACAATCACTACACTGACCTCATTAAGATGACTAAACCCAGTTGATTAACTAGTTGAAACCATCAATGCAAAATTAAACATTTCATACAGTGGGAAGAATAGGTATTGAATGTGTCATTGTTTTTTTAGAAATTAATATTGACTAACCAATCAATAGTTGTCCTTTACTTTCTTTTGGCACCATTATGCATCAATCATATCACTATGCGGTACATCTACTTTTTGATCAGTCATCAGAAGGCAAATTATCACAAAATTCATTCAAAATGGTCCCCCATCAATCACCATTCTTAAGCAATTCATAGGTTTCATGTGAACAGCAACATCCCTCCCTACCTTTAAAAAACGTCTAAAAACCCTTCTCTTCCGAGAGTGCTTCCCTTCCTAAACAAAACTAACAATCACTAAACCAACTCTCTATTTCTCTGTCCCTATGTGGAAGTACATATGTCTGTATTGTCCCTGCCCCGGGAAACGTATTTAGACACATGCACCTCCCTGCATGTATAAAGGTTGTCTGCTTACTCTGTGTCCCTTTACACCTCTGTTTGCTTGTGTCCTCCTTTTTTGTAAGTCACTTTGGATAAAAGTGTCTGCCAAATGCAATGTAATGTAATAATGTAATGTAATGTGTAGTTTGTACCAGTTGTTAAGCTCATCAACTGTGGCTTTGAGTATGTGTATGGTATTTAGGTTATGACTGGTGTTATGGTGTTAACTGTTCAATGCAGACAGTTATTCAACTGTCCAATATTCGTGAATAGCAAATACCAAATTAGCTCACTCCAACCCGCTGCAACGTATTTAGCATTGTCTGTGCACACTATTTGTATGTGACCAGTGTGAACAAGATCAAAACACCAATGGATGTGGCTCTAATGTCTTGCTTAATTACTAGCTTGCATAGGCAGAATCAGAATCTTGGTCTGCACACTCTGTTGTGTCTTTGTAGGTTGTCATTCATTCAGGTCATGGAAGTCTTAAGTGCCAAGTTGTAAGATAACTGGACTTCCTCTTAGACACTAAAGACATCCAAACAGAGGTGGGGGGCTACATCACCATCATCATAACAAGTGTTTTTGTTCTGTTGCTAAGCAGAGAAATGACTTCATGTAGGCTGATGTAGCATGATCAGCTACTTACTGTCAGTGATGGGCTCCATGCAAAAGCCAAGAAGAGCATGTAGAAAGTCCACAACATTGTTGAGTGAATCCTTGTTGACATACTCTCTCATTGTCTGTCGGAACTGTACCTTGTCCATCTTGTACAATGTGGTCAAGCAACTTTGAGCCTAACCCACACAAAAACAAACACACAAATATACACAGTAAAACTTTTTTTCCAGGCTGCAAACTCATGCTATATGTATGTTATAGTCACCCACTAAACAGTCTAAAGCAGTGCTGATCTCACATTTAATTACAAAAAGATATTTTTTTCCAGAGATGTTTGGTCAGAAATCTCTGCAAGCCTCATTTATCAACAATGCGTAGAATTCTGAATTCTATCAAGTCAAATTTAGAACGTGATTCAGTACAGAAAAATCTGCATTCATCAAACATGCGCTGGTTGGTTGTACACACACCAGTAAATAGTAAGCAATAATATATCCCACACCTTCTAAATCACTGTGTTTGCACATGTTCAGGTTATTTTGCATCATTAAATGCCCCTGATAAACCATATATGGTATTAACAATTTCTTTAAAAACTATGTTACAATCTCCTCGTTGGAACAATGGAGAGCAAGACGTTTTATGTCAATCATTTCTAACTTTTACTACATGGTTAAACAAATGTAATCTTAAAAACTGGGGATAAGTATATCAATGTAGCTAGTCAATTTTTTAATGTTCTTTTTCTGTTTACTCAAAAACTTCCATTCCCATCGAGATAATTCAGGAGGAGCCAGTCCTTGTCTGCATCCTCTTTTCTGCATTGGGCATCAAGTGTGTTGACGGATGATGCTTAAAAAATTCGAGACGATGTGTCCAAAGCCATAAGTGACATAAAATACCATTTGCTTCTTACAAGAATTTGTATTATACATAACTGGAAAGTGTCCAGGATGTAAGGTTTGGGAATAAATACACTTTTGTTACTATACCACTGGGTGTTGTGCGTAAGCATAGTGCCTATTTAAGCTCATTTCTAAGCACAAGTACAAGTTCATAACACACACTGTGCAGTTGCTTTGATTGGTAGGTGCTCATTCCTCTGAGAGGTTCCCAATTAATGTGAGTGTGCTAATTTTGCAAATCTGACAACGGGCTGTAGGGGGTGCACCATGAGTTGTATTTGTTCCTACTTTGGCTATTTCATGAGATATTTTCAGAAAACTGTCACAGATACAGCAAATATGATAAAAATGCTTTAAACTACTTTAAGGCCACGCTCTTTCCCTATTTAACTTCAGGTTTTGATAACTTAAGAATTTGAGAGAAGATCACAAATCAAATTACAAGTTCCAAAAGAATGAAAAATAAAGGCACATTTGCCCACGGTGGATTTTCGTACCTCACTGTACAACAACTTGGTGGCTATATAATTACTATATATACTTCACTGACAGAGTACAAATAGGGACAATTAACCTGCATGCGCAGCCGATCTCCAGACAGGCCCCGATGACCCTCTCCACAGCCGTAGGCACAGCCAAGGGATTTCACAATCTTGATTAGCATAGTCAGCGCCAACCTATGAGGGCTAAGAGATGAGCTTTCATCCTTTATTTGAGGGTCCGAATGTATGAGAAAGATAAGAGAATCAACCAGTTAGAATATAATACAATATAACAGGATAAATCTTGATTTTGTCCATCAGAGCAGTAAAAAAATCTTTGGTTTACCAATACAGAAAACACACAATTACAAGAAGTGAAAGATCCAGAATGACCGTAAGAGAGAAGAGCGAGAGAGAGAGTGAGAGAGAGTGATGAGATGAGCATTAGTCCTGTGTAGTATTTTTTGCAATCGGAATAGATAACCTCTGTCTCTGTTATAAGGCTACTCAGGTATTAAACTCATATTAGCCCAGTGGAAATGCAGGGTGTTGTGTGGCCCTACAGTGCAGAGCATAAAATGTGGCTACTTTTTTCCTTTCAAGTTGTACACCTCGAGTCCCAACCAAAGGCCACCGGGATGCTAAAATGTCACAGTTTTGATCCTGTTATAGACCAACCAACAAGAACAGTTATGCTAGACTGTGTCCACCAAGGAGTCCAGTTTTGGTGCCTGGGCCCTTTCAGCTCACTATGGTAGGGACAAATAAAACTATGGCAAGTCACTACCCTGGTTTTGTCTATGTATGGGAAACACTGGAAACCATCATTGTGATTCTTATATATGTTCAAATGTTGACAGAAATGTTCCTGGTTTCCTTTTTTCAGCCCAACCCCTGTATATGAAACTCAAGACAGAAAAATATACTCAGGCACACAAACAAATACATGGGATATACCTTGTGCTTGTTGTCTTTTAGATGGCTGTCTCTACCATCTCCTCCACCCCCATCGCCATCTCCTCCCCCATTCACTGCCATTCCTATATCTCCAATCACACCTGCTGGGTTCCAACCATTGGTTCCATCTCTGGATCCTGTTTCTGCATTTTCCTTGTTGTCAGAACCCAAGAGGCTTTTGCCTTTGCCAGGGACACCAAGCTGTAACAAACACTCAATGATGCTGAGTGCAGCATCACACACACGAGAGCTGATGTCATGATTAAGGACTGCATACAACGCACGCAACACCGCCTGCAAGGAAAGAGGAACAGGAAAAACAAAAATGTGTGTCACCTTTAATAGTAAGTGATTTAATACAATACAGTAGTTCCAGAAGTAGTTACAACTTTTGTGGGAAGCACTTTCATTCTGACCACATTGTCATATCCCTCACCACAAGCCCTCCTTTCTACCAAGAAATGGTGTAGCACATTTAGAGCTGCATGACATGTCACTTTTAATGTTTAAAGGGGAAATTCGGTGTAAAATGAAAATGGGCACGTTAAAACATAACGAGTAGATATGTTTGCTGAGGAGCAAAACTACACTAGCTTCTTGCTTCTCGGACTTCACTATTTTCACTGTTTTTGTCTAAAAGGCTAGCAACGACAGTAATAAGGCCACGGAGGAAACTTAAAGATAAAGCCATTTTTAAACCATTGATTTTTGGCTACCATACATAGTGAGTTATTTTAATTATTCAATGTTCAATGCCTTACAGGGTGGATAGGCCTCGCATTCACAAATCCCGGTTTAAAATGGTTGTTCTTATATTGCAACATTTTCATTATTGAAAGTGGGCATTGGCAGGTGATTTTCATGCAAGAGCTTCCACTGAAAGTAAGGAGAAAGAATTTTGGTTTTAATAGTGTTTTACAGATACTAGCCAAAATGTGATCTTGTAAAATTACAGGCCTCTTATATGATTTTGTGCAATTATTTCATTCTTCTTCCAGGATATTGGCAATTCAAAATCCCATTTTTACAAGTCCCTATTTCACTAACTGGTGCTACAAACAAGTTTTTATGGGTAGGGTTGACATGCCTCTATTGACATGTTGGAACGGTTCGTATGATGAGTGTGTGGTAAAGCAGTGTTGTGAGGTGAGAATGTGTGTGAAAATGACCTGGAAGTGTGTAGGAGTGATTTGTGAAAGGGATAGATGCTGTCATAGTATGTACAGTATGTCACAAAAGTGAGTACACCCCTAACATTTGTGTACTTTTTTTATTATATCTTTCCATGGGAGAAGTCTAAAGATATAATACTTTTCTACAACGTAAAGCAGGCAGTGTACAGCTTATGTAACAGTGCAAATTTGCTGTTCCCTCAAAATAACTCAACACACAACCATTAATGTCTAAACCACTGTAGAGATGGTAATCATTAAAACAAAGCTGTTTAGAGTTTGCGTGTCAAGTTTGACCATTAGAAGGCAAGATATGGACTTTTAATGAATTTTAAGCTATGTTTTTAATTTTGATTGATATGTCACTGTCAACTGGTTCATCTCAAGATAAATCCTTTGATGACTTCTTGTCAACATTGTCTGTAGACGACATGTACCAAATTTGGTGATATTCACATGAACGGTTCACATTAACGGTTTGTTTGCTTTCACTTTCGCAATTTTAAAATTATAAAGGTTTTTATTGGAAGTGGGAGTTGACCAGTGTTTTAAATGCGTGAGGGTTAATAGATTTCATGACAAAAAAATTGGTTGTAAACGTTAGCAATGTGTAGATAATAGGCAAAATGACATTTTGCACAATTACAGCACCCCCTATGGGACAACTTTTATGGCATGTGCTGTGCTTTTAGAAGTCTTTGTGCAGTTCCCACCTTCTTGGTCCATAATATTGGCAATGCAAAAACCCATTTTTTGCATTTAACCATATCATTAGGTGGCGCTATGCTTCAAATGAGTGTTTATGTACTGGGTCGATACGCCTCTGTAACACCAGCAACACAAAATCGTTGTCTTGGGCAAAGTTGTTCGCAAGTGATGTAACAAAATCTGTTTTTGGACACCTATCTTCACCAAAAACATAGGCCCCCTGTAATGAAATGTTACAAATTTGGTTGACATGAAAAGAAAGCTGTTTAGAGTTGGCATGTCAACTTTGACCAAATTTGAGCAATTAGAAGCCAAGATATGGACTTTTGAAGGATTTTGAGGTACGTTTTAAATTTTCATTGCCATGTAATTTTGAAATTGTTTATCTCAAGATTAATCCTTTGAAAACGTTTTGTCTGCATTGTCCGTAGATGACATATACCAAATTTGGTGAGATTCACATCAATCACGTTAGAGTCCTTTGTAAGAGTCCTTGTAAATAAACAAATTGGTTCCTTTCTCTCTTCTAATAATGTTTTAAGTTCATAGCAATCTGGGTTCAGAGCTGGCCACAGCACTGTTACAGCTGCTAAAATTGTTGCAAACTAGATGTACCGCATAGCGGTACATGGTATGACCGCCGCAGTGTATTGAAGTGTGGAAATCATAGGTATGGTGAGTTTGTGGTAGGTCAGTGTTGTGAGGTGAGAGTTTGTGTGGAAATGATTTGCTGGAAGTGGGCATGGATGTGGGTTTTGAAGGAATGACATTCTGTGTGTTTGTGTATATTTTGTGTAGTTCCCACCTCCTTGGTCCAAGATATTGGCAATGCAAAATGTCTATTTTTGCATTTAACTATATCACTAGGTGGCGCTATTTCTTCAAGTGAGTGTTTATAGGATGGGTTGATACGGCTCTTTAACACTGGCTTACTAACACAAAATCATTGTCTTAGGCAACATTTTTGATAAGTTATTTAACAAAAACTGTTTTTGTACACCTAGCTTTGACCGGAAACATTGCACCATGTGATGAAATGTCACAAAATTTGGTGCACATGAAAAGAAAGCCATTCAGAGTTGTCATGTCAACTTTGACCAAATCTGAGCAATTAGAAGCCGAGATGGATGGACTTTTGGAGAATTTTAAGTCATGTTTTGAATTTTGATTTACATGTAACTTTGAAACAGTCCATCTCAAGATAAATCCTTTGATACATTTTTGTCAGCATTGTCTGTAGATGACATGTACCAAATTTGGTGAGATTCACATGAACGGCCTATGACGAGTTCGTTTGGTTTCGCTTTCACAATGTTAAAATTTCACGGAATTTTTTTTTGTTGGAAGTGGGCGTCGACAAGTGTTTTCAATGTGGGAGGGTCAATAGATTTCAAGACAAAAAAGAACTGCTTGTAAACATTACTGTTCTCTAGATAATAGGCAAAATGACATTTTGTACAATTACAGCGCCCCCTATGGGCCAAATTGTATGGCATGTGCTATGCTTTTAGAGGTCCTTGTGCTGATTGTGCATGACATATTTTGTGCAGTTCCCACCTTCCCAGTCCAAGACATTGGCAATACAAAATCCCAATTTTTGCATTTACCCCTATCACTAGGTAGCGCCATGCTTCAAGTGTCAGCGGGTCAGCGAAAAGAAGAGGTGTGGTTTGGCGCAAAGCGCACCAGATGCTATTATGAGGACGCATAAACCACTTGCGCTTTGAACCCCGATGTACCTGCTGCTGCGCCAGAGAGGTGAGCTGAACTGGCAGAATAGTTGCAACATGTATAGCCTGTATAGCCATGTATTTTTATGTTTTAGTAAGCAAACAGGCACAAATAATGAGAGTATAGCAATGTTTTGCAGTTTATAGCAATGTTCTGCAGTTTCTTTTGTCGTTTTAAATAAACAGCGATTGCAATGTTCTGCAGTTTATTTAATAAACAGCATGGCAAGTTGTAAGAAATGAAATGGACTAATCATCAAAAAGAAAACTAGTGGACTAATGGTTTGATGGACCTCCACCTTTTATTTTTGATGTTTCCTTTGAGTTTAAAGCTTTTGTTTCACGTCTTCTAACGTTGTTGTGCCGCTTTGAGCACTGTTCGAAAGTTCTCTTCTTGCCAAAGGAGGACACAATTATTGAAGATATTTCCTCTCATACTTCTATGACCCGCGGAGGTTTGGGGGGATTCTTTCCATCCCTGAATATTAACTACTCACGCGCTTTGTACACTTTGTACATGTACACATGTACACATGTACACTTTGTTATTGTTTGTAGAGTTCCCAGGGAATGCTAAGCTTAAAATTGAACTCTGTACCATACAATGAGGGTTGTAAGTGACAGTAGCTTATTAAAAGTGTTTTTAAGTATTTGAATGGTTTCTAAGTCTTTGGGAAGTTAGTATTTGAGATCCATGTACGATCGGGTCGTGACCCCACGAAGCTTTTTGAGTGCCGAAATCGTCCAAAACGCAACTTGAATCGGGTCTTCCCAGAGATTTGTTTTTGCAGTGCCCAAAAATGTTATTTCATGAATACCAAGTAAAAGTATTACTCTTCGATTGCGAAGTTTAAAATTTGACAATTTCCGCGTACTTTTGGGTTTATAAGCCTTCGAATTTGACCAAGCGTAAACTCTAAGCGTAAAATGAAAATAAAGTAAAAATCCTTAAAATATTCGGATTTTGTCATACAAACTAATAAAACACATTAAATTACTCACAAATATCTCTAGTTTTGTTGTGGAACTCTTTGGTTTTAAAATTCCTGCTCTATTTTAATATTTTTGTCAAAATGTCAAGCATGGTAAAATTAGCGTAAAATACAGTCCGATTCCGCCTAAAACTTCTAGGCCCTCGTTCTCCCAAAATATTTATCTGATCAGACTCAAACTTTCACAGGTGATATAAGTCATCAAATGCTATTCGATTTTTTGCGAACTGTGCGACATACTTGATAGTTACAGACAACCGCTCTTAAAACCTAAATAAATAAAAATAATAGTGGAAAAAATAAAACGTCTATACATATATATATATATACGATTTCTTTTGTCGTTTTAAATAAACAGCGATTGCAATGTTCTGCAGTTTATTTACGATTTCTTTTGTCGTTTTAAATAAACAGCAAGTTGTAAGAAATGAAATGGACAAATCATCAAAAAGAAAGGTAGTGGACTAATGGTTTGATGGACCTATACCTTCCTTTTATTTTTGATGTTTCCTTTGAGTTTAAAGCTTTTGTTTCCCTGTCTTCTAACGTTGTTGTACTGCTTTTGGCACTGTTCGAAAGTTCTCTTCTTGCCAAAGGAGGACACAATTACTGAAGATATTTCCTCCCATACTTCTTTGACCCATGGAGGTTTGGGGGGATTCTTTCCATCCCCGAATATTAACTGCTGACGCGCTTTTACTTCACGCACGAGCAGATTGGTCTCCTCCACCGAAAAGCTCCTCCCGTCCAAGTAAATCCGCTATCGTAATAGCAACAGGCCATGGACAATGCGCCCGCTGGCTCTTAAAGGGAATGAGAGTATAAATTCTCATTGGTTAATTGTATGTTACGCCCAAAACCCATCCATGACTAATGAAGTAATTTACGACCAACCCTGGCGCAATGTTCACTTTTTCCGCAGTCAAAATACCAAATTGTGTCGGGAACGCCCCCAAGCAACTTGCGCGACTGACTTTAGACAATGTGCACACGATCGTGAAAACAGAGCCCCAAGAAGTTTTATCATATAACACCTATTCTAGCTTTCTTACACTGTAAGCTCTTAGTGAGCTTCTCAAACCCTATACTCCAACACGCCCTCTTCATTCTATGGATGCTGGTCTCCTGACCATCCCAGAGGTGTGAAAAAAATCAGCGGGGCATAGAACATTTGCATTCCAAGCCCCCTCACTATGGAATGGTCTTCCAGCTCAGGAAAGGGAAGCAAGCTCGGTAGATATTTATTTTCTACACACTATGACCGGGCATACGTTTTAGGTACCTCCCTGATTTTAGGCATCTTATTGTACTGCTGCCCCCTTTTATAAAGTATAAGTGCGGGCCTGATGAAATTTGACCATGGGCCGCCTTTGGCCCACGGGCCAGACTTTGGAGATGTCTGGTCTAGGCTAAAGGTTATTAATATAAATGGTGAAGGCCCTAATATTGATCCTTGTGGCCCACCCCTCTTCACCTTCAATAAAGCAGAACTAATATTATCTAGATAAACACTGGGTTCTCCCAGATGGATAATTTAAAACCCAATTCAAAGTTGTATCATTAAAACCTATATGTTGAAGATGTTGTAACAGAAGGCCATGATTAACACAGTCAAAAGCTTTAGAAAGGTCAATAAAGAGAGAAGCACAGGTTTTCTTATTATCTAAAGCAGTTATTACTGTATGTCATTAGTGACTAAGATAGTGGCTGTGAGTGTGCGTGTTAAATAGACGACCGTCTATCTGTCTCCGATCACATTTCTTCCGTAGCGAGATCATGTCACTATGCATTATACAATATTAGAAAAATCAGACCGTACCTGACCCAATATGCCGCTCAATTGCTAATACAGGCGTCAATCACCTCGCGGCTCAATTACTGTAACTTTCTCCTAGTCGGTCTACCTGCCTGTGCGATCAAACCATTGCAAATGGTCCAGAACGCTGCAGCACGACTGGTTTTCAACCAACCCAAAAGGACACATGTTACCCCACTCTTCAGAGACCTTCACTGGCTGCCAGTAGCTGCCAGAATTAAACATAAGGCTCTGACATTAGCCTACAAAGTAATTTCAGGTTCTGCCCCCGCCAACCTCAATGTCTTACTAAAGGCTCATGTCCCGTCCAGGGCGCTGCGTTCCGCTCACACAAATTGTCTATCGGTACCCTCGCCTCTCACAAAGCGAGGTCACTCTAAACTCTTCTCCGTGGTTGTCCCCAAATGGTGGAATGACCTACCAGTTACGACAAGAACAGCAACATGCCTCCCCATCTTTAAAAAGCTTGTAAAAACCCTTCTCTTCCAAGATTGCTTCCCTTCCTAACAAAACTAACATAACTAACAATCACTAAACCAACTCTCTCTCTCTCTCTGTCCCTATGCAGAAGTACATATGTCTGTTGTATCCCTACTCTGTGTCCTTTTACACCTCTGTTGCTTATGTCCTCCTTTTTGTAAGTCGCTTTGGACAAAAGCGCCTGGCAAATGCAATGTAATGTAGTGTATTGTAATGTAATGAGTGTGCTATCACACTGCCTAAATCTACTGCTCATTCACTAGAGATTCAAAAACTTTAGCTGTTACTGACCATTTAGAAATGGGGCGATAATTGTCTGGAATTGAGGGGTTACCACTTTTCAGCAGTGAGAGAATCATAGCTGACTTCCAGGAACTAGAGATTTCTCCACTGGTAAGACTGAGATTAACAACTGAGGCAATATGGCTGGCAATCACACCTGCTGCCCCCTTCAAGAAAAAAGACTCAATATTGTGTGGGCCAGCAGTTTTTTTGATGTCCAGTTTAGATACTTGGTATATACTTGGTAAGGTGTAGTATCAGTAAAATCAAAGCAACTAGGGGCACTTTGAGGCAAAAGAGGTTGCTGCTGCCTTATTAATCATTAAACACATTGATTATATTGTTTTTGCCTTTAATCTCGTACTGATTTAATTTTAACACATCAGGAGGTCCACAGTGCCCTTTGTGGATTTCACCAACTTCCAAAATTTACTGGTGTCATTTACATTTTCATGTAATAATTTTAAATCATTTTTGGCTAGTCAGACACCTCTTGTTAGATCAAAATGTCTTTGAGAGCATGTTACTATGATGACTATGCAGTCCAATCGGCTACTCTGGGATCAATTGCTTATTGAGCTCCAGTTAAGAAGGCAGCTAAGAAGAGTGTTAAAACGCTGGTTAAGAAGGACCTTAACAAGAAGTCTGGGAAATCTTTCTTTCTTAACGCTTCCTCTTTGCAGACCTCTTCTTAAGTCCTTAAGAAGGGTCTCAACTGGGAAACCTGGCCAAAGCTGGGTAATGACTATCACAGTCAAAGTAGGGGTAATGATTTATATACACTATGGAACATAGTCTGAGATACTGTGACTGTAATGATATAATCTGGTATTACCAGTAGTTGTAATACATTACATCAAAAGGTCATTATGCATTATGAACATTTCTATAGTGTTAAATGCATTTTACAGGTGAGTTTAACAACTGCTGTAATATCTTATGACTTATGTTATTGTGTTATGAATGTATGCATAAACCATTATAACCAGGGCTCTACACTAACTTTTTGCTCTGGTTGCACTGGTGCCCCTAAGTTTTTTTGTTAGGTACACCAGCACAAAAGTTAGGTGCACCCAAATTTTCAATCACATTGCATTTAACGTTGCGGTTACTGGGGTTAAATGATTAACAATCTGAAGAAAAAGTTCTTTATTTGAAAGAGAATTTCACAAGGCAGCTAACTTACTCAAAAGTCCGCCAAATTATTTAACCTGAAGCATTTTTATCAGAAAATATAGGGGGAAATGCTATACTACAGTAGAATAGTAAAACAACCACTTTCTATGTGTTTATGAAATAACCTTAGGCCTATAAGTCAGCCATAAATCTTAATGCAATCACGCAATTAAAGACAGAATAGTAATAAGGGATAATTTTCTAATATCTCGGATATAAACAACTGATGGTGGTTTAGATGATCCACATGCAGCCGATAGTCTACTGCCCCTTCCAGTAGCCACAAGCAGAAACAGGGTAGGATGCGTGAATTCATGGAATTATCTATAGTTTGGTTTCTCTTACAAGGAGATGAATGGCATTACCAGTGTATAAGTGCCATGACACTTACAGACAACCCGGATATTTTTAGGCTGTTTAAGATTTTCTGATGGTGAGGAGACAGCTGCGGGGTTTAGTTTTGAGCATTCATATAGTAATGAACATGCCCATCAAGCACCTTTTTTTTTTTTTTTTTTTTTTAATATATATTTTTTATTTTTTATGATTATAAACAGAACATAGCACATATTAACAAACATCACAGTCATTGAAGCAGTGTGTCAATACAGAGCATAGGAGGCATTCAGATTTTACAGTACAGGAGTCAGTCTTGATCTCTTAAATATGACAGAAAAGGGTCCCAGATCTTGTGGTAGTATTTCATCTTGTCCATGTTGTGATACCTGATTTTTTCCAGGGCCAACACATTCCCCATTTCCCTTAGCCACATTTCAAAGCTTGGGGCAAAGTCACTTTTCCACAACAGCAGGATCATTTTCTTTGCAACAACCATCCCCAAGGAGATTGCTTGAGCCTCATATGTGTTGGCCAAAAGACGAGCTCCTGTTCCACCCAAAATGGCAACAAGTCGATCCGGTGCAAATGACTTCTTAAATGCTTTAGAGAAACATTGGAAAATATCAGACCAATAAGATGACAACTTAGTACAAAACCAAAGAGTATGGGCAAGTGTCCCATCTGTAATTTTACATCTGCTACAAAGTGGTGATGTAGATGGATCAAACTTATTAATTCTGGTCTTACAGTAATACAGACGGTGTAATGTCTTAAACTGTATCAGGTTATGCCTGACATTAACTGAGCAATCATTCATATTTTGTAAACAATTTTCCCAGAATGTTTCCCCTATTTCTACATTTAGCTCGTTGGCCCATGCCTGTCTGTGGGCAGAAGAATCTTTAGGAGTCATCTCTAAAAGAGAGTGATAGAAATATGAGACTGCCCCCTTGTTAAGGGGGCTGAAATTGTTTATTGTATTTAGGGTTTTATGGCAGGGTTTGATGTGGAAATTAGGTATATGTTTCTTTGTAAATTCACGTACTTGAAAGTATCTAAAAAGATTGGATGCTGGAATGCTATAGAAGCTTTGAAGCTGAGTAAAAGAGGCAAAAATGCCATCTATATATAGTGAGTTCAAGTCACTTATCCCTTTCTCCTGCCAAAATGCAAAGACTGAATCTGTTCTGCCAGGGGTGAAGGCGTGATTGTTACATATTGGGCTATCTAAATAAATGCTCGGTGCTTTTATATACCGTTTAATGTGACTCCATATTTTCAAGGTATCAGCTAAAATGGAGCTACCACTGAATAAAGTTTTGTTGACTTTAGAAGGACTGTTTAACAAGGCAGGCAGTGAGGTGCCCTTACATAAAGAGCGCTCCAGTGTTAACCAGGCCGGGCAATCTTCTGAACCATCTGGGAGGTAGCTTTTCCACCAAGCTACAGTGGAGAGTGTGGCGGCCCAATGATATAGTTTGAAAAAAGGAAGGCCAAAGCCTCCCTCTTGTTTGGGTTTACACAAATGTTTTTTTGCTATGCGCACAGTCTTATAGCTCCATATGAAAGGTATTATTATTGAATCAAGTTGTTTAAAATATGATTGGGGAATATAGTATGGGATACCTTGAAAAAGGAAGAGGAATTGAGGTAACACAACCATTTTAATTGCATTGATTCTCCCAACCAATGAGATAGGGAGAGATTTCCAGAAATCTATGTTTTGTTTAAGTTTATCAATTCGCTTCTGCCAGTTGGTTTTCATTAAATCTTTTGGGTTTTTGGTGACAATAATACCCAGGTAAGTAAAACTAGTGTAAGCCTTTTTAAAGGGAATATTTTCAAAAAACTCTTTATTGTAGTGATCTGAGATAGGCATTAGTTCACTTTTATCAAGGTTTACAGTAAATCCAGAAAGAGACCCAAAATCGTCTATTAATTGTAAAAGTGATGGGATTGAAGTCTGTGGCGTAGATATGTACAGAAGCATGTCATCTGCATACAGGGAAAGGTGGTGCTGAGTGCCATTGACAATTATAGGGGCTATGTTAGCATTGTGTCTAATACTGATAGCTAGCGGTTCTATGAGAATAGCAAAAAGGAAAGGAGACAGGGGGCATCCCTGTCGGGTTCCCCCATGTATTGGGAATGGAGGAGAGGCTGTCTGGTTGGTTATAACAGAAGCTGAGGGATGGGCATATATTATCTGTATCCACTGCCTAAAAGTAGCTCCAAATCCAAATTGTTCCAAGGCCTCTTGCATGTAAGGCCATTCCACTTGGTCAAAGGCACGTTGCGCATCAAGAGAGATGATGGCTGCCTCTGTGGTGTGCTTGCTGTACATAATATTGAAAAGGCGGCGTAAGTTAAAATGTAATTGCCTTCCTGGCATAAAGCCAGTTTGATCTGGGTGCACAATGCTACATATAAACTTCTTCAATCTGTCAGCAAGAATCTTCCCCAAAATTTTTGTTTCAGCAGGTAGCAGTGATATTGGACGGTAGGAGGAGGTTAATAGCGGATCACGTCCTGGCTTAGGGATAACAGCAATGCTGGCATTGTATAATGTAGGTGGAAGCATAGCGGATTCCTTAGAGTGGTTAAACATGCGCATTAATAAGGGGGCCAGATTATCCTTACATTTTTTGAAAAAGTCCATACTAAAACCATCTGGCCCTGGGGCCTTATTAGATGGAAATGATGAGATGGTGGAATTGAGTTCAGTTAAGGTGAGGTCAGCATCTAGAGCTTCAACAGCCTCATTGCTAAGTTGTGGCAATTGTATTTTAGCCAAAAAGTCTTTCATTCTTTGCTTATCCACATTTCCTTGTGAGTTGTATACTTCTGAGTAGAATTCCCTGAATCTTTCATTGATCAACTTAGGGTCGGTTAGTTTATGACCTGAATGGCTTTTAATTTGATGTATGGTTCTGGACGACTGTATATGTTTTAGTTGCCTAGAAAGTAAGTTATGCGGTTTTTCGCCTAGTTCAAAGTGCTTCTGTTTCATGTGTGTGAGTAACTTAATAATGTGTTTTGAAAGTAGATCATTATATTCAAATCTTAGAGCCACAATACTGTTTAATAATTGGGTGTCAGTGGTAGATATTTTGTAGTTGTTTTCCAATTCAGTAGGCCTATTTTGTATGTCTGTTAATCTTTTTTTAGTGCGCTTTCTTTCAGAAGTTTCATATGATATTATATCACCTCTGATAACCACTTTCAGGGTCTCCCACAATACAGAATCATTTACATCACCCTTGTCGTTTGTATTGAGGTAAAATAAAACTTTGTCTGTGATGTACTGACAGAATTTTTTATCCTTTAAAATGGAGTTATTAAGTCGCCAGCTGTAATGTGGCTCTTCATGGTCTAGTTGAAGATCTAGTGAGACCGGGGAGTGATCAGATATCAGGATATTGTGATATCTAGAGTCAGAAACTGAAGAGAGCAGATTAGAGTCTAATAGAAAAAAATCTATTCTTGAATAGGATTTGTGTACTGATGAGAAAAAAGAAAAGTCTTTTTTAGTAGGGTTCAGCAATCGCCAGACATCCACAAGATTATATCCTTTCATTAGGCTATTCAGCGTGGTGCTACTTTTGGATTGATGTATCTGTGGCCGTTGTCTGTCTGTCAATGGGTCCACTACACAATTAAAATCGCCACCCATAATGACTTTAGAATCAGAGAGGTTAGGTATAGCCTTAAATAACCTTTGAAAAAACCCTGGGTCATCAAAGTTAGGGCCATACACGTTTATCATTGTTACTGGTCTTTGATTTAGTAAACCTCTAACAATCACATATCTGCCGTTTTGGTCAGTGATTGTTTGCTCATGCTGAAATGAAGTCCGCTTATGTATTATGATAGCAACTCCTCTAGCTTTAACTGAAAAATTGGATTGATATATTTGTGATGCCCACTGTAGCCTTAGAACCTTAGATGCACTTTTCTTAATATGTGTTTCCTGGAGCATACAAATACCTGCTTTAAGCGATTTCAAGTGTGCAAAGACTTTTCCTCTTTTGACAGGACTATTCATTCCCTTGACATTCCAGCTTACTATTCTGACTGCTCCTAAATTACAATTATGTTGCTCTCCTAACATTACTCTGTAAATTCACAAATGTGTGGTATTGTTCCAAGGGCTGTGACAGTTACCAACATGTATGTGCTAGGGTAAAGAAAATAACAAAAGACAAATACGAGAAAGGAACATTCTCGTCTAACCCCGACCCCTTCCCTCCCCACTCCGACATCCATAAACTCCATCCTCCCAAGGTCAACGTCAGCAACGAATATACACGCGCACTCACGTTCCATCTACCTTTAGCTGACCCCACAAACTTCAAAATATTTCTGGTAGCAATATCTAGAAAAATCTCACTTTAGTGCAGTAACAACACTCTTCATAACATTATGAAATGAAAAAGAAGGGAAAAAAAAACAGAAAAAAGAAACCTGGATATACAAGTTACAAAGGCAATCTTAAAGGACCCAAAAATCTTGTTAAACTCTGGCGTTACATAGGAACATTACCGGAACATTACCGTATACGGGTATACCAGTTTGAAAGTCACTCGGTTTCATCGTCCTCTGCCTCGGATATCTGTCCCCAATCGCTCACCCTCACTGCTAGAAATGCGTTGGCACTTTCTGGAGAGTCGAACGTTGCTGTACAGTCTCCAGCCGTGACAATGAATTTTGCTGGGTGGCGAAATCCGTACCGTATGTCCCTTGCCTTGCACTTCTTTTTGATCGCTGTGAATTTTTGGCGCTGTTGAATGATGTCCGGTGGAAGGTCTGGGTAGATGTACATCGGTTTGTCGGCGTGCTTCAGGCCGGATCCTTCTCGTGCCAGTTTGATCACAAGATCTCGGACAGACTGGTGATGGAATCTCACCGTGATGGTTCGAGGCTTGGTGCTGTTGTCGTTTGTAGATTTTGAGTTCCTGAAAGCGTAGTCTATTCGAATGGGCGAGTTAAAATGTTCGTCGCCCAACACAGCGGGAAGCAATTTCGCCACAAAATCTGATAGCTTGCCATTCTCTGCCTTTTCTTTAATTCCGACTATGCGTACGTTCCTGCGGCGCGCACGTTCTTCCATGGAGCTTATCTTGTCTTGATGTTTCTTGCATTGGGCAGATAGGCTGATGCACTGCCTTTCCAAGTCTTCAATTCGCTTCTCATGGGAAGTAGTCGCTTCTTCCGTCGTGGTCACTCTCGCGTCAATGTTTGAAACGTCTGCTTTCAAGTTGTTGAGGACTGTACTCAGCTCCGTAAACCGTTTATCAACATTATCACTGAGGGTGCTAATGGCGGCTAGCACATCTTGAATCGTGGCGCCCACGTTAACTTTTGCCCCGTTGTCATCTTGACAGGATTTATCGCCTTGTTTTTTCTGTTTCCCTGTCATTATAGTTGTTTGAACAATCGTTATGAAGAGTGAAAAGTAACATAAAGTTTAAAAAAGCGAGATTTAAAGTCGAAGTTTGTGGAGCACACACTAAGCACGTCTACTCCATAGAGCTGTCGGCTCCCGCCCCTCATCAAGCACCTTTTTAAACCGAGAAGGTTAATGTCCATGCCCATTGTGTCCAGGTGAGGATTTCTTATTCAAATAACTACATTTGCATTTACAAGTGGATGGAAACCCGATTACTAATGAGATGGTCAAATAAAGTTGGTAAACAAGTTTTAAGCCCCCTATAAAATTAGTTATCATGCAGAGAAAAGTTCGATTGAGCACCTGCAACTAATGTTCATAAACAATGTTTGTGAATGATGAGTGCATTACAAATAGCATTTTGTTCGGCCTTAACTTGAAAAAGTTGTTGATTGTTCTTTTCATTTTGTCTCCTCATCCATGCTACATCCACTGTTTATCTGACTAGCTTGGGCTACTCACCTCTCTGACTGACTGCCGCACATGCATTTTTAAACGCACACACATACAGGAATATCTGAACCACAGCCAGTCAGAGGAGGGCCCTTTACTATCTCTAATTTGTTTAAACCACAATATGGGCCTAATATGTGTCTGTTGTTGAACCACAAGCAGACTTTCAGTCTCGCATATTCATTTTTTTCCATCGAATGGCTGGTCGCTGCGGTGTGACCTCAGACTTTTTTTTTGTCACACCATTAAGAAATTAGGTTGCATGTGCGACCAAATTAGTCGCACTTTACAGCCCTGATAACCTTTATGAACTTTAGATAAAATGTTCATATATTCTCTCTGAATAAAACAAATTCTCAAATGCTAATGAATGTGAATGTTTTAGTATAAGGCTTACAGTAAGATCCAGCATGCCATTCTTCAGGATGAAGTTGTTGGTTCCCTCAATGATGTCCGCCTCCTCCAGTGAAGAGTAGTTGATGCATGAGTCAGTTAGCGAGCGGGGAAGGTTTGCACAGGCCAGGGGTTCACTGTGAATCTCAGGGATGGGCACTGGGCTGCAGAGTTTCTTCATGTGTTCGGTGAAAAAGTCGGCATAGCCAACATTAAATGACGCCACTGTAGTGTTAAACGTTGCCATGGTGATTGTGGAGATCTGGGACTGCACTAAAAAAAAAATAATATCACATGCAGTAACCATATAGTGACAAATACAATTAGTTAAATACTATTAAAACCATAAATTACAATCTTAATCCATTGTTGGCTTAACAATGTGTACCACTCTCGTCTGTTTTTTTAAACAACATGGTCATTAGTAGTCTAGAAAACTGGGTTAGTCTGTCAGATTAGATGACCATGTATCCAAGAAACCAAGATACCAACAAGACCTAACGACTACTTATTCACCCCAAAACAGGCCGAATGTGCTCACCAGAACTCAAGGGAATCTGAAGGTCAAGAATCTAGGAGTCATTTAAAAATCCTAACCTTTGCTTTAAACCCAATATTAACCATTACACTGCATTCCCTCCAAAAATCTTAGGCACTATGGCTGGCTGGCAAACTATTACACAATTTTTTTTAAAGGGACAAGTGTCCATTACAGATTACTCATTAATTTTTATTGACAGGGGTTGAGCCAATGTGCTTTACAAAAAGTTAGCTAAGCAATCTTCACATGGACATTAATAACACAGAATGACTTAATCAACACAAGACTATGTGTAGTTATAGGTGGCACAACAACAACAATAAAAAATGATTAAGTATATAAAATAAAACCAGATGTCAATCTAAAATCAAAGCAAGTGAGAAAACAATAGGTCTTAATATGTGAAAGAGGATATGTAAAAGAGAATATGTAAAAGAGGTAGATATGGAAGAATTTGATTTGATGATGGAGGGTAGGGTTGGGTGATATGGAAAAAATCATCATGACATAATTTTTTGATCTCACCTTGATATCAATATTCTATGTATTTTTTGTTTACATGTTTTCTATTGTAGTTGAACATGACATGATGACTAAAATCTTCATTCAAAAAATAAATCTTCACGCTTTCAAGTTTAAAAACACCATTAAGGTTTAAAGCTGGGCTGAAACTGGCGTAATGTGTTCAGTCTTTCTTTTGTTGGTAAGGAACCTGGCAACAGCATTCTGTACAGGCTGGAGTTATTTAATTGTGACATGCCTATGTACAGAGAACTACAGTAGTCTAAACGGGAGGAGATGAATACATGGTTGACTGTTTCAAGGTCTGTTGAGGACAGAAAAGGTTTCAGCTTGGCTGGTTCTTAGTTGATAGAAGGTACATTTAACCACTACTGACATGCTTGTGGAAATTTAAGGGGCTGTGTAGTAAAATGCCCAGATTTTTGACTACACTGTAGGTTTGACAAATGAAGACCATGTGCATTGCCAAGACTGGCAACAGAGGAGGATGATCCATATAGAATGATTTCAGTTTTTCTTTCAGTTGTTGCAGATATTTGTGTTTGCTGCAATTTGGAATGAAGGGGCAGGTATAGCTGTGTCATTGGCTTAGCAGTGATATTGAATGTTATGCTTCTCGGGGATAAAGCCCAAGGGCAGCATATAAAGGGAGAAGAGCAGAGGGCCTAGCATGGATCTTTGGGGGAAACCATTTTACTTGCAGCAGTGAAGGAAGACTGGCTACCTACTTTAACACAGAAGATCCTATCCTCCAAATAGGACCTAAACCAGTTCAGGACTGGGTATCGCAGTCCAACTTTTAATGCAGGTACGCCAACAGAATACTGTGGTCAATAGTGTCAAATGCAGCACTGGGGTCAAGCAGAAGGAGGATGTCACATGAACCACAGTCTACGGTAAGCAAGATGTCATTGTGCACCTAAAGTAAAGCAGACTCTGTGCTGTGAAGGGCTCTGAAACCTGACTGAAATGTATCCAAAATGTTGAAGTTGTTTAGGTGGGAGGAAAGCTCATAAAAAATCCTTTAAATCGTAAAGAAAATGGTAGTTTAGAGATAGGTCTAATGTTTATGGGGTCATTGAGGTCCAGATTGGGCTTTTTTAACAGAGGCTGGACTAGGGCATGCTTAAAGCTAGAGGGGACAATACTATTAGATAAGGAACAGTTTATTTTAGGTAGTATAATGGGACAGAGTGTACTCTTCCTTGAAGAGTCAAGAGTGCATGATGTCAGAAGTGCAAAAGGAAGGCTTCAGATGGGACACCATATCAGAGTAGAGGAGGATACCAGAAAGAAAAGCTGAAAGGGGCTGACTGGCTTATGAGTCTCTGGTGGACATTTTTTTCAATGAAGAATTCTAAAGATTCCTCACAGGTAATTGATGTATCAGCAAGGTTTACAGCAAGGTTACGGGAAGAATTTATCATTTAAATGGAGCCTAGGGCAGTGAGCCTGAAAGTTAATTAACAGGACAAAATACAGACAAAAAGACTCAAACTCTATCAAGAAATGGTTGGACACAGCAGTATTAGTGATTTCAACATTTGCAATAAAAAAGACCCAGTAACAAGACCAGATACTGACAGACAGATATTGACTGAGTTAGATTAAAGAAATCAATCAGATTTAAAACTTCATTTACCATCTGGGATAGCAAATATAAATATTGAAATCTCCCAAAATCAGTATTTCAGCATAAAGGCCATAAAGGACAGGAGGTCAGAAAACTCTTGTAAGAAACTGCTAGTGACTTTAGAGGGTCTATACATCACAGCACATAAAACTAGGATATATACATTAACCAGTAACAGCTGAACTTCAAAAGTGGAGCACGTTTGACTGGGCAGAAACCTACATTTTTACAACTAATTAAACACTGACAGACCACCAACATGACCTAAAACCGTGGGAGAGTTTAAAAAGATAAAATAGTGAGGACATTAATCATGGAGGACAAATCACCAAACATATGTTACAATTCTATTAGAGCACTAATGCAGGAGATGAGAGGAATATACTGTATATATTTTTTTGTTCTGCTTTTTTTTTGTTACCATGGTGCAGCTATGTCCGGACACCTTTCTGCTGGCTCCGTCTAAACATACATATGATGCCATTTCACTCCAAAATATTGGAAGGGAATATACTTTTTTGTTTCATAATGTTTTTATCACCGATTCTACCTGGCCAACTGAGATACTCTGAAATGCAGCACGAAACCATGGAGACGCAAATGCACCTCCGAGGCACAGAAAGAAGAAACATAGAGGAAAATGAGCCGGGGCCAGAAACACATTAAGGAATAGAGCACACAGGCCTCCACTACCCAGCATTCTCCTAGTTAATGTCCAGTCTCTTGAGAACAAGATGAATGATCTACGAGCGAGAATACAGTTTCAAAGACACATCAAGGACTGTATGATCCTATGCTTTACAGCTACCTGATAAAAGACACGGGTAGAATGGGTAATGGGAGGGGTTGGAGTGGAGGATTGGCTTTCGTGGTCGATAATGGGCTGTGTGTGTGGGAGAGGAGGAGCATTCAACACACAACTTTCCCACACACAGTGACAACATATTGGACCACTGGTACAAACAGTTTAGGGAGAGCTATAAAACTAAGTCTCTACCAGCTGTCGGAAAATAAGACCTTGCTGCTGTTTTCCTGCTGCCAAAACATCAACAAATAAGTCAGAGCGAATCCCGACTGCCAAAGGAAATCAAGCGCTGAACCAACCAATCTGAAGCCAGGCCCTTAGCAACACTCACTGGAAGATATTCCAAACAACTCCTGTCAATATGTACGAGTTTACAGAAGTGGCTAACTCACTTGGAGGAAGGAAAGGGGAGCTATATGAGAATGCTATTCAGAGACTTTAGTTCAGCCTTCAACACCATAGTACCCCTCAGCTTGGTCATAAAGATGTCCTGGGACTGAACACCACACTATGTCACTGCATACTCGACTTTCTTACCAACCGTTCACAAGTGGTCAGAGTGGGTGGTCTGACATCTGAGACATTAACCAACAGCACTGGAGCTCCCCAACGCTGTGTCTTAAGTCCTCTACTGTACAACACTTAAAATCATGACTGCAATGCCAGTAGTCACACCTCCATCATCAAGTTTGCAGTTGTCACTGTGGTCATAGGCTTAATCAGCAACAACAATGAGCAAGCCTACGTGGATCAGGTTAAAGAGGTGGCACAGTGGTGTCAGTTTAACACTGAATGTCAGTAAAACAAAGGAAATGGTGGTGGATTATATGAGGCAGCGGAGTAGCCGTTACACTTTACTAATGATCAGCTGTAGACAGAGTCACCAGTTTTAAATACTTTAGTGTCAACATGTCACATGGACTTTTAACACACAACATGTACTGAAGAAGTCCAGATAAAGACTCTTCTTCCTTGGTCACATAAGGAAATTCAAGGTTTATTAATCTGTCCTGAAGGCTACCTGTTAGTCCATTCAGCTGTAGAGAGTGTACTAACAGGTAGCACCATTACCTGGTATGGGAACTCCACAGTCAGAGATTGCAGTACTCTGCAGAGAGTAGTACGTTCAGCTAAACACATCGTCAGAACTCTCCACTCCCTGCTCTGCAAGACATCTATTCTAGAAGAGTACTTTTAAGGGCCCAAAAGATTTTGAAGGACTCCTGTCATCCTGGAATGGACTGTTTAAGCCGCTGAGATCTATGTAACCACCTGGCTAGGACAATTTAGAACCCAATACAAAAGCTGTGGAATTATGTTGAAACCAAATACATTGATTGTAATCTAACTAAGAAACAGATTGACAAAATACAAATACTCGGATAACCTTTTTAATGCAGTCTGATTCATGCACTCTATTATTTATTTATTTTTTTACCTTCGTTACAATGCACATTAGCATTTATGGGCCCATTCCACCGTCTTTCTGGGGACCAAAATAGGATAAAAAAATATTTTCTCTTCTCTTTCTCTTTCAACTCTTGGTGAGATTTTACAAATATTAACTTCAGTCTCCCCAACTTGCTTAGAGTCCAGTGCCAACGGGTAATGGTCCCAAGGGCCAAAATGTATGTATAATTATTATACTGTTTAAACAAGATTTATATCATTAATTTCCCAAAACGTCTATTACCAGTCAGGCTTACACAATTTGTGATTTGTCATGAAATCAAATGAACAACAGCAAAGTAATGGTGCATATCTTACCACCCTCTTTGATTGTGTTCTCCATATGACTGTTTGTCTGCTCTGGCAAATTGTGATGTGAATGGGTGTGTTTCACAGTCAGACTGTCGGTGTCTGCTGCCATATCTGTGCTGCTACGCTGAGTAAACTTCCCTGTAAAATAGAAAACCCAGACAAATACAAAAAGAACCGTTCAAAGTGAATTAGGCCTCATTCACACCAAAAGCTGTGTGTTCACCATATAAGACCAACAAAGTGGCACGAGTGTGCAGCCACCACAGTGCAAATCAAGTGTATTTTTCTGTGCAGCAGTCAGGTGGCATGAGTGTTTTAGATAAATGCTATGAAAAGCTATAGCAAAACTATACATTTCATGTCAACTATGCTATCAATGTATTGATATCCCATGTATTGACAGGGAAACCTCAAAAGCCTCCTGACTTTGTGGAAAATATGACCTACAACTGCATGAAACAAAAGCTGGAAAACTATGAACCATGTCATCCCAAAGACTGCTTGGGATGTTTTTTTTGCCTTGGGACCTGTACTTTTCCACGCAAAAGCGCTCAGCTTCTGTCCTGTCCGTTGACACACAATGCGGTGTAAATGAGGCCTTAGGAGTCAGCCCAAAATTTAGCAGCCCAAAATTTTCACACAAATCACATACAAAACATGCCATTCTTTTGATGTGATATGTGATATTTTAAAACAAAAATTGTATATTGTATATTTGTGCAAACTGTGTGTGCTTGTTTTTTACCCATAATTGTAGCCTGCCATCCACCACGGTCAAGAGATCGCCGGTCATCTGCAAGGCCACTTAAACTAGAGAATGAGAAGGTACTTCTGGTTGGAGAGACATCTAGGTGGTCCTCATGTAGCAGGAAAGGTACACCCATGCGCCGTTGACGCTTCTTGGCTCCTCCAACGTGAAATGGAATTGAACCTTTACGTTCACGATCCTCCCGGCGGTTCTTAAACTATAATCAAAAACAAAAAAAACAAGTTAAAAAAGGAATTACTTTCAATACATTAACAAATGCTTCCCAGGAGCCGACAACGAATTTCTTGAAAATCAGATTAACACCTCATATGAGTTTGTTTTATTCTGTCTGAATTGTAGCTGACAAAAAGGGGTGTGGTCTATTGCAATGCACAAGGAAGATTAAATGCTCATGTGATTGCTCATATCCTCGTTACAGGAGGGTGTGTAGAGAATGTAAAGAAGAATTGGTATTCACTTTTGTTGTTTTTTATATATATTTATTTATGTTATAGTTGACATAAATAGTTTTATTCCTGAAAAAATGCCAGTTTTATTACCCACTTGGAAGGATGGCATGAAATGTACACCTATATGTAGAGTTTATTTACAAACATAATGTGCTTTTCCTTTGTATAGGCCTCTCCGAATTATCTTACTGCTGCATTACAGTTCAGCAACAAAATCCACAGGACAAGAGCATTCTGAGCCTTACCTTCTTGAAGATATTAATACCCAGGTCAGAAGACAGATCAGGGACAGCTTGCCTCCTAAGGTTTGTAAGGGATGCTTTAGCAAAAGGTTCTAAGCCAAGGGACTTGTCCTCTTCATTACACTTCAGCATAATGTCCTGCATATGCATATACAGAATTCAAGACTCAGAACACAAATTCAAATGCATCAGAGTGTTTTGTCAAAGATAACAACAATAAATACAATCCGGGACATTTTGTCTATTCTGTTTCTATTCCGCCTGAATCCTGTTTGTGCCACACTTCAACTTGATTTTGTTTTTGTATTTTGACATTTGGACATCATTGGAAGTGGGCAGGTGATTTTCATGCAAGAGCTTCCACTGAATATAAGAAAAATGAATTTTAGTTTTAAAACATAACTGCAGATAATAGCTAAAATATGATCTTGTAAAGTCACAGTGCATCCTATGCATGAAATGTCATTGTAGTTGCTCCCAGAGGTTGTCTTGTTGATAATAAATTACAAATTTTGTGCAGTTCCTTCCTTCTCGGTCCAAGACATTGGCAATAAAAAAATACGTTTACATTTCCCATTTCATTTCAGGGCGAAATTGATATACCTATATATCAAAATAAATGGTTTGTCTCAGGTGAAATAGTTTGCAAGTTATTTTATAAAAACTTTTTTGGACTTCTAGCTTTGAGGGGGAACACACAATTTTTACAAAAATTGGTGTGCATGCTACAGACACTGTGTAGATTTAATGTGTCACTTTTAATGAAATGCTGGCAATTAGAAACCAAGACTCTCAAGCTATTTTAGGCGATGTGTTTAATTTTGATTGCTGTGTGTTTAATTTTGATTACTTCTAAACGGCTCATCTCAAGATATATCTTTTGATAACTTTTTGTTGCCATCGTCTGCAAAATGTATGTATACCAAATTTGGTCTGGTCTAGAAAAACGCCCTATAACGAGTTTGTTTACTTTCACTTTTGTTGTTTTAAAATTTGTGGGAAATTGTTTTTCTTGGAAGTGCGTTGATGGGTGGATTTCAATGCATGTGGTTCAATGGAATTTGAGTAAAACAAATGTTTTTAAGCCATAGTTAAAAGATTATAGTCAAAAAGACATTTTGTTAAAGAAATACAGCACCCCATAGGGGCCAAATTTCATGGTGTGTTTTCAGAGGTTGTCCTGCTGATTGAACATGACAAATTTTGTGCAGTTTTCACCTTCTCGGTTCCAGATATTGGCAATTCATAATTCCTATTTTTACATTTACCCATTTCTGTAAGTGGCGCTACGGTACAAAATATGGTTTAGGGGCTGAGGTGATACTCCTCTGTAACAGTGAGTAAACTACAACACAACATATTGAATGCCATGTAATAGCAGACTATGGTTGAAATATTGATTGGTGTGTCACTTCAAAACACTAATGAAAAGTTTTATAAGAATTTTGTATGCTATTGTTTGCATGATGTACACCACAACTCTCTCTGAGGAGTTCGCTTTAATTTTTGTAGTTGTGCAAAATGTGGCCAACATGGACATGGCCTAATGTGTTTAATATAGGTCTTCACAGAGAATGTGGGGAAACAAAATTGAGCTTCTGTACCATATCATTTTCTAGTTATTAGCCAAAATGTTACTTTTGTGAATTACAGCACCATGTATGGAACAACGTTTATAAAACATAATGTGCTTCAAGAAGTTGGAGTACTGATCCAACATGGCACGAGCCCTCAGATCTGCCGAAGCTGGTCTCTGAGGGTCCCAGAAGCTCCACCCAAAAGGATCAGGGAAGCAGCCTTCTCATACTACGCCCCAAGGAGATGGAATGCTCTACCACGCATTAGAGAAGCTGAGTCCATTGACACCTTCAAGCGGCAACTCAAGACACACCTATTTAATGTTGTTGCCTAGTAACGGGGACGCTGGCAAGTTTAACGCCGCTCCGTCTGGCTTGTTTTTGTTCGGTATTTTTGATGTTTTTGGCGAATATACTGAATATTTTGTTGGGTTTTCATTTGTAATAGTTTAACTAAGTTTGGCGGTTGTATATAGTCAGTTTTTCTTTTTTGATGGTGTGCCAGTTTTTCTTTTTTGCGTGTTTTACCTTACGACTGGTGTGCTTTTGAAGTTGGTGGACGCCAGAGAGGTTTGGCTGTTCGACGTTGGTGTAGCTCGTTGGGACCTGACAACTTTGAGTCTTCGGATCACTCTGGTTTTTAAGCAGAACTGGGAGATGGCCCGTGCCAAGCAGACCGCCCGTAAGTCTACTGGAGGAAAAGCGCCAAGGAAGCAGCTAGCTACCAAGGCAGCCAGGAAGAGCGCGCCTTCCACCGGTGGAGTCAAGAAATCCCATCGCTACAGGCCCGGTACCGTAGCTCTGAGAGAAATCCGACGCTACCAGAAGTCCACTGAGCTGATTCGCAAGCTGCTCTTCCAGTGCCTGGTGCGTGAGATTGCTCAGGACTTCAAGACCGATCTGCGTTTCCAGAGCGCTGCCATTGGCGCCTTTCAGGAGGCTAGCGAGGCATACCTGGTGGGTCTGTTCGAGGACACCAACCTGTGTGCCATCCACGCCAAGAGGGTCACCATCATGCCCAAGGATTTATCCAGCTGACTCGCAGGATAAGGGGCAAGAGGGCCTAAACCCGCCAGCCAGCCTCTGGGCCCTCTACGGAAGATGCTGCATATTTACCATATTTTACACGATTGTGGACATTTTTATTTCTTGTACCTATTTTCTCTTCCTTCCTTCCAATGTTTAATTGTATTTTATTTTAAAATTTGTGTAAAGCACATTGAACTGCATTTATGTATGAAATGCGCTATACAAATAAATCTGACTTGACTTGACTTGACTTTAACCTCGCGTATACCTAACGGCCCTACCAAGGACCCGCCATCCCCCCATCCCCAAGCACCCATACCGACAGCAGTCACACAATGGACCCCTCACCCCCCTCCAAAGTCCACCTTCCCCCCTTCACCCAAACAGACCTACAACAGCCACATTAACTGCTCCACCTCACGAGCAGTCTGACAGCAGTCACCTGTACTGATTCACCCAATAGACAACCCGAGTACAATTCCATCTCCCAGCAGTGGCTTGGTGTCAGGAACATTTGTAGGGAAGCCAAGCGAGAGAAGAGAACCCAACTTGTTTGGTTTTTTTTTGTTTTGTTTTTTAAGAATGTGAACGGAACGAAAAAATCTTCGGTAACCCTGTCAGATCCAGACGCACTAGGCGATGCTAGCCTGCTGAGATAACAGAACTAAGTCTGCCATTTTTTTTTTCTTGGGGGGGTCAGGGGGTCGGGTGTTGTGTGTGTGTTTTTTTTTTAGCATGGCTAAAGATACCACACATGAAACATAGAAATAACACAGAACACAGTAACATGCAGCTCAGCAATGCAAGGGGGTTATATGTGTGCGTTATTTGAAAAGAAAGGCCATTCTCCTGTCCTTCATCTTTGCAGTGCTCTATAACCGCATCGTAAAATTTCCCACTGGCTTTCAGATCATCCACAATAACAGAGTTAACTGATATTTTGGCTAAGTTGACAAGCCGGTCCTGCCCACACGTGTTTCTCAAATATGTTTTTATTCTTTTGAGACAGGAAAAGGAGCGCTCAGCTGACGTGCTAGTGGCTGGTATAGTAAGCATAAGCTGGAGCAGTTTATATACTTCAGACAATGTGCTCTGCAGATCATCCTCAATAAAAAGCTGCAACATCTCTACTGGTGACTTATGGAACAACTCGTTGTTGTACAGAGAGTGTAGCTCATTCCGTAGCTTCTGCTCATCAAAGAATGGGTATGTCTTGATCAATTGGGCCAACTCATTGGTGAGAAACTGACTGGCCAATTTCAAAGTAAAGATGTCGGAAAGAAACCACAGTTTCCTCGTCTGCGTCTTGGTGCTGGTTTAAACCATGCTCCAAGTCATCCCATCCGCAAGACGGCGCTTACGTTGCGGTGCAGGTTCTCCAACAACTTGGACTGTGTCGTCATAGATGCCACTGAACTTTTCATCTGTGCGCAAGGATTTGATTGAGTGTGCCCTTGATGCGTTCCTGGCATTTTTTGATGTCCACTGTGTTATTTTGCAGAAGTTGGAAAAGCAGCTCAGTGACACCGAAAATGACCTGAAAGACGCCGAGTAGGAAACAGAAATGAAAATCTTCAAGCCTGTGCTTTAAAGCCACACTCAATGCAATGGTCTCTTTGTCCCATCCAGGCTCAACCATGATCTTATCAAAGGCCAAAATGAGCGAGCTGCGTCCCTCATGGATGGCATGCACAGTGCGGCTTTTTAAGTAACACTTCACGGCAGAACCCCCAGGCACACGCACGGCTCTATCAACTTCGCATAATAATGAGGATCTTTTACACGAGTGTGCAAAGAAGCTGTGAAACGCGTCGACATTGCCAAAAAAACAGTTTAGCTGCCTGAATGTCCTTTGTACCTTGTGCTAAAACCAAATTTAACTTGTGAGCGTAGCAGTGGATGAAGAGTGCATTGGGACATTGGGACTTTACAAGAGCTTGCACTCCACTGTGCTGTCCGCTCATGCAGCTGGCACCGTCATAGGCTTGACAAATTAGTTTCTCCGTTGAATTGTAGTTCTCAATGACAACAGAGGCTATAGCTTTGTCATCTCTATCAGAGCTGATATCATAGAAGGGGAGGAAACGTTCACACACACTACCTTTCCATTAACATATCTAGCAATAACAGTGAGTTGACACTTGTTGGAGATGTCTGATGTCTCATCAACTTCAACAGCAAGAAATGGGTACTTTATTTCTATGTTTTTCTCATTGTGGATGACAGCTGCTGCTATGCTTTCAACAATGTCATTCTGTATAGTGTTGGACATGCCGCTGAAAACCGTAGACGACTTCAGGTGGTCTGCTAGAGTGCTGTCAAACTCGAAATGAAAATGCATTAATTAGCTCCACAAAATTACCCCTATTTGAGCTACCAGCTGGCTCATTGTGACCCCTAAAGGCCTGTTCTTGATGTGCAAGGTACAAAGCTACAACAACAAGTCTCCTCAATATGTCCCTGTTCTTTTTCCCCTGTTTATTGTGTTTATGAACGCTAATGCTTTTAGCTAAATCTAAAGCTTGTTCGATCCTGACACATCCAAAGTATTTTAATTTTGCCATGCCTATCGATGACCTGAGACAAGTTATTGAGATCATGGAACAAAACTGTTAAATTGATAGACAAAATGTTTTAGTTCAAATCACAGTTTTTGTCAGAAAAAATAGGGGAAGCATGGCTTCCCTTGGCCTCCGGGAGAAAATGCCACTGCCTCCCAGTCAACCACAGCCCCGGCAGATGGGTTTCCCTAGGGGCCGCAGTTCTGCCTGAGGTTTCTTCCTTTTTTATTTTATTTATACAAACCACATGCAATTCAGGGAGTTTTTCCTCACCCCTGTCGCCCCTAAGGACACAAGCAGGAACTGTCAACGGTGCCTGAATGACCTTTCTCTGCGCCATCAAGATGCAACAAATGCTTTGTACCCTCATGCGTTACTGTGACATTGCATCATTGTATCACGCAAGAGCCCTGCATTAACGGGGCATTGCGCCATTACGTCATTGCGCCATTTCATTATTGTGTTCAACTGCTCCGATGCCATTGGACTGCAAGAAATGTTGCCTTGTTGTGACCTTGCCAAACTGTAAAGCACTTTGAGCTGCATCTTGTATGTATGAATTGTGCTATACAAGTAAAGGTTATTATTGTTATTATTATGTATTATTATTATTATTATTATTATTATTATTATTATTATTATTATTAATGTTGATGCGATATTGGCCTTCTTCCCCAAAAGATGCTGGCAATTCAAAAATCACAGTATTTATGACCACCGATAGTGTTTTTTTCATCGATTTTCCATGGCGGGACACTGAAACATAGTAGGCTAGTAGGAAATAGAAGCCCCTTCTTCCCCTCTATGTTTGTGCCAGTGTGCATTAAAGAGGGGGAGAATGAGACATGATACTGATACTGAAAACACAAAATACTACATTTCATTTTACTTCTACTTATTTTATTTATTGACATGATTTTTTTTATTTTAATACTGATTGACATACGTTTCTGTATTGTTTTACTAGAGTGAACACAGAGATGAGCTTTTGCTTAACAGGATACTGAAATACATGATTGTTTCTGGCCATGTTAATTCACAGGTCAGGTTTTAGAGATTGAAGTTGATGGCGAGCCACCCAGAAAATACAACATTCCACATTTCTTTTCCTGTCTCCCTCCCACTCAAATCTGTTCTAGGGCTCTATTTTCACGATCATATGCGCATTGTCTAAAGTCTGTCGCGCAAGTTGCTCTGGGGGCGTTCCCGACACAATTTGGTATTTTGACGGCGGGAAAAGTGAACACTGCGCCAGGCGCATTGTTCAAAAGGGTTGGTCTTAAATACTTCATTAGTCATGGGTGTGTTTTGGCTGTAACATACAATTAGCCAATGAAAATGTATACTCTCATTCCCTTTAAAAGCCAGTGCCGCATTTTCCATGGTCTGTTGCTATAACGGTGGCGGATTTACCTGGACGGCAGGTGTTTTTCGGTGGAGGAGACCGATCTGCTCCTGCGTGAAGTAAAAGTGCGTGAGCAGTTAATCTTCGGGGATGGAAAGAATCCCCCCAAACCTCCGCTGGTCAAAGAAGTATGGGAGGAAATACCTTCAATTTAATTGTGTCCTCCTTTGGCAAGAAGAGAACTTTCGAACAGTGCCGAAAGCGGTACAATAACGCTAGAAGATGGGGGAAACAAAAGCTTTCAACTCAAAGGAAACATAAAAAATAAACGGAAGGTGGAGGTCCATCAAACCATTCGTACATTAGTTTTCTTTTTGGTGATTTGTTCATTTCATTTTTTACAACTTGCCACGCTGTTTATTTAAACAGAACATTGCTATTGATGTTTATTTAAAACGACAAAAGAAATTGTAAATAAACTGCAGAACATTGGTATAAACTGCAGAACATTGGTATACTCTCTATATTTGTGCCTGTTTGCTTACTAAAACATTACAATACATGGCTATACAGGCTATACATGTTGCAGCTCTTCTGCCAGTTGAGCTCGCCTCTCTGGAGCAGCAGCAGGTGCATCTGGGTTCAAAGCATTGTGCACCCCTAAAATAGCTTTTCAGCAATGTGCAACTGACGACAGACCAGGTTTTTGTTGGTCATAGGTGAATTTGATTTTTGCGTCCTTTTAATAGCATCTCTCGCGCTTTGTACCAGACCACACCTCTTTTTTTGCTGACACACCCGTGAGGACGCAATGTCATCTGCTGTCTAGAGACAATGTGATTTTTTGCCTGAAAAAATGAACGATGCGCTGGCACAGAATAGTAATGACAGCATGCGCATGTCGCGAATGCACAGTGTGCCGCAGCATGATAGGGCCCTAAGTATATAAAACTAACTAGACTGCCCCATTTGTTTTGCATTGAGTTGAAATACAATGCATACGCATGTATAATGCATGTGCATTGACAATAAAAGTCTGGAGAGGGTGCACTGGTCTTTTAAAATTGATTTAATTAGATTGATAAGGGGTTAAAAATGGTCAGCACTATGGCATGGCATGCTTAGCTGAGCATATGCGCACATTGTGCATGCAAGCACGTTCAACCATAGAATTTTAAACCTCCACGGTGGTGGTTGTTGCGTGCTTGACTGATGGAAGTCAAAGGGCCTTAAGCCTAAGCCATGGTCATGGTCAACTTCGACACGGACAGCCCCTTGTATTGTTGCCTCCTCAACGGTTGGCAAGTTATTTGGGGTACCAGCGCGGGGGGGGGCGGATGGGGCTACATCCCCATCAAATTTTGTGCTCCCCAGTCTTTGAAAAAAGAAAAAAAAAACACTTAGACTAAACCTATATAAGCCCATACCTCCATTTCCCAATGCCTTTAAAACTGCAGTTGTAAAGCCACTTCTGAAAAAACCTGATCTGGACCACAACACGCTCAACAACTATAGGCCAATTTCCAACCTCCCATTAATAAGCAAAGTACTAGAAAAAGTCGTCTTTAAGCAACTCAGCCCTAATTAAAATAGTTCATGATCTTAGATTTAGTATGGCCATAGACCTAAGCGCTGCCTTTGACACTATAGAGTGTCCGGAGAAAATGCACGATGACGCCAGGACAGAAATTGTGAGGAATAAACCGCTGCAGGTGACAGATTTCGATTTTCCCAAAACATGGCCGTCGTTTCACACCAGCTAACTACACCAGGAAAATTGGCCATGGCTGATCTACTCAAAGTGTGCAAATGCTGTTTTCTGTTTCTGCTGTAAGTTGTTTGGGGGTGACAAGGGTGACACCGCACAGGATTTTCGAACTGGGACGAATTATCAACAAGATTGGCCGAACACGAGAGTTACCGAACTGGAGAATTTCACTAAGTGGAAAACACTTGAATTCGCCTTAGCTTCCTGTACAACAATTGACAGCAATCTGCAAGCGGAGCTGGAGAGTGAGAGAAAACAATGGCATGATGTGCTTACTAGGATTTTGGACTGTGTCATGTTTCTTGCAAAGCTAAATTTGTCATTTCGGGGAAGTGTTGATACGATTTACCAAGAGAACAACGGAAATTTCCTACAACTTGTGCAATTTCTCACCAAATACGATGGGGCTTTAGCACAACGCCTTCGCAATGCAAAGACGACCCACTACCTTAGCAAAAACATTCAGAATGAGTTCATCGGAGTCCTCGCCGAGGCAGTATTGGAGAAGATAGTCCAGAAAGTTAAAACCCCTGGATACTACAGCATAATGATGGACTGCACACCAGACGTGTCACACAAGGAGCAGCTCTCCCTTGTTTTGAGGTATGTCACAACAGAACAGAAAGTAGAGGTGCACGACAGTTTTCTTGAATTCATGGACGTGCAAAGCACAACCGGTGAAGACCTTGCAAATACTCTTTTAAACAAGTTGATTGAATATGGCATCGACATTGATGATTGCAGGGGGCAATGCTTCGATAATGGAGCAAACATGCGAGGTGTGCACAGGGGGGTACAAGCAAGGATGAAGGAGGTGAATAAACCTGCGTTTTTTGTCCGTGTTGCCCTCACAACTTGAATCTGGCTATTGAGCATGCAGCCGAGTCTTCAAATGAAGCTTAAAACTTTTTTGGAATTCTCAATCGGCTTTACAAATTATTCGGAAAGTCAACGAAGCGTTGGGCCAACTATGTCTCAAGAAAGACTGTCTGCATTGGCTGTATTGTCAATCGAAAACCAAACTGCAAGACAAGTGGACTACAAGACATCATCACCAGATTTGCGGCAGCGAAGACACGACCCATACAGCTGTAAGGTAGGACAATATTTACCTTTTTTTAAGCAGCTCGCCGTGGCTGCAGGCTTTCAGTTCTACCGGTAAGCCCGCCGTGGCTACAGACTTTCAGTTGTCAGTGAATGATTAGTTTTGGCACAGACTTTCAGTTGTATCATGGTTGTGAATGGTTGTGACAGCCCTGCGTGGTGTCAGTGGTGTCATTGAATGGTTCTACGGCAGCCCATCTGTTGTGTCACACTGGTTATGCGCGTAGGCTATGCCTAATGGTTACTCTGATCCGCCGTGACTTTGTGCGTCTTTATTATAGGCAGTTTAATATTAAATACTGGATATGCGTTGTAGTTGATGATGATTGTGCGCTGATTTAGACTTTTTTTCGTGTCCGGGGGGACTTTTGCGTGATGGTGCACCCGGCCCCAGATTAGGTCAGAACCGGCCCTGAAACCAAGAATATTGCCATTTGTTAAAAACTGCATTATAATAATCTACCGCATATCTTAACATTACTACTATTACCGTTATTTTTTATTGTCTATCATCTTTCTAATTGGCTGGTATAGAACACATCCGCGTGACCACCTTAAGCAAACTTGACGTTACTGGTAGCCTGTAACCTTGGTGACAGAGAGAGGACTTGTTAGCCAGCGCCATTAAAATTGTAGATAAGACAGTGAAATTAACATGGACAAGTTCTTAAAAAGAAAACGACCAGAGGAACAGCATAATTACCCACCAACATCTGACCAAACTCAGAAGAACTGGCCAAAGAAGTCCCGCAAGTATGAGACATCATATATAAAATATGGATTTACGGTTACACAAAAATATGGACAGAAGTGCCCTAAATGTGTGCTGTGCCTTGAAGTCCTATCAAACGAGTGCTTAAAACCGTCCAAACTTAAACGTCATTTATATCAAAAACATCCAGCGGAGGCCGAAAAGTCAGTGGAGTATTTCAAACGCAAGGACGAACTATTAACGAAGCAGTCGGCAACATTCGTGCAGCAAGCCAAAATCCCAGAGAAAGCACTGAGGGCATCGTTTCTGGCCTCGTATCATATTGCTCGGGCTAAGAAGCCGCATACTATTGGAGAGGATTTGATATTGCCAGCCACCAAAGACATTGTTCGGGAAATGCTTGGCGAGGACGCTGCCAAGAAAATCGATGCCGTGCCACTTTCTGATAATACAGTCACTAGACGTATAGGTGAGATGGCTGAGGACGTTTCTACTCAACTCTTGGAGCAAGTGAGAGCTAGCGAATACTTTGCACTGCAGCTAGATGAAAGTACTGACGTAGCTAATGCTGCTGAGTTGCTGGTCTACATCAGATTCATTCAAGGAGAAAAGTTCGCTGAAGAAATTCTGTTTTGCAAAGCACTTGAACGTAGAGCCACAGGGAGGGAGATTTTTGAAGTTCGGGACAACTTCATCAGGACAAATGGACTTGATTGGTCTCGTTGTGTTGGAGTGTGTTCTGACGGGGCCGCAGCTATGACGGGGAGAAACAGTGGAGTGACCGCTCTCATCAAGCAGAATGCCCCGCATGCCGTTTTCACACACTGCATGCTCCATCGCGAAGCCCTTGTGGCTAAACGTCTCGATGACGAGCTTAATCAGGTACTGCAGGACACAATACAGGCAGTGAACTTCATTAAAACTCGCCCCTTGAAACACCGACTCTTTGCTCTTCTGTGTAACGAAATGGAATCTCGTTTTCATGGATTGCTGCTTCACTCAAATGTACGCTGGCTTTCACGGGGGACAGTTTTGAACCGTGTATATGAGATGAGGGCAGAGATTGCAGAGTTCCTCTCCTCTGAAAAACATCAGCTGGCAGGCTGTTTCACAGATGCAGCATGGCTTCTTAAACTTGCTTATTTGGCAGACATCTTTCATCATCTAAATGTACTGAATCAAAGCATGCAAGGGCGTGATACATACATACTGCATATGCAAGACAAAGTGCGTGCTTTTGCCATGAAAGTCACACTATGGTCAAGCAAGCTCCAGGAGGGAATTACTGAAATGTTCCCACAACTACACCAAGAGCTGCTGTCATCTGGTGGTGAGTTGGACACCATTTCTTCTTTGATAAAGTCACACTTGGAGCACCTCCAGGGATATTTCAGAGACTATTTCCCCGACCTTGACAACACCAAGCTAAACTGGGTTAGAAACCCCTTTGCTGCTAATGTTGGCTCTTGTCTGGACTTAAAATCACAAGAGGAACTGATTGAAATGGCTACCTCATGGGACTTAAAAGTCAAATTCGAAGCCCTTCCCCTCCCAAGCTACTGGCTGTATGTAAAACAGGAGTTTCCCACCCTAGCTGAAAGGGCTCTGAAATGCCTCCTTCCATTTGCAACCACTTACTTGTGTGAGTCTGGCTTTTCAACTTTAAAAGTACTGAAAACAAAATACAGAGCACGTCTAAATGTGGAGAATGACATGCGTGTTGCACTGACCAACATAAAGCCCAGGCTTGACAAACTGTGTAGGAGCCATCAGGCCCACTGCTCCCATTAGCATGGTCTCTTTCTCTCTCTCTCTCTCACACACACACTCACACACACACACACACACACACCACACACACAGAGAATGTATTTGAAATGTAAATATTATCTTTTTTATGTTCATTGTTACATAAAATATTTTTAGACCTACATTATCTGAAATGCCCATGCATGTTGAATGTTTTCATTGGGTCCAACTGGTTTTTCAACAACACCCCCTCCCTCTTTCTCCTTCCTCAAACTTACAGCACACAGGGACACACACAGTGTCATTAATGGTTATTAAAGTTGCTTGGAGCAGTAGGCCTATGTTAAATTTAATGGATTAAAGGTGGAATACAAATGTAATTGTTACGCAATAAATTCATTTTTCATTTAAATGGTTCATTTATTTACTTTTAATTTTGTCACAGAGTAGCCTATTGGCACGGTGCTTGTACACTTTTCATCTCGGGGGGCCTTAGCTGGAATCTACTGGTCTATGGGGGGCCTTATCATGGTAAAGTTTGGGAACCCCTGCTATAGACCACAACATACTACTCGAACCGTCTCGAAACCTGGGTAGGTCTGTTTAGGTCATACACTAAAATGGTTTGAGTCATATATTATAGGAAGGCAATTTTATGTTAGTATCGAAAATCACGTATCCAACAAATACGACATGCCTTTTGGGTCGCACAAGGCAGCTGTGTCGGCCGCCTTCTATTTTCATTATACATGCTACCACTGGGCAACATCATCAAAGAACATAATGTAGATTTCCACAGCTATGCCGACGACACACAACTCTACATACATGTATCAGTCGAACCAAACCAAACCACTGCCCTACACGCTCTAACCTCCTGCTTAACAGCTATTACACAATGGATGAACAACAATCCATTGTGTAATACAGAGGTTTTACTTCTTGCCCCCAGAGACAAACAAGAGGCTCTCTACTCTAACCTGGGAAACCTAAACCAGCATGTCAGAGAAAAGGTGACAAGCCTAGAAGTGACCCCTGACTTAAGCTTTGAACCCCATATTAATAAATTAGCAAAAATGCCTATTTCCATCTAAGAAATATTGCAAAAGTTTGCCCCTTCCTAAACCGGCAGGACGCCGGCAGGACTGGTTCATGCATTTATAGATTAGATTACTGTAATGCCTTATCGGCAGGCCTCCCAAAAAAGTCAATTCAGAAATTACAGCTTATTCAAAACTAGGTTACTAACAAAAACTAAAAGAAGGGATCACATCACTCCTATATTAGCAGAACTCCTCTATATTAGAATACTCATACTAGTATTCAAGGCCATAAACGGTCTTGCCCCTTGCTATATTACTGACACACTATCTGTTTATATTCCTGCATTAGCCCTCAGATCTGCCGAAGCTGGCCTCCTGAGGGTCCCAGATGCTCCACCCAAAAGGATCAGGGAAGCAGCCTACTCGTACTACGCCCCAAGGAGATGGAATGCCCTACCACAACGCATTACAGAAGCCGAGTCCATTGACGCCTTCAAGCAGCAACTGAAGACACACCTATTTAACCTCACCTATACCTAATGGCCCTACCCCCAAACAAACCTACAAAAGCCACATTAACTGCTTCAATCCACAAGCAGTCTGACAGCAGTCACCTGTACTGATTCACCCAATAGATAACCCGACTACAATCCCACCTCCCAGTCGATCACAGCCCACGCAGATGGGCTCCCCTAGGGGCCGCAGTTCTGCCTGAAGTTCATTCCTTTTTTATTTATGTAAACCACATGCAAATCAGGGAGTTTTTCCTCACCCCCCTACGGATACAAGCAGGAACTATCAACGGCGCCTCATCGACCTTTCTCTGCGCCATCAAGACACAACAAATACTGCCCTGTGTTTTTTCCTGCCAAACTGTTGAAGCACTTTGAGCTACATCTTGTATGAATTGTGCTATACAAATGCAGTTTATTATTATTATTATTATTTCAACAAAAACAACTGTAATAAGCCACGTGTTCTAATCATTTTAGCAAACAATGTATTTACAAAACTAGATGTACCGCATAACGGTACATGGTATGACCGCCGCAGTGTATTGAAGTGTGGGAACCGTAGGTATGGTGAGTTTGTGGTAGGTCAGTGTTGTGAGGTGAGAGTTTGTGTGGAAATTATTTGTTGGAAGTGGGCATGGATGGGCATTTGAATGAATGACATGTGTCTTTGTGTACAGTATGTCACAAAAGTGAGTACACCCCTACCATTTCTGTACTTTTTTTATTATATCTTTCCATGGGAGAAGTCTAAAGATATAATACTTTTCTACAGCGTAAAGTAGGCAGTGTACAGCTTATATAACAGTGCAAATTTGCTGTTCCCTCAAAATAACTCAACACACAACCATTAATGTCTAAACCACTGGCAACAAAAGTGAGTACACCCCTAAGTGAAAATGTGCAAATTGTGCCCAAAGTGTCAATACTTTGTGTGGCCACCATTTCCAGCACTGCCTTAACTCTCTTGGGCATGGGGTTCACTAGAGCGTCACAAGTTGTCACTGGAATCCTCTTCCACTCCTACATGACGACATCACGGAGCTGACCTTGAGCTTGAGACCTTGAGCTCCTCCACTTCCATTTGAGGATGCCCCACAGATGCTGAATTGGGTTCAGGTCTGGGGACATGCTAGGCCAGTCCATCACCTTCTCCCTCACCCAAGGCGTGGTCATCTTGGAGGTGTGCTTGGGGTCGTTACCATGATGAAATACTGCCCTGCGGTCCAGTTTTAAAGGGGGGGCATCATGTTCTGCTTCAGTATGTCACAGTACATATTGGCATTCATGGTTCCCTTAATGAAGTGTAGGTCCCCAGTGCTGGCAGCACTCATACAGCCCCAAACCATGACACTTCCTCCACCATGCTTGACTGTTAGCAGGACACAGTTGTCTTTGTAATCCTCACCTGGTTGCCGCCACACACACCTGACACCATCTGAGCCAAATAAGTTTATTTTGGTCTCATCAGACCACAGGACATGGTTCCAGTAATCCATGCCCTTAGTCTGCTTGTCTTCAGCAAACTGTTTGTGGCTGTCTTGCGCATCATCTTCAGAAGAGGCTACCTTCTGGGACGACAGCCATGCAGACCAGTTTGATGCAGTGTGTAGCGTATGGTCTGCGCACTGACAGGCGGTCCCCCCACCCCTTCAACCTCTGCAGCAATGCTGGCAGCACTCCTACGCTTATTTTGAAGACACAGCCTCCGGATATAATGCTGAGCACATGCACTAAACTTCTTTGGTCGGCCATGGTGAGGCTTGTTCTTAGTACAGCCTGTCCTCTTGAAGCGCTGTATGGTCTTGGCCACTGTGCTGCAGCTCAGTTTCAGGGTGTTGGCAATCTTCTTATAACCTAGGCCATCTTCATGTAAAGTAACAATTTTCTTTTTTAAATTCTCAGAGAGTCCTTTTCCATGAGGTTCCATGTTGAACTTCCAATGACCAGTATGAGAGAGTGTGAGAGTGACACCAAATTTAACACAACTTCTACCCATTTACACCTGAGACCTTGTAACACTAATGGATCACATGACACCAGGGAGGAAAATGGCTAATTTGGCACAATTTGGACATTTTCACGTAGGGGTGTACTCACTTTTGTTGGCAGTGGTTTAGACATTAATGGTTGTGTGTTGAGTTATTTTGAGGGAACAGCAAATTTGCACTGTTATATAAGCTGTACACTGCCTACTTTACGTTGTAGAAAAGTATTATATCTTTAGACTTCTGCCATGGAAAGATATAATAGAAAAAGTGCAAAAATGTTAGGGGTGTACTCACTTTTGTGACATACTGTATATTTTGTGTAGTTCCACGTTTTTGGTCCAAGATATTGGCATAAATCCCAATTTTTGCATTTAAGTATATCACTAGGTGGCGCTATGCTTCAAGTGAGTGATGGGTCAATACGTCTCTTTAACACCGGCATACTAACACAAAATCATTGTCTTGTGCAAAATTTTTGATGAGTTATTTAACAAAAACCGTTTTTGTACACCTAGCTTTGATGGGAAACATTGTACCCTGTGACGAAATGTCACAAAATTTGGTGCACATGAAAAGAAAGCTGTTCAGAGTTGTCATGTAAACTTTGACCAAATATGAGCAATTAGAAGCCAAGATATGGACTTTTGAAGAATTTGAAGCTATGTTTAAAATTTTCATTGACATGTAACTTTTAAACGGTTTATCTCAAGATAAATCCTTTGATAAGTTTTTGTCACCATTGTCTGTAGATGACATGTACCAAATTTGGTGAGATTCACATGAACGGCCTATGACAAGTTCGTTTGGTTTTGCTTTCGCGTCGACCAGTGTTTTCAATGTGGGAGGGTCAATAGATTTTTACGACAAAAAAGAACTGCTTGTAAACATTACCGTTCTCTAGATAATAGGCAAAATGACATTTTGTACAATTACAGCGCCCCCTATGGGCCAAATTGTATGGCATGTGCTGTGCTTTTAGAGGTCTTTGTGCTGATTGTGCATTACATATTTTGTGCAGTTCCCACCTTCTCGGTCCAAGATATTGCCAATATAAAATTCCATTTTTTGCACTTACCCATATCCCTAGGTGGCGCTATACTTTAAGTGAGAGTTTATGGGCTGTGTCGATACACCTCTGTAACACCGACATATCACAAAAATGTCATGTTGTTCGGTAAAACGTTCATTGAGTTATTCAGCAAAAACTTTTCGGCGTCTCCCCCTCTTTGATGGACATTGGCACAGTAGGGGGGTGGCCCTTGGGGACCAAAAGCTTCTATTCGCTCAAAAACTTCTAGGGCTACATGCCTACAAAGATTCATGTCCCCCAGAGTTCCAGTGTCCTGGCAATCGTTGACAAAAAATCAGTGAGAAAAAAAAAAAAAAAGGGAAAAAAGTCTCAGCAACACTATAATGACCGCTTCTGCTAGCTTCGCTAGCGGCCGTCATAATAACACACATAATTGGCATTACTGTTATCTAATATTAAAATTCTAAACTCCATGCACATATTGGCATGTCTGTCAAGCATTATTATATATGGATTAAACGCATCAATGATATCACACATTTTGCATACAGTGACAGACATACTGGAGCCTTCAGCCTTACCTGTGTCTTGTGGGTATTGACTAATGAAGGTGCCACAGCCACCATAGATGAACTCCGTGGACGTGGCAGTGCTATGTTTGGCTGTTCTGGTTGCCTGTGAGATTTTTCCTCCAGTATCTGCCTGAGCCTTTGCAGGTAAAACATGAGTGCCCAATAAACACCTTCCTCCACCCACTGAGGCTGCAGAAGGCAACGCAATACTGCCACGTCAAAAAAGGTGGCATACCTCGCCCTTTCTGAGGCCACTGGAAGACCATCAGGAGCCGAAAAGCTAAAAAAAGGTGGTATAACCGAAAGTGAAAACCAAGTGACAACAAAAAGGGACAGATAAAGAGGGGAAAATTCATTAAGGTGTTACAACATTAAAAGGTTTAGGTGAAAACCAGACTACGTTTATCATTGTTTATGACATTTGGCAGACGCTTTGCTTTTGAAGCAATATTACATTTTTTAACATTAGATTACATTTAGCTGACAATCTTATCCAGTGCGACTTACAGTTATTTAGGTACAGGGTTTCAGTTACAGTCCCTGGAGCAATGTGGGGTTAGATGCCTTGCTTTGAACCTGTGACCCTCTGATTTCAAGATCAACTCTCTAACCACTAGGCCACAGCTAGCACATAATATACTGTACAATATACAATACTAAAAAAATAAAATACTTGCCTACATTTTAAAATATAACAAAAACATTTTCTGTCTTGACAACTATGTTACATGAGTCTGGAGGCAAATTTTGAGAATAACTCTAGAAATGGTGACCTTCTGAGTTAAGAAAAAGACAGATTGGGAATTAATAATAAGCCTTTAGGTGTAGTGTAGTGTTAGATCGCAACAGTGCAGATCATTTTATAGCAGCAGTGGGGCACTACTGCTAAATGACTATAGAAGAAACATTAAACATTTTAACAAATGATAACTGTAAACTGATCATAAATGAAAACTAAGTAGAAACTAAAATATGCATATTAAAACATGTCTTATATCTCTTTAAAGCAACATGACTATCAAATTTATTTCATTGAGGTACAACAACAAAAAAACTTAAATGGGAACACCTGCCACTGACAGTCAGCCAACACAGCCAGTGATGTGCAAAACTAACCTGTACAAGCTGTAAATACTTCACTTTAGTTTTATCTTTATTCATCTGTATAGCACTTTTGGCACAAAATAGCATTCCAACATGCTTTTCAAAATAAAATATATGTAAAGATAAAAAGGCTGCATATGGTTACATAAAAAAGACTGCATGTATATATCATCACCCAACAGCTTTCCAAAAAATGTTTTTTGAAACTGTTAATAAAATAATATTTCTGATTTTGCACTGAACAAGCTAGACTCTGAACTTTGAACTTTTGGGACATGTTTATAATAGCCAAACAAATGTTAAATATTGTGTGTTAGTAAGCAATATTGTGTTAGTACCCAAATGTTTGGCCCCACTCACCTCTTCTGGGAAGCATGCTGTGAGAGTCCACCACTCTCTACAGAATTACCACGATGACAACCCTGTCCTCCAGTGGAAGGAGAAGTATTAGATTTGCTCGTCTCACAGACCACCTGAATACCCTGAGGAGAGAAAGGAGAAATATGAATACAAATTAGATTTTTATTCAAGAAGTGAAAAGATCAATATATAATTGATTTGAAAAGAAGCAACTAGCCATTGCCTTTCTTCTTGCCTCAATAAAATGTATTAACTGCATGTATCATCTGTGAGAAGTATTACTGAAGTACTACATAAAAGCATATGGAGTTAGTTTTAATATTAGGTCTCCAGTGTGTAAATCAGCGTCGTCTACTGAGTTTCAAAGTCCCACGTTATGATCCGGTCCCGCAACCCACCACATTTTGCCACCCCACAATATGGTGACCCCCTCAAATAGCCAAGAAGTGGGACAGTGTTTGTGTGTATGTGTGTATTTGTGTGTATGTACCATTGTCAATGTGTGAAGTAGGGGCACTGGTGAGTTAACGTACATCTAACCTGAATTATTCTGCTGAACAATCTAGGAACGATATGTGACAGAAAGGAAAACAAAATCCTTCTATCACCAGTTGGTAGCGTCATGCCAGACAGGTACTTTGGGAATGTGGAGGCCATCATAATCATAATGTACAATATTTTAGAAAGTTTCAAGCCAAAGGATTGTGAACTCCTGGACAATGATGTACTTATGAGATGTGTTAGTCTTGTGTGTATGTGTGTTTGTGTGCATGTGTGTGTGTATGCATATAAGTGAATGTTTTTGTGTGTGTGTCTGTAAGTCAAATTTGTTTTTTGAGTGGTCATGTGAATTAGTTTTTTTGGGCATTTTGTGTGTTTGGGTGTGTCTGTGTACCTGTGTGTGTGTGTGTGTGTGTGTGTGTGTGTGTGTGTGTGTGTGTCAAAGTCAAAGTCAAAGTCAGCTTTATTGTCAAAAACCACATGTACAGGTTGCACACAGAATTTGAAATTGCAGCGCTCCCTAGGCCCACAGTGAACATTAAACGTATTATAAACAAGACAATAAAATATAATGACACAACATTACAATATAAACATAGGAAAAAGTACAATTAGGCTTGTATATAATACAAATAGAACGTGATAAAGCTCAAATGGTGCTATTTAAGCAGCAATGTCGTTGTTACAGTGTAATAAGAAACGTGTACATTGAAATTACTGTGGAGCAGAGGGAAGGGAACTCCACAGGAGAGAGATGTGTCATTGGTGTGGAGAGGAGAGATGTGCCTTAGGTAAGTTCCACCAGACTGGGACACTTACACTAAGAACGATGGGAGAGGGAAGTGGTATGTGTGGGGGATCAGAGGGGGGAGGGAGGGCAGGGCAGGGCAGGGAGAGAGTTCAGCATTCTGACAGCTTAGTGGATGAAGCTGTCTTTCAGTCTGCTGGTCCTGGCCTGGAGGCTCCTCAGTTTCCTTCCTGATGGCAGCAGACTGAAGAGGCTGTTGGAGGGGTGGGTGGGATTGCCCGAAATGCGGAGGGCTTTGCGGGTGAGGTAGATATCCTGCAGGGAGGGGAGAGAGACACCCACGATCCTCTCAGCTGCTCTCACTACTCGGTGTAGCTTTTTCCAGCAGGACATAGTGCAGGTGCCATACCACACAGTGATGCAGCTGGTGAGGATGCTCTCTATGGTGCCTCTGTAGAAGTTGCTCATGATGGGAACTGGGGCTCTGGCTCCCCTCAGCTTGCGGACGAAGTAGAGTCGCTGTTGGGCTCTACTGGCCAGTGATGCAGTGTTCTTTGACCAGGAGAGGTCCTCAGAGATGTGCACGCCCAGGAACTTGGTGCTGCTTACTCTCTCCACAGCAGCTCCGTTGATGGTAAGGGGGCGTGTTGTGGGTGCACTCTCCTGAATTTTACGATAACCTCCTTTGTCTTCTCACGTTAAGGAAGAGGTTGTTCTCACTGCACCACTTGATCAGGCAGCTCACCTCGCTCCTGTAGTGTGTCTCATCGTTGTTGCTGATGTGACCCAACACAGTAGCCTGGGCACGCCCATACTTCCTGTGCCGCTGCATTTGAATTTCACTTGCAAAGTCAGTCTGGCCAAGCTCCCATTCTACACCGTTTCTACATTAACAGAGAAACTGGGACCAATGAAAATCTAGCATTTCAAAAAGGCAATGACGGGGTAGTTTAGCGACCGGAAATCTACCTCAGTCACTGTCAACATGACGAACGTGGAGCAACGGCAAGATTTCAATGCAGCTGTAGCTGCTGTTTTGGAAGATGGATGAACATGTTAGCCAACGAAGTCTACAAAGAAAATCTCCTTGTCATTGTTGTCGACGAGGTTCATCTGACTTATAAATGGTAAGTGTTGCCAAGTCAACCCAGTTTACAGTATGTAAATAGCAGAACAACACAATAATATCTTGCAAAGTTGTGGAGCTATTTCATTGACAAAATAGCTGCACGTTACATTGTCAGCGATAGCATATGGAATTTCGAGCTTTTGTGCAGTTACGTTTTTGTTTACTCATATGCACGTTACTATTCTCTGTCTTATACATGGACACTAACGTGATTGGTCGAAGCTTTGTCCAGTAGCAAACACAGGCATTTCACACACGTGGGTTAAGCCCGCCCTCTGAGAACTGGGTTTACAACACAGCTTGGCCAGACCAATGTTCGCAGAGCATTGATAAGTCGCGTTAGCCAGGCTACCAACACAGTTGTATAATCTGCGAACTTGATGAAGAGGTTGGAGCTGTGTGATGGTTTGCAGTCGTGGTTCAGCAGAGTGAAGAGGAGCAGGCTCAGCACACATCCTTGGGGAGCCCCCGTGTTCAGTATGACAGTGATGGTGTTGCTGCCGACCCGTACTGCCTGCGTTCTTCCTGTCAGGAAATCCAGCAGCCAGTTGCACATTGAGGTGTTGATCCCCAGCCTGTGTGTGTGTGTGTGTGTGTGTGTGTGTGTGTGTGTGTGTGTGTGTGTGTGTGTGTGTGTGCCTGTGTGGATATGTGAAGCCAGGAAACTGTTAAGATCACATACACCTGAATTAATCATGAGTGCTGAAACGGCTTGGGAACAAAAGTGGGGTAAAAAATCCCTTTATTGCCAGTTGATGGCGCTATGCCAGTTTGGGCATGACAGACTGTGTGTGTGTGTGTGTGTGTGTGTGTGTGTGTGTGTATGTGTACCTGTGTGGATGTGTAAGTCGCTACACTGGTGAGTTCACATACACTTAACCTGAACCTAATCTATTAGGCATGATTTAGTAGCTATAATGATTTAGTATAAAAATTCAACAAAAGTGGGGGAAACATTCTATGTATTCCCACTTGGTAGTATGACACTTTGGGTATGTTGATATCATCGTATTACCATAAACAGCCTGGAACAAGTGTGTCAAAATTATTCTTGTGTCAAAACACACAAATTATCGAATTTAGTTTTTGAGTGGTCATGTGAGTTAGGTTTTCTGTTTTGTGTGCAGCGGTGTGTGTGTGTGTGTGTGTGTGTCTGTGTGTATGCATATGAGTGAATGTCTTACTCTGTGTGTGTGTGTGTGTGTGTGTGTGTGTGTGTGTGTGTGTGTGTGTGATGAAGTGAATCCTATCGTCACGGAGATAGCGCTTATGGACGTTTACATCGCTATGTTTAACAAACAGCGCTATGTTTAACAAACATGAACAGTTTTAGCAGCTTGGTTGCATTTTGGGGTGAACTATGCAAACACACACACACACACACACACACACACACACACACACACACGCAACAAACCGGGAGTAGCAGGGGTGCCGTGGGGGCAGACGCGGTACAAAGAAAACCACGAACACGGTGGGTGGTTAAAAGCTGAACTTTTATTGTGACTTGGACTTGGGGATTTACATGGAAGTCGGGGCAGAACGGCATGATGCGCGCCATGCTGTGTGCTTAGATTTCTAAGTTGTACTGAGACGAGGAACAAAGGAAAAGTAAACCATAAGGGAGTAATGAACTTACCTGGAGTGGTAAAGCTAAAACCGAGCGGGTGGACTGCCACCTTCTTATTCATGCACGAGCGCGAAATCACGGACTGATCTATGGTAAGGAGGAGTTTTTAGGCCGGTTTAAGTTGTGACACCGTTTAATGCTGTATGATGCCTGAATGTGTACTCACAAAAATATGACCATGCTGTTATTCACAGATACTGTGAATCTGCTGTATTTGTAATGCAATAAGTGCTCTGGGAACATAATGTGTTGGTGTATAGTGGTTAGCTCCTATGGGGAGGGGTGAGTGCCTATATGACCTGTATACCTGGGGAAAAGGCAAGCAGTCTGATCAGGGCCTCTGAGGTGAGAGGATCTCCTTGTGTAAATGAATGCAGTTACTTTGTAGCCACATGTTCATGCTTATGCAAGCCTAGCAGGTTTTTTTGTTTTGTGTTAAGTGTTTCAGTTCGTCTTTGTGTGTAACCTGTCGGCAGCCTAAAAAAAAAGAAAAAATAAATTTTTGTACTACTTTTCTACACTGAACCATCTGCTTCTGGTGACTGCTTCTACCGCTCATCACACTACTTCACAGTGTGTTTGTGTGTTTGTGTGTGTTAGTCTAATGTGCTTTATGAGTGGTCAAATGAATTTGTTTATTTCTTTTTGTCTGTATAGGTGTGTTTGTGTACCTGTGTGAAATCAGGGCACTGGTGAGTTTAAATACACCTGAATTAATCTAGTTAGTCTTAGAAATCTAGTACGACTTAGAACCAAAACTAAACAAAGGTGGGGACAAGTGTGTAAAAACACAGAAATTAAAGCCTATTCCTTATTTGGCCAACTGATGGCACTACACCAGACAGGCGAATTGGGTGTTTGGATTTCATCATAATTATATTGGGCAACATCATCAAGGAATATAACTAGATGTACCGCAGGTCATGGTATGACCGCCGCAGTGTATTGAAGTGTGGGAATCATAGGTATGGTGAGTTTGTAGTAGGTCAGTGTTGAGAGGTGAGAGTTTGTGTGGAAATGATTTGCTGGAAGTGGGCATGGATGTGGGTTTTGAATGAATGACATTCTGTGTGTTTGTGTATATTTTGTGTAGTTCCCACCTCCTTGGTCCAAGAAATTGGCAATGCAAAATCTCTATTTTTGCATATAACTATCACTAGGTGGCGCTATTTCTTCAAGTGAGTGTTTATAGGATGGGTTGATACAGCTCTTTAACACTGGCTTACTAACACAAAATTATTGTCTTGGGCAAAATTTTTGATAAGTTATTTAACAAAAACTGTTTTTGTACACCTAGCTTTGACCGGAAACATTGCACCATGTGATGAAATGTCACAAAATTTGGTGCACATGAAAAGAAAGCCGTTCAAAGTTGTCATGTCAACTTTGACCAAATCTGAGCAATTAGAAGCAGAGATATGGACTTTTGGAGAATTTTAAGCTATGTTTTGAATTTTGATTTACATGTAACTTTGAAACAGTCCATCTCAAGATAAATCCTTTGATAACCTTTTGTCAGCATTGTCTGTAGATGACATGTACCAAATTTGGTGAGATTCACATGAACGGCCTATGACAAGTTTGTTTGGTTTCGCTTTCACAATGTTAAAATTTCACAGAAATTCTTTTTGTTGGAATGGGCGTCGACCAGTGTTTTCAATGCGGGAGGTTCAATAGATTTCAAGACAAAAAAGAACTGCTTGTAAACATTACTGTTCTCTAGGCAAAATGACATTTTGTACAATTACAGTGCCCCCTATGGGCCAAATTGTATGGCATGTGCTGTACTTTTAGAGGTCTTTGTGCTGATTGTGCATGACATATTTTGTGCAGTTCCCACCTTCCCAGTCCAAGACATTGGCAATACAAAATCCCAATTTTTGCATTTACCCCTATCATTAGCAGGTGCCACCTGCTTCTGCTATTAAATAAAAAGACCACGACTGAGACAATTCGGTCTATATCGTGACAACTAGTATTAGCGGCAGTCATTATAGTGTCGCTGAGACTTTTTTCCCTTTTATTTTTTCCACCGATTTTTCGCCAACGATTGCCAGGACACTGGAAGTCTGGGGGACATGAATCTTTGTAGGCATGTAGCCCTAGAAGTTTTTGAGCGAATAGAAGCTTTTGACCCCAAGGGCCCCAAAATTCATGTGAGGTCATCAGGTGTCAATTTATCTGCTTGGCAAAAGCATTTTGCTGAGGTGTGTTTACATCAAACAGTGGGAATTCGTCCTCCACCAGAGTAGCGCATTTTCTTAGTTTTCTCACGTTCGTGGTTCTCTTTGTTTAAACGGCGTCGTCTTCCAACGGGAGTAGGCTTCACTGCTTGTTCAGAACCATCAAAGTATTTATCACATTTAAAACATCCATTGTCAAAGATATTTTGTTTAAAACCATAAGGATAAACCACTATCTTCAGTACGCCGCCATGACAGAAAGTTTGGGACGCTCACTGAACTCCTTATTCTTCGTGCTGCTCACCGAACTCTCTGATTGACCAGGAGGATATACTGTATCTCACTTTGACACAAAACGAGTGTATCACGGTTTGGAGTAAAATGGCAACTTTCGGTACAGTTTAAACAGGGAAATGTAGCTATTTGGAAAGAAACGTTCATGGAGTAGTGAGTAGGCTGGGTATAAAGCAGAATGACGTGACAAAGTCATTTTTTTTTTATTTGCCGTTTATCGCGTTTTGGAAAAGAGCTCTTCATTTATCTTGAGATAAACAGTTTAAAAGTTATTTGTCCATGAAAATTTGAAACATAGCTTTAAATTCTTCAAAAGTCTACATTTTGGCTTCTAATTGATCTAATGTGGTGAAAATTGACATGCCAACTCTAAACATTAACTTGAAGCACAGCACCACCTAGTGATATGGGTAAATGCAAAAATTGGGATTTTGTATTGCCAATATCTTGGACCGAGAAGGTGGGAACTGCACAAAATACGCCATGCACAATCAGCACAAAGACTTCTAAAAGCACAACACATGCCATCAAATTTGGCCCATAGGGGTAATTGTAATTGTACATAATGTAATTTTGCCTATTATGTAGAGAACGCTAAGGTTTACAAGCAGTTCTTTTTTGTCGTGAAATCTATTGACCTTCCCGCATTGAAAACACTGGTCGACGCCCACTTCCAACAAAAAGAATTTCCGTGAAATTTTAACATTGCGAAAACAAAACCAAACGAACTCGTCATAGGCCGTTCATGTGAATCTCACCAAATTTGGTACATGTCATCTAGAGACAATGATGACAAAAAGTTATCAAAGGATTTATCTTGAGATTAACCGTTTCAATGTTATATGTCAATGAATATTTCAGACATAGCTTAAAATTCAGCAAAATACCATATCTTGGCTTCTAATTGCTCAAATTTGGCCAATGTTGATATGCCAACTCTACACAGACTTCTTTTCATGTGCACCAAATTTTGTGACATTTCGTCACGGGGGGCGATATTTCTTGTCAAAGCTAGGTGTCCAAAAATGTTTTTTGTTAAATAACTTGTCAACAATTTTTCCCAAAACAATGATTTTGTGTTAGTATGCTGGTGTTACAGAGGTGTATCGACCCAGACCATAAACATTCACTTGAAGCATAGTACCACCTAGTGATATAGTTGAATACAAAAATTCTGATTTTGCTTTGCCAATATCTTGGACCGAGAAGGTGGGAACTACACAAAATATACACAAACACACAACCCACATCCATGCCCACTTCCAGCAAATCATTTCCACACAAACTCTCACCTCACAACACTGACCTACCACAAACTCATCATACCTGCAGTTCCCACACTTCAATACACTGCGGCGGTCATACCATGTTAAAATTGATCATGTGTCCAAGCTCATATAACCCCAATTACCTCACTTCCTGTTGGGGCATGGCTAATGCAATTTGTATACTAAAGTTAGTCGTTTTGGTAAGCCTAACACAGTCTACCAAATCTGGGGTGCGTTTCTTGAACAACCTGCTAGGTAAGCATTCTACTACCATTGTGCTATGGAATTATTTACTATGGTAGTAACCAAATCCTACCATTTCTCAAAGCTCTCGTACTTTGGTAGAACTATCATTGTGGGTACTTCCATAGTGGCTTCTACCATTGTTCCTACTTTAGTGTGTGAAACATGAAAACAATGGAGGAAACGCAGGGGACAGCTGTTTGGATTGGATGACGAACTCTTTGTTGACACGCCATGACACAGCTATTTCCTTTTAAGACATGTATTTGTTCTTGTTTAAATCACGATATCGACAACAATAAATGTGGTATAGATAGTATATAGATTATAATAGATATAATAAACATCTGGCAAAACTAGCTCAAGTGGTAAACTTGGCCCAATGTCTACAGTAACACATGTAGTGAAGGAAATTACAGTGGGTGCTAGTTCGACATGCACGTTTCACTCACGCACAACGTGATTCACGCAGCTGTGTGAAATGTAAGTACAACTGCAGCCGCCTGGGGGCAGCATAAGAACACTGAAGTTTACGCTGTGTTTACCTTCTTACTTTGAAGGTTGACCCCACCTACTGTACGGCAAACCTTGCAGTATTTAGGCGACTGTAAACTTGCCACTATCTCGTAATCCTGCGGTTCAAACGCAGTGAAACTAAATTGATGTGCCGAGATAGTGATAATACAGCTGTCAAAACGTTTAAAAAGCAAATTCACGTCATCTCGTTTTCCTGGTTAAAACCGTATGCCATTACTTCAAAGTTTAACAATTTGAGCAGCAGTATTATAGTCATTTCTACAAACCGATTGAGTTTCGCTGAGTTTGGACAGCACAACTGTAAGATATTTGCATTAGAAGTTGGCCATAATATGGAACATGTACCGCGCTAATGTCACACATATGTAACGGAGTAAAATATAGTGCAGTTAAATCCTGCACAAATTGGGTTTGTTCTTCATCAATGTATTTGTTTTAATTTGTGATTACACACGCTCGTCATGTCAGTTTGTTAGGGGTGGGTCCATTCCGTAGCCTTGTGTCCCTCCTGGCTTTCCGTCCTGTGCGTCTTGTCTTCACGTTTAAAGGTCCCTGCTTCCCTCAGCTCTTCCCTGTTAACCTTACGTGCTGAGAAGAGGTATGCTGTCCCCAATCTGTAATAATAATCTGTATATATCCTCATGATAATTGACCATCGATGTTTTATAAAATCATAATCTTCTATTTTAATCACTCCCTTAGTCATCCCTTTGTGTATCGTCATGTGTATATCCTAGCAAACAAGCCCATGTGGGCTGCCCACTGTGGGCCCCATTACCGTTGTGAAATGGTGGGCACATGTGGGCCCCACACTGATGGACCCTGGTGGGGCCCCTGTGGGCAAACCCACAGTTTGGGCAGAGTGTGGGCTTGCCCGCATTTTGCTGAGTGGGCCCATTATGAGCCCTTATGTCCTCATATCCCTACAATCACCCGCTGTGAACTCACAATTGCCCACACTCTACCCTCAGAAACCCCACACCTGCCGACACTCTACCCCCAGTAGCCCACAAGGGGTCCCATTATTAATCCATTAGCCCCCACCATGAACCCCCAGTAAACCCACAGCTGCCACCCCCCACCCCTTAACCCACACCACAGCCCACATGCACCTCTATGCAATACCCATAGCACAAGCTGTTCAGTAATACAATTAAAACAGAAAACATGTCATTATAAATAATTGTATTTGTTTTGATTGCCGTTCGAATAAGCCACTAGATGTCGCTAGCAAAAAAAGGGCTAGTCGCCAGGCGTATGATGTAGGCTAATGGGATCCTATCAGTTAAGCAAACGAACCGTGTCCAATAAGACGTTAGATAGCTATACCTTTTAATGTAGCAGCTTTAGTTTTAGTTGTCATAAACATATCTCGTAAAACTACCGTAGTTTTTTTTTTTTTTTTTAAATATATATAGTTTTTAGCTTTCTAGTACTGAGAAGGCTATTTACCTTTAATGCCACCAATGTCTTTAATTCCGGAACAGCTAAACTACACTAAACTATAGCCTATATAACACTAGCAAATCCTACTCTAAACCTCGACGTAATATTTACACTATTATTATAAAAATATCAATATAAAAATACGATCAAATATATGTACACTATTAATTAAATTTCAGCTACTAATAAAATTTCAACTAATAATTACAATAAACGCTTTCCTTCTCTATCTGACCGACCGCCACAACTGTCAAACACCAACGAATTCAAGCGGAATGCTATACATTTGTTTAAACCATACAAACGCGAGGAGATTCCTGGTAGCAGATATGCGTCGCGTGGCAGAGTGAAGCCGAATATCGAAGATGGCCTACTGTGCGTTTTTGGAGTCATTTTTATCCAGACAAATTACTTATATATGCACAACGAACTAATATCGACATTAACGCAGGGCTCAAAACGAATAAGGAAACCAATTACTGTATGTATGTCAAGTGGTGAGAACGCTGGCATTTTGAAACACATGACAGAAAATAGCACATCTGAATTGATACTTCTCAACAAAACTGCGTGATTTCTTTGGAAGTGGTTCAGACAGTGCATAGCGGTGGATAGAGTGTCTCAAGAGCTCAAAATACATCATTTGTGCTTTGTCAAAATGTTATCGCGGAGGTGCATGTCTCCAGGATGACGAGATTGTCTGACATCTGTGCGTTCAATGACTGACGTACTGCGCATGTGTGCGCTCCAACAGCGGAAAACCTCTCTCAAGAGCTTAAAAATCACCAATTTAGAGTGTTTTCTGTCAAAAAAATTCTTCTGAGGGAGCTCGGACACCCCTAGTAGGCCATTTACCCACCAGCCGCCACTGTGTAAAATGTAATGTAAACTATAACTATACTGTTTTATTGAATGTGCTTCTGTATACAATGAGGATCCTCTGTTATGTCCTGTGGAAATGCTCTGGGTCCCACATGGGCAACCCTTACGGGGTAGATGTGGGCTATGTCCACAGTGGGCTTGGGGCAGGCCACAAGGGGAAATAAGCTTTGGGTCCCGCATGGGCTACCCCTACGGGGTAGATGTGGGCTAAGTATGGGCAAGCCCACAGTGGGCTTGCCCGCAGGTAGCCCTAAGTGGGGCCCCAAAGGGAAAAACAACTGTGGGTCCCACATGGGCTACCCCATTAGGGATTACTGTGGGTTTGCCCTGCCCGCACTCCCCCACAGTAAACTCACACTTGCCCACTGTGGGCCGACATGGGTATGTTTGCTGGGATGTTGTTTTGTCACGTAGTTTATTTGTCACATAGTTTATAGCCACGGGTCTAGGATAAGCTCGTGGCTTAGCTATTGCTATTAGTTCAGTGTTAGTTCAGCTCAATATTTTTAGCTTTCTGTTTTCGTCCTTTTTGTTTGCCACGTCACGTGTTTTGTGTGTTTTGTGCCAGGTGTGTAATGGTTTGAATCAATTTCATTCGTTTTGTTGTCCGTTCACTTGGGTCACGCTAGCTAACCACCCCGCCTAGCTTGCAATGTTTATTGTTAATTATGTGTATTGTTAATATATGTATTGTTGATATTGTTGATGTATTGTTAATGTTGTTAATGTGTCAATCTTGATATGTATTTGTGGTCGCCCTGTTAACCATAACACATAGTACATATTGTGTGGCACATAGTATATTTTAATATTTATTATAGAGGTACCACAGTGTTTTCTTGTATTGACAGACACCCCCATTTAATTTAATTCTAGCTGTCTTTTTAAAAAGTGTTCTATTTGAGGGTAGAACGCACGAGGCCTTCAATGGATATATAGGCTGTGGGTTTGCTCTGATTTTTCAGTTGGCTTACGATACAGAGTAAAATATCAGCCTACTCACAAACGGTGTCTATTTATTCTTTCAGGTGGGTGTATGTAACAAACTCTTTATATATTGTCACACTTGTGCGTGTGTCCCCATTAGATGCCATTTTGCAACTTTGTAATGGAATGTACAAATATGTAAGGATTGTGTAGCGATCATTTAAATGTTGACAATATAGCTTACTGACGCTACTGTTGCTGCTGTGGCTAGCTCCCTGCTAGCTCCCCAAGTCATAGCCTACTTTCACGAGTATGTGGGAGACTTTGAGAATTACGTTTTGTCTGACTCCCCACCGATGTGTGTTAATGTTTGACTATTGAATGAATGTGTATTTTAGAGTATATATATCCTCTGTGCGATCCTTCTCTCTAACAACGTCAGACTACCTAGCGTTAGTCTGACAGACTAACTAGCGTTAGTCTGACAGACTAAGCGAACGGCTGATCAGCAACTTGTATAGTTTATCGTTGCCAAGGCAACGGAGTAGTTCATGGCTAGTGACGTCATATGTAAACAAGAATGAAGGAATGGGGGAGTCTAATGTAGCGTAGTTGGAGGTGTTCTTGGTCATCTGATATTGACGGTGTGTTTTTACGAATTCAAGGTGATAGAATATAACATATTGGTGTTTCTTTTAGGCTTAATATAGCCGACTGTATTTATTGCTGTTACCATTAGCCTGGTTCAAGATGGTTTTGTAACAATTCTGCCGTGCTGTGATATTAGCCGCGTTCGACTTACAAACCCGTCTGTTTGCATTTGTCTGCATTTGTCTACATACGTCAGCAAGAACTCCGCCTCGCAGCATGGGCGTGCTTCAGTCAAGTCGGACACAAGTCTTGAGTTTACACCACCTGATCTTCGCAGTAGATGACGAAGAGGTCATGTGTTGTGTGTGGGGGACAAGGAGGGGGCTGGCGGTTGTAGTAGGGTGCATTGAGACTTCAAGTCAAGTCGAGTCGTTTTTTAATAGCACATTTAAACAAAACAACAGAGATGTCCCAAAGTGCTGCACAACACAAGGATGAAAAATAACACGGCAAAACCATAACCCAAAGACCATTAATAGGTATAGCCTACTAACACAAAGCAATGAAATAAAAACGAGATTAACAAATACATAAATAAATAAAAGATTGAGCTTGACAGCATCAGATACACGCCCCAGAACAAGCTAAAAACAGAGAGAAAAGATATGTCTTCAAACTGGACTAAAATAACGTACATAGAAGATGAGAAGTTCAGTGACAGAGCGCTACACAACACACGTGTCCAGATGTCAATGAGCTTTAAACCAACCAGGGCAAAGTTGTGTCACCACGGAGGCGTTAGTTAGACGATTGTAGCCGCGTGAAAGCAACTGCAAGCGCTTGCACAATTTGTCTACATGCGCCTACATGCGTTTAACTCACGTGGGTTTTTAGGTCACATGACCTTGTCACGTTTTTGTGACATTGCCACGCCTTTTTTGACAAGTCTGACACAAAGTCTAACCATCATGCAACATTTTCATCCCACAATGCATCGCTGACTGCAAACGCATGTAGCCGCATGTAAACGTTTACACCAGTCCGAATGCGGCTAGTAATTTTGATGATTGTAACTGCAATGGTATATATGTGTTTTGTTCAGTTGGCTTACGATACAGAGTAAAATATCAGCCTACTCACAAACGGTATTTATTCTTTCAGAATACCTACTTTTAAAATATGTCACCCTTGAAGTCTTTTGCACTTCATATGTGTAACACTAACACCGGGAATGTTTAGTCATGAGATAAAAAAGTAGCTACACTACGACTAAACAAAAGTTGTACGGATATCAGTTAGTGGAAAACTATTCCAAAATGATGAACGGTTTGATATGGAAAATAAATCAAATAAACCCGAATATAAGTTACAAGGACATAGTTCATTATTATACCATTGCTTGCTGGAATTTCCCATTGTTAAGTGCTGTTTAAATAACAAAGTTTTTTCCACATGTTCACCGTAATAAAAATGTCACTTTCAGTTACTCCCTGAACTTGTGTGAGAGGGAGAGAAGGGATGCAATTAAGCTATATCATGTTTTACTCGTTCATTGCACTTAGTTGTAAATGACAGCTAGCCCAGGCTGTAAGGTATTTATTAAAAGACACACATTTTCCACAACACATCATCATTCAATCGAAATAGGTAGGCCTACAGTACGTGAAAAAGGGGGGAGGGGGGCCAGAGTATCTAATTTGGATGTAAATGTGATTTTTAATTAATAAGCTACGTGTTTTTGTCAACCATTAACAGATCATGCCAAGACTCAGTAGGAACGACAAAGTGAGGCCAGGTCTTATCCCAGAATTTTTTTCCGTTGTTTAAATTCATACATCGGCTCAGCTATCTAATCTATCATGTTGGGAAAAGGGTTAGTCTAATAAAATGTCGATGTTTGGATGGAGTGGAAGATCCAAAAATGCACCAACAGAGAGAGCAAAGTATGGGAGACATTTGCAGAAGTTATGAAAGCTGATGGCCATAGTGCTGGCTTTTTCAACCTTTTTTTAAATCATCAATTGGCACCCTTTAGCTTTTCTTGCGCCCAGGCCTTACTGTAATACAATTTGTAGTGGGAAATCCTTTATCCATTTATTTTCAACGTTGACCATTATTAATTAATACGTGGGACAAAAATCCTGATTTTCCCAACACATTTAATTGAGAAAATACATAGGCTAAATGCATAGACATAGACTAAGTCAGTAATGACAATTTTACGTAGCCCAATAACGCTATACGTTCATCAAGAGCACAGGCTACTTTTAAAAATATGCGGGTCTGGAAGCGGGTCGGTAATATTTCCTAATTATTTTTTTGCGGTCCGAGTTGCGGGGGTATTTAAAAACATCGGTCAGGCACGGGTCTTTCATACAGTACATGGACCCATGCATTACAGCAGCGCACACCTTCAAGGTTGCATGCATAGGGAATATTTAAGTCATAACAATCGAGGTCTGACAGAAAAGAAGTCATGAACAAGTGGTCATGCAGGTGTAACGGAGTTAAAAAGAACCCTATTTAGATTAACTGAATTCCGTCAAAATTACTGTACATCCTATTTCACTATTTTCAAGTCGTACCCATTCACTCCAGGTTAAATAAGGCTTCGTGGCTGCAACTGTAATTTACTTTTAATTCTGCATATTTTTTGAGCTCTTGTGCTTTCCGTACTCCAGTGAGAGTTTTAGTCTGCTGGAGGTAGGGCCTAAGTTCTGTCTGGAAGCGCTGAGTGAATAACTTTATGTTTTAAATAAAAGAACACGCTATTGTAAAACCCGGGATGTATGTGTGTTTGTAAAAGTTGTATAACAGATACCCTTGGAAAGTAGTGCTGTAGAAGTGACAAAACCTTTTATCTAAGATATTTTGTTTTGGAGGGAACCACGTTGTGTTAACTATGCGCTATGGGGAGAATACTTTTTCTTGAGTTTGTTTTACGTTTTTTTTCTGTAGATTTCAATGCAGTCACGATCGCCATTCAAATAAACAAATGTTTATTTTGTGAATGCAGGTACATTGAACATAATGTAAAGGTTTAAGAACGTGTTAAGGTTGAGAGATAAGAACTCTCATTGTTGCATAAAATCTATACAATCACTAGTGGACAAGTCAACTATGTACGTCTATGTCATTTATTTTTCATGTTTCCTAAGTTCCCTCATTACAAAAAGGCTCTGAATAAAGCCTTGTTTTGATGTTTAAGTTAAACTTTGGCCAGTCAGAGTTTTAGTCTGCTGGAGATTTCAATGCAGTTACGATCGCCATTCAAATAAACAAATGTTTATTTTGTGAATGCAGAGGGAAATAAATCCACTGTGAGACACTCCGTCGTTGGTTTATCTTTGAATCATCGCATCAACATTGGTAACAACAGAGAAGTTACACAAGTGGTCATGGACATTTAAATATGTGCTTCACTGGTATAAATACAATACGCCACTTCACCAATCATTGTGTTATAAAGACAGAGCATGCAAGTGCCACCTGGTGGCTGTTTGTGTACACTGCAGATTCTCACACAGTTTCCTGAAAAAATCCTGCGTGAATTAGGCGTGAAAGCGTGCAAGACGAACTAGCACCCACTGTAAATTCTTACAAATCTGTGGGTTTCAACAGCGTCGTGACATCATTCCTTTATGCTATTGATATACTCCGCCAGGATGTTATGCTGCTACTTGCCGATAGCACACCAACAAAGTTGCGTTCTTTTGATACTATTGTTCTATATAGTCACAGGTTCAAATCTCAATGCGCGCTTGGTAGCATGTAGCTTTCACTATTTACTGCAGTCCCTACTCATGGAATACTTTAAGCTGCATAGGAATGTTGTCGTTTTCAGTTACGGATCTGCATCCTGGTATAGTAATAGAATTAGCATTGCGCTCGTTCAATCAATAACCCAAGAGCAATATAAATCCACACTTACAGTATGTCACAAAAGTGAGTACACCCCTAACATTTTTGTACTTTTTTATTATATCTTTCCATGAGAGAAGTCTAAAGATATAATACTTTTCTACAACGTAAAATAGGCAGTGTACATCTTATATAACAGTGCAAATTTGCTGTTCCCTCAAAATAACTCAACACACAACCATTAATGTCTAAACCACTGTTAACAAAAGTTAGTACACCCCTACGTGAAAAGGTCCAAATTGTGCCCAATTAGCCATTTTTCTTCCCTGGTGTCATGTGATCCATTAGTGTTATACAAATCTCAGGTGTTAATGGGTAGAAGTTGTGTTAAATTTGGTGTTATCACTCTCACACTCTCTCATACTGGTCATTGGAAGTTCAACATGGCACCTCATGGAAAAGAATTCTCTGAGGATTTAAAAAAGAAAATTGTTGCTTTACATGAAGATGGCCTAGGTTATAAGAAGACTGCCAACACCCTGAAACTGAGCTGCAGCACAGTGGCCAAGACCATACAGCGCTTCAAGAGGACAGGCTCTACTAAGAACAAGCCTCGCCATGGTCGACCAAAGAAGTTGAGTGCATGTGCTCAGCATTATATCCGGAGGCTGTGTCTTCAAAATAAGCGTAGGAGTGCTGGCAGCATTGCTGCAGAGGTTGAAGGGGTAGGGGGACCGCCTGTCAGTGCGTAGACCATACGCTGCACACTGCATCAAACTGGTCTGCATGGCTCCGCCCAGAAGGAAGCCTCTTCTGAAGATGATGCACAAGACAGCCTGCAAACAGTTTGCTGAATACAAACAGACTAAGAGCATGGATTACTGGAACCATGTCCTGTGGTCTGATGAGACCAAAATAAACTTGTTTGGTTCAGATGGTGTCAGGTGTGTGTGGCGGCAACCAGGTGAGGATTACAAAGACAACTGTGTCCTGCTAACAGTCAAGCATGGTGGAGGAAGTGTCATGGTTTGGGGCTGTATGAGTGCTGCGAGCACTGGGGACCTACACTTCATTAAGGGAACCATGAATGTCAATATGTACTGTGACATACTGAAGCAGAGCATGATGCCCCCCCTTTGAAACTGGTTCCAATTGAAGGCCAACTGTATGCAAATTATATGCAAATATCTCGGAATCCTATGGTCCAAACTCAGTTCATAGAGGTGACTATAATACCGCTGTTGACAAAATGAGACAACATGAATTGGCCAATTAAGTTCTATGAGCTATAGTAACCTCTACAAACTGATTGAATTTCACTGTATTTGTACTGCAGGATTCCGAGACATCTGAACTTTACAATCAGAGATCTACTGCAAGTTTTGGCGTGGGTGGGGTCATCCTTCAAAACAACACTAGTACTTCCATTTGCGAGCTGTTATAGGACCTACACAACTTTACTTCGGAGTTCTGGAAGTACCTCTGCTACAAAGGTTTCGAAAAACGTGTAGGAGGTTCTCTTCTAACGAAGTTCCTACTACCAAAGTAGGCACTTCCAAAGTTTCTCACTACCGAAGTACAGTACTACCATAATAGGCTTTGAGAAACACAAAGTAGCCTCTAGGGCGATACTTCGGAAGTACCAACAATGGTAGTGGCTAAGAAACGCATCCCTGTTGAGTGTAACTGAAACTCTATGCCATCCACAGGGCACACCCACAGCCAAACCTCTGTCCATGGGAGCCATCCAGTAGTTCCAATGTTTGTACAATTTTTCATGAGTTTTTGTGCATTGAAAGTGTCTCAAAAAGACTGTCAGCCAGCTGGTTTGTGGCTGATTCAACATGTTGAATCAGTGCAGGGCCATTGGTAATGTGGGTCACTTTCATTGGCTACTTCACCTTAGTTCATGTGACTGAAAATGTCGAGTTTGATGGGCTAGCACACTGTCAAAGGAGGATATTCATGTGTTTGGCTGTTACCATAAGTTTTAATTTCTGTGTGTCTTAATTCACTGTATTAGGCCTAAAACATGCTTCACACTTCATTTGTTCCACTTTAGAGAACATGTGAAAAAACTCTTCCGACACTTGCGTTTACTTGCATCTACTTGTCAAGGGCAGCTAATGCTATGCCAGTTTGTATGCTCACCAAGTAGTGTAGGCTTTGTTTTCACCCAGCTTCACAGGGTATTAAACAGTTAAATGGGCAAAACTGTTTAAAAATGTTTACATAATGGATTCATGTTCAGAATATGTGGGTTACCAGCAAAATGCAACTGCAATACCTTGATATTGTAGGCTAACTTAGTTGCTAATATTTAATTTGTGGTTAGCTTGCTGAGATATTTTGGACAACATAGCTAACTGATAACCTTACTTACTTAAAAATAAGATTGTATGAACAATTTGTAGTATGTACATTGACAGGAGAGCAAGATTACTTTGCAAGTTGCCTACATTGGAGGTGTTTTGAGGGTATGTATGCCACAAACAGCAGTAGTGAATGCATAGAAATTCCTTTCACGCCTGCGCATAATGTATGTGGTCGTTGAGTGTCAGTGCAATGCAAAATCGCCACTTTTGCATCGCTGACAGTCAGCATTGTGGTCAGTTGTCTAAGTCTTTTTGGTGTGCAGAGGCTTTTAGAAGACTCAAGCCCAAGGATGCGGGCCGTGACGGCATCTGCTCTACACTGCTCAAGACCTATGCTGTGGAATTAGGGGAGCCTCTTTAATACCTCTTCAACTTGAGTCTGCAATTGGGTAAGGTACCTGTACTGTGTTAAACATCATGCCTGGTACTGCTCACCACACCAATGAAGACACTTAAATGTCTGCTGCTGCACCTTCTAAGACCCCAGGTTCACCATGGTCTTGACCACAACCTTTTCCTTGGGCCCCTGGGTGTGGGTGTTTTTGAAGTGTCCCAACTTGGTGAAACTTCACATCATGGCACGTCCATGTGTGTGTGTGTGTGTGTGTGTGTGTGTGTGTGTGTGTGTGTGTGTGTGTGTTGTGTCGGTGTGGGTGTGTTTGAAGTGTCCCAGCCCAGGGAAATTTCACATCATGGCACATTCATGCCCTTGAGGGTGGGTGTGTTTGAAGTGTCCCAGCTTGGTGAAATTAACACGAAGGGATTGACCAAGCGGTGTTTAGATGGGGGACTATACTCCACGTAAGCACAGGCAAGGCACAGCTGAAAGGCGCAAAGACACCACACAGCACCTGGAACCCCCCCATCCCCTGACTTCCGTCAACACACAAGCATGGAACTTTTACTGGTAGGCAGTAAGACTGTTACCATGTTTAAAAGTTTGTTTTCTCATAAACTGAGTAAAAATAGTTATTTGCGGTGTCTATTATGGTGCCTTTATGCTTTCAGCGGTGTTTTGCCTGTGCTTTGCCTGTGCTTCCGCAGAATATATTCCCCCATCTAAATGTCGCTTGGTCAATCCCTTCATGTTAATTTGGATTGTCATTTGTACTTGATCTGAATGCACAGGTCACGAGAAGTAATTACAAAAAAATTAGAGTGAATTGATTCACTTTTGTCACAATTTGCTAGTTTGCAACACAAGATTACAGCAACTATGCTAAGCTAAGCTAAGGCCAGTGCTGCCAGATTTTGACAATGGGTCTGCTAGAACACATTTTTCCTCACTTATCCAACTCTAGGGACTGCGGGAAGAGATATAATTTCACCTGGGGGTGGCATATTCCTTTAAGGGCAGCTGTGATCCAATGGTTAGGGAGTTGGTCTTGGGAGATATGTCCTACTTATCTCCATCACTATGTGTAAACTCAAACAAAATGTAAATGACTAAGATTTTCTAAACCATTGGGCTGAAAAAAGTGTGCATAGTGTGCATTGTTAAGAGTTCAAGTCTTTTTCAAAAGAAAGAAAAGTTCCACCATAGGCACGATAGTCCTCTGTTTGGATGTAGATATTTGCCAAACCAAATATGTAAATATCCAAATATCATGTTTGTCGATGATTTCCAAAAAGATTGTCACTAAAAATGGTGGCTAATGTCTTGTAGTCTTAATTCGGCTGAAGACAGCAAACTTTAGATTTTTTTCTACATGGGAGCTGAGGTTAATTGCTCACTATATTCAAACATCAGAACTTTACAGCATCAAGATCACTTACCATGGTCCCAGAGTTACTATCATCTTGTGAGGCACACGGCTTGATCCCTGTAGATGTTCTTTTGGCTTGTGTTAGCATAAGGTCAAAAGAAAAATGCACAAGTCAACCATCCTGGTCTGCACTGAATATCCTTTCAGATATGTGTCCATCTTTAACAGTCTTATGAGAAGTTTCTATTATTACCACAAAGAGCATAAGCTAAATTCTCTTTATCTAAAATTTTTGAGAATCAATTCAGTGGTAAATTAACGAATCGTCATCTTAACACTTTGAAAAACACTCCCTATCTGAAGTTTTTTTTTTCATTCAAAAAATTATGTCAATGTTGTAATGTGTCAGTAAATAACTTGTGTAATGCAGTAGTACAACTCACCTGTTACAATGTTGCGTACAGGTTTAATGAAAGTAGAGAAAACCGGCACATCGGGCTGACGGTGCTCCCACATTGGCTGCCAAATGACCAAACCACTGGCCAGACGAAAGGTAAGATCTGATTCCTGAAATAAAAAAATGGCCTTCAATTTAACCTAAAAACAATAAAGGCTACGGTGCAAAAGTATTTAGTTATGAAACCCATGACACAAAATTGGTTTAAAAAACACTAAAGTGATTCTCGTTTTGTCACTGTGATCACACAGCACACACAAAGAAATTCAGTCTCTGAATTCTTCTTAAAAACAGGTGGTTGGTTTCATAGCACCAATCACAAAGTCACTGATCAGTTACTGTGTAGAGAGAAAGTAAGAGCAAGCCGGTGTTACTGGTTATTGTCATTATCTTTGGATTTCCTCAAACCTAAGGTTTAGGTGGCCATCCAGTCACCAGTGACTTTGTATTGAGCATGAACCAGCACTATTTGCTACACACCGTGTCAGCAGTTTGTGCATCATCAAGGTTAACAAAATCTGTACATGTATCTTACCATAACACACACAGAAGAGCTTTTTACAAGGTGGGCCAAAAATATGGGACATATTTTAAATGTGTATCTTGGTATCTAAAAATGATAGAAAGTAACAAATATATTCATAGGAAAGCAGGCATTGAGGAGTTTTTGATACATAGGTTGATTTGTCTGGTCACCGCTCTGTAAGTGAACAGACATCTAAAATGGAAGGGTAGGTTTGGAAAACTTTTTTTTACGAAAACACAGCCAAGAACTGTCACAAGGTGAGACGGAACAGACAGGAGCGGACCCAAAAGCATAGTGTAACCAAGGATACTTTATTTAGGGTTAATGGAAAACAGGGACTGAGGCAGGACGCCCCGGGGGCAGGAAGGACTAGGGAGGATGGGAAGCAGGAGACAAGCCGGGTGGCAGCCAGGGCAGGAGAGTCGAGCGGAGCCAGGGATGCTACGAGCCGAACTACTGGGTCAGGAGAGCCGAGCGTAGTCCGGGAGGAGCCGACTCGAGCCACCGGATCAGGAGAGCCAAGCGTTGTCTAGGATGAGCCGAGTCGAACCACCGGGACAGGAGAGCCAAGCGTAGTCACGGGGTGAGCCGAGTCGAAGCGCCAGGACAGCAGAGCCAAGCGTAGTCAGGGGATGAGCCGAGTCGAAGCACCAGGACCGATCCGAGGAGTCAGGAGGGAAATACTGGGAAGCAGGGCTCACAAAAATAGAAAGACAAGACACAGGCACAAGACTACGGGGAACAGGTACGGAACTAAACAGACGGGGTCACAAAAAGGCAGTTAGGAGTCTAACCGCTGGCCGTGGAGCAAAACACACCTTGGTTAGCAGACAACTGACAAGGAGGAAGTGAAACGTGAGGATTTAAATAGAGAGGCAGTGCAGGTGAGAGTGATGATGAGATAAGGGGAAAACGAGGAAGTGCAGGTGCAGTGTATGATCACGAAGACGGAGACTAGAGGGAAACAGGTGAAGAGAATTAGCGTGGCAGTGCGAGGAGAGCAGAGTGTAGAGTGAATAATTAAGTGTGCTTGCAGAGCACACTTATTGTTATCCCCCTATTTCTTATTATTCTCCTGATTTTTCAACAAATTTTTTTTCACCCAGATTTTGCATACCTTATTAGTCCTCAGGCTTTCGAGATAGAGACACCGATCCAACTCTAAAACGATCGGCCCGGTTTGGACATGACCGCTCACCTTTCCCTATACTGTACCTCTTGTCGTTCGTCCACTATTGTTGTTTTTCTGCAACTTTTGTCGCCATTGAAAATGAATGGTGGAATGTTCAGGCTGATGATGTCACAGTACACTGCTCCACTCTAGCAGCTAGAGTGAACTCTGCCCTCACTCTAACCTCCACTCGTTTTTTTAATGATTAAAACTCTTAACCTATGAACTTTATTTAAACTTTGTAAGAGAGGTCTGGGATCTGACTGTGACCTGGTAACTTTCATGCGGCAACTACTTAAACTGTTTGAGATAGGAGAGTTTAAAAATGGTGTCAGACAGTCTATGGGATTTTCCCATACATTTCAACATCTTACTGTAAACAGGTCAGGGTGCATGTCTGAAGTTTTAAATGATCAAAACTCAAGCGTTTAACCTAGAAACTTGATTTAAACTTTGTAAGAGAGGTCTGGGATCTGACTGTGACCTGTGAAATTTTGATGCGGCAACTACTTAAAATGTTTGAAACAGGACAGTTTAAAAATGGTGTCAGACAGTCTATGAGATTTTCCCATACATTTCAACATCTTACTGTAAACAGGTCAGGGTGCATGTCTGAAGTTTTAAATAATCAAAACTCAAGCGTTTAACCTAGAAACTTGATTTAAACTTTGTAAGAGGTCAAAGAGAGACAGACAATACTGTGGCAGTTGCACCTGGACCAACTGCCATTTTTTAAATGTGGAATGTTCAGGAATAGGACTCTCGTGATGTCATAATACCCATGCCATGGCCTGCATAATGTTCTGCCATGGGAGTGTATTGCAGCCTATAGTAGTTATCTCTAGTAGTTATCTATTTAGTCAGTGCTACTCTGTTAACTTAGCAAACATTTGTTAGCCGTTATGCTAACAATGGTAGCTATGCTAACTATGCTAAAATGCAAAATAATTAACTGGGTTAAAAGTGTTACTTGGTTGACTCAGCTAGTATTCGTTAGCAGTAATGCTAACAATGTTAATTATGCTAACTATGCTAAAATATGAAGTAATAAACTGTGTTAACAGTGTTGTGTACCTATATTAGCTGAGGCTATTTAGACATCATGCTAACAATGCTAGCAATGCTAACTATACTAAAATGAAAAGTAATTCACTGGGTTAACAGTGTTACTTAGTTAATTCAGCTAGTATGTGGTAGCAGTTATGCTAACAGTGCTAATTATGATAACAATGCTAATTATGCTAACTATGCTAAACATGTGAAGTAATTAATTGTGCTTACAGTGTTGTGTAGCTATATTAGCTGAAGCTATTTAGCAGTTATGCTAACATTGCTAGCAATGCTAACTATGCTAAAATGCAAGCACACTTTTTGCATTTTCTGTGGGAATGCAGTCTAGTTGAAACTGATAATGTGATTGGGGGAAATAGCGGTGGCAAAGAAAAATACAGAGATATAGACTTGAATTTAAAATGATAAAGAGGCCATTAAACATAGTCAATAGAAACATTTCCCAGTGAAAACAAAGTTAAATATAGGGAAACAATGATTAAAATTTGTATCACACAGCTCTGTGCGTTTCTCCCTACACCAGCACACCCTCCCTACTTTAGGGTACCACCTGTCTCACAAAAGTATTTTTAAGATCACCTTTCTGGTTGTGCTTGTCTTTTTAAAATGTTCACTGGTGGCGGCAGAATGGAATTATGAATTATGTAATAATTGCAAACTCTGGCCTGTGTTTGGGATCTACACAAAAAGCTGTGTGCCACTGCTAGTTCTAGTTTCCCTATATTTTACTTATTTTGACAGGGACATGTCATTTACAATGTTTAATGACCTTTTTATAATTTTTAATTCAGTTGTATAGTCAAGAGGTTATGTTTTCATTCCCATTTGTCTCTCCATCTGTCTGTCTGTCTGTCTGTCTGTTAGCAACTTTAAGGAAATGTTTGGCTTGGAAATTTTGGTTAATATAGGACAAGCACATTACGCGAAAATTGCAATAGCCCACTGACAGGGAATGGGTTATGTTTTAAGTCATGAAGGCAGAGTCGGTTATTGCCTAGGGCAACATGTGTCGTGGGCTCCATCTAGTAGTGCCCGTAATTCACAATAATCATAGATTTGGAGCATCAAGCGAATTAAACATGATCATTCTAAGGTGCCCCCTTAGCCACCTGTCAACAGGCATCTATCAGGCATCTGAAACAATGTAGGTAGTAGTGCTAGGAACCTGCTGCTAACAGTATAAAGAGTGTCAGGTTGAATAGTGCAGGCTGTCATTCAAGAGGCTGTATTGTAACAATAATTACCTCTGCCAAGGAGGTTATGTTTTCGCTCCCATTTGCCTGTCTGTCTGTTAGCAAGATAACTTGACAAGTCATGAACGTATTTAAATGAAACTTTCAGAAAATGTTGATAATGGCACACACAGTCTGTAGATTAATGATAGAAACAATTACATAACACCCGGCCTACATTGCAGGTTAAATATACCACAACTAATACCACAACAACACACCTGTAAAAATGTGAAGCTGTTGTTGTGAGATGTGCACGTGAAGTGAAGGGGCAACAACATCATTGTTTTCAAAAAGCTGCAGTTTGCTTGTTTGTTTCTTGGTTTTGTTAGCAAAATAACTCAAAAAGTCACCGAACGTATCGTTGTAAAATTTTGACAGTTTGACTGGTTCATTGGGTACCTACAAAACATGGGAAATCCTATTGATGACATAAAAAGGCGGAATTGACCTGCTTGGCAGAGGTCTGCACTCTCCAACTGCTTTTCCAGTTTGAAATGTTCTTGGCTAGTGTAAAAAATGTTCTTGGATATTAATCTATGTATCAAAATCTCTTGAATGACAGCTTTCCAATGAATATATTTGTTACTCTATCATTTTTATATTCCAAGATACAAGCATTTAAAATGTGTCCCGTATTTTCGGCGCACCCTGAATATAGGACAGGTTGTCAGGAAACTGACAAAGGCAGAAACAAGAGGGGGAGTCTTTGACTTTCCATATTGATAAAATATGTGCTAACTGCATTTAAACTTTCAAAAAAAATCAAAAAACTTTGAGCTGAAAGAGCTGCTTTACTTCAAATACCTAACTTCAAGAGGTAAAGTTCAAATGATTGCATTGGTCTTTACAAGAGGACCTTGTAGATGAGTATACATGGCATGATGCAGCAGTTGAGAATGTCATTAGCTACATAGAGAGTTTAATTGAAACCTATTTGCAACCCTTTGCTAACTAATGAAATAGGAGCACGAACGTGCTGAAGTTTAACACACTTAGCTCTAGTACCTCCATTACCTGTTTTTTCCTGCTTATGGTCATTTTGTTTTGTACCATTGTGTTTCTTACAACATGTTAATAAAGAAGTTAAATTAATTCCCTTCTACATCTTACCTTTATTCGGTTGATAAGTGGAGCAAACAGGAAGATGAACAACTCCACAGTGGCCATGCTGCGCTGGTACAATTTTAAGCGATTATTCTCATCCTCCTCTGTAGAACCACTTGAGAATGTGGCACTCTGATTTGCTGGAAAAGCATGACTGCCCATCCCCAAAGAGCATTCTTGGGGCGCCTCCAGTAGCATCCAGTGTAGTGTGTGTAAGAGCTTTGTCTCAGCCACACCTAACTTATCCTGGTGCCCTGAATACAGGTGTGTAAAAAAAAAAAAATTATAGACACACATAAACTACACAGATTTCAATATATATACATTTCTTTTCAAGCAACACTTCTATTGTTATAAGTATATTAATATTAATTTGGGGGTGAAACAACGAAGGTACCCTAAAATGTTTAGAGGAAAACATTTATGTTAAGGTTTACCACATGACATCCTGCAAGTACTCAAGTACACAAGCTAACAGAATAAGGTCCATATTTACAAAGAATATTAAGGGATCTACAAATCTACATCATCAAATAGTTGGGTCATCTATAGCAGTTCCGTTACTGTGGAGAGCAAAGGTTCATTTCTCACTGGATTTGTCACCTATGAAGGTTAAAGAAAAATAATAGCTGGGGTGCCCCTCACAAAACTATAGAGAAATGTTGTGAGAGCCCTATATGCTATATCCTGGGTCAGCCTTTAAGAGAAGAGTGACTGAAGAGTGGCTTTTGCTCTACAATGTAGATGGGTCAATGCGCAAAACTGTGAAGAGCAAGTTGTTAGAGCTCTTTATGCTAGACACAGTAAGTCAAAAACTAAGAGCCTTTGTTAGGCTTATGTACATGGGGCTGACTGGCATCTTTCCACCCCTACACCTGAAGACCGTGAGTTTTGAAAGCGAGATGGTTCAGAGTTGGTTCAGAGTACCACTAGGGTGACTACTTGGATAAAATCTGTGCTATGATCTTCTCACGCCACGCCAATGCATGCCTCATCATCCTTGTCAATGACACATATGACTTTCCCTTCAGCCTGCTTCCTGCTACACTGGTCTGGTAAAATTCCACCCCCTTCACCAATCACCTGCCACGCCAACACACGCTCATTCAATCACACCTGCTATCATTCTCCGCTCATTGCTTATGCCCTCTGCTCTACTCTACTTAGGCTTTCTGACATTCAGGGTTACATCATCTTCGAGTATGGTGTTCCTGTTAGTTGGCTCTTCTCGTCTGATCCCCTATGAATGATCCAGATTGACCCGGCTACATCTGCTCTCGGTAACCCGACCTGCCTTCTGTGTTCGTCTACGAACTCTACCTGTCTGTTTTTGTACTTCTGCCTGTTAAGGAGCTTCTGCCTGTCCGGCCGCCATCCAGTTCAGAGTTTCCTGGTCTGGAGGTACAGTCTGCCTGGGGCATCGACCGTGCACAGTCTCCCCGTCTCCTGTCTGTGTGCTTCACAGGATCTCCAACTCACCAGCTCCTGCACCAGGCCCAGCCTACAGTGAGTGGCTGGAGGCTTCGCCTCAGATTCTGCTCATCTAAACTCCCAACTCCCCTTTCCCTAAAATTTGATAAACTTTAAAGCATTTCATGACGCACGTGGGTCCTCTTTTCTTGTACCTGACAGGATGATGAGCACAATCACCAGGCAGCAAAATACCCAAAAGGCCCAAATGTTTTCCCCAAGCCCAAAGACAGGTTCCCAGGTGCCGCTGAGTTCAACCAATTCAGTGTCAATTCTGGAAACAAGGTCAGACTATAGAAACTTGTAAAGGAAAATACAAATGGGTCAGGTGCAGGGGGACATCATATACTGCGAAAGAGAAACGTCAATCAACCTGAACACTGGTGTGGCTAATGGAGACTATGTCTTCAGACATCCAGAAGCAGATAAAATGCTGCTCTCTGCCTAGGCAAAGGTGAGAGCCGGTAAGTACACTGGACCTGTTGTACTAGACTGCAAGCACACACAAGCAGCTTACGTCTCGCAGCAAGTCAGAGGTGATCTGCTGATTAAACGCAAGCATGCGTTAATCAACTGCCATGCCATGCTCTCGGAAGAGGGTGCAGATATCATCATACCTCTCCATGTAATCATTGTCAGTGACCACACCTCATAGTTCTATGAACATGACAAGGAAAATGTGTTGGAGGTGAAGATCAATTCTGAGTTAAGATAGCTGGGACGTCTGGGTGAGAGTGGAATTACAGTTTTTTATGTTTGCTTACACGCTAAAATCTAAAGTTTTCCACAATTAATGAAACCCAATACTCAAATACCAAAACATCGGCTCAGGTAGGCACCACTCTAAGCACATTTTCAGCTTCACAATTTTTGCAAAACACTACACACAGTGATTTGCAAAACATTACACACATTTACATGCATTACACACATGATGCTTTTGTAATGTCACCTTTTTTCCATTTCAAAACACTAGCTACCAAATGACCACACACTTGCAACCAACTGGTTAAACACAATTGTCATGTGCCAAAACACTAAGGGATGAAATGCAAAACACAGTAATCATACTTAAACACTGTAAAATAGAAAACAGGGGCGTAACTTTGACTTGAATATGAATGTAAGGCAGTGTTGTAGCAAGAGGAAAAGAAAGAGGGACAGTAAAGATTAGAGTGAGATGACATGTAACAAGAGGAAGAGGTAAATACTATCACTGCAAGGTACAATGGGAGGAGAGCAGACAGAAAAGACAAGGACTAAATTGATCACATTGGAATGACATTGGTTGACTACCTTGAAAACGCTATGTTGAGACTTGCCACCAAATTAGCCAGACATGATACTTAGAGTAACTTTTTGTCTCCAACAACACTGTGTTATACTATGTTTGCTGTGAATATGGTTCTTTGAAAAAATGGTTTTCAATATGCAACCATGCAACAAGCAAACACTTCGGCATATTGACCGATTTTGGATTACATAAAAGTAAAAAAATATCTATTGAAATATATTTAGTGAACAGCATTTGTCATGTGTTAACTGTGTGTAGTGGTCTCAGTATGTATTTTGAACTTTACCACAGTTTTAGTGAAGGGGAGGGGAAAACTGCTACCCCATCAGGGTTTGAACCCAGGTCTCCAGGGTACCAAGCATGCACTTTGACCACAACACCAAAGAGCCAGACTAAGTGGTATGGTATTCAGAGCACACCCAAAACCCTAATGATGGTCACTCCATCACAACAGTATTGTGTGCACATAATTTGCCACAACACATAAAACACAGAATAATGTGAAAGTCTAACATTACATAAATGTAACAGTTGTCTTTTTTATGTGTTTCAGAGAGTCATGTAGATTGGTGAAAAAAACCCATTGATGAGGTTCAACCTCTCTAGAGTCCGGAGAAGGGGTAGAAATGTGATTGGGCAAAGGGCTATTGTCAATGTCCCTGGGCAACGCAGGGGTAACATTACCCTTTGCGCTGCTATAACAGTACATGGAGTCCTCCACTGCCATGCTAACGTGGGTCCATACAACACTGAACTTATCCTTGCATTTTTGGAGTACACAACATTGTAACTGCAGTGAACACGAATGAACGCATGCGTTACATTGTTGTGTGGGACAATGTGTCCTTTCATAGATCTCTTTTGGTACGAAATTGGTTTCTACAGCATCCACAGTTTACAGTCCTTTTCTTCCACCATACTCTCCTTTTCTAAATCCAATAGAAGAGTATTTCTCAGCATGACGGTGGAACGTTTACGATCTCGATGAAATTCTGTGGCCAGATGCAGCAAGGAGAAGGGATGCCTATTATTTTCTTCAACATGGTTAAAGATACTGTTGTGTATTGTTTTGTTCAGTATATACTTTGTTGTCAAACTGCAACTATTGGCTGAGTTGAGTCTAGTTACAGGATAAAAAAAATAAACATTTTCATTGGTCTGCAGAATTGCTGTCATGTAGTGTTGAATTTGTGAATTGGTATCATTAGTGGTGAATTTACTATATTTTAGTATAGTAAAGTTTAGTTTCCCACAGATGTCCAGATGTCCAATCTAACAGTTAGTCCGTGATGCAGTCTTCCAAGACAATGCCATCTTCCAAAACGTCAACTCCATCAGCATATCGACAATAGACCAGGTACTGAAGAAGAACCAAATGACCATGAAACACTATCTACAGGGTACCATTCGATAGGAACACGGACAGAGTGAAAGAACTGTGGTACCAGGTAATTCAATTATTTGTTGTTTATCATTGTAGCCTACACTATGCAGAGGTTCCAATTTTGGGGGGTTTCAGTATCCTCTTTACCTTCAGAATCTAGCTTTACAGTATCTGACCACAGCATTTTGCCTAAGAACTGTAACAGAACACTGTCATCAGTATTTCTCCCTTATCTTTGTGTCAAATACTACTTGCAGTACCTCTGCATAGGTCTGTACTCCAGGTTTGGAACCACTGCAGTGGGTTATATTGACTTTGTGAAGAACATCTTACTGCTGTGTATGAGCCATCTATATGACTGAGTTGGTTTTATTTTTATTTTTTTGTAGAGAATAATGGCATTGGAGGCAAATGAAACACCTCACATCCTCTTATTTGTTGATGAGGCTGGTTTCAACCTGGCCAAGGGCCGCAGGCACGGCTGAAACATCCTTGGCCCACAGGCCACAGTGGACGTCCCGGGTCAGTGAGAAAGCCACATCTGAAAATGGTGTGGCCACACACATTGCAAGCTTGGGCCTGTACAGCACCCAGAAGCTCCTCCTTTTCCTGGATTGTCTTTATATGGATTTAGTCCCCGAAAATGAGAGGGGTCTCGAAGGGTCCCACCTACCACAGTTTGTCATTGTGTGAGGCACAAGAGTCACGCTACTTCTGTGCACGGCACCTTCTCAGCAAGCGATTCACTTAGGGGGCACCAATGTGCCGATTGCAGTGACATGATACAATTTTTATTTTGATTTTTTTTAAAGAATACTTTATACATAACATTTTCCTTTTAGGTTCTCTAATGCGTGAAATTTACTTTATGTGTGAATAAAAATAGTTACAATTTCCTTGGCAGAATGGGTGCAGTGTGTGTGGTGTAGTTATGGTGTAGCCAAAATGACAAAATGTCTAAGCATTTTAACTTGCAGTGCTTACACAATGCCAAAGGGACAATGCATTTTGGGGCACTGACTATTTATTTGAGAAGGAAATTTAGTTTTGACACATGGGTAAACTGTTTTTGAAGAGATATGAGCATTTGCAGGTGATCCGTGTAGTTGTGGTGAACCATCCAGTTAGTTTTGACAAAAGTACTGAATGAGTGAAAATGAGCAATTGAGAAGGATCTGTGTAATTTTTATGGTGTTGACTATTTAAATGGGAAATGGATTTTATTTTGAAGAATGAATGAACAGTTTTTGGAGACATATGACATTTTGCTGGTTATCTGAAGTGTTGTGCAGAACTGTAAGAATGTTTGGCCAAATGACCTTATAGTTATAGGAATGTCATCTCAGTTTCAAGAAATGAGCCAAACCCATGAAGAAAAACTGTAAAAAAACAAAGCGTTACGATGTTGATGCATCGCTGTTGTAAGGAACCAGCCTTATTGCATTAGCGTATGTTGTCCCGCTTCACCATTCATGCAAAAGTTAATAATGGCCTAGCTTAAAATTTACAATAAATAAGAATTCCCCACTAGTCTATATGCAATATATGAACTCACAGGGATGCCTAATTGATGTTATTTCCTGAAAAGTTCGAGCTACATTTGCCCAGGTCATTCATCCAATGATGGCTTTGTATTTTCTTATGATAGCCTAAGCTACTCTATAAATTACAGAAGTATATTCGGCATCTTTATTTTAACTGACCCAAATATCATTAAAACATTTTTGGTCACTCACAAACACTCAATTTGTATTAAGTTGCATCACTGATACATGCACACTCACTAAGGGCTGATTTGCCCGCTCCTCCTGTCCACATGCAATGCCTGAGGCCTATCGAAGGAAACCCCGAAGTAGCGGGATATTTGGCACAGAGAAGACGGTCACCAACATCTGCAGTTTAGTAGGCTATGATATCCTGTGGTCAAACACACCTGCCCCAAACTGTTGTTAGTTCAGAAAAGATAATAATATCCTTATTAATTCAACGCTATTGAAGTCATCCCATTGTAAAATAAAAAAATAGAATATCTACGTGGTTTCTTTTCTTCTTCCTATCATCGTCATCATCATTATTATTAGTATTACAGTTTTTCACAATTGCTAAAACTCAATTTTTGAAACCTTGCCCCATTTTCTCAAAACTGTAAACACAAACTCCAATTGCTCACATGCATTTCCCAAAACTCCTGACTCTTGTTGCAAAAGCTACTACACCCCTCAAAACAGTTTTACGTGTGCTCAAAACCAAACTCTGTTCCCAAGACAGAAACACCATTGTCAAAATGAAATCACAATGAAGCAGTTAGTAAACACTACACCAAAAAATGAAAAGCACAACGTTCAGATGTGTATAATAGCATAAGTTGTTTTTTATAGGCCTGAAAATGCATTTTCAACTGAAAAATAGCACAATTCGGATGTATATGCATTGTACATAGACTAAAATTAAGTGGTAATATTAGATTACTTGCTAAAATACTTCGAACAAAAATATATTTTGGGAATGCAGTACAAATGAAAACTACAAGTGCTGTATACAGTGCTGCAAACAAGAGATCACTGGACTTTATCATGCCTTTGGGTTTGGTCAGGCCACAGCACCTCATCCACATTACAAGAAATTATGTCCCTTGCCAGGTAACAGGGAAAGAATGCCCTGACGTGTCATATCTATCCCGGACACTGTTCCTGGCCTATGGCACAGGCCAATTCCATGGCCTCTAAGAAATTTCATAGATCGCCATCAACCCATGGACGAGAATGTGATCTATAATGGTGACTCTAATTTGGTTAGCAGAAAAAAAACACTCTTCCTCTTGTTCTTCCTCTACCTCCTCTTCCTTCCTATGTCCCTCACTCTCTTGTCTCTGATTGGCAGCCATTTTCAAGCTGCAACCTTCTTGTGGCTCTCAATTGACTTACATTGGTGGTGTCAGGTCATTTGAATTGAAGTAATAAAGTTTTGACTCATTGTGTTTAGCTACTGCCATGTGTGCTTTATTGATGATCAAATGGGGAGAAGAATGTTCAACATTTTGAATCACATGTGCCCTACACTGCAAAGTGTGTTTTGACAATGAGAATGTGTTTAGAGTTTTGCAAAGAGGAGTCAGTGAGTTTTGCAAAGTGTGTTTTGACACTGAGGGCCCTATTTTGCTGCGGCGCATTGTGCATTCGCGACATGCGCATGCTGTCATTGCTATTCTGTGCCAGCGCAACGTTCATTTTTTCAGGCAAAAAATCACGTTGTCTAGATAGCAGATGACATTGCGCCGTGACGGGCGAGTCAGCGAAAAGAAGAGGTGTGGTCTGGCGCAAAGCGCACCAGATGCTATTATGAGGACGTATAAACCATTTGCGCTTTTGATTAATAAAAAGGTGCTTTTTCGTCACTGGCGCATTGTTGAAAAGCTATTTTAGAGGCGCACAACGCTTTGAACCCCGATGTACCTGCTGCTGCACCAGAGAGGCGAGCTGAACTGGCAGAAAAGTTGCAACATGTATAGCCTGTATAGCTATGTATTTGTATGTTTTAGTAAACAAACATGCACAAATAATCTGAATATAGCAATGTTGTGCAGTTTATAGCAATGTTCTGCAGTTTATTTACAATTTCTTTTGTCGTTTTAAATAAACAGCGATTGCAATGTTCTGCAGTTTATTTACGATTTCTTTTGTCGTTTTAAATAAACAGCGTGGCAAGTTGTAAGAAATAATATGGACAAATCATCAAAAAGAAAACTAATGGACTAATGGTTTGATGGACCTATACCTTCCGTTTATTTTTGATATTTCCTTTGAGTTTAAGGCTTTGTTTCCCGTCTTCTAACGTTGTTGTACCGCTTTCGGCGCACAGCGCGTTGAACCCCGATACCTGCTGCTGCCCCAGAGAGGCGAGCTGAACTGGCAGAAAAGTTGCAACCTGTATAGCCTGTATAGCCTGTATAGCCATGTATTTTTATGTTTTAATAAGCAAACATGCACAAATAATAATAATAAGAGTATAGCAATGTTTTGCAGTTTATATATAGCAATGTTCTGCAGTTTCTTTTGTCTTTTAAATAAACCGCGATTGCAATGCTCTGCAGTTTATTTACAGTTTTTTATGTTTGCTTACACGCTAAAATCTAAAGTTTTCCACAATTAATGAAACCCAATACTCAAATACCAAAACATCGGCTCAGGTAGGCACCACTCTAAGCACATTTTCAGCTTCACACATTTTGCAAAACACTACACACAGCTATTTGCAAAACATTACACACATTTAAATGCCATACACACATGATGCTTTTGTAATGTCACCTTTTCTCCATTTCAAAACACTAGCTACCAAATGACCACACACTTGCAACCAACTGGTTAAACACAATTGTCATGTGCCAAAACACTAAGGGAAAAAATGCAAAACACAGTAATCATACTTAAACACTGTAAAATAGAAAGCAGGGACATAACTTTGACTTGAATATGAATGTAAGGCTTAGTAAATAAAGTAAAGTAAAGATTAGAGTGAAGAGGTAAATACTATCACTGCAAGGTACAATGGGAGGAGAGCAGACAGAAAAGACAAGGACTAAATTGATCACATTGGAATGACATTGGTTGACTACCTTGAAAACGCTATGTTGAGACTTGCCACCAAATTAGCCAGACATGATACTTAGAGTAACTTTTTGTCTCCAACAACAATGTGTTTTACTATGTTTGCTGTGAATATGGTTCTTTGAAAAAATGGTTTTCAACATGCAACCATGCAACAAGCAAACACTTCAGCATATTGACTGATTTTGGATTACATAAAAGTAAAAAAATATCTATTGAAATATATTTAGTGAACAGCATTTGTCATGTGTGTAGTGGTCTCGGTATATATTTTTAACTTTACCACAGTTTTAGTGAAGGGGAGGAAAAAAAAGCAACCCCACCAGGGTTTGAACCCAGGTCTCCAGGGTACCAAACATGCACTTTGACCACAACACCAAAGAGCCAGACAGTGTGTTATGGTACTCAGAGCACACCCAAAACCCTAATGATGGTCACTCCTGAACTTATCCTTGCATATTTGGACAGAGTACACAACATTGTAACTGCAGTGAACACGAATGAACGCATGCGTTACATTGTTGTGTGGGACAATGTGTCCTTTCATAGATCTCCTTTGGTACGAAATTGCTTTCTACAGCATCCACAGTTTACAGTCCTTTTTCTTCCACCATACTCATCTTTTCTAAATCCAATAGAAGAGTATTTCTCAGCATGGCGGTGGAAGTTTTACGATCTCGATGAAATTCTGTGGCCAGATGCAGCAAGGAGAAGGGATGCCTATTTTTTTCTTCAACATGGTTAAAGATACTGTTGTGTATTGTTTTGTTCAGTATATACTTTGTTGTCAAACTGCAACTATTGTCTGAGTTGAGTCTAGTTACAGGATAAAAAAATAAACATTTTCATTGGTCTGCAGAATTGCTGTCATGTAGTGTCGAATTTGTGAATTGGTGTCATCGGGTGAATACTATATTTTACTTTGTCTGTGTAATTTACAAGAGAGCAAATGTTACAATTATTTTGCATTTATTACCACTGTGTCTAACTTATTCCAATACAATCATATGATGTGACTCATGTGTGTGCAATTTGGTGCCAGAATTGCATTTTTATAAATATGTGTACACTTTTGACAAAAGAATAGCATTTTGCAATAGAGCTGGGGTGTTCTGTTAATTGGGTATATGGTTGCATTAACTGTGTGTAGTGTTTTGTCAACATGGGCCCAGTTTTTAAAATTGAGTTTAAGCAACTGTAAAAAACTGTAATAAACAGCGTGGCAAGTTGTAAGAAATGAAATGGACTAATCATCAAAAAGAAAACTAGTGGACTAATGGTTTGATGGACCTCCACCTTTTATTTTTGATGTTTCCTTTGAGTTTAAAGCTTTTGTTTCACGTCTTCTAACGTTGTTGTACCGCTTTGGGCACTGTTCGAAAGTTCTCTTTTTGCCAAAGGAGGACACAATTATTGAAGATATTTCCTCCCATACTTCTATGACCCGCGGAGGTTTGGGGGGATTCTTTCCATCCCCGAATATTAACTACTCACGCGCTCCTCCCGTCCGGGTAAATCCGCCATCGTAATAGCAACAGGCTATGGACAATGCGCCCGCTGGCTCTTAAAGGGAATGAGAGTATAAATTCTCATTGGTTAATTGTATGTTCAGGGTTCCTACACATTTTCAAATGTAAAATTCCAGACTTTTTCCATACTCAAATTCTCTGAGATTTCGGAGACATCAGCGCACCACCAAATACTAATGTATTTAAATGAATTAAACACATACAGTTATTGTGGCATACCACCAAAATCTATAACATATTTAGCTGGGCCTAGAACGTGTGTCAGTGTCCCATTTTATGTCATAACCAGTGGCGGCCAGTGGAAAAAATGTTTGGTGGGGCACGAAGGTAGACATCATGAGCATATGTACTACCCCTGGCGGGGGGTATGGGGGTCCTCCCCCAGAAAATTTTGGATTTCTTAGATGCAATTTCCTGCATTCTAGTGCATTTTGGGGTAGCCTGTTTCACATAGCAAATGCAAAATCCATTCTGATTCAGCTTACATTGTCAGTTGCATGACCTTAATAAATACTTGTAAAATGACAGTTGCAAAGTGATAATGAAATGTAGTCTTACAATGAAAGTACACAGCGCTACAGTGCTGCGTCCGCAGCGCAAAATAAAAGGGCCAATTAAAATCTTTTATTTGTAATGCTCTCAAACTTTTTTCACATGCTTCCATAGACTCAAGCTTTGTCGGCACCCCGGAGTGGGAGGGCTTTCGCTCACTGTACCAAATAACAAACAATCATCTCACGTTAAAGTCAATACACTCTCACTGGTGGTTAAGGTGGAACGGTACGGTTTCTTGTTATTGTTAATATGATGAATTTTTTTAATCCCTCACATGTTGGGAGGGCCGCGCCCGTGCGCCCTTAATAAAAGGGCCGCCGCTGCGTCACTTCAGATTTCTTTTAAAATTACCAGATGAGTGTGGAGCATATTTATTAAATGTAACTTTACAAAACCAACAGGAATATTTTTCTGAACTGTATGGAACTTTGTGGTGATAGGGACTTTACATTGCGCTTATGTCGTTTTCTCTAATCGACTGAACTAGCAAATCTATCTGGCTAATTTTCATATCAGAACAGTGATTACTCGTAGGCCTAATAATGAATTGTTTAACATGTAAGCAACAACAACCCCTTACAAAAAACCCTAATAGAAGCTAATCTCTTCCAAAAAAGTCTGACAGCAGCATGAACAACGCTGCTCATAATGTTAATCTCTGATCCCTGCTCAGTGCCTAACTTTTGACACTTGCTCATCTCGCTGCTGTACACTACGTAACAATCGCAAGTTTCAGACTACAAAACGCTGCTCCGCTCCCTCCGCAGGCATTTCAGCACATTTCTTAGGCAAAATTCGATGAATGTCTGAAAGTTGAGCTGCATTTTACCATGTAGTGGCAAATGTCTGGAAACAAAAATATTTCTCCATACTCTAATTTCAATTTTCCATACTTTTTCAGACCTGGAAAACGCTAAAATTAAATTCCATACTTTTCCATACTTTTCCATACTGCGTAGGAACCCTGTATGTTACACCCAAAACACACCCATGACTAATGAAGTAACTTAACCCAACCCTTTTGAACGATGCGCCTGGCGCAATGTTCGCTTTTTCCGCCGTGAAAATACCAAATTGTGTCGGGAACGCCCCCAAAGCAACTTGCGCGACAGACTTTAGACAATGCGCTTATGATCGGGAAAATAGAGCCCTGAGAATGTGTTTAGAGTTTTGCAAAGAGGAGTCAGTGAGTTTTGCAAATTGTGTTTTACTACGTAAAATGGTTTAAGGTATTGACAAAAGAATGAGCAGTTGTGAGAAATAGCTTAAGCAATTGGGCAATTGGGCCAGCCAATTGGTTTTTGTGCTTTAGCAATTCAGAAAAACTGTAGTATTATTTTATTACCTTTAGTAGTTTCTTATGTCTAATTATAGTGTTCTATTTATTTGATTTGAAATGAAAAAGTGAAGTACAGCTAGGTCTTGCGTTCAGTATTTGAAATAAATACCTGAAGGTTTAGTTGGGTTTTTTTGTAATTCATTCCTTGAATGTCAAAGAATCAAAAGTTCAACTTAGGGTTAGGGTTACTTAACTTTAACATCAAGTTTGGTAAGTAATTCTAAACATGGGGGGGTTAGGGGGGTGGGGTGTGCGGTGGGGGTGGCGTCACCATCGCCATCTCATCAGAACCTCTAGCACCACACAATGCTACTTGATTTATGGAAAACACTACCATGTGATATGACCCAAAAACTCACAGGAGCAAGACACTTGCAGACAAATCTTACAGACCCTTGCAGTTGCTTCCACACAACTGCAAGGAGCTAGCTAACGGCTCTGTGGTGATGCACCTTTCCTCTGATTGGTCAAAAGTTCACCAACATCTGCGCAGGTGCGTTTTTAATGCCCACCCCTGCTGTGACTAGCAGTTCTCATTAATGTATGCAGACAGACAGATGGATTTGCAACACCAATGAGGCTATTGCTACAATATTTTCCATGTATATGTTTGGTGTTGTAATCAGCTTTGCACATAATCAGTGTTGTTCTAGTCAATACTGTGTACTACTACAGTCAGGTTATTCGTAAAATAGAGCATTATGTGTACAGCATCAAGTGTCAACCAGAGTTTGACAATTTTTTTTGTTGTTGTCTGACCTCGATTCCCCGAGACAAATGGAATGCATCATGAACCCTCAGACAACCTTGGACAACTTTACCTCAGGGGTCAGACTCCTCTCATGTGTTCAGGATGGTGAAAAGATATGTCTGGGGCAAATGTAAAAGTGAGAAGACAGCCAGGTATTCATATGCGGTATTCATAGTTTTCCCTGATAATAGGGAATACAATGAGTAAAAACATTCTAGGAGTCTACTGTCCCTAAACTAAAAATCCTACAGCAACCAGCTGTTTGCTAGCAGTAGGCTATAGGACTTTGCCATATTCAAACTGCATCACTGTAGTTCTTATGCCAACATTTGTATAGGGTATTATAGCCTATGATTTAATAATAATAATAATAATTTCTGCAGTCTCATTTATTGCCAAATAGCAGGTTGATTGTGCTTTTTACAGAAACAGAAACTATTTTATAACAGAAATAAATAATGAATAAATAACAGAACAAACTAGATGTATTGCATAGCAGTACATGGTGTGACTGCCACAGTGTATTGAAATGTGGAAACCGGTATGTTGAGTTTGTGGTAGGTCAGTGTTGTGAGGTGAGAGTTTGTGTGGAAATGATTTGCTGGAAGTGGGCATGGATGTGGGTTTTAAATGAATGACATCTACATTTATCTCTTGGGCAAAATTTTTGATAAGTTATTTAACAAAAACTGTTTTTGGACACCTAGCTTTGACAAGAAACATCGTACCCTGTCACGAAATATCACAAAATTTGTGAAAAAAAAAATGCTGTTCAGAGTTTTCATGTCAACTTTCAGCTGAGATATGGACTTATGAAGTATTTTAAGCTATGTCTTGAATTCTGATTGACATGTAACTTTGGAACAGTCCATCTCAAGATAAATACTTTGATAACTTTTTGTCAGCATTGTCTGGAGATGACACGTACTAAATTTAGTGAGATTCACATGAACGGCCTATGATGAGTTCTTTTAGTTTTACTTTAGTTCGCAATTTTAAAATTTCAAGGAAATTGTTTTCATTGGAAGTGGCCATTGACCAGTGTTGTCAATGAGTGAGGGTCAGCAGATTTTACAACAAAAAAATTGCATGTAAACATTAGCGCTGTGTAGATAATAGGCAAAATGACATTTTGTACAATTACAGCGCCCCCTATGGGCCACATTTTATGACGTGTGCTGTGCTTTTAGAGGTCTTTGTGCTGATCGTGAATGGCATATTTTGTGCAATTCCCACCTTCCCGTTCCCAAGATACTGGCAATACAAAATCCCAATTTTTGCATTTACCCATAGCACTAGATGGCGCTATTCTTCAAGTGAGTGTTAATGGGCTGGGTCGATATGCCTCTGTAACACCGACATATTGGGTGAAATGTTCATTGAGTTATTCAGCAAAAACTTTTGGGCACCTTCCCCTCTTTGATGGGCATTTGCACAGTGGGGGGGGTTAGCTTCTAGTCGCTCAAAAGGTTTTAGGGCTACATGCCTACAAAGATTCATGTTCCAGAGTTCCAGTGTCCCGGCAATCGTTGAAGAAAAATCAGTGAAAAAAAGGGGAAAAAAGTCGCAGCGACATTACAGTTTTTCTCAGTCGCTTTGGTGCTTTTCTCAGATCAGAAAGTAAATTCTCATAACTATTAGTTCAACCTCCACAACATTGCTTTTATACGATACAATGTTGTTTTTTACAGTTTTTCTCCATGGGTTTGGCTCATTTCTTGAAACTGAGATGACATTCCTATAACTATAAGGTCATTTGGCCAAACATTCTTACAGTTCTGCACAATACTTCAGATAACCATCAAAATGTCATATGTCTCCAAAAACTGTTCATTCATTCTGCAAAATCAATTTCCCAATCAATTTCCCATTTAAATAGTCAACACCATAAAAATTACACAGATCCTTCTCAATTGCTTTGCCTCATTTTCACTCATTCAGTACTTTTGTCAAAACTAACTGGATGGTTCAGCACAACTACACGGATCACCTGCAAATGCTCATATCTCTCCCAAAACAGTTTCCCCATGTGTCAAAACTAAATTTCCTTCTCAAATAAATTAGCCTGGGCACGCCCATACTTCTTGTGCCGCTGCATTTGAATTTCGCTTGCAAAGTCAGTCTGGCCAAGCTCCCATTCAACACCGTTTCTACATTAACAGAGAAACTGGGACCAATGAAAATCTAGCATTTCAAAAAGGCAATGACGCGGTAGTTTAGCGACCGGAAATCTACCTCAGTCACTGTCAACAATGTAGCTGTAGCTGCTGTTTTGGAAGATGGATGAACATGTTAGCCAACAAAGTCTACAAAGAAAATCTCCTTAGCATTGTTGTCGACGAGGTTCATCTGACTTATAAATGGTAAGTGTTGCCAAGTCAACCCAGTTTACAGTATGTAAATAGCAGAACAACACAGTAATATCTTGCAAAGTTGTGGAGCTATTTCATTGACAAAATAGCTGCACGTTACATTGTCAGCGATAGCATATGGAATTGTGCAGTTACGTTTTTGTTTACTCATATGCACGTTACTATTCTCTGTCTTATACATGGACACTAACGTGATTGGTCGAAGCTTCGTCCAGTAGCAAACACAGGCATTTCACACACGTGGGTTAAGCCCGCCCTCTGAGAAATGGGTTTACAACACAGCTTGGCCAGACCAATGTTCGCAGAGCATTGATAAGTCGCGTTAGCCAGGCTACAAATAAATAGTCAGTGCCCCCAAAATGCATTGTCCCTTTGGCATTGTGTAAGCACTGCAAGTCAAGGACATAGTGTTTACAATTCTGTGACACAGAAATGGAAGGTCAGCAATGTGGAAGACGGGTGAGGATGTGGGAAGGAAGGGAAAAAAGAAAGGGGACAAAACAGGGCAAGAGGGAGAAGATGCCAAATACATAGGCAGATGCCTAATGAAATTAGGGCTACAGTTGTGGACGATACAGTTTTTCTGAATTGCTAAAGCACAAAAAACAATTGGCTGGCCCAATTGCTTAAGCTATTTCTCACAACTGCTCACTCTTCTGTCAATACCTTAAACCATTTTACATAGTAAAACACAATTTGCAAAACTCACTGACTCCTCTTTGCAAAACTCTAAACACATTCTCATTGTCAAAACACACTTTGCAAAACTCATGCCTCCTCTTTGCGAAACTCTAAACACATTCTCATTGTCAAAACACACTTTGCAGTGTAGGACACATGTGATTCAAAATGTTGAACATTCTTCTCCCCATTTGATCATCAATAAAGCACACATGGCAGTAGTTAAGCCAGTGGTTCTTAACCTTGTTGGAGGTACCGAACCCCACCAGTTTCATATGCTCATTCACCGAACCCTTCTTTACTAAAAAATAAAATGATTTTTTTTACTGGTGCACAAAATAATGTCATGTGTATCTGGACCTCTGCAGCAGAGGCTGCAACGAACCCCTGAGACCGACTCACCGAACCCCTAGGGTTCGATCAAACCCAGGTTAAGAACCACTGAGTTAAGCACAATGAGTCAAAACTGAGTTTACTTCATTTCAAATGACCGGACACCACCAATGTAAGCCAATTGAGAGCCACAAGAAGGTTGCAGCTTGAAAATGGCTGCCAATCAGAGACAGGAGGGACATAGCGAGGAAGAGGAGGTAGAGGAAGAACAAGAGGAAGAGTGATTTATTTCTGCTAACCAAATTAGAGTCACCATTATAGATCACGTTCTTGTCCATGGGTTGACGGCGATCTATGAAATTTTTTAGAGGCCATGGGCCATAGGCCATAGGCCATAGACCAGGAACAGTGTCCAGGATAGATATGACATGGCATTCTTTCCCTGTTACCTGGCAAGGGACATCATTGCTTGTGATGTGGATGAGGTGCTGTGGCCTGACCCAGCCCAAAGACAAGATAAAGATCAGTAATCTTTTGCAGCATTGGAAACAGCACATGTCGTTTTCACAGTATACCACAGTATACTGTATCACTGTATAATGTATTTTTGATTTTGAATTTAAAAAGTAATGTATAGTGATGCTACCATTTTTTGACAATGTACAGTACAGTATATATCTTGAGTTTTGTAGGGCTGTCCTCGACCAAGGATTTTCTTGGTCAACCAGTGGTCGTGCATTCACTCCGACTAATCGATTAATCGCCCCGTCCCCTCCAAAAAAAAAAAAAAAAAAAAAAACGAAATAACGTGATGGGCTACACAACTGCGAGGCGGCCGTCTCTCTGCGCATTTACCACTAACGGCGAGGGTAACTTTCATGCGATTTTCAACCATGCAGGCATTTTAAAATGGTTATGTTGTCTGATTGCCTGAAATATGTGATGTAGGTCTACAAAATGTTTCCTGGTTGATTTACATAACCTAGCTAACCTACATAAAAATCAGTTGAATGCCTAGTTCTCCCAGTCGGAGTTAAAAGGAAAAAAACAACGTTGTGACCTTGGCTGACATAGTACACTAAGCGCACAGCACAGTCTGCCGTCTGTTACACGGGCAAATTATTTCAGATTCTGATTTAAATAAATATTCTGATGAATATTTATTTAAAACACGTGCTACACACACAGTCAGTGCGTTCACATGGACAAGTCGAAACCACTTGGAACTGGTTTGGGATCGTACCAGCTTCATGTGAACGGAGATTGGTTTGGTTTGGAATTGGTTTTCGTAAACCAATTGCGACACCAGGCCTGGGCTGTTTCCAAACCACTTCGACTGCCATGTGAACGGGGATCGGATTGGTTTCGGGTATTGCGCATGTATCAACGAAATAAAAAACGCAGTTTGTTACGGACTTTCTAACACAGCAGAATGCACAACACGTACGCAAATGCGTCAAACTCCTGGAACACCATGTTTGTATGCCGCCAGAAAGTTTGTTTATTGTCTTTATTTAGTAGGAACAGTGCAGAGCCCATAGAAGATGTGTATTACGTTTTTGTTTAGACCACCTTATTGTTTAAGTGGGTAATAATATCAGGTGAAAGGAGGAGGCTATGTAAATACAATGCACTGACTGACTTGTAAGATTTTCTTTAGCCACTGTTTTGCGATGTGGAATAACCGGAATGAGAGGTGAAAAGTTCAGTCTCTTCTACGTGTCGTCTGTATGCACTGTAGGCATATGTGTGCAGTGCTGTAGTCTGCTGTTGCATATATGATAAGATACATCTTACCTACGTAGCAGCTTTGTTGTGGGCAAATGTTTACTCGTGTTATGTCCATTATTTTAGTTATGTGTCGTTAGTCGCGTTATGTCCAACATTGTAGCAGCTAGCATTGTAAATCTTATCAGCCTGGGTCGTCATGGCTGGGTCGGCACGGTTTGACCGATATCTTTGGCATTTTTTGCCCAAACAACACGAAACTTGGCACTGCACACACTGGTAACATTATGATGACGCCGTCCAAATTTGGGATCAAGCGGATGAGTGGTTCAGAAGTTATGCGTCGAGGAGACGTTCCTTGCATTAAAAGATAATAATAGAAAGATAGAAGTTGACTACAGCGCCCCCACCTAGCGTAGCGGAAAGGGCCAGGTCGCTGGCCGAATCCGCTTAGACGAACTGCATGTGAACAGGGACCTGGGGACAGACCACCCGTTGGGAAGCAACACCCAAACCAATCCCAAACCAAACCAATCCCACCATGTGAACGCAGTGATTGTTCATGAAAGATGATTGTAACAATTTGTAATCAAACTTGTTGCAAGGGGTAGCTAGGCTAGCAGGCTACTTACATGTCTGAGGTGGTAAAACATGTTCGTCGTGGAAGAATGAAAGGCGAATGTTTTTTTGCAAATTTTGCATGTAACCCTCCTTGGGTCATCCTTGTCCTTTTCGAAATGTTGCCAAATTTTAGAACTTCTTCCAGACATGGTGTATGCCGTCAAGAAAATGCCAACAGTAAATTAGTGGCACGACGACTTCCTCTATCATACTCGTCAAATTACAGTTTTTCTCAATCACTTTGGTACATTTTTCGAATCATTCTTGCAATTTGCAGAAGATCAAGTGCATTTCTCAAAACAGTTTGAACAAATAGCAAAACACCGTGGATCACCTGCAAAAGCCAGTCTCTTGCTCAAAATCCTTAGTCCATCCCTCAAAAGCAAGTTTTTGTGTCAATATACTTGTCAGTGCCATCAGAATGTTTAATCATTGTGTCATTGTGTACGGATAACACAGTCAAATTCATTAGTCATGTTGGCAATTGAATAGTGCACTTTGAAGGGACATGTTGATGTAAAATGTGGTTTAGGTGTGATGACAAGTGTTGTACATTTGACCTCATATAATGTATATGTGTAAGATTGATTGGAAAAGACAAGATTCACATTTACAGAATGACTTCTTTATTGGCAAACATTGACATTCTTCCTCTTCCTCTTCCTCTTCCTCTTCCTACTCCTCCACCACACAGCCTCACCCCTCTTCCTCTCCTTCTTCTTGGCTGTTGTCCTTCCATTGTCAGACATTGTAACTTTCTATTGTGCTCTGGTTACCTATATACTCCCCAGTATATTGTTCATGAGATGCTCCCTTGAGCTCATTCAGAAAACTGTTGATCATTGGTTGATCAACTCTTTTCATTAGAGAAAGTCTAGATTCACCTGGGAGGAATTTACCAATTTAGATCATATTTACAGACAAATGTCTTATGGAAATGTATATATGCTTGACATGTTATGATGGCTTGGTAAATCATTTTGCATGTGAAGACTTATATGATGAACTATAGCCTAAATGTTTTAGGGAAAGAGACTATTTGATCGATTCCTATAACAAAGCATTTTGATTAGCATGACAAAAGCAATTGATAATGTACGAAAAAACTGAGAATTGTACACAATCATTTGCATGGATGGATAAAAGCATTTGCAATTTGTTCAATGCAATGAGAAACTGCCTTTTTCATCTGCACAAATGGCATGATGATGTGACAATTGAACAAGAACTTTTGAGAATTTCAATTCTGATGTGAGAAATGTACCAAACCAATTGAGAAAAACTGTAAAAGCCCTTCAGCCCTTCGAAAAGACGCGTTTTTTTCCCTCCGACCAATCGACCAATAGAATTTTAGTCGGCTAATATTTTTTTGGTCGACCAACGACTAATCGATTGTTTGCCGTCAGCCCTAGAGTTTTGTTTTGTTTTTTTTGTTGAAATGCATTTCAGTGCTGTAAAAAAATAAATTCTGCTGTTGTATGTATCTGAATGTTGTGCTTTCATTTTTTTGGTGTAGTGTTTAGTAACTGCTTCATTGTGATTTCTTTTTGAGTGTGTTGTTTTTGTTTTGAGGATAGAGTTTAGTTTTGAGCACACGTAAAACTGTTTTGAGGCAGTTGTTTGCAACAAGAGTCAGAGTTTAGGGAAATGCATGTGGGCAATTGGAGTTTGTGCTTACAGTTTTGAGAAAATTAGGTAATGTTTCAGAAATTGAGTTTTAGCAATTGTGAAAAACTGTATTGTCAATCATGGCCTCACAATGGCTGAGGCTGGTTGGAGGGTGCAACCAAATGTTGGAAGAACCACTGTGAATTCAATCATTCAAACATTTCGTAGGGAAAGCAACTGTTCAAATTAGGAGACATATCCAGCAAAAAAAATGATAAAGAAAGGTATAAAATTTGCTTGACAGAATTTGATAACTAGTTCAACAATTTTGTATGTAATGACTCAAGCAATAAAACTAACACTATTAGTTTTATTGGGAATGACTATTCAGCATCCATAAGTATAGTTCATTTTGACTGACATGACATAACAAATGATAATGTTAAAAAACAACATTGTATTGTATAAAAGCAACTGACACATGTCCAAAAGCATTTGCAATTTGTTGAGAGGAAGGAGAAATTGCTATCATAAGGTGCACAAATGACTAAATGTTGTGGAGGTTGAACTAATAGTTATGAGAATTCTGATCTGAGAAAAGCACCAAAGCGACTGAGAAGAACTGTAAAAGCATAGTGGTTTGGTGAAACTAAAATGTCATAGAACACTATTACAAAAACTTGATAATTTTAACGGTTCCTGCCCCCACCACTCCAGCGCTGAGACAACTAAAACTAGGGTAACAATCTGGAAAATGGACTGAATACAGCACAGTCTTAGCATTTTTCTCTCTCTCTCTCTCTCTCTCTCTCTCTCTCTCTGTTGGCCCCTTGAACCCCTACGCCACATATATTGCATACACCCTTTTTGTGTCCTGCACTGACGTCGATTTTAATTGATAGATTTAAAATGAAACTTTAGTTTGTGGTATAATAGTCCAACTGCTTGCATTTCGACATGGGGGTAATCTGGTGTCTTCTACTAATAGTACTACTTATAGTACTAATAGGATTTTTTTTCTCCTTCAGCTCCGTGCTCGCGCCCCGCCCCCCCGGGCAGTGGCAGTTCTACAGTGTTTAAGTCCCCGGGCGAGACCTCTCAGCACATAGCAGAGAAACATCAATGTTCTACAGCAGGCAATAAAATGTTTCTAAATCCATTCAAAAGCTACTGTTCCATAACTAAATCCATTCATAAGCTACTGTTCCGTAACTACTGTTCCATAACTCCATAACTACTGTTCCATAGTCAAGTGTGCTGACTAGAAAACCAGTGGCCACTGTGACGCTAAGCAATTAAGTTGTTATTGCTGATGTGCAAACATTCCAGCTTGGTTCAAAGTTCTTCTTTATTAGCACAAAGCAGGTTAAAACAACTCTGATTAAAACGATGTACTATTACATGCAGTATGCAGAATGGAGTAAGCAAACAAGCGAGCTGTAAAAAACAAAAAAATAAATAAATAAATATGCTTTTCCCACTGTTAACCTCGCTACCGGTGCCCAGGCCCTCAGAAAACATACTATAGAGTACTACAAGAATCTTATAGTGTTTTGGGACATTTTATCATATGGATTTGATAGGAATACTACAGATACCATAGAATCTCATAGTATTTTGGGACATTTCACTATAGCACTATAAGACTACACTACAAGAACACTATAGGGAAGAAAAAATATAGAAGTTAGGGGGTGCATACATTCAGTTAATTCATGTTTTGCCCTACACTATTATGACTCTCACAGCACAGGTAGACACTATAATAATAGCACCAGTATTACACACATACAGACACATAAGGTGGGTTTCCATTCAGCTTGTTCAAATTAGTGATGCCAGTAATTTGCATAAACCAAATATGCATCCTTAACTGTTCCCATCTTCCCTGTTAATATAAAAAAGGTATTTATGCAAAAAGGACACGCTGCTCTCCACAATTTGAATTATACATGTAGCCAGTTTTAAACTATTTTCTTACGTTGGCAAGGAGCAAGAGATTTCTGATCGCAACAACCATGCACACCATGTGTCCCAGGTGTTTGGTGCACTGGGTGACTAGGAATACTACTACTGCTAATAATAGGAAGAAAAGAAGAAGAAGACACACCCACTTATGCAGACTAGAATTGTTCATGTTTGTGTCCATAGTAGCGTGTTATGTTTCCCTATCGTCGAATGTTGTCACAGTCTACTCCGGCTCCTTCAGGTCCTGAGCCAGGATTTTCCCCCACCACCCTGGTTTCTCAATCTGTGTGGCTCCTACTACCTTGCCCTTAAGCACCTTCACCTGAGGCCACAAATTGCTGACTGAGAGGTGCATTTAGCTCAGCAGTGAGAAGCTCTCAGTGCTGAGTTATACTGCCATAAGAGCCATGAGATATTTTTCAAGGTAACCTGTTTTTGGATTTTTTCCCCTGTGGACCTGCCTAAGTTTGTGGATTTCTAAGTTCTCTCTTTTTGGACTTGCCTGGTAAACCTTCTGAAGATTTGAATGTTTGTTTTTCTCCTTTATGATCAGGGGTGCGTTTCCCAAACTATGACGGATGTTAGCCTTAAACCACCAGTGTCCGATGTAGGTTTTAACGACACAACAGCCTTATTCCGACTGTTTCCCGAAAATCTCCAACCACCTACGTACAACGAAAGTCTGAACTATGTTAGTTTGGAAGTTTGGACTTCTGTCGTTGAAACTGCAAAGTATCCAGATGTTTTGGAAGCGTTCGGAAAGGATTCAGATTTGTTTCAGATAAATGACAGAAACCTAGCCTTATTTTAATTAAGCCGGTATGTATGACAACTTCAGCAACTTAGGGAAAGGTTCCCCAACACAATCATGTCCCTTACTCATTAAAAAGCAGTGACTGAATACGTTTGTAATCTGTTGTGTAGGACTAGGTGTTGATATCCCAGTATTTAATCGTGTTTCATTTATGCTACCCTACATACAGTATGTCACAGAAGTGAGTACACCCCTAACATTTTTGTACTTTTTTTATTATATCTTTCCATGGGAGAAGTCTAAAGATAAAATATTTTTCTACAATGTAAAGTAGGCAGTGTACAGCTTATATAACAGTGCAAATTTGCTGTTCCCTCAAAATAACTCAACACACAACCATTAATGTCTAAACCACTGGCAACAAAAGTGAGTACACCCCTAAGTGAAAATGTCCAAATTGTGCCCAAAGTGTCAATATTTTGTGTGGCCACCATTATTTTCCAGCACTGCCTTAACTCTCTTGGGCATGGAGTTCACTAGAGCATCACAAGTTGTCACTGGAATCCTCTTCCACTCCTACATGACGACATCATGGAGCTGACCTTGAGCTTGAGACATTGAGCTCCTCCACCTTCCATTTGAGGATGCCCCACAGATGCTGAATTGGGTTTAGGTCTGGGGACATGCTAGGCCAGTCCATCACCTTCATCCTCACCCAAGGCGTGGTCATCTTGGAGGTGTGCTTGGGGTCATTACGATGTTGAAATACCGCCCTGTGGCCCAGTTTCAAAGGGGGGGCATCATGCTCTGCTTCAGTATGTCACAGTACATATTGGCATTCATGGTTCCCTTAATGAAGTGTAGGTCCCCAGTGCCGGCAGCACTCATACAGCCCCAAACCATGACACTTCCTCCACCATGCTTGACTGCTTGTCTTGTGCATCATCTTCAGAAGAGGCTTCCTTCAGGGACGACAGCCATGCAGACCAGTTTACAGATTACAAAGACAACTGTGTCCTGTTAACAGTCAAGATGGTGGAGGAAGTGTCATGGTTTGGGACTGTATGAGTGCTGCCGGCACTGGCGACCTACACTACATAACTGGAATGAGAGGTGAAAAGTTCAGTCTCCTCTACGTGTCGTCTGTATGCACTCTAGGCATATGTTTGCAGTGTTGTAGTCTGCTGTTGCGTATCTTACCTACGTAGCAGCTTTGTTGTGGGCAAATGTTTACTCGTGTTATGTCCATTATTTTAGTTATGTGTCGTTAGTCGCGTTATGTCCAACATTGTAGCAGCTCGCATTGTAAATCTTATCAGCCTAGGTCGTCATGGCTGGGTCAGCACGGTTTGACCGATAGCTTTGGGATTTTTTGCCCAAACAACACAAAACTCACACTGGTAACATTATGATGACGCCCTCCAAATTTGAGATCAAGCGGATGAGTGGTTCAAGAGTTATGCGTGGAAGAGACGTTCCTTGCATTAAAAGATAATAATAGAAAGATAGAAGTTGACTACAGCGCCCCCACCTAGCGTAGTGGAAAGGGCCGGGTCTCTGACCGAATCCGCTTAGACGAACTGCATGTGAACAAGGATTTCGGGAAAGACCACCCGTTGGGAAGCAACACCGAAAACAATCCCAAACCAAACCAATCCCACCATGTGAACGCAGTCAATCTTTGTAAGCATGTAGCCCTAGAAGTTTTTGAGCGAATAGAAGCTTTTGGCCCACCCCCCCCCCGCTGTGCCAGTGTCCATCAAAGAGGGGGAGACGCCGAAAAGTTTTTGCTGAATAACTCAATGAATGTTTCACCGAACAACATGATTTTTTTTGTGATATGTCAGTGTTACAGGGGCGTATCAAACCAGCCCATAAACACTCACTTAAAGTATAGTGCCACCTAGTGATATGGGTAAATGCAAAAAATAGGATTTTATATTGGCAATATGTTGGACCAAGAAGGTGGGAACTGCACAAAATATGTCATGCACGATCAGCACAAAGACCTCTTAAAGCACAGCACATGCCATCAAATTTGGCCCATAGGGGGCGCTGTAATTGTACAAAATGTTGTTTTGTCTATTATCTAGAGAAGAGTAATGTTTACAAGCAGTTCTTTTTTGTCGTGACATCTGTTGACCCTCCTGCATTGAAAACACTGGTCGACGCCCACTTCCAACAAAAAGAATTTCCGTGAAATTTTAACATTGTGAAAGTGAAACCAAACGAACTCGCCATAGGCCATTCATGTGAATCTCACCAAATTTGGTACATGTCATCTACAGACAATGGTGACAAAAAGTTATCAAAGGATTTGTCTTGAGATAAACTGTTTAAAAGTTACATGTCAATGAAAATTTAAAACATAGCTTAAAATTCTCCAAAATTCCATATCTCGGCTTCTAATTGCTCATATTTGGTTAAAGTTGACATGACAACTCTGAACGGCTTTGTGTGTCAAATGTCAAATTTTGTGACATTTCATCACAGGGTGCAATGTTTCCGGTCAAAGCTAGGTGTACAAAAACAGTTTTTGTTAAATAACTTATCAAAAATTTTGCCCAAGACAATGATTTTGTGTTAGTAAGCCAGTGTTAAAGAGGCGTATCAACCCATCCCATAAACACTCACTTGAAGAAATAGCGCCACCTAGTGATATAGTTAAATGCAAAAACAGGGATTTTGCATTGCCAATATCTTGGACCGAGGAGGTCGGAACTACACAATCTATGCCCACTTCCAGCAAATCATTTCCACACAAACTCTCACCTCACAACACTGACCTACCACAAACTCACCATACCTATGATTCCCACACTTCAATACACTGCAGCGGTCATACCATGTACCACTACAGTGCTGCGCCCGCAGCGCGAAATAAAAGGGCCAATTAAAATCTTTTATTTGTAATGCTCTCAAACTTTTTTCACATGCTTCCATAGACTCAAGCTTTGTCGGCGCCACGGAGTGGGAGGGCTTTCGCTCACCGTACCAAATAGCAAACAATCATCTCACGTTAAAGTCAATACACTCTCACTGGTGGTTAAGGTGACGTACGGTTTCTTGTTATTGTTAATATGATTAATTTTTTTAATCCCTCACATGTTGGGATGGCGGCGCCCCTGCGCCCTTAATAAAAGGGCCGCCGCTGCGTCTCACTTCAGATTTCTTTTAAAATTACCAGATGAGTGTGGAGCATATTTATTGAATGTAACTTTACAAAACCAACAGGAATATTTTTCTGAACTGTATGGAACTTTGTGGTGATACTATAGGAACTTTACATTGCGCTTATGTTGTTTTCTCTACCCTGCCCTAATCGACTGAACTAGCAAATCTATCTGGCTAATTTTCATGTCAGAACAGTGATTACTCGTAGGCCTAATAATGAATTGTTTAGCATGTAAGCAACAACAACCCCTTACAAAAAACCCTAATAGAAGCTAATATCTTCCAAAAAAGTCTGACAGCAGCATGAACAACGCTGCTCATAATGTTAATCTCTGATCCCTGCTCAGTGCCTAACTTTTGACACTTGCTCATCTCGCTGCTGTACGCTACGTCACAATAGCAAGTTTCAGACTACAAAACCCTGCTCCGCTCCCTCCACAGGCATTTCAGCACATTTCTTAGGCAAAATTCGATGAATGTCTGAAAGTTGAGCTGCATTTTACCATGTAGTGGCAAACGTCTGGAAACAAACATATTTCTCCATACTCTAATTTCAATTTTCCATACTTTTCCATACTGCATAGGAACCCTGGTAGTATGAACGATGCTGTTGGGAAACAGCAGTGTCATTAGTCCATCGTTCAAACCAACAAAGTTGCTATGGAAGTTAGCAACGACGGTTTTCAGAAACGGACCCCAGGACTGTATGACCAAGTTTTGCTCTGAACTCCTTGCCTTGATTTTGACTGTTGATTTGAACTGTACTCAAGTGAACCCTGCTCAGCCTTGTTTTGTGCTTTTAGGTCTAAAACCAGGTTGGTGGCCTTCTGGTCTGTGACAACTGTAGGCTATGTAGGTTGCAATAGGAGGTGTAGTGAAGTTTGTGTATGTAGTAGTATTTAGTAGTAGTAGTATTTAGGCCCATGCAGCCCATTTCACATAGGCTACAGTGTAGTCCCCAACCCAAAACACATTTATGCCAAATAAATGAAACAAAACAAATGGCCCAAAACAAATGTTACAGCCATTCGACATGCATGTCAAGAAATCAGTCAATATTTTTAAAATAAAGTTATTTAACTAGCTGTTCATTAACAAGCTGATTTTAGCCAAAAAGATAAAGCCAGTTGAGCTATTTCTTGGGCTATTTCAGTTGGGCTATTTCTGGATGGTGAATAAGAAAAAAATGTTTCCACTGTCATTCATAAGAATAGCCTATCCTATAGATTAGGCTCTCCATTGAAAATTTTTAGAGCAAGACTGTATTTTTGGCTGCGTAATAATCTTTTTATGTAGCCCCCATTCTAGTTTGTGTGGCAGCCAATTTTACTAGCTCACAGGTAGTTTACAACAAATGGGATGCCCTTATGCACAGATGCAGCCCCAGGATTAGGAGATACAGTAAACCCTTGTTTTTCGTGGGGGTTACGTTCCAAAAAGAACCCGTGATAGGCAAAATCCGTGAAGTAGAAACCTTTATTTTTTTACAATTATTATACAATAACCATTTTACAGGCTCAATCATTTGTTTCACAAATAAAAGTACTTTAGAAATGTTTTTTTCAACAAATAACTTCTGTACTGTACTGTCAAATAATTTTATTCATCAATGTGAACAGAAGGTTTCAAATTTCAGAGATTAGCACCGCCCACCGCGACCCAAGTAATTGGATTAAACGGGAGAAAATTTTAAATGATTACAGTCGGACAAATAGTGACTCAGGTGTATTTCACTGCTCTTCAGACTGAGCCGCTGCATCCTGACTCCGCTCTGCAGTGTTTTCTTCTTTTGAAGCCCGCGGTGCAGGTGTGCTTGTTCGGGAGAAGAACATAGTGATAGGCAGTTGTTGTCGCTCTTTTTTCTTCTTTGCAAAAAGATCCTTATACACCGACACGCCACCATCGATTATGTTGGAGAACTGTAATGAACGGCTCATCAAAGGGTCCCATTCTTGAGCTACTCGCTGAAGTTCAGTGGCCATTCTCACCATGGTTGCTAAGCGACCAAGTGTTAGTCCTTCCTCCTCATCTTTAGCCACACTTGTGTCCTCTTCTTCCTCTTCTCTTTCATCGTCGCTTTGTGGCTTTGTCATTTCTGCCAGGTCTGCATCGGTCAGCGTAATGTAAATTTGGTAAGCTGTTTTACGTACGTGTACATATTAAACTGCAACGTTATTGACGCACAGGTAGAGAAGAAGCGGAGTGACTTTTTAGCCAATCAGAATGCAGAACACAATGCACGATGCAAATCCGTGAAGTAGCGAAACCGTGAAAAGTAAGTAATAGCGAGGGATCACTGTACAGTGGAAGGTGAGCTGAACACTATCTCAAGTCCTACCCAAGTCTACAAGATGCTGCATACAGCCACCAGAATTGCCTAATCCATGAATAAAATGCTTCAGAGTTAAGATGCTATTTTTGACTACAATGAAACTGTCTGATCAAGATTTGTTGATTAGCTTTTTTAATGTTAAATTTTAAGATCAACTTGTAGGTTATCCATGCTTTGTCCAGCTAATTCTATCCAAATAGAGGCTGTTTATTAGTGACAGATTAGCTCCATTCCTATTCCTGGGCTTATATTTCCAGGATTTCTGGCCTCAACTAAATGTTAGGCAAGTCAGGTCTAGGTACAACCACGCAAGAACTACTTTTCCCATGATTCTCCTTCCTTAGCCACACCTCAGGCGATAAAGTCTTTTCAGGTTTCACTCTTTAAATACACTGGTGGGCTATTGCTCGGTCTCTGTCCTGCTGGTCATCAGACCTCATGGAGCTAAAGAGACACCCTCTCTGTCTCGTGGGCCACTGGATCTCACAGCCGTAAAGGAAGACACCCTCTCTGCTCTGCACCAGGACAAGGAGCCAAGCAGGCAGACCAAAACTTCGTCATGCGCAGCTAAACAGACAAAGAATGGCCTTTGCACAAGGTCACAAAGTACTTTAACTCGAGTACGCAAGTTTACTGGAAAGGCGACCGGCTTCCCTTTCTCAGTCGTATAGCCACAAACAGGGTGAGCGGATTCCCCTAGGTTACCCGTTGCCCGAGCAACATTTTGAGTTTAATGGAACAGACTACTTCTAATCCACAGGATTCCCAGCTAGACGCTGAGGAAGTACAGTTCTGTAAGTGTCTATGTGCGACGAACCACTGCAGGAAACCTCTTAATCGCAAAGTCAATTCCCAGCTACAGGCTGAGAGAGAACTTTCCTAAAACAAGGACTCTTCCTACATCGGATCACCGCCGACCGTCCATGGAACTGAGACTACGTAACCTCCTGAATCGGCAAGGATTCCCCAACCAAAGAATTCAAGCAACTCCATCAGGAAACAAAGGCAACCTTCACGTGAGCACTTGGGCATAGCTAGGATATTCTTTAGCACGGCAAGAAAGTGTTAAACTGTCTGATGTAAACATATACACTGTTTTCATGTAGACTTTGAGTGACCATTTGTTATGTTCTTTTTATTTGCTACTTTGATAGACAGATCATGCATGCTCTGCTCTCTCTCTCTCTCTCCCCCTCACTAACTCTTATCTCATGCGCCATACTGAGATACCTGGTGAAAAGGAATGGTAACGATAGCCTAGCAGAACTAGCCTATTGTTTAAAAGTGAGTTAATCACGTGCCCTTCCCCCGCTCTCGCGCTTCTCTGGCACGAAGATAAACCCCTCACACATTCCATGGACCATTTGGCGATCCAACTGGGGGACCCCCCCATGTCCCCCTACTCCTCCTTTTTCTTTTATTTCTTTAACACACATACACTATCCAATTATCTTGTATATATGCACAGCCTGTTAGATTAGTTCACACATGTAGCTCATTAGTTAACAAACTATACCTTTGGAATAAACTGTATTTTGTCTGTGTTGCTGCTGTACTCATTGAAGCCACCCAGTCTAAGAACTTGCAACTGCCTTCATCCAGTCCAAGTGTGTGTAAATGCTATTGACTGTAGTGTATTGTAATACAGTAAGTAATACATTATTACTATAGCTGTAGTATAAGCATCACATTTTTGTAATATACCATCAATTTAACTGTTTGGTAATTTATTATTAAACATAAGAATTAATGGTAATATTAATGGAATTATTAATGGAGACTGATCAATTAATGCCAATTATACCCACATTTATTATTGGCGCCACCGTGTGACGAGACTGATTGCACCTACACAGGGTTTCCTTGGGCTTGAAGTATAACGGTGCATGTCCACTTGTTGCGTCAGATGCGACACGTTATTTTTCAAAGTCGTGACGCCTCCTTTCATTTGGACGTGACACATTTGGACATGGGCGTAACCGATGTCCCCTCGAAATTTAAAGTTTTTTCTATTCTCTACATTATGCCTTCAAAAGTAAAGAGGTAAAGCTTTTAAGAAGGCTTATTAAGAACCATGACTTCGATAACACATACTTGGTGTGTGTGTTTGTGGCTAGCCAACCATACATACAGTACATGGCTGTCTTTGCACAAGCTCTGCACATAACAGTCCATGTTCAACCCACCACTGCACCGACAATGTCTGCCACTTTCTTCCGTGACTCGTCCCTTATAGTTGTAGGCCTGTATGAGGACAGGCTAGAAAGTATACGGGGCTAGAAAACCTGAGATAGTGGTAATAAGCCTGTCCTCCATTGTTTCTCGAATTTGTACGGGAACAAAACAGTGACAGGAGGTAGAGACGTCACACGAGGCCGCTCCTTCTGGTCTTCCTTCATTGGTCAATCACGTTGCGTCCGATGGATTAATTTGCATAAAGTTCAGCAGAGCTCAACTTCTTGACGCGCCGGAGCTGGTCAAACAGATGTGCTGCCTTCCCAAGATCCTTTGCGAAGGCGACAGTGACGGTTTGACAGACTTCATTGACAATGCATTGAAGGCGTTTGACGTGTCACGTCGGACACAACCAGTGGACATGCACTTTAAGGGTGGCACATTTCGAATGCAATTAAAATCATTTCAAAGATAACACTTTGGTCTGAAGAAATACTTCCTTAATATATATATATTTATAAGTTAATTTTTTTTGGGGGGGGGCAGTTGGTTTGAGTGGAGTAAACACAAATTCAAAGTCGCAAGTTACTCCAATACATGCTTCCATCAATGTTAAGTGCATTAAGTCCTGTGTGAACAAATAATTAAATCACTCCCTCTAGCGAATCAATTTTCTATGCGCATTGAGAAAGTTGATGCACATTGCACAAGTTTCCAACCAGGATTTAATTTTCACATAGAAACAATGCTTGTTAAAACGTTAAAACCCACCTATAGACTTATACACAGGACATGGAATATGGCCACTATATTAAGTTTCAAAGAGATGCTATATCCATAATTATGTCTCACCACCATAATCACTAAGAAAAGCTAATCTTTGTTGTTGTATGTTACAGCATTACTCCTGCACTCTCCTCACCACTAATCTCTGTATTCAATTACTGTACAAATTAATGGAATGCAGACATGACCCAGACACTAAGGTACAGTGCAAATAACAGCACAGAACTCTATGCCAACACCAGTGCCATTCATTCAACAACTGAAAATCTCACTCTATCCTCACTCTTCTTGATATACCTTTAAATGTACCTGACTGATGACATACTCTGTATTCATATTAATGTGTGTCTACATTGGTTGAGTGGATCTTGCCATCCACAGTACATGCATGTGTTGTTATTACCCAGCTTGTTTCTGTTGGACAGCAGTATGGCGGTGCAGTGAAGAACATGAGGAAGTGCAGCTTGCAACAGCTCATGGCGAGGGATGCTCTGGATGGCCTCCGTCAGCGCAGGGGACAGACCATGAAGCTTATTCTCAACCAGTACACGTTCAAATGACTTAACAGACAGAAACAAAATGGATGCATTATTTAATTATTCCTACTAATATAATCTTCTGCTTCAGTCCTTCAGGTTTGCATCATTAAACATTTGTTCTTCAGTTATCAAACAATATTTATTGCAAGCCACCCTATATAACTATCTTACAAATTATGTTACAAATCACAGAGAGGCAAATTAAGTTATTCATTACACCTGGATTAACACTTCACAGTCCATTAACTTACCACACATGACGCTTCGTATTGCTTCCCCAACTTTGGACGCAAAAAGGCGCTGGAAACGTGCATTGCATAAAAAAACAAATCAATTTTATCACGCAAACACAGAATTAAATGCAGACAGAGCTAATCTGAAATTCATAAGGCTGTACTTTGAAAACAAAGAGGTATGTTATGTTGGTGCCACTAAAGATGAGCTTAGCCATGCAATCATGACTTTGCATATAAAAACCGTTTTTTACACCTCGTGAATTGGAATACAAGGCATGGTTAATCAGCAAGTTTCCCAGATGTGAAATACGATTTTGTGTACGTGGGTGTCCATGTAGTGTCCTCCTACAAATTATATTTCTACAATAAAATTACAGTCATGACATTTGTGATGAATATCCATATCACATATGTGTTTTTTAACCAATATCGACCTTTCATTATGAAGCCTGGACATTTCTAGAATAATGTTAAGGTCGATCGCCCTTGTTATGTTGTTGCTGACATTTTAACCTAAACATAGTCAATCTGACTGTTTTATATCCCATAGCCGTTTTATGTCCTAATCTCTCGTTAATCGCTGCCTCTAGGAGATAATGTCCTCCATTTCTCGGCACTTGTTGCCTAAAGCTGACGGACAAACCTGGTCTGTCGCCACAAAAACGTCTGTATTGGGAACGGGATGCCTCGGCCACAGTCCGCCTGGGTATCGTCCTGGCTTTTCCTTTTCACCATTGCAAATGTCAGAATAGCCCGCAGATGCGGCAGCTAATAACATCCGGAAAATTTTCAATTTAGAAAGAAGGAAATGGCTTAAAGGGAACAAAAAAATGGCATCGCTAGCACACAATTTAATTGCCAACTGTCAGATCGCAACATCCCTCCGGAAACAATGTCGACGTCAAACAAGCAGACCAACCGTTCCGCAGCAGCGGGTGACGTCAAAAACGCAGGAGCATCTCATATTGACACACATGTTCTCGTCTATCCAGGTATCAGATTATATGCCCTACTGCAAATAGGATGAAATCTATTGAAATATTGCATGTGCTGCATTTAATATTGCCCGTGCTTGCAGTTAATATTCTACAGCAGAGTACTTTGTGCCATTTCTATTTTAATGTCTACGGCTCGCCTACCATAGCCTACCATTTTCAATGCGTTACATGAAACGGAAACATGGCCAGCCTTCCTAAATTCTAGCGATGGTCTAGAGCGAAACAGCCAACGTACAGCATTTCGTAACTTAAGTCATTTTAATAACAACCTATAGATTTGTGTTTCAGGAAAAATTGAGGAAAATATAGGCTAATGATGCAAAAGAAAAATGTGAAAATGCCATTGCAAGGAATTAGTGCACTAAGAAAATAACTGTAAAGTTGAAAAAGGTTTGGACGAAGTGTAGTGCTGATTTAACCCAGAACGGTTAATGGAGTGCATCAGCGGGAAAGCAGCGAAAGGTTTTTCCCCTGTACGCCACATAAAACTTCAGTCGGTTTTAGATCGGTAGACCATCAGCCGCGACGAACATTCTCTGGACGTCGTAGGGCGTTGATAATGTTGAATCAACGTCATTTAAGACCTCGATCTGCTGTTTAATTAGTCGCTTTTAACGCTTCACGTTCAACATTACAATCAATGCGAGTTTCAGATGACATTTCAACGCAACCTGCACCAACCTACTAAAAGGAGCACTCTTTTTTTGTGGCATGCCGTTGTCTTTTTACCACTTATAGTGCAGAGGCTGTTTAAGACGTAGCCTACCTGGGTAGGCCTACTTTGTGCTTTCTATACCTTACATATTTAAATGGGTGATAGTGATATCAAGAACTGAATGAATAATTGTATTATTCTTATTGAAATAGCAGGACAGATATACAGGCATGAAAAGCAAAATATGGGTAACTGAACAATCTTCATGTATTAATATTATAACAAGGTGTATACAGTTTACGTGTAGTTGTACAGACTTGTGGCTTGTCAGTCTTTAGTAGCCTGGCTATGGCGCCTTCTCAATGCTCTGCGAGCATTGGTCTGGCCTATAGACAGTAGAAGAAATGGACTGAGTGATGGCGTCGTTTTTAGAGGAGAAAAGAGTTGGGATCCGGCTCAGTTAACCGTCTCTCTTACATCACTTACGAACCATGGATCTAGACGTCTATTTTACCGGCTCAGTTGAGTCCAACCACATTTGATTGATATATAATCATGTAATGCTTTATGCATTCTGCATTGCATACTACATTTGGGCCTGTGCTAATGTCAAATTCCTCACAAATTTTAAATCCTGTAATACAGCGGTTCCTTGTTAATTATGGGAGTTACGTAACCCACAACAGGCGAAATCCGTGAAGTAGTCAGCTTTATTTTGTACAATTATTATAGATGATTTAAGGCTGAGGCTAAGGGTTTAAAGATTAAAAAATTGGTGACAATTGGTTTGAAAACATACAGTTTACAACAGTTACACAGAATAGGCAAGGTTGCAAACCCTGTAGGGATTAAAGAGTGCAGGTAAGGCTTTCATCTTGAAGTGAATAACAACCTGATCACTCTGAGCCACGATGACAATGTCCTGTTGTGCTCTATGTCCTGGGCTCACTGGTTGTGGCTGCATCACTGGATGAAATGTTGGCACTCCGCAGGAGGTTGTCGGTCGAGAAAGAGAGGGTGCAAAATATTTTTCAAAAGGTGAATCTATGGAAATCTGGTGTATGTTGCAATTCAGATATTTTGCTGTTTTGTTAGCTTACTGGTTTAATGTTAAACATAAAGGACAGCTCATTTCACTGCCTTTAGTATCCTTTTCTCCTTTCCAATGTAGTGGGGCACACAATGGGTCAGCATTTTCAGGGCTAAACCTGCTCAATTCTTAAAAAAGAAAAAACAGTGCATTAGTCAACCACATCAGCACCAAACATCCTGCCACTCCCTTAAGAACCCAGCTCCCAACATTTGTAGCATAGAACCAGACAATATACTAAATCTTTGTAGTGTTTTGACCCCGCTAAAATAATATGGTAAATGTGTATATTAACTTCGGATTCTGAAATACAACACAAAAGCATGATCACACATCATGACTAAATCCAGCATCATTCTACAGCACTCTCAGGTGCTCATCATTTCTTGTCAGAGGAGCCAGCTTGAGCAATTCTGGTGGTTTCTCTTTCTCTGAAAACATTTTCCCAAACTCTGTATCAATGTGTAAAGTTTCAAAATCAGGAGAATACATACATTGAAATGCACACAAATCAGACAACATACGATCATTTTTGTAATGAGTGCTTTTCTACCGTTATGGCTGCAATCACATTTACTGGAGTCAAAGCCTAATACTGGGTATTCTACTAACTTTCGTTCCAGGTAGTCTTGCAAGTTACCATGTCAAGGGCGCTAGTTAGTTAGCTTGTCCATACTGACCTGTAGTGTGTAGCTTAGCCATCTTTCTTTGGGCTTCATTTGCATCTAACAGTAAAATCCACAAAGATTACAATTCCTCTTACAAACAAATACCAATCTGTTGCTTACTTTGTTGAAAACACAGCTGGAAATGTTTCCCTGATGGGCAAATTAAGTTTTGGTGAAGCACTGAACCACTTAGGCACATTGCTTCAAAAATGGGTTCATTACTTGAAGCTTCAGTAACAGTGACCTCTCCTGGTGAAAAGCCAAAGCTGCAACTAAATTGGCCCAGCTTCATAGTGGCAGGAGGCTTTGATACAGTGACAAGTTTCTAGTGTGAACGTACCAAAACACACACACACACACCTCTATACAGAGTTTATGATATTTTTACAAATAAAGATTAATTCATCTTTGTATTGTGTAATTGGGGAGAGTGCTTAGGGAAAGGGTGTGCTCAAACTTGGATATTAGGGTGTGAAGGGAAAATATGGCACAAGTTGGGTGCTTGTGTAACCAGGGGGTAGCCTATGTCGGAACTCAAAGATTTTGATTAAAAAAAGAGTCTGTTTCTTTTTTTTCTTTTGTCGCTTTTGAAAGCCATTTAAATCCCTGTTCATTAAACAGTCCTGTTTTTTTCTTAGTAATACAGCATCAGTTCAAATTTAGAACTACACCATATGAATTATAGCACAATAACAACTTAAAACATATTGGACTTATTAATAGAAAGACATTCAAAATGCTTTTCATCAGATGTGACTTACCTTGGCTCCCAGTGCGTCTTGTCATGTAGCCGGACGTACATTGAATAATACACCATGCAGATATGATTAATATACATGCTGGACATTATAAATAGTTAGCCTACTGCATTTAAGAGTCCAGTTGACACAAGGCATTACTTTTTGAACCTTATAATAATAAAAAAAATGGTGCTTTCAAATGAATAGTCCATGCAGGAGTTATGAGTGACAAAATAGTGACATTAACAAATTATGTGTTTAATTTTTTCGATTCCAGAAGCTGTATGACATTAATATGTGCTTATAACAATGACATGGTACTCACATAAAAATCAAAAATCATATTAATTTAATTAAAAAATGTGCTTGTTTGCTTACAGTCTGGGACTATACTGTAATCTTGAATCTTCAATCCCCAGTCTCCATAAACACTAATCTAACCTTTTTTTCTTTTTTAAGTGTTGCACTTAATGATAACAGGATAACAGGGATAACAGGATAACAGGATAACAGGATTTTATTTGTCACATGTGTTCTTGTGCTGGCACAACACACAGTGAAATGGGTGCTGTGACTACTCCCTTTGTGTAAAAATAATAAATAATAGAAAAATAAAAGAGGTGTCCTAAGTATTTAAAAAGCGTATGGCTTGAGGGAAGAAACTCCTGCGTAGTCTTTCTGTCCTGCACTTTATTGAACGTAGACGTTTCCCAGAGGGCAGCTTTTCAAACATAGTGAAACTGGGATGGTGAATGTCTTTCATTATTCTTTTTGCCCTAGTCTTAGATCTTCTTGAATATATGTCATGCAGTCCTGGTAGGCTAGTCCTGGTGATTTTTTCAGCAGAATGTATAACTCTATGCAGGGCGAGCTTATCCTGAGACGTGCAGTTGCCAAACCATGTTGAGATGTTTCCAGAAATTATAGATTCAATAGTGGCAGTGTAAAATGACCTCTGCATCTCAGATGGAATTTTGAACTTCCTTAATCTCCTCAGGTGGTACAGACGCTGTCTTGCCTTTTTCACTATCAATGAGACTTGTGGTGACCAGGATAGATCCTCAGAGATATTAATTCCTAGATAGTTGAAGCAGCTCACCCTTTCCACAGGGGCACCATATATTTCTAATTTAGCGTAGTCTGGCTGTTTCCCCCTTCGGTAGTCAACCACCAGTTCTTTGGTTTTGGTGACATTGAGCTCTAGGCTGTTCTCCACACACCATGATGACAGCATCTCAACTTCGTTTAGGTAGGCTGTTTCATCGTTGTTGGAGATGAGACCTACCACCACTGTATCATCAGCAAATTTCACTATACAGTTGGAACTGTGATGCACAGATAACACTAACACAGTAGTGATACAGTAGTGAATCCCAGAAACTACGTGACAATATGATGTGGTAATAGGAATGACAAGGTGGTGACATTAAAAAAAATCACTTCATTAAAACATCCAGAGGCTGTGTGGCTTAAGTATATGCAGCTAATGCATTTCTTACTTGTTACTTGCTTTTAAAGGAGCAAGTGGTGAGCTGAATCCATTGTCCTTGTTAAGTGGAGTAGTTTAATCTTGCACTGTGTCTGTGCCTGGGAATGCATATAGGTACTGCAGACTCAAACCTTGTGCAGCAACAATACTTACCCATTCTTGACAAAAAAAACACACACAGCCCTAACCTAACCCTGTAAAGAAAACACTCAAGGCAGAGCACCAACCAGAGCAGCAACACAACACAACACAACACAACAGGCAGCTACACCGAAGCCATGAAGGCACTCCAGATGGAGATGCCAGCACGTGCACTGCCTGCTTCCCTAACCTAACCCTAACAGTTTTGCTCCATGATATTGCCTAACAAGGGAGAGCTGGTCTGCTGTTAATGCTTTACTCTCCGTTCTATTACCCTTTACTATGGCCTCTGCTGCTGTGCAGACAAAAACACCACAGTTACTGGAGTCTGTCTGCCGCCACTGACTAGGAAATTCTGTGTCCCAAAGTGCTAAATCACTAAACGCATCTGTAAATGTGCTGGACAAGATGGCACGATCTCAATCAGGCAAGTTCCTGTAGATTCCTAGTAAATGATAAATCTCTATTTTCTTACGGGTGCCGTCATGTACCCACAAAATAAAATGGTCACCACATTCAGGAGTGTCCTGGCCAAGAAGGTGTGGCAGAAGCACCACATCATCTGACCTAATGTTTCTGATAAACCTACCTAACTCCCTGTCACCTATGCACTGCTGTGCTTTCCAGCTACGATACCACAATATATATGTGTCTGTAGTGAGAGTGTGGTATGCTGCACCACCCTGGAAAACACAAGAAAAATATAGAAAAGATAAATTACTAGCTATGTGAAATCTGTGTTGGGTTTAAAAAAATCACCCTGTCAGTAGATGACAGGCATACAACTTACAGGAAAACAAGGTTTGTGGCTTGCTGTAACCTGAGCTATGCGTGTATTCACAATCTGCAAGGGAGAAAAAAATTGCAATGACAACAACATTTTAAGTAAGATGTTGACAGAACTGTAAAGGCAGGTTGCTCATCACTGACTTATGGTTCACTTACGCTATCAGTGAGCCAGCAAAACTCTGGACTCAAGAGGCTGTCCAAGTCCCTGAATGTGGCTGTACTACATCCAATGCTTAGCATTACGGAGTCCTTTTTATGGTCAACATCAGCTGCAGGAGTGACTACTCATTAGGACCTACAGAAAAAAAAGTCTCCAGACTTACATAAGTAAGGAAACTAAGATAAGTAGAAAAGAGACCTAGCAGATGAAGGGCTCTATTTTCACGATCATACGCGCATTGTCTAAAGTCTGTAGCGCAAGTTGTTTTGGGGGCGTTCTTGACACAATTTGGTATTTTCACGGCGGAAAAAGCGAACATTGCGCCAGGCGCATCGTTCAAAAGGGTTGGGTTAAGTTACTTCATTAGTCATGGGTGTGTTTTGGGCGTAACATACAATTAACCAATGAGAATTTATACTCTCATTCCCTTTAAGAGCCAGCGGGCGCATTGTCTATAGCCTGTTGCTATTACGATAGCGGATTTACCCGGACGGGAGGAGCTTTTCGGTGGAGGAGACCGATCTGCTCGTGCCTGAAGTAAAAGCGCGTGAGTAGTTAATATTCGGGGATGGAAAGAATCCCCCCAAACCTCCGCGGGTCATAGAAGTATGGGAGGAAATATCTTCAATAATTGTGTCCTCCTTTGGCAAGAAGAGAACTTTCGAACAGTGCCCAAAGCGTGAAGACGTGAAACAAAAACCTTTAAACTCAAAGGAAACATCAAAAATAAAAGGTGGAGGTCCATCAAACATTAGTCCACTAGTTTCCTTTTTGATGATTAGTCCATTTCATTTCTTACAACTTGCCACGCTGTTTATTAAATAAACTGCAGAACATTGCAATCGCTGTTTATTTAAAACGACAAAAGAAACTGCAGAACAATTGCTATAAACTGCAAAACATTGCTATACTCTTATTTTTTGTGCCTGTTTACTTACTAAAACATAAAAATACATGGCTATACAGGCTATACATGTTGCAACTTTTCTGCCAGTTCAGCTCGCCTCTCTTCAGCGCGCAGCAGGTACATCGGGGTTCAAAGCGTTGTGCGCCTCTAAAATAGCTTTTCAACAATGCGCCAGTGACGAAAAAGGACCTTTTTATTGATCAAAAGCGGATGGTTTATGCGTTCTCATAATAGCATCTGGTGCGCTTTGCGCCAGACCACACCTCTTCTTTTCGCTGACTCGCCCGTCACGGCGCAATGTCATCTGCTATCTAGACAACGTGATTTTTTGCCTGAAAAAATGAACATTGCGCTGGCACAGAATAGCAATGACAGCATGCGCATGTCGCGAATACACAATGCGCCGCGGCAAAATAGGGCCCGAAGAGAGTAACAGTAGATTTCTATTAAGTACCTTGTCCTCTACAATGATACCGGACTGTTGAATGCCTAAAGCATAACAAAAAAAAGAAAATGAAAGTGAAATTGGCATGTTACGTAATATTTTTGGCCTCAACTGTGTTTCACCTTGTCAGTAGTCATGCTCAAGCATTACCACATCAACTGTCTGGACAGAGTAGGAAAACACATTTCATGTAGTTTATTTAATGTGACAGGGGTGCTGAGAGGTGGTCCTGCCCCTGCCTGCAAGTATGTCTGCTCATTTCTTCATTGTGTCCTCACTCTTGGCAATCTCCCAGTCCCCCAACTGTGGATCGCCACTACACACTCCATACAATGCAAAGTATGACCGCTGTTTCGACATGTTTATAGCATGAACAGCATGCTGAAGGTATCTATCCCGGTCGTTCTGCATATCATTGCAGTACTTTGCAAAATATTTAATATCCTGATTCGTTCGTTCGTCCTGCCCATTACTTTGGGGGTGGTAGGCAGAAGTCACAGCATGACCTACCCCAAACACCTCAAAAAGAGAATCATTAATCTGAAGGGGAAAAGGGGAAAATTTGAAATTAATAACTACGAATAAACAATAGAAGCAACTTAACATGTTCTGTGCAGGCAAATTTAAGTGCTGAGGATAATACCTACCGCAACTCTCGCCCCTGGTCTGTTATAATCTTTCTGGTTACACCTTGTGCCAGAAGAGTCTCTGTGACCTATAGTGCCACCTCTGGAGCCTTCTTACTTCTCAGGGGCCTAGCCATGACCCACTTCGAAAACAGACAAGTCATTGTTAAAATATAACTGTACCCCTTGCTAGTCTCTGGAAGTGGGCCAACAATATCTACACCTACCACTTGCCAAGGACCCTCAACCTTAATGGGGTGGAGCTTCGGTGCCACACTTTTTAAAGTGTCATGCCGCTGACACCGCTCACACAAAGCAACCCAATTCTCAACATCTGTAACTACAGACAACCAGTAATACCTACTCATTACTGTCTCTCTGGTCCTCCGGGTGCCAGAGTGCCCTCCAGTGGCTGGATTGTCATGACATTCTCTGAGCACCTTGTCCCTCTCCTCAGGGCTAAGAACCACCAGAGGTTGCTGCCCTTGCCCAACATAGTACAGCCTACCTGCATCTTCCACAAAAGTCTTTGCTGCTCTAGAGATAGATGATCTCTAAACATTACTAATTCCTGATTGGATTCTGCCATGCAAAATGACATTAGCTATAGCCTACAAGATACCATGTAGGAATATGTCATTAGATGTTGGACTGAATGGTATCCTGATTCCCAAGTCATTTTCGTGGATGAATGTAACTGTCATTCTGAGCGCGCAGCTCTGCTGTCAAATAAATTTTACCTGTATATAAAAAGGCCACAAGAGAGCCTGTAATACTTCATAAAAAGGGAATATCCCCGAAGGTATGACCAGCCAATTTTCCTAAAATAACATAGTAATTCACGGAGGCTTCCACGAAGCTCCACAATAATATTAGCTTGCTATGTGCTACATATCCACTTATTATGACAATTCATAAAAAAGTTTAGTAAATTGTTTTTTCTTCTTTTTCTGAATACAATTACTGACCTGTGTCCTACTGGTCAATAGGCCGCACAACCTAATCAACTGTTAACAACAAGATTTGGGCGTGCATCAACTGAAGTTACGCAAAATCCACAGCAAAACCCACAGCAAGAGCACTTACATTATGATAAGCTAGTTCGGCCAGAAAGACTCAGAGAAAGGCATAAGGTTTAAAGGGATTTAATATGAGATTTAACAATAGTTGACAGTAGAATAGTCTTTGGCGGAGGTCCAGTCATCAGCCTGGGTCTAATGTTGAGGGGTCCGACGGATCCTGCCGCGGAGTGTCACTGGAACCGAGACACACCCCCCGGGCGCACGGGTAGACTGGACCAAACTGGTGGTGGTGGGGATGGAGGAGGGGACTTCAAAACGCCGGTACCTGAGCAGCGGAAAAGGCGAGTTAGGCATGTCATTTTTTAAAGCAGGTGGCGGCCGCTGATTGGCCGAAAGCAAAGTGCGCTTCCGTGATGTTGGAGTCTTCCTGGCAGAACTTTCGCAGGCTTTCATTTCGGCCAGAAAGACTCAGAGAAAGGCATAAGGTTTAAAGGGATTTAATATGAGATTTAACAATAGTTGACAGTAGAATAGTCTTTGGCGGAGGTCCAGTCATCAGCCTGGGTCTAATGTTGAGGGGTCCGACGGATCCTGCCGCGGAGTGTCACTGGAACCGAGACACACCCCCAAAAAGATAAGGCAATTAAGTTTTAACTAGCTTCGAGAGAAGCAAAACCTGGAAAATGTGACTTACCCCCAAGGAGTTTGAATGAAATTAGCTAGACAGACCCACCGTAAGGGCGACGACAGGACCTGCCCGGAAAAAGGGGAGAAAATGGGAAAGTTAACGCAATATTTTATTCAGCAACGCTTGGCAGGAGTGGACCTACTTACGATTACGTAATCAGGATTCCGTGAGCAGGCAAGGCTCAGTGGCAGGCAATAGGTAACAATACATAGCAAAAGATGACCACCACCAGGTTTTGTTTTTTTTTTTTTTCTTTTCTTTTCATGCTTCTTGTACGGTATGCGCAAGCTGCGCGGTCATGCTTGGTTGTGTAAGGATCCACTTCTCAGACCAACGACGGAACTAAGTGTGGACGAAGGTTTTCGCATGTTCTGGACTTACAGGATAGAATAATTATAGACATATGCATTAGAGTAGCGAACAGAGTAACAATATTTATCTGACTCCATGAGATAATAAGATTACCTCCACTGTCACTATGCAGCATAAGGCTAATAACACAGTAATGGCATGGCACACGAGAAGATATATATGAATGGTAAATGAATGAACAGATTAACCAGCGGCAAGTTAACAGTTACAATTAACACAGATTCACTGTAATGACCAAATAAACCAGATATCTAATGTCAACCAGACAGAGAGAGGGAGAGAGAGAGATACGCACAGTGTGTGGGGGCGTCATAGTAGAAGGACAACTCCAAGAGGTTTTCCCTAACTTCCCCTTAAATACCCAACCTGATGCCAGTTGGTCAGCTAGTGTTTGATGTCTTGAACACACAATGAGGTCTTATCTTGGGGGCAGGGGCTGCAGAGAGCCCACTGTCCCACACTACCGGGAAACCTTAGGGGAGAAATGTGTAGCCCCAGCTGTTGGCAGGGCATAGATGAGAACGCGGTAGGTGGGTCACACCTACCTAGACACAATAGCATGCATCGGGGGAGCTCCTCTGAGGAGGCACTCTTATTGTGATAACATACATTCTCTGTTGCGCTGATTCAGAATAGACATCCTTAATCCACGACCTTACAGTTGTACGATATGTGCAAGCTTGCACGGTCATGCTTGGGCAACTGGATGGCCACCATGGTACTACTGTGTGTGCAAGCGTGCACGGTCATGCTTAATTACGGTATGCGCAAGCTTGCGCCGTTATGCTTATTGTACAGTATGTGCAAGCTTGCACGGTCATGCTTGGGCAAACTGGATGGCCACCATGGTACTACTGTATGTGCAAGCGTGCACGGTCATGCTTAATTACGGTATGCGCAAGCTTGCGCCGTTATGCTTATTGTACAGTATGTGCAAGCTTGCACGGTCATGCTTGGGCAAACTGGATGGCCACCATGGTACTACTGTATGTGCAAGCGTGCACGGTCATGCTTAATTACGGTATGCGCAAGCTTGCGCCGTTATGCTTATTGTACAGTATGTGCAAGCTTGCACGGTCATGCTTGGGCAAACTGGATGGCCACCATGGTACTACTGTATGTGCAAGCGTGCACGGTCATGCTTAATTACGGTATGCGCAAGCTTGCGCCGTTATGCTTATTGTACAGTATGTGCAAGCTTGCACGGTCATGTTTAAGGCAACTGGATGGCCACCACGGTTCTACTGTATGTGCAAGCTTGCACGGTCATGCTTAATTACGGTATGCGCAAGCTTGCGCCGTTATGCTATAATGTACAGTATGTGCAAGGTGACACCCACCAGTAGGCTATTTACACAATGAGCGACGGCTCGCACGGACATGCTTATTTGTGTGGCGATAAGCGCGACTGGCGACAGGACTGTACGATAAAAGCGAAAGATGACCATCATGATAGAGCAAAATCATACCTTAGTTCTGGGTTGAAAGCGACATTAGAGCATCTAGAGGTGCTCCTGATCGGGTCGAATGTAGTCCTCAAAGCAGACGAGGACCATCTCCCAGGCGTTTAATAGCAGAGTCTGGGATTCCTTTTCGGCGGCGGCTCCGATGCGAAAGGAATGGCCCGTGTAACTGCGGCGAGAGAGACCGCAGCTTTCCACCACCGTGCCTAGGTGAACTCTGAACCACTCCTTGGACATAGGCGAGCATCCGTGTAAGATGCAGAGTCCGTGTAAGATGCAGAGTGCGTGGGTGCGCGGAGAGATACCGCAGCATAGAGGCATAAGGACGGAAAGAGGTTCCCAGCTTAAGGAAGTGATCGTGACGCCATCGCCCAATGTGTCTGCTTAGAGTGTTTAGGGAGGATGGAGAAAAATTTAGGTGAAAACTGATGTCAGAAGACATAGGTCTTTAGTGAGGTCGAAAGCTGGGGTTTCGATGTTTTTAGGAGAAAGAAGAGAAATTAGGTCGTTAAGCATAATTGTAAATAGGGGGAGCCACGTTACCAGCAAGCAACAAGATATGCATGTTGACGTAATGACGTTAGAGCCCACGTATTAGGTTTGATAGCAACATTCTGGACCGGCCCAGGCTTCAGAGGATTGCATATCCTCTGGGGTTGACATCAGCTTTAAAAAGACGCCTGGGTTGTAAAAATTGGTTAGGATTAGAGTTATGACCTTTATAATATTGTGTATCCGATTAAAGAATAATACATTAAATGCAATAGAGGTTATGTGGCCGAATGCAGAGTCATAACTATAACACACTGACAGAACGTACAGCAATGATTTAAGACTGGCTGGACTGTGTAATGTCCGGCCCCTAGAAAAAAAAGTTTATTAAACATGTAATGTCCTGCGCTTAGGAAAATGTTGACCATGATTGTTGATTGACAGATTATTGGTTAAGACCTCTGGTGAGGTCTTTCAACTGAGGAGAAACTTACATGAGAAAATCAATTAAGCACTTGTGTTACCATGACGAACTGAGAACCTGAAATGAAATAAATATGTCCAGTGTAATATTGAAAGCTGTACATCTAAGAACAAATACGTAGACAGATACGTCGATGAATGCATGGAAAAAAATCCAGTGTTGGTACAGATACAAGTGTGGTATGCAGGGATCATTTCTCATTAGCCTACTGCAAATCAATGTCAGGATTAATCTCGAGAATACGGCGAGAACTACATAAACAGAGGCGCTATGTTTCTGGAGGTTACTATCTAGTGCAACATTCGGAGATGTAATAGTCACGAAGACGCACCTGTAGCCTTGCTGTTAGGTCAGTGGCCGAACAAGGGTTGAAACTGTGTGCATATACCTGGCACGGGGTTTTAATTTTTCTGTGAACGCACCTCCGTCCCGAGAGGAAATGCGTTTTGAAGTGCCATGCTTACCTCGAGGAGTTTTCTATTATAGTATACTTGCAGACTGCGACAACCTCGTTGCAAATGAGACATGTCGGCATTGCATTAGTAAATGCGGGCAGAATGAACGCATGCCGTTGTAGCCATTCTCCTTGTAGGCCCTGCATCCGGATCAATTTCTATTCATGGCTTTAGACAACGACATTTGCATCGATAGCTAGCAGTATACAGCTAAAGGTGTAGGCAACACGTCATCAAAAACATAACCCTGGCAACGGCAGTGCACAGCATAGGCTACATTGTTACTGTATGACAAGACCTAGGGCAGGGTAGGGAAAACAGGGTCGTGTCGGCGACATTAGTAGTGGAACCCGGCCAGCATCCTACGTAATGAAGAGATAGAGAGGCAACTAGATTCGAAGTGGAGACCAGGAGAGTTCAGATTACGGATGGGCAAGTATGTTGTGCGAGGAACGATAGGAGAAGAGCAACCAGTGAAACTGCATACTTCAACGGTCGGGGCCGCGAGGCCTCTAGACATGTATCGGTTGAGGGAGTCGTGCATTGCGGGGGGGAATCAAATCAACTACAGGAGGCACGCTGTTGGAGTCTGACTCGCAGACCGACGCCGGTGCTTGAATTCCTAGACAGAACAGGAGAGAGAGTCAGCGATAATTAACATTGATCATTGGGATACATTCAGCCTCAACACAGGTTAATAGAGACTGGCTGCCAAGACAGCCAGGGGAGCAGGAACGTAGGCAGAGCGGGGAGTGTGAGAGGGCATGGCAAATCAGGCGGGTCGTGGCAGAGGCTATATTGTACCGTATGTGCAAGCTTGCACGGTCATGTGTAAGGCAACTGAATGGCCACCACGGTTCTACTGTATGTGCAAGCTTGCACGGTCGCTTAATTGTACGGTACGGTGGCAGAGGCTATGGACGTGAGAAACGACAGTTATGAGCACACGCAGCCAGGTAGGAATTACGCAAATGTGAACACCATCACGGATGGACAAGTGGCGGCCTTCGCCAACTGAGAGCGTTCTTACGGTTTCAGGACTTAGGTAATAGGGGCAGACAGAGTTTGTGCGAAATCCAGCAGCATGATGGTGTGCACTGGGACGCGACCACGCGCGCCTGCCAGAGGTCAGTGATCAGACGACCAATCCAAGCAGATGTTAAAGAGGGCAAAGTACGAAGCAACTGGGGTATGAGGATTCAAGATAGTCGTGAGACGGCGGGCTCAGCGATATTGACTACAATCGGCCATCATAGCCAGATACAATCCAGTTCTTGCCGTCTGCCGGGAAACTCCTGGCACGCCACGCCGAATCTCATAGCGAAGCACCAACGACGGGCAAGCTGCGGCCTGGAGTCAGAGGACTGGAGAAAACGGACGCGTCGGGGTGAATACGGCGGCGTCTGCAGCGGGGCTGAAGGGGCGCATCCGTCGTCTCCGAGGGGAAAGCGCTGGTCCTTCCGGGGTTGCTTCGGAAATCTTCGATGGCGTCGACTCTTCGATGGCGTCGATGGCGTGGTGAAGCTCGGGAATCTCACCACGTCTGTGAGAACGCGGATGGCCGGATTAGGCTGTAGCTGAGAACCGATGGGGCGAGGGAGCCCAGCGTGAATGGCAGATATAGCAGAGAGGCTTGCGTTTCCTCTTTCTCCCTGTTTACGGGCGTGGAGCATGATGTTTCCTTCAGCGCGAGGAGTGGAGGTATTTACGACGGGGAGGCGGTCGACCAGAGGCCTGATTGGCTTGGTGAAGACGATAACTGCACGGGGAAGAAGCAGGGGAGAAGGAATAATAACCGCGTCAGATTCCGAACTTCCAAAAAAGCCGGAGACAGCTACGACATCGTGAGGCTTGGCAACGCATGGACTTCAAAACGCCGGTACCTGAGCAGCGGAAAAGGCGAGTTAGGCATGTCATTTTTTAAAGCAGGTGGCGGCCGCTGATTGGCCGAAAGCAAAGTGTGCTTCCGTGATGTTGGAGTCTTCCTGGCAGAACTTTCGCAGGCTTTCATTTCTTAAAGAAATAAATAAATAAAAATTAATTAACACATTATTTAATCAAATAATTATCGAGTAGTTATGTCATTCGAGGGAGCTAGGAGATGCAGCTGACAAGCTCTAACCTTGACTGGAGATCCTGTGACCAGTTGGAGTTGACAGCTCCAACAGATAATAAAGAAATTACACAAGATCAAAGTAATATTAAAAACAATATGTAAATCTCTTGCTTCTGTTAATAGTAAATTGCTGTGCTTCTGGAAGACTGAGTAGCGGGAAAGATCCGCAGGTTTGACGCTTTATTTATATCACTTGCCTGGACTGTAAGCACCAATGGCTGTCTTTTGGAACAATGCAGGTGCCGACGTGCAAATTTTTAATACACCAGCAGATGCACAATTTTTAATTCAATCACATTTATCTGTCATAAATAAATATGTGTACATTGAACTCGAAATGCCATTTTACACTGACAATTAAAGGGGTCCTTCCGCCAAAAACCACTGTCGTAAATTTTACCCAATCTCAAAGTAAGTCAATTAAACATTTAAACATTAATCATTTTAAGTATTGCAATTCAATACTGCACCTTGAGAGAGGAAAAGTCAAACGCAAAAGGTTTTGACTCGACCAGAAGAATGCCCAAAGAGACGTTGCATGCAGAGCAGGGTTGCAGGTTTTATTACAGATGGTCACAAGGAGATCACATCAATCATCTTCCCCCGAAGTGATCTCCCTAACAGTTCATACCAGTTAGCTTATGTACCTATTGCCACATTTGCATTTAAAGATGCTTCAACCGTATATGGTATGCAACTCGTACAGTGTCAACAACCTATACATATCTCAAACTACCTCACCTTTCCCCTGAAAAGAAGATTCTATTTTGGCTCAGTGCCCATGAGACGGGCCCCATCAGCTGTCCCTAAAGACAGCTGAACAAAAGTTCAAAACACTACGTTGCTGTATGAATATTGCGACATTGTATCCTTACAAACTAACATGTTTTTATCACTGTAATTATTGTAAAAATACCACAACACCACTTTGAGTAGCTCTATTTACAACGTGATGGGTCACAAAAGGTGCGAGTTTGTGTGAAAATGATTTGCTGGAAGTGGGCATGGATGTGGGTTTTGAATGAATGACATTTTGTGTGTTTGTGTATATTTTGTGTAGTTCCCACCTTCTAGGTCCAAGATATTGGCAATGCAAAATCACAATTTTTGCATTTAACTGTATCACTAGGTGGTGCTATGCTTCAAGTGAGTGTTTATGGGGGGGGGGGGGGTCGATACGCCTCTTTAACACCGGCATACTAACACAAAATCATTGTCTGGGAAAAAATGTTGATGAGTTAGTTAACAAAAACTGTTTTTGTACACCTAGCATTGACAGGAAACATTGCACCCTGTGACGAAATGTCACAAAATTTGGTGCACATGAAAAGAAAGCTGTTCAGAGTTGTCATGTCAACTTTGACCAAATATGAGCAATTAGAAGCAGAGATGGGGCCCTATTTTGCCGCAGCGCATTGTGCATTCGCGACATGCGCATGCTGTCATTGCTATTCTGTGCCAGCGCAACGTTCATTTTTTCAGGCCAAAAATGACGTTGTCTAGATAGCAGATGACATTGCGCCGTGACGGGCGGTCAGCGAAAAGAAGAGGTGTGGTCTGGCGCAAAGCGCACCAGATGCTATTATGAGGACGTATAAACCATTTGCGCTTTTGATTAATAAAAAGGTGCTTTTTCGTCACTGGCGCATTGTTGAAAAGCTATTTTAGAGGCGCACAACGCTTTGAACCCCGATGTACCTGCTGCTGCGCCAGAGAGGCGAGCTGAACTGGCAGAAAAATTGCAACATGTATAGCCTGTATAGCTATGTATTTGTATGTTTTAGTAAGCAAACATGCACAAATAATGAGAATATAGCAATGTTGTGCAGTTTATAGCAATGTTCTGCAGTTTATTTACAATTTCTTTTGTCGTTTTAAATAAACAGCGATTGCAATGTTCTGCAGTTTATTTACGATTTATTTTGTCGTTTTAAATAAACAGCGTGGCAAGTTGTAAGAAATAATATGGACAAATCATCAAAAAGAAAACTAGTGGACTAATGGTTTGATGGACCTATACCTTCCGTTTATTTTTGATGTTTCCTTTGAGTTTAAGGCTTTGTTTCCCGTCTTCTAACGTTGTTGTACCGCTTTCGGCGCACAGCGCGTTGAACCCCGATGTACCTGCTGCTGCCGCAGAGAGGCGAGCTGAACTGGCAGAAAAGTTGCAACGTATATAGCCTGTATAGCCATGTATTTTTATGTTTTAATAAGCAAACAGGCACAAATAATAAGAGTATAGCAATGTTTTGCAGTTTAGCAATGTTCTGCAGTTTCTTTTGTCTTTTAAATAAACAGCGATTGCAATGCTCTGCAGTTTATTTAATAAACAGCGTGGCAAGTTGTAAGAAATGAAATGGACTAATCATCAAAAAGAAAACTAGTGGACTAATGGTTTAATGGACCTCCACCTTTTATTTTTGATGTTTCCTTTGAGTTTAAAGCTTTTGTTTCACGTCTTCTAACGTTGCCGTTTTGGGCACTGTTCGAAAGTTCTCCTCTTGCCAAAGGATCAGTAGCGGCTCGTGGGTAGAAAAAAAGGTAGGGCAGATAGGCTGATGATGACCGAGTTTATTACAATTAACTCATAACATGCACTAAAGAGCGCGCATGCCACTATCTTTAAAAAGCAACCTTGATGGGGAAAATGCGCGCACCTACACGCACCTCACCCATGCCTACGCACAAAATAAAGGGAAAAGGAAAAACTGTCACGTCAGAAACGCGAACAGGGGGCAAAATTGGTTTACTGGTGGAAAGTAAATAATCAAAAACATTGTATATCATGCCTGAAGACGCTATTTGCCTGAAATATATGTGTGTGATTAAGTAAAACTTGGTTTTTAAGTGAATCGTGGTTACTTGTTTGCAAGTACAGGCAGGCTTTTGGCAAAAATATCTTATAATTTATATTAATAAAGACAAAGGAAATCTTGAAGTAACATAACTAAAACCCTGCCTTTTGTTATTAATGTACTGTATCACATTCGTGCATGATGTGACATTTATTGTCGCTACATGGGCAAAGAACCGTAGCAGTAGAGTAGAGTAACTTGTAATTCCTAAAGGGAAACTAACGTGAGACAAGCGGACTGTTTCGAACACACACACTGTAGCCCTAATGGAGCTGTGCTGCGATGTTAGCATTCTCTAGCATGGCTAGTTTTATAGCACAACTCAGATGTGACTTGCTAGGCTCGTGTTTTTCGCCTTTTTTGAAAAAATGCTTCATGTCACACACACCTACACTGCTCCAAATACCCCCTTGTCCACCCATGACAGAAGAACGAAAGAACAGGCATGAAAAACAGAACATTTTATTTCGTTCTGGACAACCATAGAGCCAAGGCTTTCTATCATACCACGAACGTGAAAACGTCTGATTAAATGACCTACCCTTGTCCTTCGTTTGCTAAACGATATGTATGTCTGGCTTATAGGGTCCAAGACTTCATAGTGGCAATTTAGTTCCTATATCGAGTCGCTCGAAAGAGTTCTCCAAGAGAAACTCCACGCTATTGCAAGCATGTTCGGTCGCCATGGTTTAAACTATACTACTGACTGGTGACGTGCGGAGTAATATACATAGACAGTAGAAGGCTGACGTACAGTGAAGGATCTTTTCCGGGTAGGGCAGAATAAATTCTGCCCCGTGGGCGTCTACAAACCCGCGCTTTTTCCTATGGCTTTTTCTGAAGTGTTCTCTGCGTCTGCGCACAGATTTACATAGACTGACAATTGGGAGCAGGGGCAGAGAGATACTCTGCCCCTCTAGTGATAGAAGTCAACGTAATAGCAGCTACAGTGTGGCGGTGATCAAGACAAGCAAGAAAATCGGCAAACTTTTCTCTTACAAATTATTAATAATGTTTAACAAAACATAACAAGATTCTCGTTCACATTGCATTTATAAAACAACATTTTATTTACTATTAATCAATGGATCTAGTTTTCTTAGTGGAGGAATCTTTGGGAGGGCTCTGCCCCACCTGCCCATATGAAGCAGCCGCGCCTGCAAAGGATGACACAATTATTGAAGATATTTCCTCCCATACTTCTATGACCCGCGGAGGTTTGGGGGGATTCTTTCCATCCCCGAATATTAACTACTCACGCGCTTTTACTTCACGCACGAGCAGATCGGTCTCCTCCACCGAAAAGCTCCTCCCGTCCGGGTAAATCCGCCATCGTAATAGCAACAGGCTACGGACAATGCGCCCGCTGGCTCTTAAAGGGAATGAGAGTATAAATTCTCATTGGTTAATTGTATGTTACGCCCAAAACACACCCATGACTAATGAAGTAACTTAACCCAACCCTTTTGAACGATGCGCCTGGCGCAATGTTCGCTTTTTCCGCCGTGAAAATACCAAATTGTGTCGGGAACGCCCCCAAAGCAACTTGCGCGACAGACTTTAGACAATGCGCTTATGATGGTGAAAATAGAGCCCATGGACTTTTAAAGAATTTCAAGCTATGCTTTGAATTTTGATTGACATGTAACTTTGAAACAGTCCATCTCAACATAAATCCTTTGATAACCTTTTGTCAGCATTATCTGTAGATGGCATGTACCAAATTTGGTGAGATTGACATGAACGGCCTATGACGAGTTAATTTACTTACACTTTCGCAATTTTAAAATTTCATGGAAATTATTTTCATTGGAAGTGGTCGTTAACCACGCCAAATTTTATGGCATGTGCTGTGCTTTCAGAGGTCCTTGTGCTGATTGTGCATGGCATATTTTGTGCAGTTCACACCTTCTCGATCCAAGATCTTGGCAATGCAAAATCCCCATTCATGACTGACTTGGCAATTAAAAATGTTGTTTGTAGGCTAGACTTTAACATGACTTTTATGACCAAAAAGCTACAGTATGTAGTTGAAACCATGGCTGTAGCTGTCAAATGCTAAACTATAAGAGATTGATATGGCCATTCACTGGTACATCTTTTTCGACTGTCATGTTCCACTGCACTAATGTGCATTTGAAGTTGCGAGGCGTAGTGAAGTCCTTATTAGGATTTGCAACTGTTTAGTTACTAATTAGGAGTTGGAATTGTTTCCTTTATGTATGTCTGTGTACGTATGTGTGGGCTAAGTTCAACTCTGCAATCAAAGTGCACTGATGCAGCCGTATTGTGTGAGAGGGGGAGTGGCTACGGTGCCCAGAGTGACGCAGGCAAATAGGAATTGGAGCTTGTCATGACATTAGTGAGACACCTACCAAATATGAGCTTAGTGGAATGAATGGTTCGAGAGTTATGTGTGGAACAGACAGAATGACAGACAGGCGTTCCTTGCCTAATAGATAGATAGATTAAATTAGCAGGGCATGTGAAGGTCTATCATTCCTGTAATGCAGAATTAACACTTTGAGTAGCTCTATTTACAATGTGGTGGGTCACAACAAGCAGTATATGCACGCAGCATTCCAAGACGTGAAATTCGACCCTCATGGTTTTACTGGTCATTGAAGGGTCGAGCTAACCACAACCAGCGGATCAGAGCAGGCTAAACCTATCTACGTCACTAGGTCGTAAGCCCAGCCCAGAGCCATGTTTGGCAAGCCCACATCCCAAAGGAAGGACAGTGGACAGAAGCTTGGTGAGCGAAAGACAGCGAATTTTCCCAATCAGAGGTGCCTTATTGACACGTCATGGATATTCACGAGGGACACCGGAAAAGCCAGTCGTTCAACCACTAGACCTGTTATAGCTTACAGAAAACAGCGTCAAGCAAGAGAACTAGGACATCATTTTTCACAGAAATGACGCACAATGCATTCAACCATAGTGGCGACACAGAAATATGAATAAAAGTAATGATAAAAGGACCTCTTTATCAATTTTTCAGACACCGCCAAACTACTAGTACTACTTTCATAGTAGTTAGTATGGAATATTAGTATGGAAATAATAAAATCTTAAGTACTAAGTGTTCTCCCAATAGTATGTTAGAAGGTTTGTAGTCAGGAAGGCTTAAATCTTTTGTTCCAAAAGTACTGCAACTCCAAGGTTGACAAGTATCTTGTGTTTTCCCTAAACATAGACTGCTGTCATCTTATGAACACATCTTTTTTGGTTGAGGGGGGAAAATGTGATGTTCCTCAGCCTTCAATGACACAAATTCCTCATCAGCCCATAGTCTTACCCTCAGGCCCTGGATGTGTCAATTGTTTTCTGCCAGACACCAACCACCTATAACATTTGTCCAGAGGTGGACAGTAACATTTAAACATGGTTTTAAGGTGATTTTGCAAAAATGAGATAGATCACAGAGGAGTTTGAAGTCACTTTCAGTCATTATGACCGCCACTAGCAAAGCTAGCGATAGCGATCATATTTTCCTTTTTTTTTCTCACAGATTTTTCGTCAACAATTGCCAGGACACTGGAACTGTGGGGGACATGAATCTTTGTAGGCATGTAGCCCTAGAACTTTTTGAGTGACTATTTTGCCTATTATCTAGAGAACGCTAACATTTACAACCAATTTTTTTTGTCTTGAAATCTATTGACCCTCCTGCATTGAAAGCAGTGGTCAACGCCCACTTTCAATGAAAACAATTTCTTTGAAATTTTAACATTGCAAAAGCGAAACCAAATGAGCTCATCATAGGCCATTCATGTACATCTCACTAAATTTGGTATATGTCATCTACAGACAATGTTGATAAAAAGTTATCAAAGGATTTATCTTAAGATAAACCGTTTCAAAGTTACATGTTAATGAATATTTAAAACATAGCTTAAAATTCTACAAAAGTCCATATCTTGGCTTCTAATTGCTCAAATTTGGCCAACGTTGATATGCCAACTCTACACATTTTTCTTTTCATGTGCACCAAATTTTGTGACATTTCATCACAGGTGGCAATCTTTCTTGTCAAAGCTAGGTGTCCAAAAATGTTTTTGTTAAATAACTTATCAACAATTTTTCCCAAGACAATTATTTTGTGTTAGTATGCTGGTGTTACAGAGGTGTATCGACCCAGCCCATAAATATTCACTTGAAGCATAGCACCACCTAGTGATATGGGTAAATGCAAAAATTGGGACTTTGTATTGGCAATATCTTGGACCGAGAAGGTGGGAACTGCACAAAATATGTCATGCACGATCAGCATGAAGCCCTCTAAAAGCACAGCACATGCCATAAAATTTGGCCTATAGGGGGCGCTGTAATTATACAAAATGTCATTTTGCTTATTATCTAGAGAACGGTAAGGTTTACAACCAATTTTTTTTGTTGTGAAATCTATTGACCCTCACACATTGAAAACACTTGTTGATGCCCACTTCTAACAAAAAGAATTTCCATTAAATTTTAACATTGCGAAAGTGAAATCTCACCAAATTTGGTACGTCATCTACAGACAATGTTGACAAAAAGTTAACAAAGGATTTATCTTGAGATAAACTGTTTAAAAGTTACATGTCAATGAAAAATTGAAACATAGCTTAAAATTCTTCAAAAGTCCATATCTTGGCTTCTAATTGCTCCAATGTGGTGAAAATTGACATGCCAACTCTAAACAGCTTTATTTTTATGCGCATCAAATTTTGTGAGATTTTGTCAAAGCGGATGATGTTTTTTGTCAAAGCTAGGTGTCCAAAAACAGGGTTTTTTTTTAAAATAACTCATCAACAATTTTTATATAACCAGTGATATGATTAAATGCAAAAATGGGGATTTTGCATTGCCAATATCTCGGACCAAGAAGGTGGGAACTGCAGAAAATATACACAAACACACAGAATCTCATTCATTTCAAACCCACATTCATGCCCACTTTCAGCAAATCATTTTCACACAAACACTGACCTACCACAAACCAGGGGCATCCTGGTGACCATTCAGTGACTGAGAATGCAATCTGCATTATGCAATTCAATAGGCAATTCATTATGCAATTCAATAATGTAATTTGCAATTGCATTGTACAAATTGCAATATAATAGGCAAAGTTTTAATTAAATCTTCAATTTAATTCAAATTATGTTGATTATAAATTTGAATAAACATGTACTTAATTGCATTCCATTTTACCATGGTACTTCTGTCTTAAAATTCAAATGGCATTTTTTTGCAAAGTAATATTTAATATTCAGTCTCACAATTTAACTTCCAATTCTTTTTGCAATTTGAAATTAAAAGTTCAATGTGGAATTGCATTTTAAAAACATATTTGGCAAAAGTGCCAATGACACCCCTTAAAGCTAGCCTGGCTAACGCGACTTATCAATGCTCTGCGAACATTGGTCTGGTCAAGCTGTGTTGTAAACCCATTTCTCAGAGGGCGGGCTTAACCCACGTGTGTGAAATGCCTGTGTTTGCTACTGGACGAAGCTTCGACCAATCACATTAGTGTCCATGTATAAGACAGAGAATAGTAACGTGCATATGAGTAAACAAAAACGTAACTGCACAAAAGCTCGAAATTCCATATGCTATCGCTGACAATGTAACGTGCAGCTATTTTGTCAGTGAAATAGCTCCACAACTTTGCAAGATATTACTGTGTTGTTCTGCTATTTACATACTGTAAACTGGGTTGACTTGGCAACACTTACCATTTATAAGTCAGATGAACCTCGTTGACAACAATGCCAAGGAGATTTTCTTTGTAGACTTTGTTGGCTAACATGTTCATCCATCTTCCAAAACAGCAGCTACAGCTGCATTGAAATCTTGCCGTTGCTCCACGTTCGCCATGTTGACAGTGACTGAGGTAGATTTCCGGTCGCTAAACTACCGCGTCATTGCCTTTTTGAAATGCTAGATTTTCATTGGTCCCAGTTTCTCTGTTAAGGTTGAAACAGTGTAGAATCGGAGCTTGGCCAGACTGACTTTGCAAGCGAAATTCAAATGCAGCGGCACAGGAAGTATGGGCATGCCCAGGCTACCTTAAAGCCGTTTGAATTGTTTTTTTGTAAAATAGCACCCCTTCCTGATTGCAAAGCACTTTGCACGCTCTTTGTGTCGCAAAATTCAAATGGTAATAATTTGTGCAAAAAGCGCTTCCCCCTGTCAGTCTAGGCCCCCCCCCCCCCCCCGCCCCGCTAGTTGTCAAGGCACGAACTTCTCCTGATACCAATTGGTCAGTTCTCTCATCAAGGCAGCCTTTGTTTGTCACTAAGAGAGATTGTAGCTCTGTCTTTGTAAAATGGAGAAAACGGTTGCCCAGCTCCTGAGGGTGGCCGCTGCTGCTCTTGAAGAGCACCAGCAAGGGAACAACCAGCGGCAAAGAAACAACCAGCAGCAAGGAAGCAACCGGCAGCAAGAAAGCGACCAGCAGCAAAGGAGCAACCAGCAGCAGCAACCACCAGACCGCACTGGAGAGAGACGGGCCAACCGGGGTACCGTATGCTAACGTTAACAAACTCATATGAAATGGTGCAGTGAAGTGTAGCCTTTGAACAAAGTAAACTGGCATTTGGTATTTTATTACTACAGAACAATGTATATCGACATGACATCAGTACATGACATTATCGCATTATGATTTTTTTTGTTTCTAACACTTGTCTGGTTCCGTAGGGCTAACTAACTAACTAACTAAAACTTTGAGGTGTCAGTAACCATTCTTGGAAGCCAGTGATGATACTCGTATGATGTTATTTAAGGGTATAGGCCAAAATGTATGGTCTAAAATGTATTTTAGTGTCCAATGAAGTTCAAAAGAAGGCTACAACCGTAGACTGCATTTAAGAGAGCAAGAGGACGTTAAATAGTGCAGAGAGATACGAATTAGAGAGGATGGGACTGGGGGAAAAGAAAATTACCTTCCCAGGTAAAAGAAGAAAGCATGGGTGACATTTGGAACATGTTAAGCTTGAGAAATATAGATGGACACTCTGGGCCCTATTTTGGCGAGACGCATTGTGCATTCTCAACATGCGCATGCTGTCATTGCTATTCTGTGCCAGCGCATCGTTCATTTTTTTCAGGCAAAAAAATCACGTTGTTGACATTGCGCCATGACGGGCGTGTCAGCGAAAAGAAGAGGTGTGGTCTGGCGCAAAGCGCACCAGATGCTATTATGAGGATGCAAAAACCATTTTCCTATAGACCAGCGCAAACCATGTTTTTTTGTCAGTTGTCAGTCACGCAAGGCTGAAAAGCTATTTTAGGGGCGCACAACGCTTTGAACCCCGATGCACCTGCTGTTGCGCCAGAGAGCCAAGCTGAACTGGCAGAAAAGTTGCAACATGTATAGCCTGTATAGCCATGTATTTTTATTTTTTAGTAAGCAAACAGGCACAAATAATGAGAGTATAGCAATGTTTTGCAGTTTATAGCAATGTTCTGCAGTTTATTTACGATTTCTTTTGTCGTTTTAAATAAACAGTGTGGCAAGTTGTAAGAAATGAAATGGACAAATCATCAAAAAGAAAACTTGATGGACCTCCACCTTCCGTTTATTTTTTATGTTTCATTTGAGTTTAAAGCTTTTGTCTTCTAACGTTGTTGTAGGCCTACCGCTTTTGGCACTGTTCAAAAGTTCTCTTCTTGCCAAAGGAGGACACAATTACTGAAGATATTTCCTCCCATACTTCTTTGACCCACGGACGTTTGGGGGGATTCTTTCCATCCCCGAATATTAACTGCTTACACGCTTTTACTTCATGCACGAGCAGATCGGTGTCCTCCACCGAAAAGCTCCTCCCGTCCAAGTAAATCCGCCATCGTAATAGCAACAGGCCATGGACAATGCGCGCGCTGGCTCTTAAAGGGAATTAGAGTATAAATTCTCATTGGTTAATTGTATGTTACGCCCAAAACACACCCATGACTAATGAAGTAATTTAAGACCAACCCTTTTGAACAATGCGCCTGGCGCAATGTTCACTTTTCCCGCCGTCAAAATACCAAATTGTATCGGGAACGCCCCCAAAGCAGCTTGCGCTTCAGACTTGCGCATATGATCGTGAAAATAGAGCCCTCTGTCTTTTGCAGACAAATTTTGCAGTGCTGCAGAATTTACAAACATGATTCTCAATAATTACCCTGCCTTGAGGGACTGTGGGGGGTATCAGATGCTTAGGTCAAGAGGATCATCACAGTCAAAATTGCTTGTGCCAATCCCTTGCCCAAATGATGGCTATACTCCACGCTACCTCTGCACATCTGCCAACATTGGCCAGGCTGTGTTGTATGTCAGGCCCCTTCAAAGGGACATACAAGCAGTGGTAAATAGTTCCTGTTAATGATTGCATTGCATCTTTCTGTCTAGAGATCTTCAGTTTGACATCCCATTTTGCATATCCTCTTAGCAAGCTAAACTACCGTTTACTATGTTTGTTAGGGTTATCATTCAAAAGGGCATTGAAATAGAACAGTTCATAAACTTTTTCACCAGATCTACCTTATAGGTACAGAATTAACACATACCCTGTCACCCAATCAAAAAACAGCATTTAATTTCTTCAGGTGAAAAATCTATCTGTCTAACCCACTCCAGAACCTCACCTGGGCAGAGGAGCCTGGTTCACCCAACCAAAGCATGGTGGTGTGTGTGTACTGTGGACAAACGTTTTAAATGGGTACTATTCAGGACCACATTGACGCTTGTGAAATGTAAGTAACCTTCTAAACAGCTAATCAGACAATTTCACTACACTTCTGACCAGACACAAGCCTCGAAATCTTAATGTTTGCAAGACTAGGCTAGGCTTGGAAGGTATCCAATTTTCATGCCCCGATATTTTACTGCTTCTTTTGTATCAATCAGAGCATCAAACCAGTGTGGTATCACCCTCACTGTGGGATACACTGACAATTTATGCTTTGCACCAAAGCTGTATTCAGGCCAGTCAATGAACTTACAGGCAACATTTTATGGAATGTTGTTTGCTTTTATTCATGTGAATTGCACTGAACTGCAACTATGTATTAGATGTGTGTTATGTGTTTATTTCAGTCGTCTACTAACCCTCTGTCTATGTTTAAAGTAATCACCAAGAATCTCCCTCTTTGCATCTATTGCCACCTTAGTGGTACCATCCTTTCCTTCTGGTGCCACATCATCTTCTGCCTCTCCTTCTTCTGGTGCCACATTATCCACAAGGTCATCATTTCCTGTTCTGGCATTTGTGTACTCATCATCTGATGATGATGGTTCACCTCCCTAATGCTTGTTCAATGGCAGGGTGTCAACAGAAATTTCCTCTGAAGGTGCTTTACCCCTCATTAAGATATGATTTTGTTTTGATTTTCTCCCTTCTTTTGTAGCTTTGACCAACCTCCATAAACCAGATGTACAGCCTGTGATCAATTGGTCAAGATCAATGATGACCATGCAGTTTATGTTAGGATATTAGAATATATTAACCATGTTGTGCTTTAACAACAATAACAAATGTACACAGTCGGGTCTGTCATCAGCACAAAAACACTGTCCCAAACAATAACAGCACCCCACCACCACCACCACAGGCTACTGCATGTATCTCCTGTGCCATTGAAGATGTATGCTTCTGTTTCATTTTAAAACTTATAATGGAAGCTGGAACCTGATGTCAACACAGCAGCCAAAATGTTTCGAACCCATTTGCTGAAGGATGCAGACCAGAAACCAACCCTGGTCTTGACATTAGATATGCACAGTACAGAAGAAGACAGGCAAAGAGCCATGATCAGCTTCTATAAGCAGACAAATGATTGGACCCAACCGTTTGAAGTTTGATTGAAGGGTATGTAAAAAAACTGAAACAAGTATGCATTTCTGCTTCTTTGTGTTTGTTAAATATTACTGTTTATGCACATAGTATGTGTATATTGCTAATAAATCCTCACACTGGGTTTATTCAACAGGAGACTCCCTAAGAAAGATCCAAAGTGGACCTTGGTAAGTCAATGTAAAGTTGTATTTAATATTGAAAATGTACTGTATGTACTGTATGTGAATGTACGTACTGATGGTACAGCTCTTGGTTTATCCACAGACAACATTGGTGGTAAAACGCTTCTTTTTATTGGAGAAGCAGACCACCTGGTCCCATCCACTTCCCTGCCAGTACTCCATGGTGATCTGTTCTGAGTGGCTGGGAGAATTATGGGTCATTCATTTCTAAATGAAGGTCCACTGTTGACTGGGATGGGCAAGTTTCTTTTCCCTCTGCTGGCATATAAGGATGCAGGGGAAGATGCTGTGTTGCAAATTAAAGACTGCCCTGACAGGGATGTGACTGACATGGTCTGCATTGTAAGTATCAATATTGAATTTGTGTTGCCTTTGTAAATCTGCATCTCTATATGAGAACTGTTGGCTAATGTTAAAAGTTATATGTAACAGCTGTCCTGTTCCCAAGGTCTGCAGAGGCAGAGATGGAACCACAGGTAGTCTGCCATGCCAACGGTCATTGTTAAAGTAGGCTAACATCTAGGGCAGGGGTGCTCAATACGTCGATCGCGATCTACCAGTCGATCGCGAGGCCAATAGTGGTAGATCGCATACAACTTTGAAAAAAAAAAAAAAAGTTCCCTGTTCGTCCTACATGGCCCATCACGCATCCACCGGCAGACAGCGACCACCCAGCCATTAGCGGGCTATCTCCAAACATTTGGACCCATGAACCTTTGCGCTGGAGCCAGTTGATGGGCCCAGCAGATGTGGAAGGACATCGGAGATTGCGAGTGGTTTTCACTGCAGTTGGACGAATCTACGGACGTGAGTGACACAGCACAGGTGTGCATTTACATTCGTATGGTGTTCAGTGATATGACTGCAAAGGAGAAGCTATTGACAGTGATTCCCTTGAAAGAATATGCGCGAGGAGAGGACATTGTTCAGTCGTTTAAAAACTGTATAGACAAAACTCAGCTCCCACTGCACAAGTTAGTGTCCATCACCACGGATGGAGCGCCCGCAATGGTTGGTCGCGTGCATGGGTTCATTGCCAGGTGTAGACAGGACGATGCTTTTCCAGACTTTGTGAATTACCACTGCATTATCCACCAACAAGCATTATGCGCGAAAATGCTGAACATGAAAGAGATCATGGACGTGGCAACGAAGATCGCCTGCTCAATTAGAGCTAGAGCGCTTTAAAGACGGCTATTTCGGGCACATCTGGAGAAGGCTGACAGCGACCACTCTGAGTTGTTGCTACACACTGACGTGAGGTGGCTTAGTCGCGGGAAATTCTTGCAACGATTCCGAGAGCTCTGTCCAGAAATCAAGGAGTTTTTCCCTGAAAGTGGACATGCAGAATACAAACAGCTGAATGACGGGCAGTGGCTGCTGGATTTGGCTTTGATCTGACAAACATACTGAATGACCTTAATCAAGAGCTGCAAGGAAAAGACAAAACGGTGATCGACATGATCAGCTCAGTCAATGCCTTCAAACGAAAAATGAAACATCTGTCCTCAAAGCTTCAGCGCCATAACTTGGCAAATTTCCCGAACCTGCAGAGTTGGAGACGCAAGGGAAGGCCTGTGCGCAACTAAGCAGCGCACGCTGGCTGTCAGCAGCTACTGTCCGGACTACGCATCCTTGGCTGAGTCAATGCAGTGCAAGTCATCAAATTAAACTCTGAACTAATTATTAATACTATTATTGTTATACATTGTCACTGTATTATTATTATTATTATTATTATATGGTAATTACAAAAACAGAGCTTATTTTGGTGCAATATTGGCTTGGAATTTTCAATAAATTGTAAAATAACATACGCTTTTATGGGTCGGTAGATCTTTGTGACTTGGTCATTTTAAAAGTAGCTCGCACACTGAAAAAGTGTGAGCACCCCTGATCTAGGGTGAAAAGATAACCATTTAAGGTAAGAAATACATTGAATTTGTTAAAAATGTTGCCAGAAATTATGTTGGTCTCACTGATACTGCACTCATATTAACATTTGTCCTGGAACTACTGACTTGTCAAATGTTTTAACCTTTATCCAGTCAATGTCATAGTTCCTTAGCCTGGTAAACCAGCCCATCATACTACATTTCAGTTTGTACAGAGGGCCTGGCTGTAGTTTCATTGACATGAAATGTCTGTTTTGTAAATGGCAGTGCTTCATATTATTTTTTTGTCTTAGAGGATTTGTGACGGGGTGCACTGCTACCATCACTGCAGCCAGACGCTGCCAATATGTCTGTTCTCTGTTCATTTACTACTTTGTGTTTATATGTTCCGTTTTGTTACAGTCTCAATACCTTTATCACTCTCCCATTGTGCAATATTGACCATAGTTGCTGCTACGTAGGCCTACAAACTCAACATCCAGCACTACGGCTATCGGTACCATAGGAACAAGCATTTCACTCTATTACAGTTTAAAACATTCTCATACATTTTCACTCCGGGAAATAATGCACCATACAATGTCTTGTCTGTTTAAATATTGGGTTTATTTAGCGTTAAAACAGTAGTCATTTTTCTGTTCTGTCTTACCGTGTTTGTTGTCTTGTTGTTTCTTCTATGTCTGTAAAAGAGCGTTTGCCCGCAAAAGCCACTTTAAAAAGACGCTACGGCTTCTGCGGCAGCCGGAAGTGCACCCTAGATTTTGTTATTATTATTTTAGTTAGTATTTGTACTGTTTGCTACCACATAAGGGACCTATATGGGTTTAAATATGTTTTCCTAATTTCTGTTTGTGTTTGAATGTTCATTTTTGGCTGTTCTTGTGAGTTTGTTTCTCACTCTGTGGTGATTGGCTTGTGCCAACAAGTGAGCTGTTCCATAGTCCTATTTAAGTTCCAGCATTTAGTTGCTCAGCAGCATTGTCCATGCTCAGACGTAAGTCTTCTATGCTCTTCGTGATCCAGTTCAGTGGAGTCTATTCAATTATTGTTACAATTACTCAGTTATTGTTAAATTCCAGTTTTGACACTCTTGTCAGCTTTCTTTGTGTTTTTGACAGTCTTATTTCCTTCTTATTTTTGTTTAATTACTCTCTTGATTTAATTTATTTTAAACCTAATTGGGAAATAAAAAACCCATCTTAAAAACCATCTCTTGCCTCCTCCTGAGTGACCACCTTAAGCTCAGACCATAAGGACACCCTACCTTTCAACAGGATTACTGAGAGGATCATTAGGCCTGAACCAGACAGTGATGAAGATGTGATTGAGGACTACTGCAGTGCTGCAGCTTACTTGTGGCAGTACATATCCTCAGGTGAGACATGTATATCTGCAGCATACAAATTGTATTAAGTTGCAATTCTGATCTAAATCTAAGCAAAACACATGTTTTAAGCTTGATGTCTGGTGAAAAGATTACAGGTGACACTGATAACGGCATAATAAATGGCTCATCATCCATTGCTTGTTTGTTTGTTTTTGTTCCTTAGCTTCTTCCTCTGAACTCCGAGAGCTTGTGGAGTTCTGGACAGGTTGAGCAGTGCTGCCAGATGAGTTGCATGTGTCAGTAGACATGTTTCCTGTGGCTTCCACATGTTTTATGACTTTGAAAATCCCTGCAAAATGTAGCAGCACAGAATTTGGCTTTGGAAGGCTATAGCTCACACTGTAAACTGCTATTTAAGTCTGTATTTAATGGTCTTGTTTTAGTGTTCTAGACTATTCCTACATTTGAACAGGACAGTTGGTCTTCAGTTGAGTATATTTTGAGCCATGTTGCTTATTTTTGTTTGAGTGGTCTACACCAGTGGTCCCCAACCCCCGGGCCGGACCACTACCAGGTACCGGTCCATGGATCAATTGGTACCGGGCCTGTAAGGTATGTTATTTGTTAAAAGATGGGTGATGGGCTATTATTTTCGCCACACGAAGACAAAAATTGAGACACTTCAGTCTTGGATGTGCTGCCTGCGTAAATGTGAGACCGAGCGCGGAAGAGCAAATGGGCGTTTCATCCACACACAAAAAATAACAAACCAATGAACTGATGTATTTTGACTCAACCCGCCCGCAACCTGCCTTTTTATTCCAAAAACAATCCCCACCACCCGACCCGCGGGCTTTGGGTCGACCCGAACATCACTTCTAGGCATAAGCAACACACAGGTGTCAATGTCTTCCATCACTCCCAGATGGGACCGACTTGTTGCAGAGAAACAAGCTCAGGGCTCCCATAGATTTCATGTTTCAAATTTTCTTTATATTCGTATTTGGCGTATGTTATTTTGAAGGGATGTTTAAACGTCACCATATTCTGAAATGTTTATGAAAATAAAAATTATTTTATAAATATATTTGTGGCGCATCTGTATCTTATTTTGAAGGGATATTTAAACGTTGCGATAGCGACCAGTCTCACGAGTCAGAGCGCTCTGAAGCCAACAACACCGGAAAACGTTAGCTCCACTCTCTGGAAACATGTGAGCTTCACTCCCGTCAACAAATAAACAGCGCCAGAAGTTGTGCACAGACCACACGTACATGCACAAACAGAAACATCAGCAACGGAGCACCGACACTTTAAATAAACGTGAGTGAACGTGAAAATAGGTAAACTATTAAATAACCGCTTAACCATGCTCAATGCTTGTAAAAACACAATGATGGTTTATGGATAGATGCAAACATGATGTTCATGACCTTTCTGCCTATGTTGCCCCTCCATGAGTTTGTGACCTTTTTTTTCTCCAATTTACGCTGTTGTTCCTTTGACATACAGTACTCCTGATACATTACTATGGAGGCAACCTTTGATGTTAACATTGTAAGTACAATTTTAGTGCTAACTTAAGTATCTAAATAGCATAAATATAACAGTCATGTGGTAAATTTAATTTGAAATGTTCTTATTCAGCTTGACATGGCTTATCTGAGGAGGTGGTATTGCAAGGTCCTCATGGAGAACCACGAGATTGAAGGGTATGGATTTTTACAAATTTAAAATTTTAAACGTAATTGCAAAACAAGGTAAAGCAAAAGTGTGTGTGTGCATGTGTGTGTGTTTCCTTTTGCTACAGACATGGCAAACGATTTGCCCATTTCACTAAGTAAGGAAAACAGATGGGGGATGGATTACTGGCACCGACATTCCGTGAGCCAAAAAAGAGAGCGCTCGACACAGAGGTAATAAGTTATAATTTTAAAAATAATTTAAAAAAAAAGAAAAAGCACCACAGCATTTGACACCATGGCATATGGCATTAACAGCTGTTTCGCTTGTTGCTATTGTAATGTTCAAGGCACCTTCCCTCTCTGCAAAAACCATACATTGTAGTGGGGAGACCACTGGCATTTTCCAGGTACGTCAGAATCATTTTGATTGCCCAAGACTGTACAGTAGTACTCGAAAGAGGTTTTGGAAGGCTCCTCTGTAGCAACATGGTTAGAACTGAAAACCCTTGTCATACACACCCATTGTGCACACTCACACACTAAGACACACTAAAGCTCCCGATTCACTGCTTTCAATGCTTGTAATATTGCATTCCGAGTCTTTTGCACTCCTAATGTACACTGTTTTTGATACCTTCTATGTTTGCATCCCCCACCACCACCACCCTCTAAAGCAGCACTTTATACTCTTTAGCCTCTGACCAAAACTAAGTTATGTGTCATACCCGCAGTTGCCAGACATCATCATACACAGGATTCTTGTCCTGGTAGTTCTACAGGAGGGGGATCCTGCTATCCTGAACCTGGCTGTAACATGCCAGAAATTTTACAGCATTGTCTGCCAGCCACTCTTTCATGAGAAGGCCCACTTCAGCTGGCTTGACGCAGTTGCCAGACATCATCATACACAGGATTCTTGTCCTGGTAGTTCTACAGGATGGGGATCTTGCTATCCTGAACCTGGCTGTAACATGCCAGAAATTTTACAGCATTGTCTGCCAGCCACTCTTTCATGAGGAGGCCCACTTCAGCTGGCTTGACGGTAAGTTCGGTAACAGTTTATTATGACCTCCGCTAGCGAAAGCGTTCATTATAGTGTTGCAGAGACTTTTTCCCTTTTTTTAAATTAATTTTTTTTTTTTTTTTTTAACCGATTTTTCGCCAACGATTGCCAGGACACTGGACCTCTGGGGGACATGAATCTTTGTAGGCATGTAGCCCTAGAAGTTTTTGAGCGAATAGAAGCTTTTGGCCCCCAAGGTCCACTGCCCCACTGTGCCAGTGTCCATCAAAGAGGGGGGGGACACCGAAAAGTTTTTGCTGAATAACTCAATGAACGTTTTACCGAACAACATGACATTTTCAAAAGGCCTGGTTTTTAATTACAGTGTCCTCTTTAGGATACCACTGGGATACCATTTAGATCTCTGCCTGTAATGATCTGTAATTAACTACTGAATGCAGGATTGTCACTGCAGCCAAATTACCCAACACTGTATAGCAAAGTCTCAGGTGAAATCTTCAGTTCCGTACGGCCATACTGACGTGGACCACCAGGTTAACACAAGAAAAGGAATGGCGGTTATTAAGGATTTAATTACTGTCAATTCTGCCAATTTCGCTTCGCTGTCGGCAGTGACTTGGATGGAGGCAAAACTTCGCCTAACATAGAGCAAATTCGCCGACTGTCTGTTGTGGCTACCCCGGACCCGGATTGATTTTAAAAAAACGCACCAGCTAACGATTAGCACTTTCAGTTACATGGCTTTGCCCGAGTCCCCAGGCTGGCAGCATGGGATTTCCCAGGCTAGAAGTAGGCGCTAGAAATAAGTCACGTGAATGAAGCGCGAGGAAACAGGAAGAATAGAATCTTGCTCTCTCTGCTGTTGATTGTTTACATTGTAGGCTGCACAGAAGAGTTCTTGTTCTCGGTGTATTACCGGAGTGCGCCGTGACACCCCCCCCCCAAAAAAAACTCTTCGGATCTACACAAATTACACAAGTCACCCAAAATGCTGGGAAAAAAGCGGGAAGCACCGAAAAGCGCGCCGTTTGCACCGCTGATCTTTTATGTGGATAAAGAGGACCTGAATATAATCGTGTTGAATGAATGGCATTTAGCTTATCGCCAGTGCATATTCGTCCCTAATTATAGAACGGCAAAAAATAAATAAATTAGATACATTGTAGCTTGGGCTACACACAGCCACTTAGAAGCCGCCAAGGGCAGCGCACAGCCTCTCAGCAGCAGCAGGGGCTGCGTGCAGTCGACTGAACCTCTCTACGAACAGTTTTTTAATGTTTATCAGAAAATAATTACTCCGTATTCTGTTTGAGTGTAATTTTCGGGATGTTTAGGGCCGGATTCGGATAGCAGCTTAGATTTCAAGACTGTCTCAAATTTTTCGTAATATCTGGTCACCCTATCCAACACCAACACCTTTCCTCCTTTCCTCCGCGGTCTCCACACATAACTTTATTTAATTTTTAAAAAGGACCAGGGAACATAAGGATTTACGTACGGTAGGCTTTATATGTTTTTATAGTAAAACTGGGGAACATAGGAATTTTTAAAAATTACTGGGAAACATAGGACCGGGGAGCATAGAACCCGGGGAACAGAGGTACGCTCCTGTTAACAGAACTTGTAATTCCTGTCAAAGACTGGACTGATTGATTTGATATTTATTCACCTACCGTATTAATTTATGATTCCCATCTATATGCCACATGCAGTTGGACCCAGGAACTGAATACTGCCGCCGACGTAAATGCGGTTGGCAAGTGCTCTCATTTCGGTCCCGTCCGGGTCCACTCTTTTTAATGACTGCCGTACTCTGTGAACTTTACATAAAACAGAGGAGATCACACATAACAAGTAACACTCGGCTTAAATCAATAAGAACAATACACACACTTAAAACAGCAATACTTTCGACAAGAGGCAAGTGGACATACTTTGCACCAGATGGCCTCTTCCCTGGAGATACACATGCGGTATCCACACTGATGCTGCAAATCTCCAAAACCAGAGCATCCAACTGGGTGTCTGTCATGTTGGAGTAGCCTACCTGGCTGACACACTTAAGGAAAATGTCAGATTGTGTGTATGATCTCTACAAAGTTTAATAACTACTCAGTATTCTGTTTGAGTGTAACATTCGGGATATTTGGGGCTGGATTCGGGATTCAGGATATATATATCAGACACTGTATATCAATGATTCGGGACAACAGCTTGTGGGATTTCAAAACAGTTCCGAATGTTTCGGGACGTCTGGTCACCCAACTGACTTACATCACTTTATATTTATTGCAGTAACCCCCCCACACTATTTTACTGAAAATACTAGGCTATAATTACAACAATAACCATATAATACTATAATTACAACAATAATATATATGTATACATACTGTGTGTCTGTATAACTCACCTGAGTTGACCTGTGAACTCCATAAAGCTCTGCTATATCTCTGACTTTCAGCCCAGCCAATTTCCTCCACAGGTATGTCTATACTAGGTCTCCCTACCCTACGCATTACCTGTAAGGCCTAAGATATTTTTGAACGGACCAGGTTAACATTAAATGGGACCAGAAGGGCCAAATCGCCCACTCTGTCTTCCACTGTTAGTAATCTGTCCCTTGCATTAGACTCACTGACATGGTGGTGTTCGACATCATCGGTCAGAGACCTTTTTACAGCAGCTAGCTCCTCCATTGCTAATGGTAATTAACACAGAAAGTGAAGAAGTTTGCGCCTTGACGAAGGGCAGGGCGGGGAGACTGATAGGTTGGGAGTGCGTTTTGCACAAATTATTGACATTTGAATGCAATCAGGAAGGGGCGCTATTTTACAAAAAAATAATTCAAACGGTTTTAAGGGGTGTCATTGACACTTTTGCCAAATATGTTTTTAAAATGCAATCATTTAACTTTCAATTTCAAATTGCAAAAATAATTGGAAGTTAAATTGTGAGACTGAATATTAAATATTACGTTGCAAAAAGAATTTCCATTTGAATTTTAAGACAGAAGTACCATGGCAAAATGGAATGCAATTAAATACATGTTTATTCAAATTTATAATGAACATAATTTTAATTGAAATGAAGATTTAATTAAAACTTTGCCTATTATATTGCAATTTGTACAATGCAATTGCAAATTACATTATTGAATTGCATAATGCAGATTGCATTCTCATTTGAATTTTGTAACAGATATGCTTCCATAACGAACGTCAACAATACACAGCACGGCAATACTATTTCAAAATTGTAAAGTTTCTGTGAATATGCTATGCTTTTAACATTCAAATGGTGACGTAGACCAAACCTTTGATTAGGCGGTCGATGACGCTGAATTTAATAGGCCACTCAGCGACACGCCCCGCCTCCTGATTGTGGCGTGTAGTTCCTGGTGCTACATGCCGATTAAAGATTTAGCTTCCTTTCATAAATTCTCTGGGCTGGAAGAAATGGAAACCGTGCTGTGCCGTATCTGTTGATATCGGCTGGATTCAGTTAAATTTAAAATCTGTCAAGACGCCGTGAGTTCGTCGAGGTAAAGTATTCTATCCTTTTCTTAATAATCGGAAGAGTGCAGGTTAACATCTGTAAGTTACTGTTGAGACATACGACCTAGCCATGTTGTTAGCTAGTTTAAGCAAACTAGATACTTTCTGCTCTGCTTTGGAAACGTCAGGAAGCCATAATCCTAAAACGTTAGCTATCGCTATTTCGTAAATCAAACGCAGCGCAAACGCAAATCGTAAATATGATATCCGCGCAATACAAATACGAAATGGGGATTGTGAGAATAATTGAGTTATGGACTGAACAAGCAGACAGCTTTCAGACCTTCCTAGCCGATCTGTGGTGACGTTATACAAATTCTAGTTGATGGCGGTTCAGGTGTGAGCTGGGGTTACGTTGCTCGGCTATACGTGAAAATGTGTTAACTTCTTGTAGTCTTGGATAAACGGGTGGCTATATTGCTTTCTTTGCGCAACGTTTAGTGCCATCCTAACATAAATACGACAATATACGAAAAATTAGCTGGACGACATAGCAGTGGGTGGTTTGTAACATTATTAAATTAATGACTACAAATTCAGTAAAACGCCCAAAGGGATTACAACGGTTAGTTATTCTAATGGTTAATTCACACAAGTGGGAACGAACACACTGTATGTCCTGTGGTGAGACTTGAAGACATTTGGGCCCGACACTTCCGGGTCGCCATAGCGTACGTCACACTGGGACGTAGTGTCAAAAATGGCTTCTAAATTCACGCGACTTTCTCAGATGGTATTAAGTTTGATTGAAGGCATGTGTATTTAAGACCCAGTGAAGAGAAAACTGTGCTTTGTATTAAAAGAGCAAGGACAGTGTTGATAAACATTAGTTGTATGTATGTTTGCAAAGGGGTGGAAACTTCCTGGAAAGTTTCCAGAAAATTTCCATGGAAGCTTTGGCACAGAAACTTTGGGAATTTATGGGGATGTTGTGTGTACTGTTACATAAAGCCATCTAGCAGGAAGCTGGAGAAACAGCATTACATTTTGCTGTAGCTAGCACCATCATTGGCTTTTTATAAAAAGTTACTAGATGGTTTCCTAGTAAACTAACACTAGCACATTTTGTGGTAGTTAGCATCATAAGATAACTTCTTCAATAAAATGGGGCAAATCTAGTTTTCCAGTAAGCTAGCACTAGAGTTTTTTATGTTACTACTTTAATATCATAGATCAAATATCATCTGCCTCATGATATCCGCAAAACTTAATTGACTGCTTTCAGACGTCTGGCTGTAATGTGTGGCCTCAGTAGTCTGTATTTGTTGTGAGCTCAGAAAAGTACCTTTAGCTCTTCAGAGTTCTAGAAGTTAGTGTGCATGTGATAGTGGAAAGCAAAATTCATGTTCAGGGGGTGTGGCCTCAATGGCTCTCCAGAAAATAGTATCCTCGTCAAACACTTACCAACCAATCCCGCACAACATCTAGGTACAGGAGGGAGAGAACTTCGTTTTCTAATTTCTTTCAGTTTGCAGGCAGCGCAAACACCGGCTCGGCTATTGTATAGTACATCCTAGGGCAATAAAACATGGAAGCGGACGAACCGCGTGTTCCTAAGTGAACTAATGAGGGATCAGTGATCTGGAGGGTTTATGGCTATCGAGAAGAAAACGTGGAGCAAGTCACACCAGTATGCAAAGTGTGCACAAAAAACTGTTCTGATGAAAGGCAGCAGCACCACAAACATGTTTCTACATGTTTCTAAAACTGCCGCTACTAATTATGACTGCCGCTAGCGAAGCTAGCGAAAGCGGTCATTATAGGATTGCCGAGACTTTTTTCTCCATTTTTTAAATTTATTTTATTTTATTTTATTCACCGATTTTTTTGTCAGCGATTGCCAGGACACTGGAACTCTGGGGGACATGAATCTTTGTAGGCATGTAGCCCTAGAAGTTTTTGAGTGAATAGAAGCTTTTGGCTGCCAAGGGCCACCCCCCGATAACTCAATGAATTAGTGTTGTCACGATACCAACATTTTGGTACCAGTACCGGTACCAACATGTATTTCGATACTTTTCGGTACTTTTCGATACTTTTTCAAATAAAGGTGTTTTTTTCAATACATAAGGTGATACATTTGTCATACAAGCTAAGGCCTTATTTACATTGAGATACATAACCTACAACATATTTTTATCACATACAGCCTGTCTTAAGTAGGACCAGTGTCTTTAAATGGTATGTTACCAGTATCTCTAACATATTAAATGGCTAAATGTGTATGTAAAAGTTTGTTACTTTATAAAGATCATGCATGTATTGTAACAACCTCTGCCCTTTGAATATGTCAGTTTATTAGAGTTCATTTTTTTGTATTTTCTGTGTAGAAATTTTCCAGTCAAAGCCCTGTCTTTATTATTAGGTGTAATACCTAGTGTGGCCATTTGGCAGTGTGGCGCTATTTCATTAATTGGCCTCTCCTGTCTTGTTTACATCCGAACGTGGATGCTACATGCTAGTAACATCAAGTCAAGTATCCAGTTGAATGTCTCTGGAGAGCTTTATCGTGCGCGTGTTTTCTCTCACGAGTTGACACTACCATCGTCGTTTTGTGCTGAATGCATTGCAATAGATCAACAAACTCATACAGGTAATTCTGCTGTCTAATTTTTGAAATGGATTAAGCTGGAGAAAGTTTGCTGCTCGCTGCTTAAATCTCCGACTGGATTATGGATCTTCTAGGCTCGCTGACTGACACTCAATATTTTTTTAATGACTAATAACTCGTATTTAAACCTTTGCCTGCTAGGGTGTTGGGTTTTGGTGGTGTATTGCAAGACTGCTATTATGAACTGAAACGAACTTTTGGGGTGTACAATATATTGCAAAACGTGAAATGTGGTGGTCGCTGCATGTTTTTTCTGTTTGATAAGAACTCTTATCTTGTGTTGCACTTAAAACTTTGAACTATTACATTTGAAAAGGGTACATGTCATGAGTAAATTACCTGTCGTTTCCTGAACTCAGTGTGCAGGTCTGGGTGGCTAAGTTGGAGGTGTTTCCGCCTTTAGCCATGCATGTTTTAAAACACCGTTTACACAATGGTGCATCAGCGTCAATTGCCTCGTCTTGCTCATTTGTTTTTAAGCCGAAGTACTGCCATATGGCATTTAGCGCCAGTGGTTTGTCCACAAGTTGCAGCGTGGTGGCAGCAGCCATTCTCCCCTCGGTTCTCCACTATCTCTCCGTCTTCAACGTCTTTTTTTCTCTACAAGCTGTAGCTTCCTTCTCATAACGTTACGACGTCACGTGTAAGGTACCGGTACCGATCCAAATCCAGTATAGTACCGTTTCAAATGCCTCAGTACCGCGGTACCAAATCAGTACCGGTATACCGTGCAACCCTACAATGAATGTTTCACCGAACAACATGAATTTTTTGTGATATGTCGGTGTTACAGGGGCATATCGACCCAGCCCATAAACACTTACTTAAAGTATAGCACCACCTAGTGATATGGGTATATGCAAAAAATGGGATTTTATATTGGCAATATCTTGGACCGAGAAGGTGGGAGCTGCACAAAATAGCCTATGTCAAGCACAATCAGCATAAAGACTTCTAAAAGCACAGCACATGCCATAACATTTGGTACATTTGGTCTCTATTATCTAGAGAACAGTAATGTTTACAAGCAGTTCTTTTTTTTCGTGAAATCTATTGACCCTCCCGCATTGAAAACACTGGTCGACACTAGTGTTGTCACGATACCAACATTTTGGTACCGGTACCGATACCAACATGTATTTCAGTACTTTTCGATACTTTTTCAAATGAAGGTGTTTTTTTTTTCAAATAAATAAGGTGATACATTTGTCATACAAGCTAAGGCCTTATATACATTGAGATACATAACCTAAAAAATATTTTCATCACATACAGCCTGTCTTAAGTAGGACCTGTGTCTTTAAATTGTATGTTACCAGTAACATATTAAATGGCTAAATGTGTATGTAAAAGTTTGTTACTTTATAAAGATCATGCATGTATTGTAACAACCTCTGCCCTTATATGTCAGTTTATTAGAGTTCGTTTTTTTGTATTTTCTGTGTAGAAATTTTCCAGTCAAAGCCCTGTCTTTATTATTAGGTGTAATACCTAGTGTGGCCACTAGGTATCAACAAACACATACGGATAATTCTGCTGTCTAATTTTTGAAACTGATTATGCTGGAGAAAGTTTGCTGCTCGCTGCTCAAATCTCGGACTGGATTCTGGATCTTCTAGGCTCCCTGATTGACGCTGACTGACACTGAATATTTTTTTAATGACTATTAACTGGTCTTTGAAGCTTTGCCTGCTAGGGTGTTGGGTTTTGGTGGTGTATTGCAAGACTGCTATTATGAACTGAAACGAACTTTTGGGGTGTACAATATATTGCAAAATGTGAAATGTGGTGGTCGCTGCATTTTTTTTCCTGTTTGATATTTATTTTATTACATTTGAAAAGGGTACATGTCATGAGTAAATTACCTGCTGTTCCCTGAACTCAGTGTGCAGGTCTGAGTGGCTAAGTTGGAGGTGTTTCTGCCTTTAGCCATGCATGTTTTAAAACAACACACAATGGTGCATCAGCGTCAATTGCCTCGTCCTGCTCATTTGTTTTTAAGCCGAAGTACTGCCATATGGCACTTAGTGCACGTGGTTTGTCCACAAGTTGCAGCGTGGTGGCAGCAGCCATTCTCTCCTCCGTGCTCCACTATCTCTCCGTCTTCAACGTTTTCTTTTCTACAAGCTCTAGCTTACTTCTCATAACGTTACGACGTCACGTGCAAGGTACCGGTACATATCCAAATGCAGTATAGTACCGTTTTAAATGCCTCAGTACTGTGGTACCAAATCAGTACCGGTATACCGTGCAACCCTAGTCGACACCCACTTCCAACAAAAAAAAAATTTTGTGAAATTTTAAGATCGCGAAAACAAAACCAAACAAACTCGTCATAGGCCATTCATGTGAATCTCACCAAATTTGGTACGTCATCTACACACAATGGTGACAAAGAGTTATCAAAGGATTTATCTTGAGATAAAGTTATGTGTCAATGAAAATTTGAAACATAGCTTAAAATTCAGCAAAAGTCCATATTTTGGCTTCTAATTGCTCTAATGTGGTGAAAATTGACATGCCAACTCTAAACAGTTTTTTTTATCATGCTCATCTTTTTTTTTTTTTTACATTTTGTCAAAGGGGACGATGTGTCGAAGCTAGGTGTCCAAAAACAGTTTAAAAAAAAAAAAAAAAAGAAATCTCAACAATTTTTCCCAAGACGACGATTTTGTTTTAGTATGCTGATGTTGGAGGCGTATCGACCCAGCCCATAAACATTAACTTGAAGCATCGCACCACCTAGTGATATGGGTAAATGCAAAAATTGGGATTTTGTATTGCCGATATCTTGGACGGAGAAGGTGGGAACTGCACAAAATATGCCATGCACAATCAGCATAAAGACTTATAAAAGCACAGCACATGCCATAAAATGTGGCCCATAGGGGGCGCTGTAATTATACAAAATGTAATTTTGCCTATTATCTAGAGAACGGTAAGGTTTACAACCAAATTTTTTTGGTCGTGAAATCTATTGACCCTCCCGCATTGAAAACACTGGTTGACGCCCACTTCTAACAAAAACAATTTCCGTGAAATTTTAACATTGCGAAAGCGAAACCAAACGAAATTGCAGGGCCTGAATTTCGGTTTTTCAAAATGGGGGGGAATTCCCCCCCCTAAATGACTCAAATGGGGGGGATTTAAACAGTTTTGGGGGGATTGTCGTTTTTGGGGAACGATTCTTGCGGGCTTAAATCGTCATATTTTAATAATCTTATTTGATGTCTCTAAACAGGCCCATAGGCCCAGTATTGTCATACAAAGTGCAGGTAAACACAAGTTGTATTACCACCAGCTGTCAAGATAGAATGTATTGTTCAGTTTCACATTCAGGGTAGTAAACCACTACAGAGATTTTAGCACACAGTAAATGTATTACATTTGTTTTAATCATATACTATAAGCCTGCTGGATCCTCTACTATGTATGAGTTGCTGTGTCTTATTTTAGAGGTCAGGTCATCTTTTATCCGTGACATACCGTAGCTGTCAGGTGAAAACCGCTTGAACGCGGGACACTCCATCTCCTTTAAAAATCTAACCAGGGAGCTAAATTTTGGGTTGGGCATTTCCTCCTTCGCAACAAAATAAGCCGTCTTCATCAGGGCCTTAGTTTCCTCCTCGCACTGTCTTTGTGCAACTTCGATAGCCTTAGCCATTGCATTGTTAGAGCAGTCAGATTCGCGCTTGCGTTTAACTGAGGTGATGTGGGACGAGCTTTTCCAATGACGAATTCATGTGGAGGTTTTAAAACATTTGCTCCGAAACATGCTGCCATGGGCATTGCAGAGTGAGTAGCTCATTTCATTGTCATTGAATTCAAGCCAGGCATAAATTCTGAGCCAGCCTGGCTGAAATGTATCCCTGCGCTTCTCCTGCACACTAGCCGTCTCCTCAGAACTGTTAACTGCATCATCACTCACACTACTGCTGGCCTAGGCTATCGGCTGCCAAAGGAAACGGGGAAACTCGGGTGACTCGGTAAACATAGATAGATAGATAGATATCGCCCCCTGTGACAAAATGTCACAAAATTTGGTGCACATGAAAAGAAGTCTGTCTAGAGTTGACATATCAATGTTGGCCAAATTTGAGCAATTAGAAGCCAAGATATGGTATTTTGCAGAATGTTAAGCTATGTTTGAAATATTCATTGACATGTAACATTGAAACGGTTAATCTTAAGATAAATCCTTTGATAACTTTTTGTCATCATTTTCTGTAGATGAGATGTACCAAGCTTCACATGAACGGCCTATGACAAGTTTAGGGCCTGAATTTGGGTGCGCGATTGCGGGAATTGCGCATATTTTATTCTAATCCCGCTCCTTCAGTGATCATAGAGCGGGAGATTCGCGCACGTGTGTGTTTTTTTTTTTTTTTTTTTAAAAGCCTTTTTTTCATCTATGCAGATCAACCTGGAACACACGTCTCCATTACACTTTAGATCTATCTATCTATTCTGTCCTCTAGCGTGCGTGTGTAGGTGGGCACGATTCGACAGATAGGTTTACAGTCAATATTCAGTGTGGAAATGATGAGCCAGACGCAGGAATAAAGTTGTCTCCTTTACTTTGAATCTTGTTGTCATCACAGGTTCCTAAATATTGAGTCTGTGAAACTAATCACAAAAATAAAGCTTGTTTTAGTCTAAATACACGGTATAAATCATGGAATTCTCATACAGAGACGGTGTAAATAATCTAAAATTTAAACATAAAGATACATATTTCTTGAGTGAGACTGATTATTTTACTCTGCATACTACAACGTTAAACCTGGAAACACCATACGGTGAGCTGCTTATGTTACACAGCGTCACGACACGTGCAAAGTGCACCAAACTACTAAATACACAAATATATAGTATCCTTAACCTTATCTTAACGATGTTACTTACAAGCAATGCTTTCCAAGGCTTTAAATAACTAGATGGCAAAAGAATACAATATCGGTGCATCAATGTGCTCCCCTGTGTACGCTATACTCAAAAAATGGCTGAACAGGAAATAGAGAAACTATCACATGACTATTCTAAACCAATGAACTAGCGGCCTTTACAAACCAAGAAGAACCAGCTATTCTGCCATATTAGAAATGGCCAGCGGGTGTCGCTAAGGACACAAACAATTTCTAAACATGACATGACACTATCTATCTATCTATCTACGTTTACCGAGTCACCCGAGTGTCTGTTTCCTTTGGCAGCCGATAGCCTAGGCCCGTTCCGCCCTGTGGATGGAGCCACTATATGTTGCAATGCAATGAAGAGGAATGGGGAGACAGATTGTAACGTCAAAATAACGAATCAGAGTGAAATCGTTACGGTATTTTCGCTGTTGGTTATTGTTGAGGCCCCTCTCCTGCCGTACAGTAAACAAAACAGCGCATAGACATAACATAGTTTTAAACCACAACACACGCGCGGGCACACACACACACACACACACACACACACACACACACACACACACACACACACAGAAGAGGAATCGTGTGCACACCTCAACTCCCCCTCTCAGACAGTCGAAGTAGCCTAAATAAAACTTCTTTCGTTGTTCATAATCATTCTGAAAAGTATGCTATCATGGAGCACTGGTTAAAGCGTGCAACAGTTCCAGAAGTTTCACCTTTGAAAAGAAAGAAAACGATGGAATCTGATCCGACAAGCAGCACTGCCAGCAGTAGTGTGAGTGATGATGCAGTTAACAGTTCTGAGGAGACGGCTAGCGTGCAGGAGAAGCGCAGCAGTTGCGGATGCTGGTATTCCAAAGAGGGGAAGCTCACTGCCAACTTAATCATAAAGTTTGTCCATTTACTTTTACGTTAATTCTACCCTTCGTTCCTTCTGGAACCCTTCTGGTCTGCTATAGTGCTCTGCTAGTGGGCTAGTGCAGGTGCGCTAGCGGGCTAGTTCAGGAGAGCTTGTGGGCTAGTTAAGTAGCACTAGCGCCAACCTACCTAACAGTATGATTCTAACGAAACGAAATTAAAAACGAACAAGAAAATTGTAATAAACCAAACCGGAAATAAGTGTGAGTGATTTATATACAGTGTAAGAAATGAACAAGTATTTTCGCTGAGGAAATGCTAACAAATTGGTCACTGCTTGTCTTACGACTTTGCATGCAACATCCGCGATGGGACTGAGCTCCAGCAGCCAAGTGACAGTCTATGTATCAAAAACGCCAGCCAATCAAAACTGGATTCAGAGGTTCACCAATCAACACGGGGACTGCTTGAAGTCCACACCATCAAAACTCCGCCCACCATTCCATTCACCCCCAGAGACGCTCTGCGTCCGGGGGCGGGAGAAAAAATGACATTTCTCCAATGGCCATCCAGTTTCCATGCATAGAAAATTAGGGGCCCGTGCTGGCCCATTGAAGTGCATTGACGCTGGACGTCTATGAGGAAATGCGTTGGCAATAGGTCAGGAGAACAAAGTGGAATGCTAAGTTAACAACACCAACTCAGTTGATTTGTGATAATGGGCCTATTATTAACAAACTGGTGTTTGAAATGAACATGTTTTAAGGCATTTTGTAAACATTGACCATTACAATTTTATTTTTACATTTTAGGGGAAGCAGAGCTTCCCTTGCAGTCTTAGAGAAATCTGCTCTGAAGCGCAGGGATAAATTTCAGCCAGGCTGCTTTGCTAACACAATGTGGACAGGAAATGTATGAATTCATTCATATTGAAGAATATTCTGAAAGCATTCTTGTATTTTAACCCCTTAAGCCACACCTAATATTTTAAGGTTATTTGCGAAAATGGTATGCCCAAGTTGTAAGTAGCACAGCTCCTACATAGTTTTAGACTCAGACATGTTCTTGGTATCACTGGAAAGGTAACACTCTCAGGTTTATTTATAAAGTATCTGGGTGATTCTGTGATGCACTGACACAGAGGTACAGAGATTAGAATGAAGGTTTTTCTTTCCGTCCAACATGTGAGCCTGTAAAGTGACTGAGACCTAGAATTTCAGTAACCTGCTGGCCAAACAAAGATCTAATGAGGCCACAGACACAGGTCTTACCTTGACACAGTAAAAAATTGGAGGCAAAGGATCAAAACCTGATTTTTTTGTAGAGTTTTATCAATGGGTATGTCCAGGCGTTTTTCTTGTGTGCTTTTTGGAGACTCCAAAAGGACCTTTGGTTACCAAAGCTGTATAACCAGAATCAAACCTCTATAACTTGAGAACCCCTTTGCCTAGAAACAAAATATTGGTCTCTACTGAAAGCCAAGACCTTGAGGTGTCTTACATGGATTTGGATTGGATGTCAGTCATTCTGGAATAGAATGACAGAAGCATAAAGACAGTAAACATCATTTTTTCTTATTCCGCCTATGGGATATTGATAAAGAAAGGGCAAAATGTGAATTGGCAAACATTTTTTATAGAAATATAAGAAAATACAAACACTACAGTGTACAAAACAAAACCCTGTGCAACACAAAACAATTGTGCAAAACAAATCCCAAAAAACAAACAAACAAACAAATAAATCAATAAAATCAATAAACATGATTTACAAATATATTATATATAAAAATAGACATTTAACAACAGGCAACACACAATACACAACACAACACTGTTTAAAAATTATGCAGTGTGTGCCAGTCATTGTAGCAGTCTCTGGACACAACAAAGCACAGGGCTACATTGCATTAGGGACACTCAGTGGTGGTCTTCATGGAGCAATGCACACACCTTCGCCTTCAGGCGGTCGGATTCCTCTTCACTGGACTGCAAAATCCACTCGGCTGCCTCCTGTGCAGTCAATTTAGCTTTTGTTGGCAAGCTACGTGCCTTCTTGCTCGTCTTTGTGCTTGCCATTGCTCAACAATCTTCCAAAAACGCGTTCTTCTTGGTGCGCACAGAAGCTCCCTTTTCTACAAATACTTTACGCACAATCGTTAAGCGCGGCACTAACTTTCCACAACCAAACGTGATAGTGTGGTGTCATATATCGTTCGAAAGCTCTGACTATTGGCTATCAGAATAGAGGGGTCTTGTCACTGGAAATTTCCATAGGCTCGAAGTGCTGCCAGTCAAACCACAGGAGGTCCAACTCACGTAGTTGGTGCTCATTGGCTTTCAAGCTGGCTATCTCCGCACCACATGCATTGTTTGGGTTGTGGATGGTTTTAAACGACGCAGAACAGCTTGTAGAACATCATCAATGCGTCGTATGCGCACTTATACCCTCGTGTAAAACGTGATTTGAAGTTTTATTTAGGTTTTCGTGTTGCGCTAGTTACCCCGAAGTCATGAGATTTTACGATTATAACACAAATACATTGTTTTCGAGAAAATGGCTTAGATATTTTAAATCTATGGACACTTCATGACTTTGCATAAAAATCTTGTGCAGTAATATGGTCGCTGTGGATAAAGACAAATTTCTGAAGGTAGGTAGGTATTGCGTCAGCCTATACTACAGTTCGGTGGCATGCCGACAATTATCAGATCACTTTTATGACTGTAAATAACCTTTGTTCTTGTGAATGGGCTTAATTGAATCCTGACGACCTACACTTTACAACAGTATATGGTATTACCATATTTGTTTATTCAGAGCTCTAAAACATTGATAAACATTGTGCCCTCCGCCACCCTCCCCTCCACTTCCGTCCCGTATACGGTACAGCGTGGTTTAAGAGGTTAATTATAGATGACAAACAGGACTTATGAAATTAAATGTGAGAATAGAAGAATGATTTCTGTAAGTTAAAAGCCAATGTCACGGATAAAAGATGACCTGACCTCTAAAATAAGACACAGCAACTCATACATAGTAGAGGATCCAGCAGGCTTATGATTAAAACAAATGTAATACATTTACTGTGTGCTAAAATCTTTGTAGTGGTTTACTACCCTGAATTTGAAACTGAACAATACATTCTATCTTTGACAGATGGTGGTAATACAACTTGTGTTTACCTGCACTTTGTATGACAATACTGGGCCTATGGGCCTATTTAGAGACATCAAATAAGATTATTAAAATATGACGATTTAAGCTCGCAAGAATCGTTCCCCAAAAACGACAATCCCCCCCAAACTGTTTAAATCCCCCCCATTTGAGTCATTAAGGGGGGCAATTCCCCCCCATTTTGAAAAACGAAATTCAGGCCCTGAATTTATTTATTGCCTGTCAGAGGAAGGTTAAGTTTAAAATAAAACCGTTTAAATTCAGTATTTTTTCCCTTCTGGTCCTTATTTTAAATAGGTCATACAATGTTCCCCCTGTTGCTACATGCAATTTCCTCCAGTATTGGAGAACATCCAGCTCTTAACGATAATGTTTTCTCCCACCATTTTAAAACACTGAAAAGAAAGTATTGCTCCTTTTGAATAGGTTACAAAACCTTGTTTTCTTGTGGGATATAGCCAAATCAATTTGATATAGCCTATCACCTAACCTACTGAGTTGTGCATCACGCTATGCAATAAAATAACTGCAGTCCAGGACCCTCCCCCTCTCACCCATTAGCCACTTACAGCGGCCATTCCCTCTTCCTCTCACTAACATTAGCCACCTGTAGCCAGAGATTTCAGATTATTCTATTTGCACCTTTTAAAAAGAGAGAGAAAATACTAGTACTAATCAGAGTAGGTGTGAAATTTTCTCGCATTGTCTAAAATTTGGTAAAAATAAATGATGTATTTAAATTGAATTTAAAATTATGAATATCCTGCCTGTAGTATTGTTTGTAAACTCAGTATGTCAAAATCTAACAGGGGTCAGGTTTATTGTTTTGAAGTAAAAATATCAGTCTCTATGGACAGGATGAAAAGACTGTTTTATACAAAAACAATCATATTGACAAGGGCTTCTGGTTTCAGTCTAGTCATAGACTTCGACTTTGTTTTTATGTGTTTTGTTTTCTTGTCATTCAGCCTTACATTATGCATTGGTCAATTTCTATTTCACAGTAAATTCAACCATGGAGTCTATGCTCAACAAACTGAAGAGTACAGTCACCAAAGTGACTGCCGACGTGACCAGCGCTGTCATGGGTAATCCTGTGACGAGGGAGTTTGAAGTGGGCCAACACATTGCCAGTGGAGGACCAGGCATGTCTTGGAGGATCTATAATGGCATTAAGAAATCTACTAAACAGGTATAGTAGGAGTGAAATGTGCCAAAATGATTAGAACACCGGCATATCATATAATATATAAAAGGCTTTGGCAATAGTAAAACCCACTACGTGAAGCAACAACAACAGGCTAGCTTAGGACAGGGGAAAAGACGAAGGATGTTCCAGTGTGAACCAGCAGGCTTTTATCTTCTTGCTGATTTGCTCTCTGCCGATGGGAGTCAGTCAGGTCAGTCAGTCAATCATTTGGGTCATTGTCCTTGTTACTCCTCTGAGCAGAGATGGACACACACACACACACACACACAGCCAAACCAGCATACAGCAGCAGATTGCCCAACACACTATAAATAGACGGGGAAAAAATCTGAGAAAGTCCTTCAGAAAAAAGGTCTAGCGGCAAATTTGAGGAAAAGTCGGTAAACGTGCTATTTCCCATAATTTGAGGGTGCTGATTCCAAATATGTTGTTTACCAAGCTGAAATTTGCATTTTAAACCTGCTAATTAGCATAATAGCATGGCAGTCATACTAGACGAATAAAGATTTTTGTTTGAGTGATAACTTTTGAAAGGGTTAATGGATTGTCACCAAATCTTGTATGCTGCTGCCTAGGCATGTGTACATGAATTGACTAGATTTTGGAAGCCAACCGTTTCAAGATGGCCGACTTTTAAGATGGCCGACTTGGAAAAAAAAAATCAAACCATCAAGTCCCAAATTAATATTAAAATTACAAGGCTTACCACTTAAAATCCAGCTTTGTAAACACAATATTCAGACTCAGCACCCTCAAATTATGTAAATAAAACTGATTTACCGACTTTTCCTCCCATTTGACACTTGAAAATTGTACTAGTCTTGATGGGCAAAAATCTCGGAAATGCCTTCAGAAAAAGGGTGTAACAGCAAATTTGAGCAAAAGTCGTTACACATGTACTTTGCCAATTTCAAATATTTTGTTAACCAAGCAGAGTGAGTTTTAAGTGTGTTAATTCACATAGCAGTAGGAATAACAATGACATCGCAGTAACAACATAGCAGTAGCAACAATAGCATAGCAATCATAGCAGGCGAATTAAATTATCTTTAGTTGAACACAACTTCTAAAAAAGTACAGTAAACAAATAGCATAATGTAAAAACACAATATTAATGTTATAACAAAATGCAGAAATCACCACATGATCCTTGATTAGCATTAAAGTAAAGACAAGTCACTTTTTAAAGCTTGGGTTTTTCATTTCATTCATTTGATGAACAGAACTAAAACAAGTTTCCAACATAAATGCTTCAGTTGGACTCTAGATGACTGGAGATTTTCATTTCAGCAAGTTATTAGTCACAGTTTGCCATCATCAGCATCAGCAATAGTCTACTGTTTCATTGAAATATTGTGACATATTACATGTCACAGACATGCCCTATTGTCATTTCTTTGGTAGTGGATAATGGAAGGGCGTGCTTGTTTGAGTGCTCCCATACCTGGTCCTTCTGGAGATTGTATAATTTTTCAGAAAACAAAAAAAGATACAATTTACAGAGGAACAGCACAAGGCCTTCAGTCACTTCAGGCATCAGCCAAAGAAAGACAAAAAAATCAAGATGACTGTAATATCGATGCAATCCACAGGATTTTGAACAGACAGACTGGGGATGAAGGGGAACTTAATTGGCATAAAGGCTGTTTCACAATGTTTACTGAATACAATGGTGACCTTAACCTGCTGTATGATACCATATGCTCTTACATCACATTCTGTGCTGATAGTGTCATTTCCACCAAACAAAGTAAGATCTTTGCAAACAACAAGCCATGGATAACCAAAGACGTTAAGACCTGTCTCAATCTGAAGAAGATTGCATTTATCCAAGGTGACCAGCAGAAAGTTAAAGAACTGAAGAAGGAGCTAAAGCAGAAGACCAAGTTGGCCAAGCTCAACTACAAAAACAAAATGGAGGAGAATTTCATCAGTGGAGATATAAGGCATGCATGGAGGAGCCTAAACACCATGATGGGCAGAAATAAGAACACTGCCGCAGTACAATGCCCAGACCCTGCTGCCTTTGCTGAAGAACTCAACATCTTCTATGCCAGATTCAACAACACGAATACTGTGGAGGAAATGGACACTCTCCTATACCCCCCAGAATCTATCTGCATAGAAGAGAACCGGGTTATTTCCATCCTTTCCCATCTCCATTCCTCCAAAGCTCCTGGACCTGATGGGCTGAAGGGTAGGATACTGAAGGAGTGTGCGAGTCAGCTGGGTGGTGTGATGACGAAGATCTTTCAGCTTTTCCTGGATGCCAGTTTTGTTCCCAGGGCGTGGAAGGAGACTACCATCATCCCTGTTCCCAAAAAGCCCCGTGCTAAAGCCCTGAATGACTTCAGACCAGTGGCACTCACCTCTATCCTCTGCAAATGCATGGAGAGAGTTGTTGCAGGAGAGCTCACCACCAACATCGGTGAGAGTCTGGATCCACTGCAGTTTGCCTACAAACCAAAACGAGGTGTGGAGGACGCTACACTACATCTACTAGATACCGTCACAAAGCACCTGGACTCCCAGAACTCCTTGGTCAGGATCCTATTCATGGACTTCTCATCAGCATTTAATACTGTTAACACCAACACACTCCTGCATCGCCTTCAGCAGCTTCAGGTCAACCCAGCACTGACACTATGGATCAAGGAGTTTTTAAAGGACAGACCCCAGCATGTAAAGGTCCAGGGTGTAACATCTTCCAACATCATCCTTAACACTGGGGTCCCACAGGGTTGTGTCTTGTCTCCCATCTTGTTCTCAATATACACCAATGAGATTACGTGCAACATCAATGGTTTCAAGCTATTTAAATATGCAGATGATCTGGCCTTGGTGGCCAAACTGACGGATCAAAGCACCCTCTCCAAGTACACACAATACATAAATGAAATGGCCCTGTGGTTCAAAGAAAGCTCACTGCATTTAAACATCAGCAAAACTAAAGAACTGTGTTGCCATAGGAGGAGGGCACCTGACACCCCTCATCCACTTTCCTCACCTTTGATCCTGGAAGGGCAAGTAGTTGAACAGGTGGAGAAGTTCAAATACCTCGGCACAGAGATCGACCAACGCCTGTCCTTTAGCCAGCATGCAGATGGGGTTTACAAGAAAGGACAACAACGCATGTGTCTCCTGAGGAAACTTAACACCTTCTATGTCAGTAAATACATTTTGTCAACTGCCTATCAATCTCTGGTGGAATCCATCATCACCTGCAACATTACGTCCTGGTATGGCTTCCTCTCAAACAAAAGCAAAAACAAACTTAATAGAATTACTAAGCAAGCAAGCAAGCTAATAGGAATTCCCCAGAAAGAGCTGAACCATCTATTTATCCAGACAGTGGAAAGAAAGACCAACTCAATCCTCTTAGATCCCTCCCATCCACTCCATCCTTGTTTTGACCTACTTCCTTCTGGCAGAAGATTCAGAATGCCTTTGGCCAGGAAAGCTATCTACAAAAAATCATTCATCCCCATAGCTATACACACACAGAACACTCATTCCTCAAATGACTCACACAAATAACACACACACACACACACACACAAATATACATATCCAAGCCTTCAATCAAAAGAAGATTTTCTAATATGGCAACATATTAGACAATAAAACTTTTTGAATCTTGAATCTTGAATCTGGTCAAACTTCTTTGCTTTGGAGAAGAATAAGGAAGACCTCGCTCAATTTCTGTCCGAAGAATTATTGGCTCAGGCTCCAGCCAACAAGATTATCATTGCTGCTGGAGGGTTCAAAGAGGAGAATACAGCAAAGTGTTCTAATTCAGAAGTTGACATCACAGCTCTTCAGGGCTACCACGAGGAAGCAGACACAAGAATTGTCCTCCACTGTGTGCATTCAAATGCAGAATTTCTTGTTGTCTCCAGTCAAGATACTGATGTACTACTCCTGTTAATTGCACATTTTGACAAGATGCAGTGTAAGCAATTGTGGATGAGAATGGGAACATCTAAGAAGCCAAGACATATTCCCATACACACAGTGCGTGAGTCTCTGAGGGGGCAGCTTCCCAATATTGAGAATCTTCTCTCTTTCCATGCAATAACAGGCTGTGATACTGTCTCCTACTTTGCGGGACATAGCAAGAAAACAGCATGGAAAGCTTTCTTGGAGCAGCCTGCCCTCCTAGATGGAATTGGCCTGGGTGAACTGACAGAAACAACCATACAGTCTGCAGAGAAGTTCATTTGCCGTGTTTATGACACCAAAGATGTCAGCTGCAATGATGCAAGAGCCACGCTTTTCTCCAGATGTCGGGGACCTGAGGCTCTACCCCCTACAAGTGATGCTGCTCAGTGGCATATTAAAAGAGCACATTATCAAGCTCTAGTATGGACACAAGCATACAAAACAAATCCACTTCTGCCACCCATAGAGGAAATGGGATGGAGCGTCATCAATGGACGTCTAGAACCCAAACTGATGTCCATTGCAGCAATCCCCAAAAGCTGCAGCTTGATGGTTACCTGCAGATGCAGTCTTGGCTGTAAAACAAGCAAATGCAGTTGTCGCACTGCTGGCTTGTTCTGTGCAGGTGGCTGCAAATGTCAACGAAGTGAAGAGCATCCATGCCAGAATACTAGCAGTTCAGACTAGAAATACACACATTACTTCAGGTAAGTTCTTTATCTAAACTTCTTATTTCATATTTTTCAGTGTTTAAAACAATTATCAAACACACCATAACATTATTTTTCTTTCCACAGTGACTTTGCATTGATGAGGACAATTCAATTATCCATGGAGTTGGAGAGACTCTAAAGTTCTGTAAATAAATGTTTGTATGTGTTTGCTTTGTTTGCTTTGTTACTTTAGCCCAACTATTTTCAATAAATGTCATATTATGACTTCTGGTCTACCGTGTTTTTATTACCGTATTCCATGCAATATGATAAAAAAACAATTTGCTATGACTTATGCACTGTTGTAGCACTTAAATATGCAATTTGACCCCACGCTACATTGTTTAACTGATTACTTAAGTCTTAAGAAATAATGTAAAAAAAAATGAAAAATCGTTTATCTCATTTTCATATGCAAATTAGAAGGCTTAAGACTAATGGTGCATGATAAACACAATATTCAGAATCAGCACCCTCAAATTATATAAAAAAACATGGTTTACCATCATTTCCTCAAAATTCTATGTTGTTTAACTGATTAGTTTAAGAAATAATAACACAAAAAATGAAGAAAACCATTTATCTCTATTTTGATATGCAAATTAGAAGGCTTAAAACTCAGAATTCAGCTTGGTAAACAAAATACTCTGAATCAGCACCCTCAAATAATGTAAAAAACATGGTTTACCACCCTTTCTACAAAATGCTATGTTGTTTAACTGATTAGTTTAGAAATAATAATAAAAAATCGTTTATCTCATTTTAATATGCAAATTAGAAGGCTTAAATCTCAGAATTCAGCTTGGTAAATATTCAAAATATTCAGAATCAGCACCCTCAAATTATGTAAAAAACATGGTTTACCAGCTTTTCCTCAAATTTGCCGCTAGAACTCTTCTTTTGAGAAAGTTGGACCAGTCTAAAAAGCAAAATGAACATGTCTATGATGGAACAAGGCACAAAACCAAAACTACATATGGACTTGCACAGTTCATATAATGGAAAAAAATATGATAAGCTGCTAGAATCATTGCCAAACCTAGATGTTTTCTGTTCTGTGTGTCACGTGAGCTGTCCACATCAATAACTTTAAATATGCTAAATGCAAGAAGTAGATATTAGGAAGCAGAGATGGCCAAATCTCCAACATTTTAGATGTGGCTGGGTAGTGCATGTGCGCAAATGTGTTTTTTAAAATACTGTCACATACATTCTTTACTTTTGTTTGAAATGTTTAATGCAGTGCAAATCTGGTTGAACTGTGATTTATGTTTATTATTTTTAAATTGTGACATAGTGTGACATAGCAATGTGGAAAGCATGGAGCCATACATTTTAATTAGCCTGTACTGAAGAGATTTTCCAGAAACAAATGAATAATTTAAACTGAATTGAAAAGCCAGATGTTCCTGCTCATGTGGGACAGAAACAAAATCTGTTAAAAATGTATACCAGAGGCAGTAAAGAAAATGCACATTTAGGCAAAGGAAATGGCAGTTATTCCCTGCAGTTATTGCCTGGCTATAGAAAGAGACATAAAGTAAAACTTTGGTGTGAAAGGGAAATTGGCATGTTAAAACATTATACCGAGTTGGTATGTTTGCTGAGCAGCAATATTGCGCTAGCCTATAATAATGTTAATGTTAAATGTAAAGTTTTAAATGCAACAGGCTAGCACAATTTTGCTCTTCAGCAAACATAGCAACTTGCATGATGTTTTAACATGCCAATTTTCATTTTACACCAAAGTTTTCCTTTAAGTCTTCATCAATGCTGGCACTAAATTTGCTAAAACCTGTCATTTACTCTTATGACAATTTGTATACAAAATAGTTTGGAGCGTGCAGGCAACTAGATTACCATACTTGGAAGATAAACACACGCCACAAATGAAATTTGCTAGTGCGATTTTGTTGTGAACAACAGCACTACTGTAGGAACACTCAATTAAAATTTATGTTGAATTTGTCATTTTCTTTAGGAAGTTGCTGTGTTTGTTTTTGACAAGAAGGTAGTGGACAAATATCAGAAATTTGAGAAGGACCAGATAATTGATTCCCTAAAAAGAGGAGTTCAGCAGCTAACACGTCTGAGACACCCACGGCTTCTCACAGTCCAGCACCCACTGGAGGAGTCAAGGTAAGTGATTCTGCTCTTGTTGGCAAACTGTGTACATACATTCATTTATTCTAAAGAAAAGATTCCAGTAGTAACTCAGTAACTCAAATGACTCTACACAGGGAGACGGAGAACGGCCTGTCTTTACATTATTTGTTTCTAATCTAATTTTTACATTAGAAAGCTAGTAGATGACTAGCTGAATTAAAAAAGGGTGGAATTCCAGTTTACCTAGTACAGTTGTGGTCAGAAGTTTACATACAGTCATTATGGGCATGAATGTCATATTAACCATTGACCATGTTGGAAATATGGTTGAAAATATTTGAAGACATTTTAGACCAGGGCTATTCAATTAGTTTTCCATTTGGGCCACATTTCGAATCCAAGAAGTTAAGTTGGGCAACAAATTTACTAACAAGTGGTCATTTTTCAGTAATTAGCCTACATATAATAATAATAATAATAATAATAATAATAATAATAATAGTAACTGTGAGAGGGGGAACTTTTGGCATCTCTCCCTCTCACTGTTTTTACTGTGTTTGAGAATGAACTCTGTGTGCTACGCTTGCCACCACCTGGAGTGCAGCACGGTAATGGCGTCACTGGGTGGCGGTAATTGCACGTAATTGAATGCTCTATTTAAGAGACGAGGAATAAACGAACAGAGAAGAAACGACACGAGCAAACAGAAGGACGTCAACGACGAACAGAGAATGAACGAAGGACACGAACGAACGTTGAGAGAGTGTTTCAAGATGAACTTTGAAACAGTGTTTGACAGTTTTGTTTGTTGTTTTATGTTTGTTTTTGTTCGTGCCAGGATGGCACGGTTTTTGTTTTGTAGAAAATAAGACATACATATTTTTGTAACAACGTTCGTGAACTTCGGATATTTTTGTAGCTTATCACTTCACCCCTGCTTCCAGCCGGTTGGCATTCCTGATAGTGAGGAGCTGTTGGCTTCTTAACAATAACATCTTTTAGAACAGCAACACATTCGTTGCAAATCAAACACATTGGTTTGGCGTTGGCTGTCGGCAAAATAAACAAATATTTCACAGTCCATGCTGGATTGAACCGACGATTCTCATCTTCAATTTTTCGCTTGTTTACAATAGCGTGAGCTACCATGCATCATCACGTGTATGTTGCTAGGCACATCGTAACGCTGCCCCCTCCACGCCAAATTGGGAATATTTGCTAACTATTTGCACTGTAATGAGTTAATAATATCTGGGAATGCAAAATAAATATTGTAACATTATTAATTGATTGATATTTGGTAAACTAAAATGCATATTAAGTTCTGGAGACTAGTAAACGGTATTTTATTTTTCAAGCGCAACATCACCTCGGCCGCATCTGGGCCACAGCCTTGCCGCGTCTGGGCCGCATGTGGCCCGTGGGCCGCCAATTGAATAGGCCTGTTTTAGACCATGACTTTAGGATGCATTATCTTTTGTTTTACATGCACTACAAAAACACTTCCGTTGATCAAAATGTAAAAGGGTCATTCCGTGTCAAATCAACAAATGGCCAACAGTCACCCTCTCCAAAAAATCTGAAAAAAACCACAGCTGTTTGTACATCCAACCTATGTATAAATCTTAAATATTAAGTCTGTATCACTAATAGCTCCAAAACTACAGCCCTTTGAAATTTCGGGTAATTTTAGGAATTCTGGTGAAGCCTTTTGCTCAACTTCAGACATTGCTGGCTCTTTTAGTATTCCACACACATGTGTAACTATGTGAAAAGAAATGCATTTCCTGTAGAATTCAAAAATCAGATCAGATGTATCTTGTGTAATTCTTCCTCTCCAAAGCTGTGAAAATGGCTATAGATTCAATATGTGATATGACCCCACCACTTGTGAGGGCTTCTCGTTCCAAAAGTATGGGACACAAATTTATCAGATTATTTTTCCCAGTCATATACGGATTATAATTTCATGCCTATGCATTAACCTTTGTTGATATTGTTTTCATATGGTCAGTGTATTTTCTTGAAGTTAGGCTTGATTTTCAAAAAGGCTGTTTTCATCTGGTCATTTCACATGTGGACAGTTCACAGGATATTTTAAACATTTTTCCATAATCATCCTGTATGTCAGGATCATTTGTCCAAAATTTGGATTTGTTGCCGAGTCTCTTTATTGAGAGATGATGTTTTGGAAAAAAAAATGTCAGTAATTCCATGGAGTTGGATTGATCGGCAGTACCTCTTCCCACCACATGTTGTGCTCTTTTAATTCAATGGAAGTCAATGATAGGGTAGCATGTAATTTACAGGAAAATCTGCCAAACAAACTTTGTGTTACAATTAAACCAATTGCACTGTCAAGGTCATTTTTGAGCAGGGTTTTATTGTACAGCACATAAAAAGCAAGGCAAAACTGAAAAAATGGCATTATAATACAAACACAAAAAGACCATAAACAGGAATGGTATCAATTTAAAGATCATAAACAGTAACAATATGCTATGCAAACATCGAGAATGTGAAAACTAAGATCTCATATTTTTAAAGTAATGAAACACAAGACACATTCACACTCATGATCACAAAATATTATGCATATCTTAAATTTAAACGTTGTCCTCAACAAAAAGGCACATGCTATGAATTGATTTCTACAGGTTAACACAGAGGATAACACAAAGGTATAATTAATTTTGCATAAAGTTGAGGAACAATGTGTTAATTTTTTTCAGGTCAGTAGAACTAATGGTGTAATTACGAGCACTACTACCTTGAGCACTAGGTGCACTTATGAGACAAAGCACATGAAAGGGCACCCAACATTATCTTCTCGAGATCTGGGCCAGGACAGAATCTCATTTTCTGATCGTTTCATGAATGAAACAAGAATGTCACAATGCTCATCTAAGCAGTTTTTGATATTTCCCACATACCAGTTGCCATCATAAATGCATGCAACATATTTCCCTGGTTGGAACTGACCCCAATCCTGCACATCTGTCCCTTTACGCATGTCTATAGTAGAATAGGCCTCATCAAGGGAAACTCTTCTCATTTCAAGCTTACCATCAGCACATAGAATGAAGCTGTGATGTGATCGAACACTAACAATTGTTTTAGATAACTGAAAACGTTCAGCCAATTTGAATTTGAGAGCATTTTCTTCAATCTGATCTTGTGAGACAAAGAAAATCAATACCATCTATGTGCTGTTGTGGCCAGCTGTACATATCATGTGGTGTAAGGATGTGGTTGCCGACAGTTGCTTGAAGGCTTGCCCTAGCTACAAGTCTTTTAACAGTGCCAGCTAAACCATCACAGGGGCTCTTGTCGTGGCTGGTTGCAAAGAAATGCCATTCAGCTTGTAGACCATGTTCATCAAAGCCAAATTTTTGAAGTTCTTATGCTGACCAGCAGCCCCATCACTGAAGTAAATTACTTTCCTCAGAGCTTCAAGCTTGTGTTTAATTGCAGTTAACACTTCCACTATGAATGCATGAACGGTAACAATGTCATGTTTAAGCAGTCCGATATCACACACATGTTAAGGCATTTTAGGTCTGAGGTTGGTGAATCCTTGAGGTACATTACAAAAGGATGCACAGTTGCCTGTGAATTATCCCAATGATGCCCCTGAACAGCATCTTGAATAATAAAAGCGTAATTTTCAGCAAAATCAAGCAGTATTATTGCTTCACCTGGGTCAAGTTTTCCCTTAAATGTATTTAAAGCGTCAGTCTGAGCTTTAGCAATGAAGTGGTGCTGTGTAAGCTTGCTGAAGGATTCATATACAGTGTCCATGAAATCTCCAACATCACTTTCAAGTGACACAAGTGTGGTTCTATCTGTATGTACCCACTGCTTGTATTTTATTGTGTCACTGCAGTGAAACTCGTGGGTACCAAATAGGCAGCTTAGGTACTCTTGTAGGGCCTGTTTTTCAGGACACTTGTCAAGTATGTAACATACAGTCACGATGCTGCAGACTACACACAAGCTTTGAAAGAATATCCTTATAATTAACAGTTGCTGGTAATGCTGCCACCAACAATTTAGCATTTTGGTGGTACTCACAGACACACACAGAATGTGTACCCTTTGGACCCACAGCTACACACAATTTAGGCCGCAAATCACAAAAGGTGGAAAATCCAGTTTTATCAGGATGCCTAGCTTTGAAAGCTGCATATAGCTCGCTTAGATTGGCCAATAGCAAGCGTTTTTGTGTGAATTTTCCCTTCAGCTGTAGTGAGACAAATATTCCTTTTTGCCAGGACAGAGTCTGGAAAATTCATCAGATTAAAAAAACTGCTGAATTTTTTTCTTTTGTCTCTTCTAACATTGCATGACCAAGCTTTTTCTCTGGCTGAGCTAAAATGCCTTTTTCACTTTTCAACAACCTGGCTTGTCTCACCAAATATTGGCTTACTCCAAATGTGGTCTGGATTTTTGTAATACTCCAGCTGTCAGGAACTAAAGTTAATATTTGAATCTTCTCTTTTCTTGATGATATTTTGCATTTTTGTAAAAGAGATTCAACAACCTCTGTAAAATCCTCACAATCACATACATCTGTCTCCATACATCCATTTTTGGTATGTATGAGATGTTCAAATCTCGTTGAAGATGTTCTGCAGGTTGGAAGGCCTCTGTATGAAGACTGGTGCTTGGTTCAGCTTCTTTGGGTTGTTCACTGATTGGTTGATCATCTTTGAAAAGCTCTTTCCAGCAAGATGAACAGACTTTCTGTCTAGGTATCAGGCCGAGCACTTTGGCATTGTCTTCATTTAAACAGCGGAGTGATCCTATGAAATTAGACAAATCAGTGCAGCTGTGTATTGATTTATACTCTAATTAATTTATATGGAAATAAATGAGCATGCGTGGTTTTTTAATAATTTTTAAGGCATTTTGAAAACAGGTACTTTGAAAATATACTTACAAGTTATCTTCTTTTTATGAATGCCTCTTGGATCCACACAATAGCGTTGCAAGCCCTTTATACCTTGTTACAAATACTTTCATGTGATGGAAACACGCATGGTCATCTTCATCAAGTGAAATACTTGATCTCAACTGAAGTAAAGCTTTGTCTGCATCTGACAATTTGCAATTTGCAAAAGTCCCTTTTTTCTTGAATAAACATCTTTGACACTCAGTGTCCAACTTCTTCCCAAGATCGCAGGCAAAGCACTTATCTCCATCTTGATGCTCTGTGTCTGTCTAACAGAGGCCTGCATATATAGTCTTTGCCTAAGCAGCTGGTAGTGATTATTAGACTGCATTCCATCTCCCCGCACGACTCCCACTCCGCAAGCTCAGATTCTGTTGCTCCTCCCGGGTCACATTGCGCAATCACATATACGACACGCCCAGTGAGCTCAGTTGCTTGATGGAGAGCCAAGAGGTAACATCTCTCTCTCTCTCCCTCCCTCTCCCTCTCTCTCTTACACACACACACACACACACACACACACGCACACATACACACACACGCTGTAACCTCTTCCACACACGCATATACACACATAAGCCACACTACCTCACCGATGTGCCTTGATTTCTATATTGCTGATTGTCAATATTGAATGAATGAAACTGTTATTACCTATTTAGTACCATTGTTTTAATAAATTCTATTATTGTTGTGAACTGTGATTTGCCTGTGTTGCTGCTGTATTCATTGAAGCCACCCAGTCTAAGATACTCCATTTGCCTTCATCCATCCCAAGTGTATGTAAATGCTATTGACTGTAGCGTATTGTGATACAGTAAGTAATACATTATTACTATAGTTATAGTGTAAGCATAACATTTTGGTAACATACCATCAATTTAACTGTTTGGTAATTTATTATTAAACATTAGAATTAATGGTAATATTAATAAGATTGATTTTATGAGGCTGATCAATTTAAGGCCAATTGTACCTACACTGTTGTCCCCCAAAGTCATCCTCTCACCAACTCCTTACAGTCTTTCTCATGTCTTAAAAACAAAGGTGATTGGACCTTTTCTGTTTACGTGCCAAAGCTCAGTATAGTCTCCCACTTCATATCAAATCCTGCCCAACCATTGCCATTTTATTTGAGAAGCTCATTGTGTTTAGAATGGAAATCCAAGATGGCGGAGACGTGAGTGTTTGATGTAGACTGGTCTGCCAATATGAGCTTATTTTTGAAGCTTCTTTCTGCCTTTAATTAATTTTGGGATTATATTGATCTACAAGCCTACAAACATCGGCCCGTTGTTTGGTTGCAAAGTAAATTTTGTCGTTTATATTGACGCTTATTGCAAGCCCCGTAATGGAGCAGTCAGCTATAAACAATTTCTGGATGCGCTGCAGCAGTTGAAGTCTGAAATGGTTTCTCACTTTGATGCAAAGACAGACATTATCTAGAAGAACTTGGACTCAATAAAGCTCTCGCTTTCAAACTTGGGAGAGCATATATCGGAGCTTGAACAGAGAGTCGGCAGCAACGAGGATAATATTTCTGACTATGGAAAGCGTATTAAAGTACTGGAAAGTGAAAATGCTTACCTGCGTAACAAGGTGGATGACACTGAAAATCGACTCAGGGCCTATAATCTGCGCTTTGTTCACATTCCCGAAAACTCCGAAGGCGAGGACACCTGTGGATTTATTTCCAGCCTGATCCAGCAACTTTTCGGGAAAGAAAACTTCCCTACTTCTGTAGCCATAGAAAGGGCTCACCGCTCTCCTATGTGTCAATCCAGGGTCAACGCCAGGCCAAGGGTGATTTATGGTGAAATGTCTCAGTCTTCTGGACAGGCATAAAATCCTTCGACTCGCCCGGGAGGGAAAACAACTACAGTATAATGGTGATCGTATCCATATATTCCCCGATTTTAGTGCTGCTGTGCTTAACAAGCGATGTGAATTCGACGACATCAAGAAACAACTTCAACAACGTAATATGGAATACTCTCTGATTTACCCGGCTACTCTCAGAGTTATCTTCAATGGTAAACCGCTGCTGTTTAAAACCCCAGAAGAAGCGAACCTTTTTTTTACAGGACGGTGTAAATGCTGATTGACTTTAATTCACTTCATGGGCGCCCATTCTACCTGCTGCATGTTTGAGGCAAAAGCTGGTGTAATTGCTTGTTCTCTCTCTTTTTTTTTTTTTTTTTTTTTTTTTTGAAGGCGTCGAATGCATGGGAAATTATACTTCTTAATCATCCCTTTGTTGAAACTTTTGTTTGTTTTGACTTAAGTAATGTGTGTTTCTATAAGCCCTCTGCTGACGAATAATTTAAATTGCACACACTCCTGTGCTGTTACGGTTCTATCCTTATTGATAACGTACTATGGGCATTTTTCCTTATCTTACTATTTTGTTTATATTGTGAAATTAAGAAGTAAATGATTTATTTTCAGTATTCTGTATATACTGGCAGATAGCCTACTTCCTTTTTTCTCTTGATGTCCTGGTTTAGCCAATCTGTCCTTGTTTGTGTGTGTATGGAGAAACGAGTGTGGTTGTGTGCGTGTGTGTGTTGCTCTTTCATCCTACCCCATGTCCTTCTTTTTTATTTAGTTTTGTATGGGTAAAGGCGTATTTGTTATTCAGTTAAATATTAGGAGTTTATCTCATAAAATTGATCTTCTTAGAGCCTGGCTCTCTTATAATAAACCTGCCGTCATTACTCTTTCTGAAACTTGGTTGAATAGTAATGTATGTGATGCTGAAATAAGTCTTGATGGTTATATTTTATATAGAGCAGATAGAGGCAGTCATGGCGGAGGAGTTACAACCTATGTATGCTCAAGTTTACTCTCTGAGCCTGTTAGTCCAATTGAAAGACCCTTGAATTTTGAATGTCTTTTTGTTAGAGTATGTTTCCATGAAAACAAACATCTGATCAGTGGTAATATCTATAGACCTCCTAATTCTCCAGCAGAATCTACAAGTAATATTCTCGCTACTATTAATTCTTTAAACTGTTCTGATGAACTTATTGTCTTGGGTGATTTCAACCGAAATTGGCTTGATCGGTCCTCTTTAAAGGAGAGGAGTCTGTTTGAAAGCCTGAATCTCACTCAATTAATACGGGAGCCTACTAGAATAGCTGGGAGTTCTAGGTCTCTGTTAGATTGGATCCTGGTCACTCTTCCCAACAGAATCGTTGACTCTGGTGTCCTATCTGATTGCTTCAGTGACCATTCACTTGTCTTTTGTGTTTGGAAAATAAGATTACCCCATCTGCCACCTAAAACTAGGCCTATGCAGTCGTCTTCGACTGCTGAAGGTATATCCCCGAAACGCGATGCTTCAAAGCCCCCAACATTCATACTGTATTTCATGAATCTACCCTAGAACATTGAAACACCAAATCTGGGACAAATCCATCCAACTGGTCAGAAGTTATGGGCCAAACCAAAATTCAGCCATCTTGAATTCAGCCATCTTGAAAGTGTTGGCCTCCAAACTCGAATAAGTTCATGAACCTACCCTAGAGCATTAACACACCAAATCTGGGAGAAATCCATCCACCCAGTCAGAAGTTATGGGCCAAACCAAAATTCAGCCATCTTGAATTCAGCCATCTTGAAAGTGTTGACCTCCAAACTCGAATCAGTTCATGAACCTGCCCTAGAGCATTCACCCAAAAAATCTGGGACAAATCCAAACATCCGTTCAAAAGTTATCGCGTTAACACGAAAGACCTTACGCGGCGGACGCAGCGGCGGCGGCGGACGCGGCGGCGGCGCACGCAAAACCATTACATCCCCGACGCTCCGCGTTTCGGGGATATAATGATTAAGATAAGGCAACACAAAAACTTTGACAATGATGCTTTTATTCAAGATCTGTTAAACATTAATTGGAATAGGTTGGAATTAATTCCCTATGTTAAAGATGCATTGAATTTCTTTCATACAGAGGTTTTAAAAGTTATAGACAAGCATGCACCATGGGTATCAGTAAAGGTGAAGGGCAGACACCTACCATGGATTGCTGGTGATTTAATACATCTTTTTAAGCAAAGGGATAAGGCCTGGAAACGTTACCGCTTAACAAAAGACATGGCAGATTTGACTGAATACAAAAGACTACGGAACATTTGTACTGTTAAAACAAGGAATGCTTAATCAGACTACTACAAGAATTCATTGTCTAATGATTTCACAAATTCTAAACAGTTCTGGAAAAAACTTAATTGTTTACTGAATAAATCTACTGTAAATTGTTCTGCAAAACTAAGTATAAATAATAACATTATTAGTGACCCCACCTCTGTGGCTGATGCTTTTAATCAGCACTTTTCTTCTGTTTGTAAATTACGCCCATCTGATTTTTGTTATTTCAACTCTGTAAATAGCCTGGTAGCTAAGAGCTCGTTTACATTAACTACAATACTCCCTACTGAGGTGCAGCAGTCTATTTCTGAAATAAAATCTGCAAGTGGTGCTGGTCCTGATGGTTTGGAGATTAAGTTTATCAAGATTGCCTCTCATATTTTAGTATATCCATTATGTGATTTATTTAATTTATCTTTATCTACTTGTGAAGTCCCAGCCATGTGGAAGTGTGCTAGAGTAACACCTTTACACAAAAGTGGTGATCCACTTGACCCTAACAATTACCGACCAATTTCTATTATTAGTATTGTAGTAAAAATATTTGAAAAAATTATATTCAAACGACTATTTAAATATGTTAATGACTTTTCTATTCTAACTCCAAACCAATCAGGTTTCAGACCCAATCACTCCACCACTACTGCGCTCACAAAATTTGTCAATGACGTTACATCCTCTCTGGATAACAATATGCCCACTGCTGCAATATTTATAGATCTCACTAAGGCGTTTGATTTGGTTGATCACTATATTCTTCTTGATAAATTACATAGCATTGGTCTCTCTGAGCAGTCTATCTTCTGGTTCAATTCATATCTTCATTATAGGCGTCAGTGTGTAGCCTTTAATGGTGCTTTATCCCAGAACATGCTAATGGAAAAGGGTGTTCCTCAAGGTTCTTGCTTAGGCCCCCTTTTGTTTTCTATTTTCATTAATGACCTCCCACAAATGTGTTCTGATTGTGAAAGTCTACTGTATGCTGATGATACCGTTATTTACTCTTCTAAACGTGATATTAATTTCATTCAGTCCTCATTACAATTTGATTTTGACACCATCCAAAAGTGGTTTTCAGACAATGGGCTTATACTTAATAAAAGAAAGTCATATAGTATGCTTTTTAGTAATAGGTTTGCCCGACATAATCAAGGAAATATTCTAAAAATTAAATTTTTGGATAGTACATCTATGGAGAATGTGGAGGAATTTAAATATCTGGGCCTATGGCTCGATTCTCACCTCTCCTTCAAGCCTCACATTGACTTTGTTGTGAAGAAAATAAATTGTAACCTTAGAATCTTATATCGTTCAATAAATTGCTTTACACAACAGATTAAATTGAGAATTGTAACACAGCTTTTATTTCCTATTCTTGATTATGCAGACATTGTTTATATGAACACAACTGATTCACACCTTAAATCTCTAACGGTTGCCTTTAATAGTCTTTGCCGCTTTGTTTTGAGGTGTCCTTATTTAACTCATCACTGCCACATGTACCAGCAACTAAATCTATTATCACCTAAAGCCAGACGACAGCTACACTGGTTTCAGTTTATTCATAAGTGCTTCTTTTTTAAGTATCCCCCCTTATTTAAAACATTATTTAATCCCATATAGTTCTATTTATGGACTCAGACACCATAGTCACTTGTTTTTTTCCATACCGAACATATCAAAAGAAATTGGAGGGCGTGCCTTCAAATTCAAAGCCCCATCTGACTGGAATCGCTTGCCCTGTTCGTTAAGGTCCATTTCTTCTTTTCCTCATTTTAAATCATCCCTCTTATCTCACTTGTATTCATGTGACCAATGTAAATGTTTCCCTGGTGTATGACGTCTTTTTATTTATGTCGCCCTTTGTGTTTGTATGCTTGTATACAAAACTCATGGTTCGGTACGTACCTCGGTTTTGAGGTCACGGTTCGGTTAATTTTTGATACAGTATGGAAATAAAATGCGAAACCATTTTCTTCCTCAGCATGGTGTTGTTTATTTAACCAAAACGTCAATATAGAAATGGAAACAGTAAAAAAATTCAAAGTGCTGCTTGGTACCAATAAGTTAAATGACATATTTTCAAATTAACCAATGTTTGAAATAAAAAATACATTATTTTTTATAGTAAACAAAATCAACATTTAAAGTGCAGCACTCCATTCCAGTTACATTAAGGAAGTCATTGTAAATCTAAATCTTCATATTTTTTTGCCAGGAAGATAAGTTTATTTAAATGAGAATGATATGACCAATTAGATCAGCGTGTGGTGTGTTTAGTGCGTGGCGTTTGCTTAAGAGGCGGGAGTTACAAAAAATTCAGACCAACATGGCAGACACTTGTGGAACCTCTAACGTTAAAGTGTTTGTATGATTTAAAGTCTCTCAGTGACCAAAAGTGATGGTGCTGTCACGGATTGTTATTTAAATGTGCCACGAACTGACTTAAGACAAGCAGAGTACTCTAGATTACCATTTAATCACTCAAAGTTTTAAGATAGCAAAGTTAGCTTACGACTAGCTAACTATTAACAAGCTGGCTAACAAATACGGTCAGAAGCTTGTACTAGTACACTACTTGCATTTGTAGAATGATATTACAACACTTAAATATCATCTAGGCAACACAACGATAATATTTAGCCCATGTAGCCCCTGCAATGTGCAATTTTGAATCAGTTGCTGCTGTTAGATGTAGGCCAGCTTGCGGGACAACTTATGTTGGCCAGCCAGGCTGCCACGGTAGACTGGCCGGCGACGTGATCACTCACATCGGATAAGATCCATAGGCTGTCCCGCTCGATAACCTGCTTGAAATATTGGCGACCACGCCCCCAGGCAAAATTCAAGTTTTGAAGTGAAGTGATGAGAATGAAAGGCTCGTCTGTTTGGTTCGCCGTGTGACGTCACCTCCACGTGGTCATAAGAGCACAAATCACAAACGAGTTTCTCTTAAGAACTTCCCTTACTACTCTAATCACATACAGCTATCCTCGTGAATGTTAAAAAGAGCCAAATGGTGGTGGCAGCAGCATGTAAAACACATACTGACTGTATTCGTTCAGTACAGCACTGTATTGAACCGAACGTCTGTTTTTCCAGCGGTTAGGTACGAATACACATACCGTTACAGGCGTAGTAAACAGCGTTGGTACAAAAAAAGACTTTGAAACCATGCGTTGTTTTGTATGTTTTGTGCTATCTGTTTTGCCCTACTTCGAGTTTTCATATTGGTGTCTTTTTGTGTTTATACAGGGGATGCAATTTTAAAATTGGAAATAAAATGTTTTAAAAGACCACAAATAGAATTCAAGACCCTTATTCCACAGTTATGTTGTGTTTTAATTCATTTTGTGAGTTGGTGCAGGTTGTCTGTTAATGTCTTCTTGCTTTTATTTTTTCAGAGACTGTTTGGCATTCTGCACTGAACCCGTTTTTGCCAGTTTGGCCAATGTGTTGGGACAGTGGGAATATCTGCCATCTCCAGTACCTACAGACATCAAGAACTACAAACTCTATGATGTGGAGATCAAGTATGGGCTCTTACAGGTAGGCTCACTTTAATCAGCACGGACCTGTCACTCAACTATCCAATCAGTCTCATCATTGTGAGCAAGCATTTGCGTAAAAAAATGACCTCACCCACAGCAACTGAGCTTTTATGTTTTCCTTACTGTCTTGGTCTTAACGACTAGGTTTTAAATAGTGCTGGGCAGCAGTGTTGTGCATGAACGAGTTCAAATGAACGTGTTCAATGAACACGCTCGAATGATTTAAGTCTCAATCTGTCTTAATGTCCATCTGTCTTTCTTTCTATCTGAAGTTAAGTTCGTACACAGCCTAACCTTCATATGTGCTTGATATACAGTATGTCACAAAAGTGAGTACACCCCTAACATTTTTGTACTTTTTTTATTATATCTTTCCATGGGAGAAGTCTAAAGATATAATACTTTTCTACAACGTAAAGTAGGCAGTATACATCTTATATAACAGTGCAAATTTGCTGTTCCCTCAAAATAACTCAACACACAACCATTAATGTCTAAACCACTGGCAACAAAAGTGAGTACACCTCTACGTGAAAATGTCCAAATTGTGCCCAAATAGCCATTTTTCCTCCCTGGTGTCATGTGATCCATTACTGTGTTACAAGGTCTCAGGTGTAAATGGGTAGAAGTTGTGTTAAATTTGGCGTCATCAGTCTCACACTCTCTCATACTGGTCATTGGAAGTTCAACATGGCACCTCATGGAAAAGAACTCTCTGAGGGTGTAAAAAAGAAAATTGTTGCATAACATGAAGATGGCCTAGATTATAAGAAGATTGCCAACACCCTGAAACTGAGCTGCAGCACAGTGGCCAAGACCATACAGCGCTTCAAGAGGACAGGCTCTACTAAGAACAAGCCTCGCCATGGTCGACCAAAGAAGTTGAGTGCATGTCCTCAGCATTACATCCGGAGGCTGTATCTTCAAAATAAGTGTAGGAGTGCTGGCAGCATTGCTGCAGAGGTTGAAGGGGTAGGGGGACCGCCTGTCAGTGCGCAGACCATACGCTGCACACTGCATCAAAACTGGTCTGCATGGCTCCGCCCAGAAGGAAGCCTTTTCTGAAGATGATGCACAAGACAGCCTGCAAACAGTTTGCTGAAGACAAACAGACTAAGGGCATGGATTAGTGGAACCATGTCCTGTGGTCTGATGAGACCAAAATAAACGTATTTGGTTCAGATGGTGTCAGGTGTGTGTGGCGGCAACCAGGTGAGGATTACAAAGACAACTGTGTCCTGCTAACAGTCAAGCATGGTGGAGGAAGTGTCATGGTTTGGGGCTGTATGAGTGCTGCCAGCACTGGGGACCTACACTTCATTAAGGGAACCATGAATGCCAATATGTACTGTGACATACTGAAGCAGAGCATGATGCCCCCCCCCTTGAAACTGGGCCGCAGGACGGTATTTCAACATGGTAACGACCCCAAGCACACCTCCAAGATGACCACAACATGAGTGAGGGTGAAGGTGATGGACTGGCCTAGCATGTCCCCAGACCTGAACCCAATTCAGCATCTGTGGAGCATCCTCAAATGGAAGGTGGAGGAGCTCAAGGTCTCAAGCTCAAGTTCAGCTCCGTGATGTCGTCATGTAGGGGTGGAAAAGGATTCCAGTGACAACTTGTGACGCTCTAGTAGGCCTGTAACGGTATGTGTATTCGTACCGAACCGCTGGAAAAACAGACGTTCGGTTCAATACAGTGCTGTACCGAACGAGTACAGTCAGTAGTATGTGTTTTACATGCTGCTACCACTACATTTGGCTCTTTTTAACATTCACGAGGATAGCTGTATATGATTTGGAGTAGTAAGTGAAGTTCTTAAGAGAAACTCGTTTGTGATTTGTGCTCTTACGACCACGTGGCGGTGACGTCACACGGCGACCCAAACAGACGAGCCTTTCCATTCTTACCACTTCACTTCAAAACTTTTACGCCTCGTTTCGACCCGACAGGGCGAAATGCCAGCCTGGCTGGCCAACATAAGTTATCCCGCAAGCTAGCCTACATCTAACAGCAGCAACTGATTCAAAATTGCATATTGCAGGGGTTACATGGGCATCGTTGTGTTGCCTAGATGATATTTAAGTGTTGTAATATCATTCTACAAATGCAAGAGGTGTACTAGTACAAGCTTGTGACCGTATTTGTTAGCCAGCTTGCTAATAGTTAGCTAGTCGTAAGCTAACTTTGCTAGCTTAAAACTTCGAGTGATTAAATGGTTATCTAGAGTACTCTGCTTGTCTTAAGTCAGTTCGTGGCACATTTAAATAACAATCCGTGACGGCACCATCACTTTTGGTCACTCAGAGACTTTAAATCATACAAACACTTTAACGTTAGAGGTTCCAGAAGTGTCCCCCATGTTGGTCTGAATTTTTTGTAACTCCCCTCTCTTAAGCAAACGTCACACACTAAACACACCACACGCTGATCTAATTGGTTATAACATCTATCTTATTTAAATAAACTTATCTTCCTGGCAAAAAAATATGAAGATTTAGATTTACAACGAATTCCTTATTGTAACTGGAACTGAATGCTGCACTTTAAATGTTGATTTAGTTTACTGTAAAAAGGAATGTATTTTTTATTTCAAACATTGGGTAATTTGAGAATATTTCATTTAACTTATTGGTACCAAGCAGCACTTTGAATTTTTTTACTGTTTCCATTTCTATATTGACATTTTGGTTAAATAAACAACACCATACTGAGGAAGGAAATGGTTTTGCATTTTGTTTCCATACTGTACCGAAAATGAACCGAACCGTGACCTCAAAACCGAGGTACGTACCGAACCGTGATTTTTTTTCATGCCCAAGAGAGTTAAGGCAGTGCTGGAAAATAATGGTGGCCACACAAAATATGACATTTTGGGCACAATTTGGACATTTTCACTTAGGGGTGTACTCACTTTTGTTGCCAGTGGTTTAGACATTAATGGTTGTGTGTCGAGTTATTTTGAGGGGAACAGCAAATTTGCACTGTTATATACGTTGTACACTGCCTACTTTACGTTGTAGAAAAGTATTATATCTTTAGACTTCTCCCATGGAAAGATATAATTAAAAAAGTACAAAAATGTTACGGGTGTACTCACTTTTGTGACATACTGTATGTATATATGTGTGTGTGTGTGTGTTTATGTATGTATAATTGTATATGTGTGTGTTTGTGGTCCTAAACTTGCCGGGATGGTGACACTTGAGTGACCCTTCTGCACTGATAGAAAGCCATTCACAACCCCCTCTCTATTTGGCAAAGCGCACAAGGTTAATGCACCCTCATACCACATGTCTTGGATAAATTGCTAGCAAGCAGGTCTACATACAGGCATTTTTTCTTCATCATGAGGCTGGAAATCATCCTGTACTTGAGCGCTAACCTTCATCACAGCATCATTATTCCTTGTGCCATCATTCTTAGGTGTAAATTTAATTGTTTTGTGTGCAGGTTAGTAGAGGTAGGAATATGAAAACCAGAAGGGGGAAATCCCTCTCACCCCCCTCAAATCGAAACCTGTATCATACCACTTATCTACTCTTGCTCCCCTCACAGGAATATTTACCCTGTGTGATGGGAACAACATGAAGTCCTATAGAAGCACCATATGTTGATGTTCAGATGCATTTGAGAAACATTTAGCAAATATACATTTATTATGATGATGAAGAAGAAGAAGAAGAAGAAATTTCCAAAATAGCACAGGGGGTGGCAAAAATATACATTGTCATTGCCTGACTCGTTGCCTGTGCTCACTTTATAGATCCCCACACTATTGCAAATGTATCTGTGTACATCCTTTAAACAACCTAATAGTTTGTTTGGAGACTGTGGATGGACACCTCAGTTAGGTTTTTCTTGTTTAACACCTGCTGCCTGGTGTGGAAAATCATTGAGGGGTAGGCATGTGTTGTAAGGATACATTAGCTGCATCCCCACCCCCATATGTTAGGCCAAGGCCATTTAAGCTGCTAATAAGTCACATAAGCCTAAGTGCGTTGATGGTTATGTAGTCAAATGCTAGCTAGCGGTGATGTTAGCCAAGTTAACGGTACTGAAAGCTACGCTCATCAAGGTTATGCACTGTGTATGAGCTTAACTTCGGATAGAAAGAAAGACAGATGGACAGTAAGAGAGATTGAGACTGAAATCATTCTGGAGGAAATTTTGAATTTTTTTCTCATCAGGTTTGGTAAGCCTGAAGTTTTTATATTATACATTGTCCTTTGGTCACAAGCCACTGGATTGATTAAGTAAGGGGAAATGGTTCCGCAGATGAGGGTAAGGCATTTCTTTTATTGTCCTCCCATCTTTAAATAGCGTAGAGTAAAGGTAAATTTATATTGCCGTTTTTTTAATTGGTAAGGTTGTGAGCCTGCATCATAGCTCAGGACGGCGTGGTTAGTTTACATCGAAACAGGAGTAATGCCCACATTTCAAGTCAGGCACGTCTATGGGCAGCCCAGTGTTATTGGTGCGGATGGAAGCATAGACAGTACAAGAAATGGACTGAGGGATAGCGTCGTTTTCACTGGGAGCTGATGAAGCCTGTTTTTCAATTTTCACGTGTCCACTTCGGTCTACTGCGCAAACTCCTGCTGACATCGAGTGACGTCGAGTGGGTTTTGCTGGATCCAAGCTTGGTGACTTGTACAGATTGAGTGGCATCCTGAACCAACATGGCTACCGCAGCATTTTGCAGTGCCATGCAATACCCTCTGGTATGTGCCAGAGGTTCATCCTACAGCAAGAAAATGACCCAAAAACACTAGTCCAAACTATGCCAAAACTACCTCAGGAAAAAAGAACAAGATGGTAAGCTTGAAAACATGGAGTGGCCAGCACAATCTGCAGACTAACCCCATCATGCTGGTTTGGGATGGACTGGACAGAAGAGAAAGTCAAGCAACCTACAAGTCCCACACATTTATGGGAACTTCTGCAACTAACTTTGGAAGAACTTTCTGATGAATATTTGATTTCTCTTGCAGAAAAAATGCCATGAGTATGCTCAGCTGTTATATCTGAAAAAGGTGGCTACTTTAACCCATTTAGACCGGGAGCGCATTACCGCTGTTCTACCACTAAGACCGGGAGAGCTGTTGCGCATTTCTACCTTTAAGACCGGGAAAGCGGATAAGGCATTTTTTTCCTCTGCGGCCAATCATCATCGGTTTCCTAATAAAATCTACCCGAAAATGCACGTGCGGACTCGTGTCATTGTTTTGAAATATGGATGACCTCAATGTCAGTGCAGGGAGTTCAGAAGTTAGTGACTGAAGCGATATAGATGATGATAACAATGATAACTCTGAACACACTCCAGTGAGGGCAAAGACGCGTAAGTGGTCGAATGTAACTGTCCCTAAAATGAAAACATTCGTTGGGCTATGCATTAGCATGGGGCTACTTGTTCTGCCTGCACGGAGAGATTATTGGAGACTCACTAAACATCTCTTCAAGACTCAGTTCTCTGACGCCATGGCACGGGACCGATTGTATGCTATGTTTCTGGATTATTTTATATTTTCTTCTGAAGGTGTAGAAAAATAAATCACCCTTGTTATGAAACCCACAAGTGTAAGCTCTCAAATACTTTTGGAATTTTGTCTCTATGTGCTTCAGAGGCTGAGAAATCACTTATTTAATAGGCATTGACATTATTGTTGAAAAACCTCAGGATCTGGGAGGTTGTTTTAAAATCACCCTTAGGATTTTCAGGCCTTTTTTCCAGGCGTTTTAGGTCTTAATGGGTTAAGTCAAAAGTTTAGAATACATTTTGGTTTATAAATTGATTTCATTATTATTTTTTTTCAACTTAAATTGCTTATTGGTTCTGTACTTTCATTTTTAGAGTGCAATGACACAATAAACTGAATGGTTTTCAGTAAAAAACGGGAAAAAGTGTGGTGTTCTAAAACTTTTGACCGGTAGTGTAAATAACTCTAAGCCCTGTTGATCTAGATTTAAAGTTTATTCAAAGTTCATTAAAGACTTATAATATATTGTGTGACAATATGTGAAATATCTCTATGTATTGAGCTTGCCAACAATGCCACCTTGACATTTACCAAAAATAGAACATTGTATGGCCAATGGTTCTTGTTAAGGCTGTACAGACCATTCATTGATGTAGAGATTCTTTGAACTGTTCCTCTTTTTCTACTTTGGTGGTAGATATCAGAGGGCTTGTCCTTTCTCCACACTGGTGTGAAGATGGTACATGGTAACCTGTGCCCTGAAAATATTATCATCAATAAAAGTGGAGCATGGAAGATTATGGGGTTTGACTTCAGCATATCTTCCACCAACCCTTCAGATGCTGAGGTGAGCAAGATATCCACTTCGAGCTGTAGTTGAAACCTGTGCACATTGTTTTTGAATTGTGCTTGTATTTGATGAATAATTCCTCTATGCTCATGTGTGTATGCATCTCTATGGATTAGGTCAAATATGTGTGTAAGGAGTGGGACCCCAACCTTCCTCCTCTGTGCCTTCCCAACCCTGAGTATGTGGCACCAGAGTACATCCTATCTGTCAGTTGTGACTCTGCATCTGACATGTACTCTCTGGGTGTTGTCATACACGCAGTCTTCAATGAAGGCAAGCCGGTCTTTCAGGTCAGCAAGCAGGACATCTTTCGGAGCTTCAGCAGGCAATTGGATCAGGTGGGGAAGCATAAAGCTGGACATTTACTTGCATGTAAACAATTTTATTAAATTATATCTGAAACAATTCTACTAGTCTACTAGAATACATTATAGTCTTGTTGAAACTACTGAAATTGCAATGTTTTATGTAGCTGAGTAGGCTTAGTCCTGCAGTCTTGAGCAAGATTCCCAATGATGTTTGTGAACATGTGAAAATGCTCCTGAACGTCACAGCCAATGTTCGTCCTGATGCAGATCAGATGACAAAGGTAAGGCAAGCACAGACATGTTTAAACACATGTGGAATGAATTAACTACTTATGTGTTTTTCTAACAGTTTAAAGATTAAGAAAGGCATCTCTCTACTTAATAAATTATCCTATTGTTACAAATGTCACCCGTCTATTAGTTCAGATTACAACCACAAGGATTGTTGGATGGAAGTAGTTCTTCTACTCTGATATCTTTTCTTTTACATTGTCTACCGTATTTTCCACGCTATAAGGCGCACGGCATTATAAGGCGCACCTTCAATGAATGGCCTATTTTATAACTTTTTTCATATATAAGGCGTACCGCATTATAAGGCGCATAGAATCGAAGCTACAGTAGTGGCTGGGGTTGCGTTATGCATCCACTGGATGGAGCTGCGCTAAAGGAAACTGTCAGATAAGTCAGTCAAACGTTATTCATAGAATACAAACCAACGTTCTGACAACTCCGTTTACTTCTAAAAAGAATAAACAGCTGTTTTATTATTTTTCCCGAGGTAATGTCAGTGACTGAATATTTCGAGACAGTTTATCTTTTAACAACAGCATGGTATAACAGGAAGTGCAACGCTTTTATCACGTAGTGGAGGGGAACTTTTCTTCGATTCAGTAAACACGTAAAAGAAACAGTCTGATACGTTACGGTAAATCAAACGTTAGTGCAATCACAATATAGTAACTCTCGAAATGGTGCAAAGCAATAACAATATAACAACAACTCGACGTTGTTCAAACCTTAATGCCCATATTCACGTCCAGGTTCGCGTGCTAGCACTGTTGCCTTCATTTGAATAGTGACTGTGTAGAGACACTTCTACTTGCTGCTTTCTGTTCAACAACCCACTGTTCAAGTTTGTCCTCTAATGGCGCTTTTCTACTGCAGAACCGGTACGGCACGGCACTACACGATTTAGCTCGGCACTACTCTACACACTTGTCGAACCGGTCCTGTTCCTTTTCCACTGCCAGCAGTTACTAGTCGGGACTAGTGTGTGGAGTTGCTTCGACACTGCGCAGTGGCTTGTTATCACTGAAAACGCCAAAAAACCATAGACGGTAAAAGAAGAAAAAACAGAGCAAGAAACGTATAGAAGAGGCGAGGCAAAAGACACTTGAGAAGAAAAGAAAACTTTTGCAAACCATACAGGACTATGAAGCAGAAGACAAGCGGCTAAGAGCTGCAAAGAGACGACGTGTAAGCTAACGATTGAGTTTGTAGCTTTTCAGCTATTTGTTACACAGTTGTAGATCGATGCAAAGTACTAAAATATAGACCGAACCTCCGAATTAGATAAGAACAATATTCCATTTGTTCACTTGCTTTAATGGACGGTAGCAGTGAAATGACAATACACAAACATGTCAGGAGCATCTTCAACGAATGCTGTCAGACTTTACATAAACAAGTCACACTTCCTGTCTACCTGTGTTACAGTATAAAGAGTTGTAGTGCAACATCCTCTACGAATTCTGGGATGTAATTGTTTCACGAACGCGCAGTGGATTGAAAACTTCAGGATGTCCGAAGAAACTCTGTTTAGTCTTCTTTACTTGGCGCAGTTCATCTTGTTGCTTCCTCCACTTCCGCACCATTGATTCGTTAATGTTGAATTCTGTTGCTGCTGCCCTGTTCCCATGTTCTACTGCGTGACTGATAGTTTAAACTCGCGCGTCGTAAGCGTGTCTCTTCAAAGGTGCCAATTTGGGGTCTTTACCATAGATCCATATATATGGCGCACCAGATTATAAGGCGCACTGTCGGCTTTTGAGAAAATTGAAAGCTTTTAGGTGCGCCTTATAGTGCGGAAAATACGGTACATTTAAATTCAGAGGTCTGACATGGCTTAAAAGACAGTAGTCTTTGTTTTACCATGAAGTGCTGTATAAACACAAATGTTTCTTTTGGTTTTGAGCAGATCCCCTTTTTTGATGATGTTGGGGCCATGACTCTACAGTACTTTGATACACTTTTTCAAAGGGACAATCTCCAGAAATCGCAGTTTTATAAAGGCCTTCCTAAAGTCCTGCCCAAACTTCCAAAGGTAAGGAGGTTTTACTTTTCAAAGACCCTCCAGAATTTTGTTAAAGGGGATCCTTTAAAGGGGATTTTTTTTATGACCACCAATGCAGACATCATGTTAAAGAAATCTTATAGTTCTGAGAAAACACAAGATACTTGTGCACCTAGGAAGAGTACCTTTGGGAGAAGAGATTTCAGCCTCCCAGACTAAAACCTCATTCTAACACATTATTGTTACAGTGGGAGAACACTTGGCACTTTAGGTAAAAATTTTTTCTATTATTGCCTGAGTCCTGAATCAATGGAAGTCTTCTAATGTCAATTCCTGCTGTGCTTTAGCACTTGATTGTGACACCATGTGTTAACGACCTTCGGTCACGCTCACTTTACAACCAGACAGTATGCATCTCTTAAACGTTAAAGCGTTACAAACCTACAAACCAATCAGTATTTGAAGCATTGCTTGTAATTATACTACACTTGTAGTGGTTATTTTTGCTTAATCCTGTTTATTTCCAATAACCACTGGTGGCCAAGCTGGAGAGGCTGACGCAAACACTGACGTAAAAAATAAGGTCCAGGTAACAGAAAATAGTCCAAAGTGTCGTGGAATTTAATGAAAACAAAGATGATACAAACTCAGAAGGTACAAACAAAATTGATTGAAATTAACTTAGGAGTATTGAAGTTAAATAAGGAGTCTTTGTCTTTGGTGCTTTGGTTTAGTCAAAGACCATCACTTCCTGCTCTGGCCACACCTTCTCAGGTAGCATCACCTGTAGATATAGAATAGGGTAGATGGCCCCTTTGGCCACAAGAGGGAGACAGGAGTGGGCTTACACAACAATAAAACAGAAAAATGAGAACAAACTCACACTTGCATTTTGGCTCCTATAACACTTAATATCTTGTTTCGATTTTTTTTTTTTATTTAACCTCCCATACTTAATGGGCACAACATTCTTAAAGACCACAGCACATTGTGTAACATTTTCTGTGTAGGAGGTGCCTTCTCTTACAAAGATGTGAAATCTGTTTTTGCGGCAGAATAGCTTTCAAGCTTTTGCATCCAAGAACACCAAAAATATTTATAAATTGGGCTCAATAAGGTTCATAAACTACTCCAACCTCCCCATAAACACTCACTTGAAGCATAGCGCTGCCTATTGATATGGTTAAATGTAAAAATTGGGATTTTGCATTTCCAAGATCTTGGACCGAGAAGGTGGAAACTGCACAAAATGTCATGCACGATCAGCACAAAGAGCTCTAAAAACACAGCACATGCCCATAGGGGGCGCTATAATTGTGCACAATGTCATTTTGCCTATTATCTACACATGTCTACGACTACAACCAAATATTTTTTTCCTAAAATCTATTGACCCTCACACATTGACACTGACTTCCAATGGAAAAAAAATCAGTGAAATTTTAAAATTGCAAAAGTGAAAGTAAACAAACTTGTCATAGGCCATTCATGTGAATCTCACTAAATTTCGTACATCTGATCTACATACAATGCTGACCAAAAGTTGTCAAATTTATTTTGAGATGAACCAATTAAAGGTGACACGTTAATCAAAATTGAAAATGTAGCTTAAAATTCTTCAAAAGTCCATATCTAATGTCTCAAATTTGGTCAAACTTGACATGTCAACTCTAAACAGCTTTGTGCACCAAATTGTGTGACATTTCCTCGCAGGGTGCAATATTTCTCGTTGAAACTAGATGTCCAAAAACTGCTAAATAACTCGTCAAAACGTTTTTTTCTCAGTATGCCAGTGTTGCAGAAGTGTGTCAACCCAGCCCATAAACACTCATTTAAGGCATAGCGCCACTGAGTAATATGGGTAATTGCAAAAATTTGTATTTTCAATTGCAATATCTTGCGCCAAGAAGGTGGGAACTAATGGCACATGTAGGCTACGTACATACTATGAAAACATCTATCCTTTTCACAAATCACTCCTACACACGACACAAACACACAATGTCATTCATTCAAAACCCACATCCATGCCCACTTCCAGGAAGTCATTTCCACACACATTCTCACCTCACAACACTGCTTTACCACACACTCATCATACCGACAGTTACCACATGTCAGTACACTGCGGCGGTCATATACCATGTACCGCTGTGCGGTACATCTAATTCCCATTATGCTGAACATCACAACACACTGCGATGGTCATACCATGTACTGCATCTAGTTTTATTATATTTTTCTGACCAATTGTAATTTAAAATGTACACTACTGGTGACACATTTTAGAACACCCTATTTATTCATTTTTTTATTGAAATTCATGCAACTCAATGTGTTTTTGTACTTTGAAATTAAAGTAAAGAACAAATAAACAAAAGATAAACCCAATGTATTTTAAACTTTTTAAACTTCTGAACTACCAAGGTAGCTATTTTGGCACATAGCATCTGACAACCTTGGCTTTCTTTCTGCAACAGAAATCATATTTCTCAGAAATGTTTCTCCCAAATCGGTTGCATATTTTCCCATGAATATATGGGACATGCTTTCCTTTCACTGTTCTGTCCAGTTTATCCCACACCAGCCTGATGTGACTATGTGTAGTGTTTGTTTTTTATTTGTGCCTGATTTCTCAGCAAAGGAGCATCGATAATGGGCAGATTGGCCAGACTGACTTGAAGGCGACATTCTATGCGGTGTCGCAGGCAGTATGGAAGAGCCCAGGCTAGCTATCTGCCATACAATATTGTTAAAATGATGTGCATGAGGGTACCACAATGTGTCTCAACAATTTTACCATGCAAAAGAGGGGGGTAAGAAAAGAATGAAGTTGGGAGACCTGTGAAAATCAGTATCACCAACTACACAAGGCTTGATCAATCTCCATTGCTGCAGAACAGCTTTAGGTTGTTAACCCTTTCTTGTAGGTCTGGGTAATGATTTGGATATCAGATTTCCTGAATCAGTATGATTTTGATACACAAGGTCACGATATGATACGGTTCTTGATATCATTCCATACAATATTGAGATTGTATTTATTTTATTAGGGCCTGAGCACCGGATTGTTTCTGCTAAGATTATTATTATTAGGGCCCTAGCACCGGAAGTGCAGGCTGTGGCCTGCACCGGAGGTGCGAAGCCCTATTGTTTCTGCTAAGATTATTATTATTATTATTATTATTATTCTTTTCCTCCCGCGCCGTTTGCCCTTTTTTGAGGCGGTTCCCATGCACGAAAACTCATGAAATTTGGGAGACACGTCAGAAATTCCCCCTCAGAGAGAAATACCCAAGCCCTGAAGTTGCCCAGGGACACTGCAGTGCCCCCTGTTGTTACAGAGGTTCGTGGTTGCCATACACTTTCAGCTACATGCACGAAATTTGCTAGGTGGGTTCATCTCACTAAGGCGAACAAAAAAGGTCAATACAATGGCATGGCCACACCCAACAGGAAGTGAGATATTTGGACTTTTGTGCGATTTGACATACAATGGAATTTAACGCACTTGTCCTAAACCGTACATCAGATTTGTGTCAGTTTTGGTATACGTGATGTCAACATGTTGTAGATGTTAAATTGCGAAAAGATTTTTGATATGTTGTAAGATGACGAAACAACGGTTCGATGAATTTATGTATCACATTATATGTATCCAGATACACAGGAAATGTGTCACCAATTCATTATGCATTGTTTGACAAGAATAAAACTTGACAGGTTAATGTCTGTCATGACTTTGAACATATCTGTGTGAGTGAAAATGCAGTCAGGCATAGCGCCACCATCTGGTAGCAGAATGACTTGTTTTAGGTTGTGGTAAAGCTACACGATACATTAGATTTATGTGAGATTTGGTATACATGGTGTGGAAGTGGTGTAGATGTTAAATGTTGAAGGGCTGTGAAGCCAATATTTGTCATTTTTAAATAAATTGGCATCAATCGACAGGTGTGTTCCATAGTGCGTTAAAGTCAGGCAAAGGCACGGGCAGCTATTGGGTCCCCCAGTTCAACAGCAGCTCAGCAGCAACAGGGCGCCATTTTCTTTCATTAATGTGATACTGGCTTAAGGCTTAGATTCTGATATTTCAAAGTCCTGCCATGATATTTTTACTATATGTTATTAGTAAACTACGAAATATTGCTTCACTTAGTGAAAGAAATAAACGAAGCGAGCATAGAAGGGCTGTGATCTAGCGTGATGTTACAGCTTACTGAAAGTTAGCTTCCTTGCTACCATATTAGCCCTCAAGAAGTGAGCATAGAAGGGCTGTGAACTAGATGCTACGCTTTGCTTGCTTGCTAGGATATTAGCCACAATGTTATAAGTTCTGTTTTATTTGTACTGTTTCGGAGATGGATACTTCAGAGATGGATATCATTCTGCGGGGGCCGTTTCTGTCCGATGTTTGTATGGTGAGTTGTATGCATACAACTCACCATACAAACATCGGACAGAAACCGCCCCCGTTGTGAGTTGTATGCATACAACTCACCATACAAACATCGGACAGAAACCGCCCCCGCAGAATGATATCCATCTCTGAAGTATCCATCTCCGAAACAGTACAAATAAAACAGATCCGTCCACTCACAGACGATGTTTGTTGCTCACAGACCACTTACAGACCACGTTAGAAATGAGTCTGCACCTTTCCATGAGCGTTTTCATCACAAATCCTATTGAAACCTATAGCACAGTGACACGTAATGTCAACTATTCTGTCTAAACGGGCTAGCTGTCATTTACAACGAAGTGCAATGAACGAGTAAAACATAATACAGCCAAATTATATTTCCCCCTCTATCCCTTTCACTAGTTCAGAGTGACATTTTTATTACGGTGAACATGTGGAAAAAAACTTCAACGTTATTTAAACAGCACTTCACAATGGGAAATTCCAGCAAGCAGTGGTATAATAATGAACTATTTCCTTGTAACTTTACAATATATTCGGGTTTATTTCATATTTTCCATATTAAACCGTTCGTCATTTTGGAATAGTTTTCCACTAACTTATGTCCGTACAGCTTTTGGAGTATTCTCAATATAATGGCTTCAATCGGTATTCTTCTGTCGACCACTCCAATTAAAAAAAATGCAGTCATCTTGTCAACAAGCCAGTGGGAAGAATTGAGGCGCACATGCCACAAAATTGAATAATTTATTGACCTGAGGTGGGAAAGAGTGACTGTTGTCCAAAGAGACAGAGTTTATTACAACTTTACGGAAGGGGTGGAAAAATGCGTTTGCTTTTTTTGCACTGGCAGTGAATAAAGAATCAGCGTACATGACACAGGGTGGCGCTGTAGACTAACTCCGGTATTAAATCTGCAAGCATATCATGCAGAGAGAGTTCGTGGAATGTAGGCTTCAAGATCTTGCCACTCCTGTATTAGTGTTCCTAAAAGCTGCTCATTGTGTATTTTCAGGTGAGTTTCCGACCATGTAAGGAAGCCTAACTAACCTGTTAAAAACTTTAACGTGTTCAAGTGGATTTACTAAATCCGATTTAGTACACTGATAACTGTATTGTTTTGCTTCGGTTCAAAGTAAGATTGGCTAGCTTGGAACGTGCGGTTAGCTATCTTAGTCTAATAGTGTGGCACATAGTACATATTGTGTGGCACATAGTACATTTTAATATTTATTATAGAGGTGCCACAGTGTTTTCTTGTATTGACAGACACCCCCATTTAATTTAATTCTAGCTGTCATTTTTAAAAAGTGTTCTATAGGGTAGAACGCACGAGGCCTTCAATGGATATAGGCTGTGGGTTTGCGCTGATTTTTAAAAAAATATCAGCCTACTCACAAATGGTGTCTATTTATTCTTTTAGGTGGGTGTATGTAACAAACTCTTTATTGTCACACTCGTGCGTGTGTCCCCATTAGATGCCATTTTGCAACTTTGTAATGGAATGTACAAATATGTAAGGACTGTGTAGCGATCGTTTAAATGTTGACAATATAGCTTACTGTCGCTACTGTTGCTGCTGTGGCTAGCTCCCTTCTAGCTCCCCAAGTCATAGCCTACTTTCACGAGTATGTGGGAGACTTTGAGAATTAACTTTTGTCTGACTCCCCACCGATGTGTGTTAATGTTTGACTATTGAATGAATGTGTATTTTACAGTATGTATATCCTCTGTGCGATCCTTCTCTCTTAACGATGACTAGCGTTAGTCTGCCAGACTGAACGAACGGCTGATCAGCAACTTATATAGTTTATCGTTGCCAAGGCAACGGAGTAGTTCATGGCTAGTGACCTCACATGTAAACAAGAATGAATGAATGGGGGAGCCTAATGTAATGTAGTTGGAGGTGTTCTTGGTCATCTGATATTGACGGTGTGTTTTTATGAATTCAAGATGATAGAATATAACATATTGGTGTTTCTTTTAGGCGTAATATAGCCGACAGTATTTATTGCTGTTACCATTAGCCTGCTTCAAGATGGTTTTGTAACAATTCTGCCGTGCTGTGATTTTAATACTGAGCTTTTGATGATTGTAACTGCAATGATATATATGTGTTTTGTTCTGTTGGCTTACGATACAGAGTAAAATATCAGCTTACTCACAAACGGTTTCTATTTATTCTTCCAGAATATCTACTTTTAAATTATGTCACCCTTGGAGTCTTTTTGCACTTCATATGTGTAAGAATAGCGCGAGTGTGGGCGGGAATCTTATGTTTAGGTTTTGCAATGAACTCCGGTGTTAAATCTGCAAACATATCATGCAGAGAGACTTCGTGGACATTGCTTTAGTGCAAACCTCAAAACATGTTGCATTATAGTACCTGCTTATTCCCACGCACGTACTTCTGATACATTATCCCTTTAACTACATTTCCACATTCATACAGGTAAAACTTATGCTTCTTCTCATACCACCTATCCCACCCACACCCACCCCTCCGGTCATACATTGCTCAACTATATTCAACAAGATGCCTTTGCCTTCCATATGAACTCTATCCCACTCTGAAGAATGTGATCCTTCCTTTATCACTCTCACCAAAGCCACTGCCTTATACAAAATACACACTTTTATTACACAATATTAAGCAAACACATAAACTGAATGAAAACTTTATAACAATATTCTCCTATGATCCACTACTATCAACACCCCCATACACTTCTGGTGTTTCACGCAACCATCCTCATATCCCATTGTACTCTTGTCGCCCTCTTTCCGTTCGACATTTGTCTGTTAAGCTTTAAAATGAAGGTTAACAGATTAGACTGTAAGACAGTGTTCTGTTGCAGATTTGCTTTCAACACTCCTAGGAGACTGGCTTAAGGCTTACATTCCTCCCTTACAAAAATTAACCATGGTTTTACTATGGAAATAAACCATGGTTTTACCATGGTTTGTGGTTGGCATGGTTTTTTGGGTAACCATGAACACCATGGTTTACGACCATGGTTTTACCATGGTTAAAATATGATTCAACCATGGTTTATGCTTATCAATTTACCATGGTTTATTTTACCATGTTTTCCATATTTTACCATGTTTTCATCTACCATAAAAAACAGGAGATTTTTTTCAGTTTTCATATATATTTGTTTAATTATGTTTTTAAAAGAATTTGTTTATAAATTTAATGTAAAATGGACTTTTGTGCCGCCAGCCTCAATCCTAGGTAAATGAGAGGGGAACAGAAAAGACAGATATAAAATAGATTAGTGGCTGCTTGCAGGAGTGAGTAATAGTAGGCTACAATTGTTCGTGTGTGTGTGTGTGTGTGTGCGCGCGCGCGCTTGCATGTGTTTGCGTCCGTTGTTGGTGCCACGAGCACTCTTTCCCGCTCAATGACTTCCGAGCCGGCTAAATTTAACAGAATTAACGCTCAGGTTCTGGCATCTTTGTCTGAATGAGCAGCCGCTACGAATATGTCGTATTCCTGCTGAAACACACGCCACTCCTCTGCTATGTTTCCTTTAAATGTCAATGGATCTGGGGGGTATTCCAAAAAGCGGGTTTACTGACTTAACTTGAGTATGTTAACCCAGAGTAAGCGGTAAACCTGGGTTTTCAGTTCCAAAACAGTCAGGTTAAATAAGTCACTATGGTAACATACGCTCTCAACATAACCTAGTAGGGGGTAGGTTTTGTTCAGGTTATGTTTAGGTAATCGAGTTATGTTACGGGTATTTAAGTCCAAGTTCAGTAAGACCGCTGCGAAACTCGCTACACAATGGCGTTTCCTTTTGATGAAGACCCAATCATTGACATTGAAGCCCAAATTATCCGTGCAATTCACCGTGAGAGGGTGATAAGACCACGATATGATATTTTGGCTTTCCCGGATGATTACTTGCGAGAGCGCTACCGTTTTTCGGCGGAATCGTTGATCTATTTGAACAACCTTATCCATCCGTACATTTCTAATGTGACACATCGTGGGTTTGCCCTGTCCTCTCTGCAAACAATGTGCATTGCTCTCCGTTTTTTAGGTACTGGGAGTTTTTTGTACAATGTCGGAGATGCAGAGCACATTGGCAAAGCAACTGCCTGTCGATCGGTGCGTAAAGTGTGCCTTGCACTAAAGCGCTTCATACATGACTTTATTCGCGTAAAAGCAGCACTTACTGCACAGCACACAAGGAGGTTCCTATAGGCTACAACATAATAATCATGATTATTATAATTTAATATTTCCATTTCATATTCAATAAACCTGCAGTATAAGGGTAGCCCAATAGGTCACATTGGATACATGAAAGGCTGGCTATTACGCATAACCTAATAATAAGGACAAATACACTGGACAAGAGGGGTGTGCTCCTCCTGGGAGGTGGCCGGCTCCGATGATGTCCCCCCAGGAATCCCCTCCATCATCGGCCGGCCCCGATTCACGGACATCGCTAGCTCCTCAACAGGGGTGAGGGGCTCAGCTGTCCCAGTGCCAGTCCTCCGGGACTCTGCGGTCTTCTTATTAGCTTTAAATACAGTAGACGCATCTTGTTGGAGCATGACAGTTTAAAGGTCCACATGGGAGACATGATGTCCGCCTAGAAAAAATACTTACCATTTTGTACTATATTTTTATATTTCATTTTCACCTGCTTCCAGGTCCTTTTTTGCGCCCCGGGGTTACATCTAATTGATAAATCAATTAGATCAAGACAAGACAAGACAAGACAAGGAGTCTATTTTTGCAGGCGGCATCAAGATATGAAGGCAGTTTCCCGAACTATTTAATTTTATTTAAGATTGTGCGCGTCGCATAGGCCTAATGTCCCTAACTTACGCATTCACGCGATTGGCGACTCTCTGCCAAGCCTCGTCGCGTGCCTTGGAAGCTGTGGTGGAGTTGCCCTTTTTAGTAATTGCTACCCTTTCCTCCTCATAAGCCTCGAGGAGGATTTGTAGCTCCATTTCGCTGAAATATGCAGCTCGTTTCGCCATTTTTTCGTGTTTTCGACCCTCCATAGATGATGTCTTTATAGATTCGCCAGGAACGCGCACAACACTAGGTTAACCAATACGGGGTTAATTGAGTTCATTCATAACCGGTGTTTTGGAACCAACTTCGCGGGTTTAGTCATCCTGGGTTCAACTAACCTCGAGTTCAGGTTTAAACTCAGTGTTTGTTAACCTTCCTTTCTGGAATACCCCCCTGGTCTACGGAATCTGTCTGCCATGGTTAGTTTGTTGACGTTTCGCTGATTAGCCTTTGATACGATAGCTGGCAACGCTAGCTGGTTACTTGTTTGCTATGTCTTCAAAGCGCTGAGGAAAGTCTCGTCTTACCACACCGTAGTCAGAGCTGAAACCACATCTTCTGACTGACACCATGTTGTATATCATGTTGATAAATGATAAGAGTAAACCGGGTTCAGGATTCCGTGTGGTACTTTACTTCATATTAATTTCAGAGCATTACAAATATGCAGCCTGACTGTAACCGTACTAGTAACCAAGATTAGAATTGGAATGTTACTGTTTCATTAAGTGCACGCACCTAGTGTTCACTTGTAACAACGTGGGGAAACACAAGGACATTACATAAATGTTCTACAATTTCTACATAGCTTATATTCATTTAAAATAAATCTCTGATTCAATGTTAATTTAAATGTATAGGTTAAGTACAATAAAGTAGTAGCCTAGCATTAAGCATGGTATCCTTTGGTATCCTTTTTCAAACCATGGTAGGCTCATAGTTACTATGACTTAGTACACATAAAACTATGATACTACCACAATACTATGGATAAACCATGGTGTCACTATGGTTAGTTCATAGTATTTAGAAAAAACACAAAATACCATGGTTACAACCATGGATAATAGTACTACTATGGTTGGTTCATAGTACTTCCCAAAACCATGAGGTACCGTGGTTGGACCATGGTTACTACATAAAAAACATAGTATAATCATGGTTACTACATAAAAACCATAGTAAAGCATGGTAGATTTCCGTAAGGGCTGTGCTCGTATATGTACTCTGTGTTACTAATAAACTATGAAATTGTTACACTTACTAAAAGAAAAAGAGCGAAGCGACCATAGAAAGGCTGGGAAGTAGCGTGATGGTAGCCTACAGCTGAGTCAAGGCTTGCTTACTTGCTAGCATATTACCCCCAATGTTATAGCTTATGTTTTATTTTTCCTGTTCCGGAGTCGTGGACAAGGTGACAGCATTTGCGGGCACGGTTTCTGAGCTATTTTTGTCCGGTAAGGTTTGAAATTCCTGTTAACAGATTAGATGATTCAAATCATGTTCTGTCTGCTCACCGACTGCTCAGAAACCCCGCTGCAATTAGAAAATAGAAACCTAGTCCTGTCCTAATCCTATTGAAACATGTACCACAACTACACACCATGTCAACCATGCTATCTATCTATGTATTCACACAGGGATACCTCAAAAGCCTCCCGACTGTTTGAAAAATATGACCACTCACTTACAATAGCATGAAATAAATGCTGAAAAGCTATCAATATTGACCTTGTCATACCATATCTGCCTGATAAGTACAGTAACTACGTGAAAATGAAACTGTGAAACTGAAATACCTTTTAAAGTTGTCACACTTCCCAATCAAACATATTGTATAAAATGTCACTTTTCAAAGAGGGTGTACTCATTTATGCTGGGCACTGTACCTACAACATGTCATTGAAAACAAAATGTGCACAGGCTTAATACAGTTTCAAGTTTAATACAGCAACAGCATCTGTTAAACTTTTGACTTAAAACAAAGGTTAACTAGATGTATCGCATAGCGGTACATGGTATGACCGCCGCAGTGTATTGAAGTGTGGGAATCATAGGTATGGTGAGTTTGTGGTATGTCAGTGTTGTGAGGTGAGAGTTTGTGTGGAAATGATTTGCTGGAAGTGGGCATGGATGTGGGTTTTGAATGAATGACCTTCTGTGTGTTTGTGTATATTTTGTGTAGTTCCCACCTTCTCGGTCCAAGATATTGCCAAAGCAAAATCTAAATTTTTGCATTTAACTATATCACTAGGTGGCGCTATTTCTTCAAGTGAGTGTTTATAGGATGGGTTGATACGCCTCTTTAACACTGGCTTACTAACACAAAATCATTGTCTTGGGCAAAATTTTTGATAAGTTATTTAACAAAAACTGTTTTTGTACACCTAGCTTTGACTGGAAACATTGCACCCTGTGATGAAATGTCACAGAATTTGGTGCACATGAAAAGAAAGCCGTTCAGAGTTGTCATGTCAACTTTGACCAAATATGAGCAATTCGAAGCCGAGATAGGGACTTTTGGAGAATTTTAAGCTATGTTTTGAATTTTGATTGACATGTAACTTTGAAACAGTCCATCTCAAGATAAATCCTTTGATGACATGTACCAAATCTGGTGAGATTCACATGAACAGCCTATGACGAGTTCGTTTGGTTTCGCTTTCACAATGTTACAATTTCATGGAAATTCTTTTTGTTGGAGGTGGGCGTCGACAAGTGTTTTCAATGTGGGAGGGTCAATAGATTTCACAACAAAAAAGAACTGCTTGTAAACATTACTGTTCTCTTTCAGTTCAATTACAGCGCCCCCTATGGGCCAAATTGTATGGCATGTGCTGTGCTTTTAGAGGTCTTTGTGCTGATTGTGCATGACATATTTTGTACAGTTCCCACCTTTCCAGTCCAAGACATTGGCAATACAAAATCCCAATGTTTGCATTTACCCCTATCACTAGGTGGCGCTATGCTTCAAGTGACAGTTTATGTGCTGAGTCAATGCGTCTTTGTAACCCCGACATAGTACCACAAAATCACTGTCTTGAGAAAAAATGTTGAGTTTTTAAAAAAAAAATGTTTTTGGACCCCCAGCTTCGACAAAAAACATCATCCCCTTTGAGAAAATATCACAAAATTTGATGTACATGGACAGAAAGCTGTTTAGAGGTGGCATGCCAATTTTCACAACATTGGAGCAATTAGAAGCCAAGATATGGATTTTTGAAGAATTTTAAGCTATGTTTCAAATTTTCATTGACATGTAACTTTTAAACGGTTTATCTCAAGACAAATCCTTTGATAACTTTTTGTCATCATTGTCTGTAGATGTCATGTACCAAATTTGGTGAGATTCATATGAACGGTCTATGACGAGTTTGTTTGGTTTCGCTTTCACAATGTTAAAATTTCACGGAAATTCTTTTTGTTGGAAGTGGGCGTCGACCAGTGTTTTCAATGCGGGAGGTTCAATAGATGTCACAACAAAAAAGAACTGCTTGTAAACACTACTCTTCTCTAGATAATAGACAAAACGACATTTTGTACAATTACAGCGCCCCCTATGGGCCAAATTGTATGGCATGTGCTGTGCTTTTAGAGGTCTTTGTGCTGATTGTGCATGACATATTTTGTGCAGTTCCCACCTTCTCGGTCCAAGATTTTGCCAATATAAAATCCCATTTTTTGCACTTACCCATATCACTAGGTGACGCTATACTTTAAGTGAGTGTTTATGGGCTGGGTCAATACGCCTCTGTAACACCGACATATCACAAAAATGTCATGTTGTTCGGTAAAACCTTCATTGTAAAACGTTTTCAGCAAAAACATTTCGACGTCTCCACTCTCTTTGCTGGACACTGGCACAGCGGGGTGTGGCCCTTGGGGACCAAAAGCTTCTATTCGCTCAAAAACTTCTAGGGCTACATGCCTACAAAGATTCATGCCCCCCAGAGTTCCAGTTTCCTGGCAATTGTTGATGAAAAATCGATGAAAAAAAAAAGGGAAAAAAGTCTCGGCAACACTATAATGACCGCTATCGCTAGCTTCGCTAGCGGCGGTCATAATTAATACATCTGTATGTGTATGTGTGCACCCATTCACTACTCAGAAATTACTCTGACTGTTACTTGATAACACATTAATGGTTGTCAGGGCATATATTGATAGTTGGTAATAGGCAGCATTTATTATAATATAACATTTTATCTGCATTCTTTTTACTGTTTCCCCAGTGTTGGGCGTAAATTCACAGCCTTCTGTAGGTCTGTTCATTCATGCATGTATTCAGCCTTTAGAATAGGCCTATAGTGCTACTCGGTGCAAACGCAATTATCCTCCTTAAAACCATCTCACTACTAGTAACTGCCTCTAGACTGCCACATAACTTCATTTTAAGTTGTTGGTGATGGGGGAGTTTGGCAAAACAGTTTTTCATCTCTGTTACAGTCATTACAAAATTCTGACTGATTGCAGCACTACTATGTATTTTGTATATATTTCATTTTTTTCTTTTTATATTTCTCAGTTTGATTTTTCTTATTCATAAAGGTATATTCATTTTATTTAAATGTACATTTTAAGTTACATTTGTGTTCCAACAAACTTGAAAAATGTAGCTTGACAGTTTTTTTTTACTTGGTTCAATAAATGATGTTAAGTTTAGAAATGTAATGCATCCACTTAGTTTTAGTGTGACATTTAGGGGGAAACTTTTAACACATCGACCCTAAAAATCAGCCAAAAAAAAAAAAACGGCAACGCATATCAGCCTTTAGCTGACCCTCTAAACATCAGCATCGGCAGTGGTTATAGAAAAACTCATATCAGTTCACCTCTGTTTTGCATTCATTCCTTGACATAAACACACTCAAAGGTGTAATAGGGCAATTTGCTACAGCGCCACTATGCGGTAGCAGTAGGAATTGTTACAGGTGGTACTACTTCGATTTGGACGGTTTCATACGTGAATCTTGTGTGAATCATGCCAGATTTACGCAGCATCTTTTTAGGAAAATGTGTGTGAACCTACAATGTACCCAAACAGCCACCAGGGTGCACTTGGGAGTTCTGCATTTATAACACAATGAATAGTATAGTGGCCTATTGTATTTGAACCAGTAATGCACAGGTAGGCTACAGTACATATTAATATGTCCTTGACCACTTGGCCATGACCACTTGGGCCCTATTCACACCAAAACCTGTGCGTGATCGGCACGTAGCTGTTTTTGGCCCGATTTCTATCCGTATCGGTTTGGGATGCATTTTAACAGATGAGAGTATTCACACAGCACGCATGTCCTATGTAAACGGGCTGCAACTACTGTAGAGAATAGAACTCGAGTCTATTTTTTGGCACGTGCTGTGAACGTATTTAGACCGAATCTTATTGACAGCTATAGGGAAACTACACATTTCATGACAACTATGCTATAAGTGTATGCACTGATACAATAGCTTCCCAACTGTGGGAAAAACATGAACATTTGTCTGCAATAGCATGAAAAAAAAAACGCTGGTACACTATCAACATTGACTTTGTCATTACCAGTTCTGCACTATAAAGGAAAAGTGCAGTAAAAAATGATGAAGATATAAAGTGGTGATGCTTTTATGTTCTAAAAGGAGGTGTGATTTTTCCCTGTGCAAACTCTACTTGGATAAATGTACAGTCAATCAGCAAGTGTGTCAATTTAATGGTCATATGTCAGTACATGAGCAATAAAAAAACATTATTTGGCAAGGAAAAAACCTGTTTTGCACTGTGTCCATCCTTGAACAGAGGGAGAATACAAACGGACAGAAAACAAACACTGCTATGCATCGGACAGTTAACACCCCTCTACCCGGGTGTGGGCATGATCATCAGCCACACATCCCCCTTAGCTATTTACTTAAGATAGGACAGGAAAGCAGGACAGAGTTGAAGGGGTGCACTGCAGTGATGCATGGGTCCATGTATGAAAGACCTGCGTCCGACCAATGTTTTCAACTAACCCACCCACAACTCAGAACACAAACCCGACCCGCTTCCAGACCCGTGTATTAAGTAGTCCATGCTCTTGATTGACATATAGTGTTATTGGGCTACGTAAAACTTGGTACTGACTTAGGCCTATGCATTTAGCTTATGCATTTGGCATTACTCAATTCAACGTGTTGGGGAAACTGGGATTTTTCACACAAGTTCACGGAGTAACAATAATAACCAACACACCTACCAAATTTGGTGAGCATAGCTGAAACTATATGCTGATCACAGGGCTATAAGACATAAGGAGGCACTCTGGAGTCCCTGGACGACACCCACAGCCATGCCTCTGTCCCTGAGAAGTGGTTATTAGTTCTGATGTGTGTACAATTTTTCATGGGTTTCGTGCATGAGAAGTGTATCAAAAATCATCATCTTTCCAAAAGCAATAGGGTCCCTCCAGTGCTCGGGCCCTAATTACCCTTATTTAGTCTACCGAACATGCATGTCCAAGTGTACTCCTATCAAACTACATATCCCCTTAAATATGTCCTGTTTTTTGTCATTGTATGTCACATTATTATACTTTTCCTTGTCTGAGATATGATTTGTGTTACTTGGTTTGTAGAGAGTGGTGGTACATCGGATCCTTCCAGCACTGACATCGGAGTTTGTAAATCCAGACATGGTCCCTTTCATTCTGCCCAATGTGCTGCTGATAGCCGAAGACTGTACCAAAGATGAGTACATCCATCTTATTCTGCCAGACCTCACACCTGTATTTAAGCAACAGGAACCTGTACAGGTATTGCTAATGACAGCACTTGTCCACAAAACACAGTTTTGTGTTAAAGTTTATGTAGAAATCTGTAAATCAGTGCTCATCATTTGCTGATAAAGCACAGGTAAAGGCGCAAAGACACCACCCAGCATCTGGAAACCCTCATCCCCTGACTTACATCAACACACAAGCCTGGACTTGTTATTGGTAGGCAGTGACATTGTTTCAGTGTTACAATATTGAAGATTATATGACAAACAAAGATGATGACTTTACCAAGTCTTTGCGTGGTGTCTTTGCGCTTTTCAGCGGTGCCGCAGAATATAGTCCCCCGTCTAAATGCCGCTTGGTCAATCCCTTCATGTTAATTTGCATTGTCATTTGTACTTGATCTGAATCCACAGGTTACGAAAAGTAAAAAAAAAAAATCAAGTGAATTGATGCCACAATTTGCTAGTTGGCAAAACTAGATTAGAACGACTATGCTAAACTAAGGTCAGGGCTGTCAGATTCGGACAATGGCTGGGTCTGCTAGAAAATGTTTTTGCTCACTTATCCAACTGTAGGGACTGCGGAAAGACATTCAATCACTGCATGCACATGGACGAGCTGAATCTGATTGGAAATGGATTGGGATCGTATCGAATTCATGTGTACAAGCTAAAGATCGTATAGGGATTGGATTCGCCAATCCGATGGCAACCCCTGGCTTAAGCCCTTAACCCCTGTCTTAAGTCTACCTTATTGTTTAAGTGCGTAATATCAGGTGAAAGGAGGAGGCTATATAAGTACATTTGCACTGAGTGACTTGTAAGATTTTCTTTAGCCGCTGTTTTGCAATGTAGGAATGAGACGTGAAAAGTTCAGTGTCCTCTACGTGTCGTCTGTATGTGCTATAGGCCAGTATGTGCACTGCTGTAGTTTGCTGTTGCACATCTTACCTGCATAGCAGTGGCGGATGCTGGTATTCCAAAGAGGGGAAACTCACTGCCAACTTCATCATAAAATTTGTCCATTTACTTTAATACGTTAATTCTACCCTTCGTTCCTTCTCTAGAAAATGGTCTGCCATACTAGTGCTCTGCTAGCAGGCTAGTTCAGGAGAGCTAGTGGGCTAGTTAAGTAGCACTAGCGCCATCCTACCTAATAGTATCATTCTAACGAAACGAAATTAAAAACGAACAACAAAATTGTAATAAACCAAAACGGAAATAAGTGTGAGTGTGATTTATATACACTGTAAGAAATGAACAAGTATGTTCGCTGAGGAAATGCTAACAAATTGGTCACTGTTTATCTTACGACTTCGCATGCAACATCCGCGATGGGACTGAGCTCCAGCAGCAAAGTGACAGTCTATGTATCAAAAACGCCAGCCAATCAAAAATGGATTCAGAGGTTCACCAATCAACACGGGGACTGCTTGAAGTCCGGACCAACAAAACTCCGCCCACCATTCCATTCACCCCCAGAGACACTCTGCGTCCGCGGCGGGAGAAAAAATGCCATTTCTCCAATGACCATCCAGTTTCCATGCATAGAAAATTAGGGGTCCGTGCTGGCCCATTGAAGTGCATTGACGCTGGACGTCTATGGGGAAATGCGTTGGCCATAGGCAATGAGAACAAAGTGGAATGCTAAGTTAACAACATCAACTCAGTTGATTTGTGATAATGGGCCTATTATTAACAAACTGGTGTTTGAAATGGACATGTTTTAAGGCATTTTGTAAACATTTGACCAGTACATTCCCTTGCAGTCTTAGAGAAATCTCCTCTGGTGAAATGGCAGTCTGGCATAGCACCACCATTTGGCAGCAGGATGAAATATTTAAGATGTGGTAAAGCTACATGGCACATTAGATTTATGTGAGATTTGGTGTATGTGATGTGAAGGTAGGGTGGTGCAGATGTTACATTTTGAAGGGTTGTCAGGCCAATATTTGCATCAGTTGACGTGTGTTTAGTATGTTTAATGTAAACATTTGACCATTACATTTTTTTTTACATTTTAGGGGAAGCAGAGCTTCCCTTGCAGTCTTAGAGAAATCTCCTCTGCTGCATAGCAGCTTTGCTGTGGGGAAATGTTTACAGGTGTTATGTCCAACATTGTAGTTATATTGTTAGTCATGTTATGTCCGACATTGTAGCAGCTAGCGTTGTAAATCCTATCAGCCTGGTGTTGTCATGGCTACAGCCAGAGCGGCACAAGACAAAAGGCTGTCAGGCTTGTTTGACCAATATCTTTGCCAATTTTTGCCCGAGGAACACGAAACTTGACACTGCACACACTGGTAACATTATGATGACGCCCTCCAAATTTGAGATCAGGCGAATGAGTGGTTCGAGAGTAATGCGTTCCTTGCATTAAAACATGATAACAGATTGATAGATAGAAGTAGTTCTAACACTACTTATTGACTACAGCGGCACCCACCTAGCATAACGGAAATGGCCAGGTCTCTGATCATTATCCAATTACACAAACTCCATGTGCACTTGGATTTCGGGACAGACCACCAGTTGGGTAGCAACATCCAATCCAATCCGATCCTACCATGTGCACGTTTTCCCCTGGAGGTGGCGTATTCCTTCAAAGCTACAGAATGTTTTTCAGTTCTCTAAACAGCAGTGCAAATAATATGTGTGATGCAGTGTTTTATTTGTAATCATAACCAAGTTTTTCCGGATCAATCAAATGTAAAGAATATCAATAGCAAAAAAAAAAAACTGTTTGCTTGATTTCATTTTTCAGTGCACCCAGCGTTTTATTGGACAAATAGACTGATAAAAAACTCATTAATTTCCCATCAGGAGATAATGGCTTGGAGAATTATAGCTACATTTCATCTCCAGCAACCTTATTTAAGCCCAAGGTAGAGGTTGTGTGCTACATACAGTCAGCTGACAACAGTGAAGGTCCATGAAAACCATGAATGACCAAAAAGCCTTAAAGGCAGTGGCCCTGGTTTATCAAACATGTGTACGACAGAAAACAAGCATAAAAGGGATGTACGTTGATTTCTGCGCAAACTTCATGTTTGGGGCCTATGGTCTAGGCCTCTGAATTCAGAATATTTTAGCCTAATATTTAAATTACACTCATTTTCAGGTGCTGCATTTCACAAGAGCTTCATTTTTACACTAGGATCAAGTAATACACATGTTTCATAAATCTCGTGTAAAAAATAAGGGCAAATATGTATCACATCAAATGTGACCCTCTAAAGTGTAACTGAATTTTGGATGGGTCAGTAAATGACAATTTCTCATGCTTGACTTACACAGGATGAGATGCATTTTGCATTAAAACCATATTACTTGTGGGCTATATCATAATCATTATGATGTAGTTGGGTTTAAGTGGGCTATAGTGAAGGTTTCATAATTAATTTTCAGGTTTTTTTTATTTGTCTTTTTGCACTCCCAGGCCAGCAACATGGTGAGTGTTTGGATAAAAGCGTCTGCTAACTGTAATGTAATGAGTGTTAGAAAAGTTAGAGAAGAAGTGTTTGATTTTATTCTAATTATTATGAAGTGGTTTACTATTGTGCTGATAAAATGCCTGAAATGTTTTGAGAGATGTCATTCAGTTGGTTAGTACTTGATGTTTGCTGGAGACTCATTGGAATCTTTGTTATTTGTGTAGATCCTTCTAATATTCCTGCAGAAGATGGACCTCTTGTTAACCAAGACCCCACCAGAGGACATTAAGAACTCTGTTCTTCCAATGGTGTACAGAGCTCTAGAGGCTCCCTCCATCCAGATACAAGTATTGCAACAAGAGCACTAGTTGTACAAAAGGGGGGGGGGGGGGTTGGTTTTAATTCAGCTTTATTGTTTTAGTGCTGTTCTTAAAATGTATGTTGTTTGTAGGAGCTCTGCTTGAACATCATTCCAACGTTTGCCAATCTCATTGACTATCCCTCCATGAAAAATGCACTAATTCCACGGGTCAGATCAGCCTGCCTGCAGACCTCCTCACTAGCGGTAAGACATCGGTCTTATACCCTCCACACAAAACGTTTGATTTTTATCATATGTTTACCATTTTTAAATTATATCATACAGACATGTTTCTAGCTTTCTATTATAATTTTTAGCAAGTATCCATATAATAGATGAAATAATGTGAGGTGGTAATTATCATGGAGCCCCAATGATGCAGGACCCATAGTGTCAAATGATAAACAAACAAAGTACACTGTGTGGCAAACATGTTAAATGCATTGGAAATCGCAACTAGAGCAGTTTTTGCTAAGCCAGGCTAAACAGAACACTGGAATTATTATCTTAACAAGCAACGGTGTGGAGCTAATAACAGGATCTTGGCAATAGCAACCATCAGTTTGGCTAGTAGGTTAGGAACAGAAACAGTCATGGACAAAAGTAGTTCTAGAAACAATCTTATTTAAATGATCAAAACTACTGAAATTATAACCTCTAATTTACAGGCAAGTGTCGGACTTAAAATGAGTGATTCCCATTTGTCATTGTGATCACACAACACACCACAGCACACAACCAAATTAAACATTTGCATTTAACCCATCACACATGTGAGCAGAGATGTTGCCATGCTCAGGGCAACTTAGTCACAGGGGAGGATGGAAAAAAGTGCTGGTCATTCACTCCCCCCGCCCACCTGTCAATGTGGGGAACTGACAGTTGACCTGTGACCCTTTGGCTACAAATTCAACTCTTTGACTGCTAGCGCATGATTGTCCCTAAGCCCCAACGTTCAAGACGTTTGTGTATGAGAAGTTAATGCACTCCACTTTCCATGGCCACACTGCCATCTAGAATGTGCATTCACTTCTAATACCAGACGCCATGTAGTCCATAACCTCTTACATATGTCAAAAGCTGCTTTATTTTCCTGTCTTGTTTGCAGGTTCGGGTAAATTCTTTGGTGTGTTTGGGGAAAATTCTGGAGTACCTTGATAAGTGGTTTGTCATCGATGAGATTCTGCCTTTCCTACAGCAGATTCCCTCTAGGGAGCCTGCTGTCCTAATGGGGATTTTGGGTAATGGACTGTAGATGTGACTTGAGATTAATGAAGTAGTTGTTTTCTAAGACCCCACAGTTAAATTACATTTGCAATATAGTTTTCTATATACACCCTGAGGAGGTAGAGATTGGTGCCTATGTATAATTATGACTGGCACTATCGCTATTGTAGTGCAGTCATTTTGGTTTTACTGGACCCCAAGAAAGCACAAAAACAAGACAATCACTATTTAAGTCAAGGCAAAATAAACTTGTCTTGGGAAGTTGTTAGATTTTCTGGTTTGTTCAGCTGTGATTTTTTTTTTAATTATTATTATTTATCGGGCCATCTGTGATGAAGCTGCAGGTAGATTATTCTTGACGAGTCAGATTAAGGTACAGTTGTGCACAAAATTATTCAACCCCCAATGCTGTAAAGGGTTTTAGGGAATTCAGTGTACATTTGTAATTGTGTTCATAATGAAATCTTACAAGGACTTGTTAAAGAACCAAATGCAACTAAAATGACATCAGTTGTTTTTGTCATAAAGTATTAAATGGCTTTTTTGTGATTTCTTCATTGACACAATTATTCAACCCCTTTAAGACTACCACTCTTGAGAGGCTCTTGAGAGCCGTGCCTCATTCAAATATTTTCAATTAGGTATTGGAAACACCTGTGGATGTTAACGAGCAGAAATTAAGCATAATAAGCACCAATTGGGCAGATTTAAAAGGACTGTGATACTCTGCTCCTTTCTAGACATTTACTGGTGTGTTTACAACATGGTGAAGTCAAGAGAATGGTCCCAGAAGACAAGAGAAGAGGTTATTCGCTTTCACAAGAATGGCAATGGATATAAGAACATCTCAAAGAGACACTATCGGAAGCATCATACGAAAATTCAAAGTGAAGGGCACAGCGGAAACGCTACCTGGTCGTGGTAGGAAGAAGATCCTGACAGCAACTGCTGTGCGCTACCTGAAGCGCAAGGTGGAGAAAAATCCCTGAGTGACTGCTGAGGAACTGAGAAAAGATCTGTCAGATGTGGGCACTGAGGTTTCAGCACAGACAATAGGGCGCACACTGCATAATGAAGACCTCCATGCCAGAACAGACAGGTGTACCCCCTTGCTGGCACCAAAGAATAAGAAATGTCGACTGGAGTATGCAAAAAGTCATGTGGACAAGCCACAAAAGTTCTGGACCACGTTCTGTGGTCTGATGAATCTAAATTAGAGTTGTTTGGGCCCATGGACCAGCGCTTGTTTGGAGGAGGAAAAACCAGGCCTATGAAGAAAAGAACACCTTGCCTACTGTGAAGCATGGCAGGGGATCAATAATGCTTTGGGGCTGTTTTGCTTCTAATAATACAGGGAAGCTTCAATGTATACAGGGCACCATGAATTCCCTTCAGTACCAAGAGATCTTGGAAGCAAATGTAATGGAGTCCGTCACAAACCTGCGGCTTGGGCGACGTTGGACATTTCAACAGGACAATGATCCAAAGCACACATCCATGTCCACTACAGCATGGTTGAAGATGAAGGGCTGGAACATTCTAGAGTGGCCATCGCAGTCACCAGACTTGAATCCGATTGAGAACCTCTGGTGGGACCTGAAGAAGGCAGTTGCAGTGCGCAAGCCTAAGAACCTGACTGAACTGGAGGCTTTTGCCTGTGAAGAATAGGCCAAGATACCTGTAGGTCGCTGCAAGACACTTGTGTCAAGCTATGGTTCATGCTTGGAAGCTGTAAAAACTAGAAAAGGATGTTGTACAAAGTACTAAAAATGAATTTTACTTGGGGGTTGAATAAAACTTACAATGATGTGAGCACAGAAAAGACATTTGTGGTTATTTCAGTATAAATGCTGTTATATTTGTAAAAATTTTAAGTGCTTCTTTGATTTAATGGTAAATAAGATAACTAAAATGATCAAAATTGATGTCAAACTGGTCAAAGACTTAATTTCAGTGGGGGTTGAATAATTTCGTACATAACTGTAGATGATGGGTTTATAGTAGCTGATACAATAAAGAATAATTAGCTTAGTAATTGTATCTATACATTTTGGACCCTCTTTTAAGAGGTGTTCCTGAGAGTATATAATTACACTAAGCCATCAAACCATTACTCAGAAGATACTGTGTGTGCTACGATAGGCCACATGCCAAAAAAAGGCAATACTAAGCAATTGGAGGCCATTCAAGTCAAATATAGTGAGAAACTGTCACATTTTTCAATATTTTCTTTGATAAATGTCACATGTAAAATGACTGTTTTTATGTATATTTTTTTACAGGTATTTACAAATGCACCTTTACCCACAAGAAACTGGGAATCCCAAAAGAGCACCTGGCGGCTAAGAGCCTTCCACATCTTATATCTCTGAGCATAGACAACAATCTCAACTTAAACCAGGTAAATCATTTGCATCCATGTATAAATTATTTACTTTAATACGACAGGCCTGGTGTAACTATTAAGCAATTTCTGATTGTATACACCCATCATTAACTGTGAAGAGTCACCCATGGTATACCGTGGGTATTCCATGGGTGACTCTTCACAGTTAATGATTACTCTGCTGAAGATACAACGTAACCGTTAACCATCTAAAAAGCGAAATTGCGTGCATTTAAAAACTATGGCAGACTTTCACAAGACACCCAAGAGGGCAGAACAGCAGCTGTGCATTAGGCCTAGTTCAGACTGTAAACAATGACAACAACCATATCTCAGCGACTGCACAATACAGGGGAATGGCCACACTTGCTGCATAGTAACCACAGACGCTGTTACCTCAAACTGGAGCTATTTTGTGGAGCGGAGATTGGAGTGAACTGAAATACAATTAAATAAAACTTTAAAAGCAAGTCTATAAACTAATTGTGTTAGCAATGGAACTGTTGTATAAAAGCAATATAACGTGTTCGTGTGGGTGTTTGTGGATATCCTCACGGGAGTGGTTACCTACGGCATTCTTGTATGACACAAGTCTTGTATTGCTTAATTAACTGGTAAGCTTTCTTATAAACATATACTTCAAATCAATTGCATGCATATCACCTGCATTGATAGCAGCACTTATCTGTAGTTTCCACATGCAATTCAGGGAGTTTTTCCTCACCCCTGTCGCCCCTACGGACACAAGCAGGAACTGTCAATGGCGCCTGAACGACCTTTCCCTGCGCCATGAAGATGCAACAAATGCTTTTTACCCGTGTTCACGCAAGAGCTCGCATCAACGGGGCGTTGCATTGTTGTGTCACGCAAGAGCCCACATTGCATTGTTGTGACATTGCATCGTTGTGTCACGCAAGAGCCCGCATTAACGGGCCATTGCGTCATTACGTCATTGCGCCATTTCGTTATTGTGTTCAACTGCTCTGATGCCATTGGACGGCAAGAAATGTTGTCTTGTTGTGACCTTGCCAAACTGTAAAGCACTTTGAGCTGCATCTTGTATGTATGCATTGTGCTGTACAAGTAAAGGTTATTATTATTATTATTATTATTATTATTTCCACTGCTGTTTGTTGCTCTTTTGGATGGCTTGTTTCAGTTGCTTGCATGCATTAAAAGAGGACACCTCATTAAGAACATCTGTAGTCTGCTATTGACAATAGAACCACTTATCTTTACTAGCTGCAGCTGCAAAGGAATGAGTGTACAGGGTCTTACTGAATGACCATGATGCAGCGCCAGATGTTCCTGGAGGTCTAGCACACTGTGAATGCAAAGGTTTGAGGACGTCCTCAAACATAGTAATGGCAAAGAGTCTGCCTCTGTGGCATTGTGGTCAGAGTGCTTCTTTGGTACCCTGGAGACCCAGGTTCAAGGCCAGGTGGGGTGACTGCTCTTACCCCTTACCAAAATGACTGTTAGAAGTGGGATGGTTGCCGTGAAGCCATCGGAGGCGCACCTACTGTGTGAGCCATATGAGCGACCCTGATTAGATTGACCCTGGTGCAAGGGACCACAGTGATGTGTGAAGCACGAGAATGTTAGCCACCCTGGGATAGGAGAGGTGTGGTGCACCACACTGTGTGTGAAGTGCCTCCCAAGCGGGAGGGCGGTGTGATGGAGTGCCATCACTGTGGTTGAGGACATGCTCTGATGGCTATTCCAAAGAACCTGACTCTCTTGCATTGTGGTAAGACTGATGTTTCGCACCCCTCAGACCCAGGTTTCAGGCTGGGTGGGGTCACTGCTCTCGTCTTTCGCTACAATTCAGTAAATTCACATGCTTTATTAGGGACCCATGCCTATTGTGTTGCATGCAGTGTGTGTGGTGATGCAGTGTGTGTTTGTTCCTGCTGACAGCAGTTAACGAAGCAAGGTATACCGTAAAGAAGAATGGGTTGGACGGTGCTCCTGTACAGGAGGAGTAGGTGACGGGGAAAATAGCAAGTGCTGTAAGTTTGTGGATGGATGAAAGTCTCTGTTGGCGCATTTATGGATATCAGTGGTATGTTGTTTGAGTTGACCAACTCCCTAACATTTAGACCACAGCTGCCTGACATAAAAATTGAGGATTACACTGAAACTAGATGTACTGCATAACAGTACATGGTATGACTGCCGGAGTGTATTGAAGAGTGGGAACCGCAAGTATGATGAGTTTGTGGTAAGTCAGTGTTGTCAGGTGAGAGTTTGTGTGGAAATGATTTGCTGGAAGTGGGCATGGATGTGGGTTTTGAGTGAATGACATTCTGTGTGTTTGTGTATATTTTGTGTAGTTACCACCTTCTCGGTCCAAGATACTGGCAATGCAAAATCACAATTTTTGCATTTAACTATATAATTAGGTGGCGCAATGCTTCAAGTGAATGTTTATGGGCTGGGTCGATACACCTCTGTAACACCAGCATTAACACACAATCATTGTTTTGGGAAAAATTGTTGACAAGTTATTTAACAAAAAACATTTTTGGACACCTAGCTTGACAAGAAACATTGCCCCCTGTGACGAAATGTCACAAAATTTTGTGCACATGAAAATAAGTCTGTCTAGAGTTGGCATATCAACTTTGACCAAATATGAGCAATTAGAAGCCGAGATATGGACTTTTGAAGAATTTTAAGCTATGTTTTGAATTTTGATTGACATGTAACTTTGAAACAGTCCATCTCAAGATAAATCCTTTGATACCTTTTTGTCAGCATTGTCTGTGGATGACCAAATTTGGTGAAATTTACATGAATGGCCTATGACGAGTTCATTTACTTTCACTTTCGCAATTTTAAAATTTCCCGGAAATTATATTCATTGGAAGTGGCCATTAACCAGTGTTGTCAATGTGGGAGGGTCAACAGATTTCACGACAAAAAAAAATGGTTGTAAACATTAGCGTTGTGTAGATAATAGGCAAAATGACGTTTTATACAATTACAGTGCCCCCAATAGGCCAAATTTTATGGCATGTGCTGTGCTTTCAGAGGTCTTTGTGCTGATCAACAAAACAAAAAAACATTTTTGGACACCTAGCTTTGACAACAAACATCGCCCCCTGTGACGAAATGTCACAAAATTTGGTGCACATGAAAAGAAGTCGACATATCAACGTTGGCCAAATTTGAGCAATTAGAAGCCAAGATATGGTATTTTGCTGAATTTTAAGCTATGTTTGAAATATTCATTGACATGTAAAATTGAAACGGTTAATCTCAAGATAAATCCTTTGATAATTCATTGTCTGTAGATGACATGTACCAAATTTGGTGAGATTCACATGAACGGCCCATGACAAGTTCATTTGGTTTCACTTTCGCGATGTTAAAATTTCACGGAAATTGTTTTTGTTAGAAGTGGGCGTCGACCGGTGTTTTCAATGCGGGAGGGTCAATAGATTTCACGACAAAAAAGAACTGCTTGTAAACGTTACTGTTCTCTAGACAAAATGACATTTTGTATAATTACAGTGCCCCCAATGGGCCAAATTTTATGGCATGTGCTGTGCTTTCAGAGGTCTTTGTGCTGATCATGCATGACATATTTAGTGCAGTTCACACCTACTCGAACCAAGGTCTTGGCAATGCAAAATCCCCATTTTTGCATTTAACCATATAATTAGGTGGCGCTATGCTTCAAGTGAATGTTTATGGGCTGGGTCGATACATCTCTGTAACACCAGCATACTAACACAAAATTTTTGGGAAAAATTGTTGACAAGTTATTTAACAAAAAAAAACATTTTTGCACACCTAGCTTTGACAACAAACATCGCCCCCTGTGACGAAATGTCACAAAATTTGGTGCACATGAAAAGAAGTTGACATATCAACGTTGGCCAAATTTGAGCAATTAGAAGCCAAGATATGGTATTTTGCTGAATTTTAAGCTATGTTTGAAATATTCATTGACATGTAACATTGAAACGGTTAATCTCAAGATAAATCCTTTGATAATTCATTGTCTGTAGATGACGTACCAAATTTGGTGAGATTCACATGAACGGCCTATGACAAGTTCATTTGGTTTCACTTTCGCGATGTTAAAATTTCACGGAAATTGTTTTTGTTAGAAGTGGGCGTCGACCGGTGTTTTCAATGCGGGAGGGTCAATAGATTTCACGACAAAAAAGAACTGCTTGTAAACATTACTGTTCTCTAGACAAAATGACATTTTGTATAATTACAGGGCCCCCTATGGACCAAATTTTATGGCATGTGCTGTGCTTTTAGAAGTCTTTGTGGCGATTGTGCATGAGATATTTTGTGCAGGTCCCACCTTCTCGGTCCAAGATATTGCCAATATAAAACCCCTTTTTTTGCATTTACCCATATCACTAGGTGGTGCTATACTTTAAGTGAGTGTTTATGGGCTGGGTCGATACACCCCTGTAACACCGACATATCACAAAAAATTCATGTTGTTAGGTGAAACATTCATTGAGTTATTGAACAAAAAGTTTTCGGCGTCTCCCCCTCTTTGATGGACACTGGCACAGCGGGGGGGTGGCCCTTGGGGGCCAAAAGCTTCTATTCGCTCAAAAACTTCTAGTGCTACATGCCTACAAAGATTCATGTCCTCTACGTCCTGTGTTCCAGTGTCCTGCCAATCGGAAAAAAAGTCTCGGCAACACTATAATGACCGTTTGAGCGGAGGTCATAATAAGTACTAATCACTAATTCCTATTGCACAGCAAAACGGGTACTAACATGTAAGCCAGTTGCAGAAACGTACTAAGGAATGAATCAAAAGAAGTGAAATATGGATGGTTTAAATGGAAGCACAAGATGCTGAGTTTGCTTAGCTGGCAAGCAAAATGATGCTAATGTCATGTTAAAATGGGGAGGGTAACTTTGTTCCCCGATGTTTCCATGGTCCTTTGTTTGTAGTGCCCTATGTTCCCAGAGTCCAGATTCCTCAATTAAATGTTCTGCTAAAAAAATCCTCTTTTTGAGCAAAATTACGTCATAAATTTAATTATGCAACAGTAATGCCTGTATGCTGAAGAGTTACCCAACATTGTCATGCTGTGAAAAATGTGAATCATCATCAACCGTTGTTCTTTCAGGGAAAACTGACTGAGCAAGAAGCTCTTTTCTTGCAAGTTTACAATTCATACAGTAAAAGGAGCTGGTGAAACCAAATTTTATATTCTCGGCTTGGCCACGTGTCTACTGCTCAAACTCGTGGTGACGTCGAGTGATATTGACCAACAAACTCAAATATGATAAATTGACGAATAGATGCTCTAACACAAATCAGACAGCATATGCAAATTTTTCTTGATGAGTAATTTTCTACCGTTATGGCTGAGGTCACATTTACTGGAGTGGAAGGCTAAAACTGTACTTCGGTGTTCTACTAACTTAAGTTCCAGGTGGTCTTGCAAGCTACCATGTCAAGGGCGCTAGCTAGTTAGCATGTCCATACCGAGGTATAGTGTGTAGCTTAGCTTAGCCTTCTTTGGGCTTCAGCCTTCTTTGGGCTTAACTTGCATCGAACAGTAAAATCCACAAAGATAACGGTTCCTCTTGCAAACAAATGCCAATTATACTGCTTATTTTGCAGGAAATACAGCTAGAAATGTTTCTCTGACATGAAAAGAAAAGGAAATGAGTATGTACAGTATGTCACAGAAGTGAGTACACCCCTGACAGAACTCCATGCCCAAGAGAGTTAAGGCAGTGCTGGAAAATAATGGTGGCCACACAAAATATTGACACTTTGGGCACAATTTGGACATTTTCACTTAGGGGTGTACTCACTTTTGTTGCCAGTGGTTTAGACATTAATGGTTGTGTGTTGAGTTATTTTGAGGGAACAGCAAATTTGCACTGTTATATAAGCTGTACACTGCCTACTTTACATTGTAGAAAAATATTATATCTTTAGACTTCTCCCATGGAAAGATATAATAAAAAAGGAAAAAAAATGTCAGGGGTGTACTCACTTCTGTGACATACTGTATATGGGTATGGCTTGTTATTTAAACAGTATGGTAAATTTCCTCCGGTGCGCCAGAAACTCACTAGCCGTCGCATAATTTGTGACGTCTTTTTTAGAACAATTTCAGATAAACGATTCTTACAAGGAAATGACATGACAGATTTCCAAAAGAAACAAATGTGTTTTTCTGTGGTTTCTCCGATATCCAACAATACCAAAAGTCAATGCTTCCTATGTAAAGTTATTTTATGTCAAAGCGACGCCAAAATGTATGGAACTCTATGGAATGCAAAAGGCTACCCCATAAGGTTTCAACTTCCGCGTCTGTTCCTGCTCCCTTGGATAAACCTTATCAGGGAGTTTTAAGGTGGAAGGGGATGCATGTACATGTACATACAAAACATCACCATAGGCTAACAAAATACAAATAATAAAATAATATTGGATGAAACAATAAACCCCATATTTAATTGACATAGCATTAACACAGTGGTTCTTAACCTGGGTTTGATCGAACCCTAGGGGTTCGGTGAGTCGGTCTCAGGGGTTCGGTGGAGCCTCCGCCGCACATCATTGTTACGCATTGCATTCTGCACAGGCATGCGTTGGCAACAAAAACCTTGCCCCCCAAAATGGCAGAAGTATTAAAAGTATTGTTGTGAGTTCATGCACTGTGTTGGTTTTGTTATTTGAACAGGGTGATGTTAATGCACGGTTCATTTTGTACAACAGTAAAAAAATCATATTTTATTTTTTACTAAAGAAGGGTTCGGTGAATGAGCATATGAAACTGGTGGGGTTCGGTACCTCCAACAAGGTTAAGAACCACTGCATTAACACAAGTTATGCCTATTTTCAAATGTAATGTCAGCAAAGATGCCAGTTTCAAAGATGTTAGGATAGAGTTATATTCACCAGTCTTTTGCTTCACCTCTTTTATCATGTGTGAAACTAATTAAAACAGTTACTGCAATTTTGAAATTGCAGTGGAATATTTTTGCATTTTACTTGAGACAGATTTTACACAGTTTGGGGTTTTCTTTCATATCTTATGGTTTATCGTGCACCTAAAATTTTCAGTGGGTGACAATTTGGGACTGCAGGCAGATTAGCACCCATGATCTTATAATTTGTGGCAATATATGCTGCCTAATGATGTAAATCATTGATGGTGACTTCACAAATGTGCAAGTCTACATACAGGATGTGCTAATGCACCCCCATACCATCAACAAGCTGACTGGCCCAGAGAGGGTAGCAGATGGATACGTCTTTGCTAAAAGTCAAGTCAAATTTATTTATATACCCTGTTTGAAAAAAATCGAAGTGCCAACAAATTGTAACAAAGAACACTTTGTGGCCTCGGTAAAGAACAAACATACCGGTACTTGTTTCAAAACTAGAGTGGAACATTATGGCAATAGTCTACAAATAGCTTTTCGTTGCAAGTCCTCCTCTTCACACGTGTTTACAGCAAGATGAAGGAAGTACATTTAAAAGATGAGTGCAAAGACCCTGCTAGGCTCATTGACACAGGCTGTGACATGGAGCAGATCAAGACAAGTTGAACAAGTGTTTATGATTTTTTTCTGTCATGTGATAAAGACTTCATATGACTATTAAACGACAACATAAATGTTATTTTACCCTTAAATATGGTTCTGAAAAATAATTTATGGAGACTTGTGTTTTTTTTCTGGCATGTTTCAGAAATGAAAATACTTTTGTGTGTCTACTTGTACAATCTATGTAATACATGTGCCCCCTTTTTATCCCATCTTTAATGTTTTCAGTTCAACTCCTTCATGGCAGTGATCAAGGATATGCTAGGAAAAATGGAGACTGAACACAAGACCAAACTGGAACAGCTGCATGTTATGCAGGAACAACAAAGGTGCCATCTGTCTTTTTTTATATAAATACTACATTTTGTTTTATTTTATTTAGTGGACACTGTGATTTGAAGCAATGTATTAAAAAGAAAAAAATACACTGCCTAGCGAAAAAAATTACACTCTCAATTTTGTTGGATCATTTAGCATTGATTATGGCTAAGGAAATGGCATGCAAATCTAATGTAAGAATTTGTTTTGCTTTTTGCTGAGATTTTACTGATTACATTTTTAGTGTAGCAAACATTTTGGCTAAATGTCTAATGTCTGGCTCAGACTATTTGTAGAGTTGTTTCGGCTGATTTTACCGTTTTCCCAAAGCAATTCTTTTGTAGAGAACTGTCATGTGTGTTGATATATGGGTATGTAAAACTATGTTGTATTTAGCATTCAAAATTCATATTTTTTTCTGTAGGAGCCTAAATTTTTCCAACCAGATGAACCAGTCATCAGATTCAAACAGTACACCCAATAATACAAATCAGGTGAGAGAGGTACATCATCTAACACAACTCAGATGCTTTGGTGTGCTTAAATTAATGGAAGGAATCTGCATATATTAACATTACCTGTATTTGATGGGGACTTGGTAACCCACCCACCCACCTCTTTCTAAGGTATGCAAGAATATTGCAGAAAGCCAGGTGGTGAAAGATGACAGGGCTCAAAGGTTCAGTGCAAAAATGTGTTTAAAGTAAACATTTTACAGTCCTACTTCCATCACATCTGTCCACTGTAACTAAAATGATCAAAAATGAATCACACAATTCTGCTGTAAAAATGATAACATTTCTCTCTATACATTGTTACACGTTTCATGGTATTCAACTGTAATAGCAATATTATTGTGTAATTTCGATATTTTAAACTTAAGACACTTAAGACACATTAATTTTACTCAGAACAGCACAACAGATTTCTAAAAAAAAAAGCCATTAAGGTCATTCTGTTAGCTTTAGAAGCATATTTGTTATAGACTGTATTAACAGTCTCCAATATATTTCTGCCAGTATAATTTTAACATGGTAGAACAAAAAAGACAGAGAGAAAGAGATAGATGGCACTCCCATACAAGACTCAATATCTGCTGAATGTCCAAATTTTGTAAAGACTTCTTTCAGGTCTGGTCATTCATATGTTATGATCAGAATGAAATGCAGATGCAGTTGTGTAATAACACAATAACCTGTACGCATTTAGTCTTGGACACAAGCGTCTCTTTGAAGGACAGCACAATGATGAATTGATGTGGCTTGCGATGACACCCCTGTTTAGTTATATTACTGCATTGTTGATGAAATTGAAGTTGTTCATGTTTCATCATTTTTGGGACCTTTTGAATGCATAGTTTAAAATGAAATGTGTTTTTAATTTTCAATGCTGATTTTCTTTTTTCTTTGTTAGATTGAGGATCTTTTTGGTAGCAAAGAGGTTAATTCCTCCACAAATGCACCACCATCCTCCAGAGTGAGTACTTTATTTTGCTTCGTGATTAATATACCGTTTAGTGGAATTGTGATTTTAGAGTGATACATCCCAACTCTACAACTATTCCTGACTCCTAAAGTAATAACTGCTAATGATTAATTGGGACTACTACACTGCTTACTAAAATTGTAATTTTAGAGGGCCACGGTAACCTTCGAAGAGGTCGACTTGGGCGCAGTAGGCATGTAGTGCTCCCAAACCTCTCTGATCACCGCTAGTTGTTACATTTAACAATCAAACAGATGGTCAAAAAAATCTGTTATTATAATAAAACATTTGCTTATGCAAAGATTCTTGGACACGACAACTTAACCATGCCTGGGTACAGTTTAATATTATACAGTGTGAGTTCAGACCAGGGACCTGAGACAACTGTACTATGGTACAGTACAAGTAAAATGTACCTAGGTCAGACCTGCCGACCTTTACGCATCTTGCGTAGCAGATACTCATCAAACATCAAACTACGCTGCTACGATTTGTCACTTCAAAATACGCAAAAAGCCAAAATTTAGAGCCTGTTTACGGACACCTATTACAATTTCTCTGCCGAAGTCAAGGTGAACTGATTACGTATGTGCATTCACCCATGCAATTTGTGTAACCGCATTGGGCAGCAACCAGTGGGGAAGACTTCGACCTCAAGTGGGCTACAGGCAGACAGCCGGGAAGCAGTTAAAACGAAAGTAGTGTATCACGCACGCTGCAAGCACGTACCCAATGGGTGTATGCCACGTAATGGCCGCTTTGATGGGAAATGTAGGATATCTGTTTATGGCTAGGAGTGGACCAGGGCCGTAGAGAAAGTTTTTTTTTTTAACTGCATAAACCAAATAAACAACTGAGACGTCAGGGAATTGGTACTCATAATATTCTCTCAGGGTTGGCAGGTATGCTAGTGTCACTGGTGGCTGATAGGTTGCAGAGTCCTCTTTTTAGCAATGTAAGGAGGAGGGTGTAGGCAGGTATTTGAATGAGCTGGTTAAGACTCTAGAAGTTTGTAATGTATAAGGAGACAGTCAAGAATGTACCAAGGTGCTACAAAAAATTATTTTAATTCAGCAATTTTATATGAAACAAGTAGCCAGTGCAAATCAGCTTTTCTTAATGTAATACAACCGTAATTGAAAAATTGAGGCGATGTAATTTGGAATTGTTTTATTTTGTTTTTATGTACAGCACGTTACACAAGAGCCCATGTTTTATTTACAACAGGATATGAATAACAAATCAAATGTTTTTAAATTCAGATACTACACAATACCTTTATTGGGTTTCTCTTGATCTTTGGGCCCTTACACAACACTGCATCACTCACCTTAAGAAGAGAAAGCGGGGTACAATAGTGCATGTGGTATGGATGGTTTGAATATTTTGGAAGGCACTATCAATGCTGAAAGGTTTAGAACAGGGGTGTCAAACATACAGCCTGCAGGCTGGATCTGGCCCGCTAGATGGTTAAATCTGGCCCCAGACTTGTAGAGAATTTTTTTTTAAGGATGTCAAAAAAAGGAGGAGTACCAGTGCCTAAGGATGGCCCACAAGTGATCAATAGGGTTCAGGTGTGGAGGCATACTGGGGAACTCAAATCATGATACTACCACCACTAGACTCGATTGTAGGCAAGGCACAATTATAATGGTACTGTTCAACAGGCTGCTGCCACATATGCCTGACACCCTTTAAGACAAACAAGTTTATCTTATTCTAGTCAGATCACAAGACATGGTTCCAGGAATTCATGCTTTTGGACTGATGTGATCAAGCTTTACAAAAGGGCTTTCTTCAGGGAGGATGATCATGCAGACTGAGTTATTCCACTGTGCGGCATATTATTCGTCAGGGTTCCTACGCAGTATGGAAAAGTATGGAATTTGATTTTAGCGTTTTCCAGGTCTGAAAAAGTATGGAAAATTGAAATTAGAGTATGGAGAAATATTTTTTTTTCCAGACGTTTGCCACTACATGGTAAAATGCAGCTCAACTTTCAGACATTCATCAAATTTTGCCTAAGAAATGTGCTGAAATGCCTGCGGAGGGAGCGGAGCAGCGTTTTGTAGTCTGAAACTTGCGATTGCGACGTAGCGTACAGCAGCGAGATGAGCAAGTGTCAAAAGTTAGGCACTGAGCAAGGATCAGAGATTAACATTATGAGCAGCGTTGTTCATGCTGCTGTCAGACTTTTTTGGAAGATATTAGCTTCTGTTTTTTGTAAGGGGTTGTTGTTGCTTACATGTTAAACAATTCATTATTAGGCCTACGAGTAATCACTGTTCTGACATGAAAATTAGCCAGATAGATTTGCTAGTTCAGTCGATTAGAGAAAACAACATAAGCGCAATGTAAAGTCCCTATCACCACAAAGTTCCATACAGTTCAGAAAAATATTCCTGTTGGTTTTGTAAAGTTACATTCAATAAATATGCTTCACATTCATCTGGTAATTTTAAAAGAAATCTGAAGTGAGACGCAGCGGCGGCCCTTTTATTAAGGGCGCACGGGTGCGGCCCTCCAAACGTGTGAGGGATTAACAGGGTTCCCACGGTCATGGAAATCCTGGAAAAATCATGGAAATCAAAAAAGTCATTTTCCAGGCCTGGAAAAGTCATGGAATTCTGTAAATTCAATTAAAGTTTTGGAAAAGTCATGGAATTTTAATAGGTCATTCACGCAATGATGTTGTTCTGTCAAGATATAATTTATTATTTCACGAAATATGTGCTAGCCGACCGCTCTAGTAATTTGATGGGATCCAAAAGTATTGCGCTGTCTTTGGTTGCTGAGAGTGAGGGGGGAGGGGAGGGGACGGTTGCAACAAAACAAATAGCCTAGGCTGTGAAATAAATATTTATCAGCTACTGAAGGCTTAACATTTCATCTTTAGCCGTAAAAGCATGCAAAAATTTTACATACATACGGTGTCGTGAAGGCGTGAAAAAACACTTCAGGTAAAAAAAAAGTCATGGAAAAGTTTTGAAATTTTGTCAGTGAAAAAGAGTGGGAACCCTGAAAATTCATCATATTAACAATAACAAGAAACTGTACCGTTCCACCTTAACCACCAGTGAGAGTGTATTGACTTTAACGTGAGATGATTGTTTGCTATTTGCAGGGTTCCCACGGTCATGGAAATCCTGGAAAAATCATGGAAATCAAAAAAGTCATTTTCCAGGCCTGGAAAAGTCATGGAATTCTGTAAATTCAATTAAAGTTTTGGAAGTCATGGAATTTTAATAGGTCGTTCACGCAATGAAATTGTTCTGTCAAGATCTAATTTATTATTTCACAAAATATGTGCTAGCCAACCGCTCTAGTAATTTGATGGGATCCGAAAGTATTGCGCTGTCTGTCTTTGGTCGCTGAGAGTGAGGGAAGAGGGGAGGGGAGGGTTGCAACAAAACGAAGGCTTAACATTTCATCTTTAGCCGTAAAAGCATGCACAAATTTTACATACATATGGTGTCGTGAAGGCGTGGAAAAACACTTAAGGTCAAAAAAAAAAGTCATGGAAAAGTTTTTAAATTTTGTCAGTGAAAAAGAGTGGGAACCCTGTATTTGGTACGGTGAGCGAAAGCCCTCCCACTCCGGGGTGCCGACAAAGCTTGAGTCTATGGAAGCATGTGAAAAAAGTTTGAGGGCATTACAAATAAAAGATTTTAATTGGCCCTATTATTTCGTGCTGCGAGCGCAGCACTGTAGCGCTGTGTACTTTCATTGTAAGACTACATTTCATTAGCACTTTGCAATTGTCATTGTACAAGTATTTATTATGGTCATGCAACTGACAATGTAAGCTGAATCAGAATGGATTTTGCATTTGCTATGTGAAACAGGCTACCCCACAATGCCCTAGAATGCAGGAAATTGCATCTAAGAAATCCAAAATTTTATGGGGGATGTAGTACATATGCTAACGATGTCTATCTTCGTGTCCCACCAAACATTTTTTCCACCAGCCGCCACTGGTTAGGACATAAAATGGGACACTGACACACATTCTAGGCCCAGTTAAATAGGTTATAGATTTTGGTGGTATGCCACAATAAGAGTATGTTTAATTTATTTAAATACATTAGTATTTGGTGGTGCGCTGATGTCTCCGAAATCTGAGAATTTGAGTATGGAAACAGTCTGGAATTTTTTATTTGAAAATGTGTAGGAACCCTGTTCGTGCTCTGACAGGCCGACCTCACACTTTTGCAACATATGCAGCAATGCTCGCTGCACTCATGCATTTATTTTGTAAAGCCAACACCTGCATCTTACATTGAGCATGTGGACCCATCTTCTTTGATCCTGGTAATGCCATGCTGCAAGCCACGTCCCTGTGCCGGAGGTGCGTGGGCCCATCATCGCCGCTTGCAGCTATATTTGTTATTTTCATTTAACACATTGTCTCAACTTTGTTTGGAATTGAGGTGGCATTTGATCATGACACATTTTGATGTTGCTAAAACATCTGTACCTAGTACCCAGAGTACGTATGTCATAGACTTGTCGTAGTGTGCATTTACTTTTTAAATTAGCTCCTTCATAGTCCTGCTTCCATATATTTTCCTCAGGTGTCACTTACACTAGAGGAAAAACAGAGGCTAGCCAAGGAACAGGAACAGGCCACCAAACTGAGAAACCAGCAACTACTTGAACCACAGACTGTAAAACCATCTACACCCATCGCACAGGTATTTTGCAGAGATAATGTATACAGTGTATACAATATATTGTAACAATCTCATTAAGTGTGTTTCTTTTCCAGACCAAGGACCTTACCAGCAGTTTACTAAACAACATGTCACTGGGCCCACTGGTTTTAAACTCTAACACAACTACATCAATGCATCAAACCAACAAAACATCAACTGTCTTCCCTGTGACGGCTCCCAAGAGTGGAATGGGCACCATGGACCCTATGAGCAATGGGCTGACGGCCCCCATAAGTTTCCCCTCCATTGGTATGAGTTTAAGCATAGGGGCAACCCCACCAACCATGTATGGAGGCATGGCCACCACAACTAGCACACCCAATTTCAGCTCATTGACCCAAAACCAACCACAGCCCGCTAAACCTCCAGACTTGTCTGCCTTGGATTCCCTCTTCACACCCAACAAACCTAAAGTCAGTCTGAATCAAATGGCCCCAAAAACAACTCCTGGGACAAGCTCAACCCCCTGGCTGAACCAGTTTGGGCTGAGCCATACTTCTCAGACTGCGCCCATGCAGGCGACTACCATGGGTATGGCACCAGTGCAGAGTGGCTTTGGCATGCAGGCTAATCCCTTCTTCAGTCCCCATAGTTTTGTGCAACCAGCTGTTAACACATCAGCATCGTCCAGTGCTGGGATGCTGAAACAGAGCACCTCTGTCAACAATGATCTGAAAGACCTCTTTGGGTGAACTTGCACAGAGGAGTTAAGTAAATAATAGAAATGATTGGTAAAGTTTGCTTTGTAATGAAGATGTTGGTCTTACATGAACTGAATTTCTTTTGAAAAAAATGTATGTGATTTATTTCATTTAATGTTTTGTTGTTGGTGTTTTTTGTTTTGCACACTACAGTGCAAAGGACAATGTTTATGACAAAAGTTGTAAATCTTAATTTTATGACCATTACACAGTTTTAATTATCATGACAATGATTTAGCATTGGGTGGTATACTGAAGACTACAGTATGTGCATGCATATGTGTTGTAAAAAAAATATTATAGGTTTGTCATGTGATTTGTTGTAACCACCTTTATTTATGCTCACAGGTAGGCTTTTACACAGACACAACAATGAGACCTTTTTTAACTCATGTTGTGATACAGTGGTTGGTTGTTAATTATCTTTCACCTTAGCCCTTGGTTTTTTTTCTTACCAATATGTATTTGAAGTAAAAAGGTTGTGGATGCATGGAGTCAGATGATGAGTGTTGAAATAAAGTTTTGGAGATATGCAGCAGGATTTGGGTCCAGCTTCTCTGAAGCTGATCAACTTTGCATAGATTGTTCAGTGAATTTGAGTGATTTTGTGTTAATTATTAATAATTAACCACTGTCTGCCGCACTTTATTTTAAAGAGTGGATTATCTTGCATATATTTTCATGAAAATTACGATCTGAGCCTCTACCCCTTTTAAGATAAGTTTCTGATTGACTCCTATTCACTTGGAATCTAGCTCAATATCCTCAGAGCATTGGCCCATGCAGCTTAGATATTCAATGCAATTGTGTCATTACAATATATGTGGTAAAACCCAGGACACACCTTAACACCTTTGAATTTTAGTCGTTGGCTTTAGTGTTGTTTAATTTTATTTGAAATATTTGCTATTAAATCCACCTGTCCAATTCATTAGGGTCACCAGATGACCATGTATGAGGCACTCATCTTAAAAAGCTGCCAAAAGTTTGACCTACCAGTTAACCTATATGTTTAAGAACATATCTTTAAAATTAATATCCTCTTTGAGGGGATTTTGTGAGTGCTTTATACAAAAAATTAAGCTCAGGTTTTGCAGATAAACAAGCCTTAAGAGAATGGGGTCAACCCTATATTTCTCAGAATTGTATTCTTAATAATGGTACCATGACAAAACGCTCCGGGCTGCAATGTATCCGAGTTCCTAGTGTACAATTTTTTAATGGCCCCATGTTATTTATGAAGCACATGACGAGTACCTGGCTTATTATGGTTAGGCCTCTGGGAACATCCTCGCAACATTTTTCCCCATGAGAATGTGTGTGCAACAGGAAATGTTTTTTTTGGGTGGGTGTTTGTTAGTGTATATCAAAGTTAGACTAGGTAGTAACTACATGAACCACCCTGTATAGGTGGCTTAGTATTTCAGATGAATTGGATTCATGCCTTGGTGGGCCAGTTTTTGAGTGACACTTTCTGTCAGATACGGTGTATTGTGCTTGTTAGTGACAGGGCAAAGAATTTTGTCAACCCAGATTGTGAGTCTCTCGGGCGCTTTGGATCAGAACATCTAAATAGCTGATACGTTTAAATTAATTCATCAGAAACCCATACAAGTACAGTATGATTTGAAAAACTTGTGTAGTCAAAGACAATATTTTCTCTGTGTGAAAAAGGTTTCACCTAACTTGCACAGTAACCCCATCACAGTGGCACTGTCAGTAGTTCTGAACTCAAACATAATACATTTATTTTATTAATAGGTTGTTATATAGTACAAGAAAAGTACAGTTTAACTATTACAATGTCTTATGCTGATTTTTCATCTTTCATAAAATTTATTTTCATCATTAAAATCATTCCTATACTGCCACCATGTTGACTTGGTCTTTTTCCATTCATAATGTGAAAATAGTACAACAAATGTTAAAACATAAATGACACTTATGTCCATTCCACAAACCACAAAAGTACATCAATCTACCTGCCATGAAATGCTAGCTTCCATAAATCATTGTTACCAGAGATGGGATTTGTCTTACCATTTTGCAAGGTTTGTTATTTCTATGTTAGCTATGAAGTAATGATTTCCCAAAAAAGTATTGTATACTTCCGGGTGAAACCAAGGCATGGTTTGAAAATTAGTTGTTTTGTGCTCTTACTTTCTGGCATGGACAGTCACTTAACTATTTAATACATTGGTTGAATTTTATGTACAACAGTTACTGACAACACTTGAAAGGTTAAATGACCTCAGTGATTTGTCATTTAGCCTCACATCTTAAATTCCTGACACTAAATTAGCCTTCACCTTTTTGTCAGTCCTTGCTACTGTTATTAGGCATGCACCTTTTAAAACGTGATTTTTTACATTTATCTAGGCCTGTTTAAATGTTCAGTGAAAGCATCCAATTTTAACCACATCATGGTACTCCAAGGTCAACAAAGCTATGCTACAAAGTTTATTTATGGTTGGTGAATTTGAGGCTGTACACCACACTCCAAGCCATTAAAGTGCTGGAGAAACACATTAAATTTTCCATGCAAAAGTGTTCACTTCCCAGCTTCAGGTCAAATAACCATCAGGGCATTGCACACCACATACAAAGCAGCATACCTGAGAAGCTTTGCAATATCCCTCCTCTGTCCTCCTCATTTGAGGCTCAACGTCATTGAGAACATCTCATTTGACTAATTGCTACAAAGAGGTGAGAAGAACAAGGATCCTTTATCCGTTACAGTTTATTTTGTGAAGTAGGTGTTCTCTGGTGACAAGTAGGCAAATGTGTCCTGTTGGATACTTAAAAAACCATGCCCCAACATTTATTCACATTCAAGCTCTAAAGATGTTCGCTTCAACCAGCAGCAAGCCTTAATTGAGACAACAGGAATATTTTTGGATTTTTTTGAACATATTAAAAAAAAAATCTTGAAGTTTTTTCCATTTGTGCATAATTTCACAGTGAACTGTAAACAGTTTGTAATATTGATGAGCTACTGAGTGCAAACTGCAAACCAAAAACTACATTTTTGCATATAGCCTTGAAGCACTGCAACCATTTATAATAAATCAAGATAGATAATGACCTATGGAGCTCATTCCTAAGGAGCTGTCATTTTGCCTTTAAACAGTCTTTTTAGGTCTTTATTACAGTATGGATTATAGAAATAGCCCAAGACGACGATTTCCATAATGGTAAAACATGAAAACCACTCTGAGTAACATACATTTTTTCTGTTTTGATTTTGCTTTGAAATTATACAGAATGGTTAGAGCAAGGCAAGAGGGTTGAGCTTTTGTGGACAGCATTTTAATTCTCATAATAAGGGCAAATATGCATACCAAATTGTAAAAGTTTTTACCAATTGGCACTATAGGCTGCAATAGACTCCCATGGCAGAACATTATGCAGGCCATGGCATGGGTACACTTTAGAGTTCTATTCCTTAGCATTCCAAATTTTAAAAAATGGCAGTTGGTCCAGGTGTAACTGCCACAATATATGCTGCCTCATTTCTAAGCTGTCAAATCTCATAGCTGCCAATAGAATCCAGACCTTCATGACAAAGTTAAAATCAAGTTATAGGTTAAGTAGTTCAGTTTTGGTCATTTAAAACTTCAGACATGCACCCAGGCCTGTTTACAGTAAGATAGATAATGAAATGTATGGCAAAATCACATAGACTGTCTGACACCATTTTTAAACTGTTCTGTCCCAAACAGTTTAAATAGTTGCCGCATGAAAATAACACAGGTCACAATCAAATCCCAGACCCCTCTGACAAAGTTTCAACCAAGTTTATAGGTTTAAGCAGTTCAGTTTTAATTATTCAAAAACCGAGTGGAGGTTAGAGTGAGGGCAGAGCTCACTCTGGCTGCTACAGTGGAGCAGTGTATTGTGACATCATCAGCCTCAATTCATGGGGACAAAATGTTCCAGAAAAATGGCAATAACGGACAAACAACAAGAGGTATGGTAAATCTAAAGGTGATGCACTATGTCCTAAACCAATTGTTTTAGAGTTGGAACGGTGTCTCTATCTCGAAAGCCTGAGGACTAGTAGCGGAGGCAAAATCTGGGTCAACGTTGAAAAATCATAATAAACGGTGGGAGTACTATAAGTGTGCTCTTTTCAAGCACACTTAATAATAGGAGAACTTTACAAGGATACAAGGATACTTTATTGGTCACATACATAGAGTCACTTCCGTGACACATGTAGTGAAATGAATTGGCCTCTGCAAAAAGTGTGCTGAAGGTGGTGGGGGCAGGGGGTTCAGGTTGAATTCATAATACAAATGTCCTGAGGAAAGAAGCTTTTCCTTAGTCTTTCTGTCTTTGCTTTATGACAACGTAGTCTCCTTCCAGACTTAAGTTTCTTAAACAGTCCATTGTTTGGATGAGTATTGTCTTTGATAATTTTTCGGGCTCTGGACTTAACTCTCCTTGTGTAGATGTCCTTCAGTGCAGGAAGAGGTGCACGAATACACCGCTCAGCAGAATGCACTACTCTTTGTAAAGCACTACAGTCGCGCACTGTGGAGCTTCCATACCATGTTGTGATGGACCCTGTTAATACACTCTCCACTGCTGAGGAGTAGAAGGCCTTCAGGATGGGTGTCAAAACTCTGAATTTCCTCAACAGGCGCAAGAAGTACAGTCGTTGCCTGGATTTCTTGATGATGCTTTGGATGTTTACTGTCCATGTGAAATTATTAGTTATATGTACCCCAAGGTATTTGAAACTTTCTACCCTCTCTACAGGCTGCTCAGAGATATATAGTGGCGTGTAATTTTCCTGTTGTTTTCGGTACTCCACTACCATCTCCTTTGTTTTGGCGACATTTAGTGCCAAGTTGTTGAGCTGGCACCACTGTGTGATGTCTTTTACTTGTTTCAGGTATGCCTGTTCGTTGTTGTTGCTGATTAGGCCCACAACCACAGTCATCAGCAAACTTAATGATGGAGGTCTGACTGCTGCTGTGCAATCATGTGTGTATATGTTGTAGAGCAGCGAGCTTAAAACACAACCTTGAGAAGCACCAGTGCTTATGGTTAGGGGCGTTGATGAATATCTTCTCCTTCATGAATGACCCTAATGCTCCGTAGCATACACAAGATGCTAATGGGGAGATTTAAATGAAATTAGCTATTCACACGTGATCTCAAAACTTCGATAAAGCATGTTCAAATCAACATTAAAATCAATACAAAGTTCACTGACAGAATCTACGAAGAGACAGAATTGATCAGTCAGTGTTGATTTAGAACGTTACTCAGACATAGATAATTAAATATATCCACGCACAGTGTTTACATTGTACGACGGAGCATTAGGGCCATTCATGAAGGAGAAGATATTTTTTGATATGACGAGATTTAAGTCAACATGTCGACATTAACGTCGGCATGTCGACATTAAACTTAAAATTCCGAGAATAAAGTTGAAATTGGATGTCGACTTTAATCTTGATGGGACACTGAATGGACTCAACATGCTACACTGTGGTTCTACGCTAAAACAGCAAGTATTTCTTTATTGCTTAATCCAATACCAAAGTATAATTTCACCAAATTGTCCACGGGTGGCATGTTGAGTCCTTGGTCTGATTCAGTGTGGAGTAGTGCACTCTCTGCATGCAAAACTTGTCATATCTTGTCAAATCTTGTCATATCAAAAAATATCTTCTCCTTCATGAATGGCCCTAATGCTCTGTCGTAACATTGAACTTACCCCTCGCACACTCTTTATAAACTGAGGGAGAGGGGTGCCAGAAAGTTCAAACTATGGGGGCAGTATTGGACCTTTACCATCAGAATATGAATAGCAGAGTGCAAGTGGAAGCAACAAAACCTATACTGTTACATATATATATATATATATATATATACATATATATATATATATATATATATATAAATATTTGTTGTATGTTTAAAATGTAGGTTACTCATTGATGATAGGTTGCAAACTGCATCAAAATGAAATGTTGTAAACCAATATGGTCCCATGGGCTCCATATGCCATAGACCAGACTTGGTCCGCACAAAAAATAAAGAATTACTTTATTCATGGGACAAAGGGGGTGGAAAGATGTGCTGTCATGCTGTTTTACTGCAGGCTAATTTAGTTGTGTCTTGCTTCAAGAGAATCTGATGGCAAACAAGTTTACAACTGCTAACAGGACAGGGACTTTTTTATTTGAAAGGCAAGTAGCACAGCCTCGACTATCAGCTACAAGTCAGTAAGCCATGTAACATAACAAAACAGGCAGAAAAGTCAACACAAAAAAGAATCCATGAATACAGCTAGAGGTGTGATGTGCAAGATGTCAAATGTTCTGGGCTCCACCCCCGACTGACGGACGTTTTTAACATGACCCCGATCAAGGACATCTCATTTCTCTTATGCGATCGCCCTTGATTCCTCCACTCTCCCATGGTTCCTTGTTTTCTTCATGGGAGGAGGTACTAGGACAGAGGAAAGGATCGAACTACGGATTTGAGGATGGAGGAATTGTGGAATGAGAAGCACCCCTACAGTTCAATCAGTGTAAGCAGCCAAAGAGAGACACTTGTCTCAAATTACTCATGAATAGTTGAGAGCTGTAGTTTAGAAGACATATTTATAGTTCTTTAGGTACGCATGTGAATTTGTATGACATACAATGAATAGATGGGGTGAAAGCAAATTAACAATGTGGACCCCCAGTATCCAAAACAATTCCTGTTGGTGCAATATCTTATCAATGCCACCACCTCTGGGAATCTTCACTTGATCAATACCCTGAAAGTATTGAAGAGTATGAGCATATTCAGTGAAATGACAGGCTGCAAGATAGTTATAAGTAGCTGATCTGCTGCAGATGGACTGTATAAACAAAGTAACTATCTCAAAAGAACAGTAGCATACTGGAAAAAACAAAGGTGTGATTGCTTATGCAAGCGCGCTGATTGAGCTTGAATATCCACTTGCTTTGTCAATGCTAACTATACTCATACTAAACTATATAAACCTCATATTAATTCCAGTTTACATTTGCAAATGTCCTATTTTGATTAAAAAAAAAGCACCTTTAACAATACATGTAACACACAGCAGTAACACTAACCAATCCTGCATGTAACAGGTTGTTTATTATGTTGGGTCCAAGCAGTAAAGCTGCTTCAAACACCCTAAAGGCCTTGCTGTTAGGCAAAAAGGAGTTTTAAAGAACTTGCCCAGTGGTGACCCAGAGCAAAACAGGCCAATTTACAATTATTCCAATCTACAAGAAATTTGGCAGATATTGTATTCAGTCCAAGTTTAACAAACAATACTTAGAGGAATTTTGATCATGCATTGTGCATGTGCATGCCACAGCCAGTCACAAGTGGTGGCAAGCAAGGCTATTTCTCAGCAATTCTTTGATGTATGCTAAGTAAACATAACAGCTGAAACCCAGGACCGTAATAGGAACAAAATTAGCATGCTTGCAGCTTTATTTTGCACCAATGTAATAGCTAAAATATGGACAGGACAGAACAGGACAATCATTCTTTAATTAAAGTGTAATAGTCACCACTTCCTACACCACATGTTCCTGCATTTTTTTCCTTGACTTTTAAATAAACTGTATGACTGGATGGTTTGTTCTTTTTAATGTACATTTTAATGGAATTAATTAAAGCCCTAAAGACAAAGCACACAGACATGCAAAAGAATAAATGAGGAGTCCACGGGAGAAACGGGCACAAAATCACATACATTTTTCAAGTTACGCCCTCTATTGGTAGTTGCATTGAAATTCCAGCTTTTTCAAAAGTAATCCTGTGAGTATTCGAGTAAGTCTCAAGCTAGAAGCATTTTAAAATAGCACTTACTTAAAATCTAATCAAAAAACAACCTTATACATTACATTTTCTCAGTTTCTGCATTTTGTTACTATGTCCATTTTTCCTGTGTACTCCTCAAATCCTTTTAAAACATGGCATATGATACATGACATGCTCTAAACATGCGCAGATCCTGGTTCACATTTCAAAACAAAGTCTTAAACCACATAACCGTACTGAACCTGTGATTGACTTGGATATGGCAGCAAAAAGGCTGTTACACAGTTGGAAACTGAAATAATATTAGTGTGTGTGTGTGTGTGTGTGTGTGTGTGTGTGTGTGTGTGTGTGTGTAATTAGGTTAATAATGTAAATGATAGCCATTTTTTGTTATACATGGTATACCACTTCAATTAGGACTGTATTCTCCCATTAGATTACATCAGAACTGCCCTGGTTTCAGGGTTACTCCTATTAAAGTATGTAACTGGTTTCAATACTCATAAATGACAGACTTAAATTAACAGTACAATGTGCACTGGCAGAAAAGCATGCAAATACAAACTTTTTTCCCATCTTCAGCACATGGGAGAATATGGTCCTTAATCTGTAAGTAGTACACACAGCAAAAGGGGAGCTGATTTTACAGGTTATCTTGTAAGATTTTCGGTCATAGACAGATATTTGTCCTTAGAATGTGTCACACTTTTGACTTAGTGTGAGCAGAGTTATGTGGAGCTGAGTTCAATTGAAGGAGTTCAAAAAGTCATACTGTTATTTAATGAGGCTTGTTCTCATCACTGTTCTGTATTTCAGTGCAGTGACTTATATGCAAACGCAATGTGCCAGTCTTGTGCAGATTCCAGAGCTGTAAAAATTCTTCAGGCATTGCATGAAAGTAAGAGTCAGGGAGGATATTGTCATAATAATGATGGGTAATAGGCTGCTGGTTTAGGTTCTCAGAAAATGGCCAGAACCCATAGACCATCACTTCATCACACAGACCCAGTGCCAAGCTCACCAGAAAGAGCCCTGTGGAGAGACGCTTGGCATGCACCCCACGTCTTTTCCAGAACATTCCAACACTCTTCAGGAAGTCAGGATTGGCAAAGAGTACTTTTTGGTTCGATGAGGTGTCAGCCAGGGCATGATATGCTCTCAAAGAGGGTTTAGTTCCTGGCTTCATGGTAAAAGCAGACATGTAGATGTAGCTGGAACCATACGCCTTCATGCTTTCCACAAATCGTTTGCGTGACCACAGGAGATTCTGAAACCTGTGAGGAATGGAAAAAGACAGTTATTTAAGTAATAAAAATGATAACAACAATAATAATAATAAGCACTTAACGCTGAAGATGCCACTATTAAGTGTGGAAATTCTAGAGGAATTTACCTAAAGTGTCTGGTGCTTTACTGTAATGCTGTTATGGTGTTTATGTTAAAGACGATTTTACCTTTTTTCAATGATGCTTGGATTTGCCGTCACCAGATGGGATTTTGTACCAACATCAGCTGTATACTCTTCAGAGAGTGGAGGGAGATTGCATCTAAGTAAAATATATTACAGAGGGATAACATGTAAAAATCTGTAACAATTAAACAATTGCGTATTTACAATACCAGGACCACTGAATTTTGTCTGTAGAGGTCTTCCATGTATATAATCTTATCTAGGCATGTACAAAATGTGGAAAAAAAACCCAAAGACAATATTTTGTAGTAGACAGCCTATTTTTACCGCATGACAAAATCTGCCTGGTCAATGTCCGGTCCACAGCCACTGTTCCTCAGGACTCCTCCATTGCCTACGACAGCGCATCGTTTAAGAGGAACCTTCAGAGGTGTTTCCTGGCAAAACAAGAACAGCCATCAATGTTATTAAGCAAGTAACAAAGATCCTGAAACTTTACCTGTTTCTGACACCGCAACTGAATTACACACTCACACATGGAGCATACATTAAAACCTCTCCCCTCCACACAAGCAGATACCAATGAAACATACAGATTATGTGATTGGATTTGTGTTTGGACAAAACAGGACAGAGCCAAACGCAATATCCAAACCTTAGTGTATTAATGATCAAAGAAAGCACTGGAAAACAGGAAAGAGGAAGAGGTAAGAAGTTTACAAACCAGGAGTACATGTCATATGGTGTTGCTTTCTCCTGCACAAAGAAAGTAATAAACAGGTCATTTGCTGGAAAAAATAGAGCTATTTTCCTATTCCTTGTCAGAAAGCCTATTGAAAGAGATTCAAACTTTAGGCCATCTCAAATGTGCGGCGGTGCTGCAAGGACATAATCATCAAAAATGTATCCTGTTCCATTAAATACATGTTAAATGAGGTTAACTAAATGAAATGAAATTTACATGAAAATGAAAATTTACAATTCTAATACATTTTTAAAAATGTCAAAAATTGAGAAATTTCGCATTGTAGAATCATTTTAATGTATATCAACTAATACTGGACAAAATTCTGTCAAATTCCATTAAATATATGTTTACAGCCAATACAGACAGTATATCTATATTTTGATTTGTGGATGCATTTGGCCAAAATACTTTTCATTTTACAAAGGTAATAAAAACAAATGCTCTCTACTCTACCCTGGGAAACCTAAACCAGCATGTCAGAGAAAAGGTGACAAGCCTAGGAGTAACTCTTGACTCTGACTTAAGCTTTGAACCCCATATTAATAAATTAACAGCAACCGCCTATTTCCATCTTAGAAATATTGCAAAAGTTCACCCCTTCCTAACCCAGCAGGACGCAGAGAAACTGGTTCATGCATTTATCTCAAGTAGATTAGATTACTGTAATGCCTTATTTGCAGTCCTCCCAAAAAAGTCAATTGAGAAACTACAGTTTATTCAAAACTTGCCTGCTGGGTTACTAACAAAAACTAGAAGAAGGGATCACATCACTCCTATTTTAGCTGAACTCCACTGGCTGCCTATTTCATACAGAATTGAATTTAAAATATTCCTACTGGTATTCAAGGCCATAAACGGTCTTGCCTCTTGCTATATTACTGACACAGTATCTGTTTATATTCCTGCATGAGCCCCTTAGATCTGCCGAAGCTGGCCTCCTGAGCGTCCCAGAAGCTCCACCCAAAAGGAACGGGGAAGCAGCCTTCTCGTACTATGCCCCAAGGAGATGGAATGCCCTACCACAACGCATTAGAGAAGCCAAGTCCATTGACACCTTAAAGCGGCAACTGAAGACACACCTATTTAACCTCGCCTATACCCAACGGCCCTACCAAAGACCTGCCATGCCCCCATCCCCAGCAGCAGTCACGAAACGGACCCTTCACCCCCCTCCAAAGACCACCTTCCCCCCTACACCCAAACAGACCTACAACAGCCACATTAACTGCTCCACTCCATGAGCAGTCTGACAGCAGTCACCTGTACTGATCCATCCAATAGACGACCCGACTACAATCCCATCTCCTAGTCGATCACAGCCCAGGCAGATGGGCTCCCCTAGGGGATTATTATTATTAGTTGATTAAAAGTATATATATAATAAAAAAGACTAATCTTATAGGTATATTGTAACAATAATGAAGTAGGCCGATTTGCTGAAGAAAACTAGTGTCACGATTCTCTGTCTGAGCCCTGCTTTGTTCACGCTTTCCCTGACACTACCCTCATTATCGTAGTTAATCACGCACTCGTTTCCTTGTTTCCCCGCACTCATTCTATTATCCTCCTCACCTGTGTCCTTGTCTTGCGTAACGCACTTCACCTGCACTTCCTCATTTAGCCCTCATTCGATTATCACGATCAGCTGCACGGCACCACTATTTATACCCTCTGGTTTCAGTTCTCCCCTGTCAGTTCGTCTCTTCACAAAGGTTTGTCTCCGCGTTAAGTAAGACTCTTGACTCTCGTGTTCTTGTTTTCCTAGTTCGTGTCCCAGTCCTTGTTTTCCTTGTTCGGTTTTTGCTTCGGTTTTTGTCTCTTGCGTGTGTCACTTAGTTTTCCCCAGTTTCAGTTTTTCTGCCTGGGTTTTTGTTTCTCTCGTGCAGTCTCGTTTTCGTGTTTTCGCCCGTGTTTGTTTTTCCCCGTTCTCTCTGTCTCCACCTCTCCCAGTTCCCCTGTGCTCCTCCTGACCTCCTCTGGCTCTGACCCGGACCGACTATCGACCACGCTTCGCCTGCCACCCCGATCCTGTTCGCCCCGACGACTCGGCCGTCGCCAGCTCAGGCGGTAGAGCTACCGCCTGCCAACCCCTGAGTCGCGGGTTCAAGCCCCGCTCAGCCCTCAAGTGCCGACTCTCCCCGGGTCGACGGATTACCTCCGCTACCACCTGCACTGCATCCCAGCGCTCCCGCACAACCACCGCCGCGGCACAGCACCCCTGGGATCGTGGGTTCGAGCCCCACTCGGCCCATCTTCACTCAGCCCCTCTGGGGCCCTGGACTACTCTCCCATTCCCCCCAACCCTCAATAAAACTCTTTGTTGGCACTTGCACTTCGGGTCCGCCTCCCTTGTTCTGTTCTGGTTCCAGCCCTAGACCTGACAACTAGGCTATGTTTTATCTTTATTTTACTCTGAATCATCAAATACATAGTCACTATCGTTCTTTTTTAGATTTGGCTTCTGATTCTTCATCATTACTATGAGTAGCAGTTCATTTGTCATTTTGTGGAAACTGGCTACGTTGTCATGTTCCTCGTCTTTCCATACCCATGTTTTACTCAGTGGAGGATAATCAATCATGTTGTGTGCACTGATTCCATATACGTATATGGCTGGATACAACTTCACCTTAAATGTTGGGATGCATTGTTCACATCTGAAATCCTTCCTAAACTTTCTTTCATACATCTGACTTCTGGTGTCAACATGACTGTCCCTTTTTCTGTCTGCATACATGATGTTTTAAAAGAACTCCTTGGCACTAGAAAAACTGTCAATGGAATAGTTGATTCAAAGTATGCTGTAGCATTTTAAATTGACCATCTTTTTTCATGGCTTCGATTTTCCAATCCCAAATGGAAAAGAAGTTGTATCTCAACTGGTAATGCTGTGGTATGCTGGCAAAATACCACATGCCTCTGTGTCAATCTTCGCACAGATTGACTCAATGTTTATGAATCTTGTGCCCCACCTTCATTTGCCACTTGTTATGTTGTAAACCAGCATATACAATTACAGGTGCATCCATCTTTATTTGCCTCCAGTATCAAGCGAATATCAGCCTCACAGTGGTTGCTGTTTTTAAGTTCCGTAATCTTTCCATCAGAAATGAGCCTTTTAATTTTCACAAATTTGGATGGGTATTTTGGTCTTTGGCATAATTAACTAAGAAATGTATGAGTTCTATTTTTTTTTCAGCATTGTTAAGGGAAGTGTTGCTGTCATTTTGCTGTAGCATACTTTGCTCTGGACTTGTGAAATAGGCTTGTTTACCTGGTTGTTCTTGGCGTTGTTGTGTAAGTTGCTTTGTTGTCTCTTGGGTGTAGTTATCAAATATAACACCAAGTGAAATTGCTTGATCCAGTGTTGCAGGCATGCAGAATCTGAAGTATGCCTTAGCATACTCCATGTAGGTTTACTTCTGATTGACCTCACTGCAGCCATGCCATCAGTTAACCACACTGCCTTAGGCAAAGATGTGCACTTCAGCAATGGATTCATCTATGAGGATTTTTTAAATGCTGCTTTATTGCCTTGTCTGAGGTCTTGGTCAGCAAGTGCCAAGAGTATGCTTCCTTTGCATTTACAATGCACTGACAGGAATCCCAAATGCTTGCTGGTCACTCCAGACCAGTTTTGGTCCTAGGATTTTTACAGTTTTTTCTGATCGCTTAAGCACATTTTTTGCACCTATTGGCTGTTTTTGCAAAACTCTACACACAAATAACAAAACCTTTCACCAAATTAGCAAAACATTGTAGATACCTTGCAAAAGCTAACACATCTTGCTTAACTCTGCAAACCTTTGTAAAAATTGTGTTTTTGTACCAAACAGTTAACACAAACCATCATATTAATTAGCACACAATGCGGCAACTACACACTAATGGTATCAATGAAAAACACATCTGGCCTTTGGTTTCTCTGTGCACAAGATATTTTCAGTCATGCATAGGTATCCTACTCAACACACAGGGATCAAAGTTCAAGTATGGATGTTCATTTACACACATCAATACAAACAATTTTTTTCCAAGTGAAAACACAAGAAAACATATATTTCAGTAATTTCACTGAGAATTTCACTGAAAAAAAAAACAAGAAGTCTACATCTTGTTGTCTCTCTGGGTCCAGCCACAAAAAATTGTCAACATCAGCTGTAATCTTTTCTAGTCAAAGGCACTGACAAAAAATATCTCTGGAGTGCAGTATCAAGGCCTGACATGAGGCCTAGTCAATGTCTGTGATGGTGTGCCATCACTAGGGTTGTGTGTATGCTTTAACCAACAAACCTGGCTCTGTGGTGTTGTGGTCAAAGTGCATGTTTGATACCCTGGAGACCTGGGTTCAAATCCAGGTAGGGTGACTCTTTTTTCCCCTTTACTACAATATCCCTGTATGCCTCCTCCATTGCCTGTAGAAGGGCCATGCATTGATGTGGATGATGGTCATAGACCGTCTAGCGCAAGCCAGAGAAGGAGAACAACACCATTTTGACTTATAGCTGCACACATAGTTATGCTACCATGTTGTCCGACATTGATTATGGCACGGTGTCCAACAATGTTCCTTGTTATAGTGAGGCTGAAACCCGTCTCATCCACAAGAATCAGCTCATGACCTATGGCATCTGCCTTTAGCTCCATCACTCTCTGGAAAAGACAAAACAAATGCAGCACAGCAGGCCCATGCACAGCCCTAGAGTATGCACGTCCGGATTCAGTACCAATGATACTACTGTATAGCCAATGCCTTATGATGCTTGTTACACTGTAGCGGCTCAGGTTAGGCTGAACCCATTGGCCAGCTTCTCTCAGGGTCATTCCACTGTCCACTAAAGTAGCTCTGATGTCATCAAAAATTCTATTTCTTACTCTTCTTACTCTTCTTCCTTCCCCTTCCTCTTCCCTACATCGTCCTCCTCTTACTTTGTCACCTCCTTATCCTCTTCCTCTAACCACCTCCTTGTCCTCGTCGTCCTCTCCCTCTTGCTTTTTCACCTCCACATCCTCATGCTCCCCTCTAACTCTCACTCTTCTTTATTCCAACATTGTACTCCACCTCAAAAGCTTACCTGTGGCTTACTGTATTGCTAGTGTTCAGGCTGATTGCAAAGTGAATTATTTATATAAAAGAGTTTTCACACATGACAGTGTGGCCAAAAAGTTGGCAAAATAGTTTAAATAATAGCCATGATTGTGTATAGGTTTGCCAAGAGTGTGTTGATTATTTGCAAGTTGTGTGTAAAGGAGTGAGTTGTGTTTACAGTTTTGCAAAAAGAGTGCTGTGCAGTGGAAGTGTGTGTTACAAAATTACAAACTGAGTGCAAAGCAGAGTTTGTGCTATTAGTTTTGCGAACTCAGTTAGGGGTTTTGCTATAAGAATTAGTAGTTTTAGAAATTGTGCTACAACAATCACTATAAGTATTTAAGCATTCAGAAAAAACTGTAATTGTGGCAAAAATGTGGACCTTATTTTCAGTGGATTTAAGCCGTTTTTCAACAAACTCAACATACATTTCTTCTCCCATAACAAGACATTCAGCATTTCTTCCAGTTTTACTCAGACAGCTGCTATGGAATGACTTTCATCAGTGCTGTATCCATCTTACATGGTACCACCTCTGACCTAATGGTTGTCTCAGCGATGAATTCACCATGAATTGCTGAAAATGGTTTGCCAGAAATTGACCCACCAAAACCATTAAGAAGTAGGTAATTCCAAACTTCTGGTTTCTTGAATATGACATTCTGCAACTTGCATTCTGCAAGCTGAAAAGGTAAGTAACAGGCATAGTTTTGATGGTCAAATGCAGTTCATTTGGCATCTGCAGCTAAATGACACTTAATTATTTTGTTCTCTTACAGCATTGACAAAGCATAGCATAGCTGACGCATCACGAGACTGAGTGCCAAAGACAACCCTCACCTTCTCCATCATGTGTTTGAATTCCAGTAAATTAATTAAGGACTTCAATTTGGCTATTTGGACAAGCCTCAGATTGACAATTTCTTGTTTGAATTCTTCAGTAAGTTCATCTTTGCTCAGGATGTTTATAAGTTAATAGCGGCTGTGAGGCAAATAGTTGCTAATGCAATAATTCTTGTATTTTTAGTTTTGTATTGCCCTTGTGGAGCCAGGACACCCAGGTTAACATTATTTTTATTATTGGGTACATATCATTATCATTGTTGTACCAGTTTGTTTTGCCTGTGTTATGTTTTGTATTGTGGAGCAAGGACACCCAGGTTAACATTATTTTCATTACCAAAATAAAACTGTAAACTGGAAATCCTTTCCTCGTCATTGTACAACACAACACAGATAAAGGTAAAGATACAGTTACACTCACACAAAATATTGGTGATTTTCACACAATTTTGACATTCACTGTGGGGTGTACTGACTTTTGTGAGATACTGTAGTACAACTTGATCACTTTGATGGGCCCGAAGAAATATTTGACATTGTTCCAAAGCATTGATTTTTTTTTCACTCCTGGTATAAAAACAAAAAAGCAAATGCATTTTCACCCGTTCCGTGAAGTTGTGGTAAACTCTGCTTCTTTGGTAGCAGTCACTCTGTCCCACCTCACATGAATAAATTATTAAATTTTATGACATATGCACCTCAATTTTCCCACTGGCTTATTAATAAGATGACAGAACAAGTTTTGCAATTTTTTTTAACTCGAGAGGTCGATAAGAATAGCAATTGAGACTATTACATTGAGAATACTTTGAATACTTCCTAACATACAAGCATCACCATTCTTATACCTATAACATCTTTGACTGGCCAGTGTGACAACTCCAAAAGGTATTTCAGTTTCTATGTTCACGTAGTTACTGCACTTGTAGGGCAGATCTGGTATGACAAGGTCAATATTAATAGTTTTCCAGCGTTTGTGTCATGCAATTGTAGGCAAGTGGTCATATTTTTCCAGCAGTCAGGAGGCTTTTGATGTATCCCTGTGTCAAAACATACATAGAGTAGTTGACGTGTAAGTAGGTTTCAATACGATTTTGGCTGAAAACGGTCACATACCGCACAGAAAAATACAGTCCCTGACAAAAGTCTTGTCGCTTATCCATTTTGTAGGAACAAAAGCTTATAACCTGACTTTTAATTAATACATTGGTTGTAGAAATGTCTCATATGAAAGCTAAAACCCTCCCAAATTATGCTCAATATACTAAAATAAATTTGCTTCACTGAAGAAAATTTAATGAACACAGAGAAGTCCGATTTTGGCAAGACAAAAGTTTTGTCGCCTTGTCATATGATGCACCCAATCCTAGATTACAGCCTCACCTGTCATCAGTTATTGATCAATTAATTAGTCGGTGTGTATAAAAAGAACCCCAGCATACCAGACCTTCACATCAACTCCAAGTTGCCCTCTGACAACATGCCTAAGATGCACCCTGAGATCAACAGCCGCCGCAAATATTGCAAGAGACCTACTGGAGCCTGCATGGATCCAAGATTCACACAGAAAACAGTTACGTTTGGTGGCGGAAAAATCATGGTCTGGGGTTACATCCAGTATGGGGGTGTAAGACATTTGCAGGGTGGAAGGCAATATCAATAGCCTAAAATATCAAGAAGTATTAGCAACCTCTTACATTCCCAACCACAAATTTTACAGCAGGATGGTGCTCCATCGCATGCTTCCATCTCTACATCAAAGTTCCTCAAGGCGAAGAAGTTCAAGGTGCCCCAGGACTGGCCAGCCCAGTCAGCAGACATGAACATCATTGAGCATGTCTGGGGTAGAATGAAAGACGAAGCATGGAAGGCAAAACCAAAGAATCTTTATGGAGTCTGGGAGGCATGTAAGACTGCTTTCTTTGCTATGAATCTCACATCACCATTACTTGATTCACTGATGTTATGCAACATATTTTTGTATTTGAAGTAAATTATTTGTTCAATTTTCTGTAGGCCACAAAACATTTGTCTTGCCAAAATCTGACCTTTCTATGTTCATTAAATTATCAATCTTTCTTCAGTAAAGCAAATTAACATAAATTATCTTAATTATCATAATTTTCTTATCAGTCTGTGAGCAGACAGACTTTATCTGTGATTGGACAGAACATGGTCTAAATAGGCTAATATGTTAAAATTCTAAACCTTACCGGACAAAAAATAGGGCAGAAACCGTTTGTGTTTGTAAGAGCTGCCGCCTTGTCCACCCCATGTACAGAGTGAAATTATCTGAATTCGAAACAGGGAACAGAACTTATAACATTGGGGCTAATATGTTAGCAGGCAGGCAAAACTTCAACCAGCTGTACCATCATGCCAGTTCCCAGCTGTTCCATGCTCACTTCATTGTTTTCTTTCATTAAGTGAAGCAATATTTGATAGTTTACTACTAAAACATAAAGGAAGTATATGACCACAGGAAATATCATAATGTAAGCCTTAAGCCAGTCTCCCAGGACTGTTAAATCTAAAACTTTGGGGTCCTTCATGTGCACAACAGCTGCCATTGAAAACAAACGATATTTCCGAAATGTGCAGTTTAATACAGCATCTGATTTTGACTTAAAACAAAGGTTAACTAAATGTACCGCATAGCGGTACATGGTATGACCGCCGCAGTGTATTGAAGTGTGGGAATCATAGGTATGGTGAGTTTGTGGTAGGTCAGTGTTGTGAAGTGAGAGTTTGTGTGGAAATGATTTGCTGGAAGTGGGCATGGATGTGGGTTTTGAATGAATGACGTTCTGTGTGTTTGTGTATATGTTGTGTAGTTAGGCGCTATTTCTTCAAGTGAGTGTTTATAGGATGGGTTGATACGGCTCTTTAACACTGGCTTACTAACACAAAATCATTGTCTTGGGCAAAATTTTTGATAAGTTATTTAACAAAAACTGTTTTTGTACACCTAGCTTTGACCGGAAACATTGCACCATGTGATGAAATGTCACAAACATTGGTGCACATGAAAAGAAAGCCATTCAGAGTTGTCATGTCAACTTTGACCAAATATGAGCAATTAGAAGACGAGATATGGACTTTTGGAGAATTTTAAGCTATGTTTTGAATTTTGATTTACATGTAACTTGGAAACAGTCCATCTCAAGATAAATCCTTGGATAACTTTTTCAATAGATTTCACGACAAAAAAGAACTGCTTGTAAACATTACTGTTCTCTAGATAATAGGCAAAATTACATTTTGTACAATTACAGCGCCCCCTATGGGCCAAATTGTATGGCATGTGCTGTGCTTTTAGAGGTCTTGGTGCTGATTGTGCATGACATATTTTGTGCAGTTCCCACCTTCCCAGTCCAAGACATTGGCAATGCAATATCCCAATTTTTGCATTTACCCCTATCACTAGGTGGCGCCATGCTTCAAGTGACAGTTTATGGGCTGGGTCAATGCGTCTTTGTAACCCCGACATACTACCACAAAATCACTGTCTTGGGAAAAAACTGTTCATGAGTTTTTTCTGTTTTTGGACCCCTAGCTTCGACAAAAAACATTGTCCCCTTTGACAAAATATCACAAAATTTGATGCACATGAACAGAAAACAGTTTAGAGGTGGCATATCAATTTTCACAAGATTGGAGCAATTAGAAGCCAAGATATGGACTTTTGAAGAATTTTAAGCTATGTTTCAAATTGTCATTGACATGTAACTTTTAAACGGTTTATCTCAAGACAAATCCTTTGATTACTTTTTTGTCAGCATTGTCTGTAGATGACATGTACCAAATTTGGTGAGATTCACATGAACGGCCTATGACGAGTTCGTTTGGTTTCGCTTTCACAATGTTAAAATTTCACAGAAATTCTTTTTGTTGGAAGTGGGCGTCGACCAGTGTTTTCAATGCGGGAGGGTCAGTAGATTTCACGACAAAAAAGAACTGCTTGTAAACATTACCGTTCTCTAGATAATAGGCAAAACGACATTTTGTACAATTACAGCGCCCCCTATGGGCCAAATTTTATGGCATGTGCTGTGCTTTTAGAGGTCTTTGTGCTTATCGTGCATGACATATTTTGTGCAGTTTCCACCTTCTCAGTCCAAGATATTGCCAATATAAGATCCCATTTTTCACATTTACCCATATCACTAGGTGGCGCTACACTTTAAGTGAGTGTTTATGGGCTGGGTCGATACGCCCCTGTAACACCAACATATCACAAAAAATTCATGTTGTTCGGTGAAACATTCACTGAGTTATTCAGCAAAAACTTTTCGGCGTCTCCCCCTCTTTGATGGACACTGGCACAGTGGGGGGGTGGCCCTTGGGGGCCAAAAGCTCCTATTCGCTCAAAAACTTCTAGGGCTACATGCCTACAAAGATTCATCTCCCCCAGAGTTCCAGTGTCCTGGCAATCGTTGACGAAAAATCGGTGAAAAAAAAAAAAATAAATAAAAATAAAGTTTAAAAAAAGAAAAAAAAAGTCTCTGCAACACTATAATGACCGCTATCGCTAGCTTCGCTAGCGGCGGTCATAATAATATAACTCAGATTACATATTTTTCAGTTTTAGTCAAATTAGTGTGGTGCAAGAATGAGTACACCCCACAACAAAAACTACTAAATTTAGTACATTTAGTATTTTGTATGGCCTCTATTATTTTTAATGACAGCTTCAAGTCTCCTGGGCATGGAATGCAAGTTGGCAACATCAATCTTTTTCCATTCTTCAACAATGACCTCTTTCAGAGATTGGATGTTGGATGGAGAGTGATGCTCAACCTGTCTCTTTAGAATTCCCCAAAGATTCTGGAAGAAGGAGCAAGACCGGAGCACTCCGTTAATGATGTTTTTAATGGTGCAGAAACAATAAGACTGATGTTTCGACGGCACTGCGTCTTCTTCAGAGTCAAACATTCAACTGTCAATGATGTACAGATTTTAAAGGGTCATGCTTGACGGGATTGGTTCCTGGCCCAAATGGGCGTGCTACATCAATTAACAAGTTTGTTCGCACTCAAGTGTGCTGTACAACCTAACAAGCAAAGAAAAAAAAAAACAGAAAAAAAGAGAGAGGAAAGAAAGCCTAGAGCCACCCACATATATATCTACTACATAACATATATACAATCTATATAAACCCACCCTATACATCAAGGCCTATACATATATACACAATCACTTACATGCAGCCAACACCTATAGAAAAGGGGACGATTATTCAGGTTCAAAAGGATCCATGATGGGTTGGGCAATGTACAGTGTCCAAGACTATACACAAGATGAGTTAGGCAGTTTGCAGTGTCAACAAATTATAAAAAGCAGGAAAGAACCAGTTCTTCATTGAGACCGTTGGGTTCGACAGTGTTAAGCGTGAAGATCCAAAGCGCTTCTCTTTGCAGTAAGGTTTTCACTATATCTCCACCTCGTTGTTTGGGGAGAATTTTCTCTATACCCCAGAATTTGAGGGAAGCGCAGGAGCCATGATTGGCCTGAATGTAATGTCTGGCGATCGCGTAGTCCAGGTTGCAGTTGCGAATAGCTGCTTTGTGTTCAGCAATGCGCTGCTTGAGGGGGTGTTTGGTCTGACCCACATACACCAAGCCACAAGGGCATTTCAATAAATAAATAACATGGGTGCAATTGCAGTTGATGAAGGAATTAATGTTGTATTTTTTGCCAGATTGGGGGTGCGAGAACTTCACAAAGCGGAGATTGACCAGTTGCTCGAGAAGGCGCTACAAAGAGGCTGGATCACCGAAAAAGAAAAATAGTTTTTGACTGTTAAACATCCTATCTGTCCTGTGTTCTACGGCCTTCCCAAAGTACACAAATCGCTCATTGACCCACCTCTAAGACCAATTGTATCCAGTATTGGCTGCCTAACAGAGCCTTTATCACAATATCTAGACTTCTTTTTGAAAAAGTATGTTTGTGAACTGCCATCCTACCTGGGCGACACATCTGATATACTGAGACTGTTGGAGACGTTTAAATGTGACTGTGACTTTATGCTTGTAACCTGTGATGTGCAAAGCCTATATACATGCATCCCCCACGAAGGAGGGACTGAGGCGCTACTCCACTTCTCCGCCAAACGCAACACGGATACTGTTCCTCCCAATGAGTTTTTATTGACCCTATCTGAAATTGTTTTAACAATGATATGCGGGCTCGTACTATCTACAAAAGCGGGGGGTCAGTATGGGGAGCTGCTTCGCACCGTCATATGCTTGTTTAGTGATGGGTTTATGGAAAGCTAAATTTATCGACAACAGTGTCAACAACCTGTTTCTCCCCAAAATCCCCCTTTGGAAGAGGTACATAGATGACGTTTTTTTCATCTGGCTAGGGTCTCTCTCTGAGCTAGATGAGTTCATGACCTATATCAACTCCACCACACCTTTTTTACGATTAACACTGGAGCACTCAACAGACAAGGTTAATTTTCTGGACTTGTCTATTCACAAGAATGCTCGGGGTACGCTGGAGACTAGGATTTATAGGTAACCCCTCAGTAGAAACACTGAGAGCAGACAGCCATCACCCGAAACATCTTATTCAGAACATTCCAATTGGCCAATTTTTACGTCTTTGTAGAAACGAGATAGAAATGTCGGAGCGCTTCCACAATAGGGGCTACGCTGCAGATGACATCTCCACGGCATATCTACGAACAAAATCCGTACAACGAAGCCACCTCCTGACGAAAACCAAACGCGCCTCTAACAAACAGAGGCTTTGCTTCTACACGGAATTCTCGCACATGAGCGGGGCAATCAAACACATCATCAAAAAACACTGGCATGTTTTACAAAGTGATCCGTCCCTGAAAGAAATATGCGCAGAACCACCACGGATTGCCTTTAAGCGTCCGCGCTTAATCAGGGATAGACTAGTCCACACCACCATGACTACTCCACCTAAACCGATGTGGTTGCGGGCTCCCCCCTTGGGGTTTTATAGATGCGGACACTGTACTCATTGTTCAAATTCTAAAGACATGAAACAGTTATCGCACCCCCAATCTGGCAAAAAATACAACATTAATTCCTTCATCAACTGCAATAGCACCCATGTTATTATGACCGCCGCTAGCGAAGCTAGCAAAAGCGGTCATTATAGTGTTGCCGAGACTTTTTTCCCTTTTTAAAATTTTTTTTTTTTTTTCCACCGATTTTTCGTCAACGATTGCCAGGACACTGGAACTCTGGGGGACATGAATCTTTGTAGGCATGTAGCCCTAGAAGTTTTTGAGCGAATAGGAGCTTTTGGCCGCCAAGGGCCACCCCCCCGCTGTGCCAGTGTCTATCAAAGAGGGGGAGACGCCGAAAAGTTTTTGCTGAATAACTCAATGAACGTTTCACCGAACAACATGAATTTTTTGTGATATGTCGTGTTACAGGGGTGTATCAACCCTGCCCATAAACACTCACTTAAAGTATAACGCCACCTAGTGATATGGGTAAATGCAAAAAATGGGATTTTATATTGGCAATATCTTGGACTGAGAAGGTGGGAACTGCACAAAATATGTCATGCACGATCAGCACAAAGACCTGTAAAAGCACAGCACATGCCATAAAATTTGGCCCATAGGGGGCGCTGTAATTGTACAAAATGTCGTTTTGCCTATTATCTAGAGAACGGTAAGGTTTACAAGGAGTTCTTTTTTGTCCTGAAATCTATTGACCCTCCCGCATTGAAAACACTGGTCGACGCCCACTTCCAACAAAAACAATTTCCGTGAAATTTTAACATTGCTAAAACAAAACCAAACGAACTCGTCATAGGCCGTTCATGTGAATCTCACCAAATTTGGTACATGTCATCTACAGACAATGCTGACAAAAAAGTAATCAAAGGATTTGTCTTGAGATAAACCGTTTAAAACTTACATGTCAATGACAATTTGAAACATAGCTTAAAATTCTTCAAAAGTCCATATCTTGGCTTCTAATTGCTCCAATGTCGTGAAATTTGATATGCCACCTCTAAACAGCTTTCTGTTCATGTGCATCAAATTTTGTGATATTTCGTCAAAGGGGACAATGTTTTTTGTCAAAGCTAGGTGTCCAAAAACAGTTTTTTTTTAAAAAACTCATCAACATTTTTTCCCAAGACAGTGATTTTGTGGTAGGATGTCGGGGTTACAAAGACGCATTGACCCAGCCCATAAACTGTCACTTAAAGCATAGCGCCACCTAGTGATAGGGGTAAATGCAAAAATTGGGATTTTGTATTGCCAATGTCTTGGACTGGGAAGGTGGGAACTGCACAAAATATGTCATGCACAATCAGCACAAAGACCTCTAAAAGCACAGCACATGCCATACAATTTCGCCACTAGGGGGCGCTGTAATTGTACAAAATGTCATTTTGCCTATTATCTAGAGAACGGTAAGGTTTACAACCAATTTTTTTTTTGTCGTGAAATCTGTTGACCCTCCCACATTGACAACACTGGTTAATGGCCACTTCCAATGAAAATAATTCCGGGAAATTTTAAAATTGCAAAAGTGAAAGTAAATGAACTCGTCATAGGCCGTTCATGTGAATCTCACCAAATTTGGTACATGTCATCTGCAGACAATGCTGACAAAAAGTTATCAAAGGATTTATCTTGAGATGGACTGTTTCAAAGTTACATGTCAATCAAAATTCAAAACATAGCTTAAAATTCTTCAAAAGTCCATATCTCGGCTTCTAATTGCTCATATTTGCTCAAAGTTGACATGACAACTTTGAACAGGTTTCTTTTCATGTGCACCAAATTTTGTGACATTTCGTCACAGGGTGCAATGTTTCCCGTCAAAGCTAGGTGTACAAAAAGTTTTTGTTAAATAACTCATCAAAAATTTTGACCAAGACAATGATTTTGTGTTAGTATGCCGGTGTTAAAGAGGCATATCGACCCATCCCATAAACACTCACTTGAAGCATAGCACCACCTAGTGATATAGTTAAATGCAAAAATTGTGATTTTTCTTTGCCAATATCTTGGACCAAGAAAGTGGGAACTACAAAATATACACAAACACACAGAATGTAATTCATTCAAAACCCACATCAATGCCCACTTCTAGCAAATCATTTCCACACAAACTCTCACCTCACAACACTGACCTACCACAAACTCATCATACCTGCAGTTCCCACACTTCAATACATTGCGGCGGTCATACCATGTACCGCTATGCGGTACATCTAGTTTATTTATTAAAATGCCCTTGTGGCTTGGTGTATGTGGGTCAGACCAAACGCCCCCTCAAGCAGCGCATTGCTGAACACAAAGCAGCTATTCGCAACTGCAACCTGGACTACGCGATCGCCAGACATTACATTCAGGCCAATCATGGCTCCTGCGCTTCCCTCAAATTCTGGGGTATAGAGAAAATTCTCCCCAAACCACGAGGTGGAGATATAGTGAAAACCTTACTGCAAAGAGAAGCGCTTTGGATCTTCACGCTTAACACTGTCGAACCCAACGGTCTCAATGAAGAACTGGTTCTTTCCTGCTTACTGTACACTGCCCCACCCATCATGGATCCTTTTGAACCTGAATAATCGTCCCCTTTTCTATAGGTGTTGGCTGCATGTAAGTGATTGTGTATATATGTATATAGGCCTTGATGTATAGGGTGGGTTTATATAGATTGTATATATGTTATGTAGTAGATATATATGTGGGTGGCTCTAGGCTTTCTTTCCTCTCTCTTTTTTTCTGTTTTTTTCTGTCTTTGCTTGTTAGGTTGTACAGCACACTTGAGTGCGAACAAACTTGTTAATTGATGTAACACGCCCATTTGGGCCAGGAACCAATCCCGTCAAGCATGACCCTTTAAAATCTGTACATCATTGACAGTTGACTGTTTGACTCTGAAGAAGACGCAGTGCCGTCAAAACGTCAGTCTTATTGTTTCTGCACCATTAAAAACATCATTAACGGAGTGCTCCGGTCTTGCTCTTTCTTCCAGAATATTGAACAGTGTCCTGGACTGTGAGCACCAATCGAGGTGAAGCGCATCTGACTCCTAGTTACAATTCCCCAAAGATGTTCAATTGGGTTCAGATCAAATGATATACTTGGCCACGGAATCACTCTCACCATGTTCCTTTTCAGAAAGCCAGCAGTGGCTTTAGATGTGTGCTTAGGATCATTGTCGTGTTGGAAAAGGGCATGACGAGGTCAAGAAGTCAAGAAGTGATGGAAGTTTTCAGTATAGAGCAGTACATTTCTGAATTCATGACGTCATCAATGAAATGCAGCCCCACATAATGACACTACCCCCTCCATTTTTCACTGTGGGCACCATGCATTTTTCTTTATATTTCTCACCCTTGCGACACCAGACAGTTTTGAAGCCATCGGTTCCAAAAAGATTGATTTTGGTCTCATCACTCCACAGTATAGAGTCCCAGTAGCGTTCATATTTGTCGGCATGGGCCCTGGCAAACTCTACACAGGCTTTAGGAGAGACGACACAGGCTTTAGGAGAGACGACACCCATGCATGCCATTCCTCTGCACTGTACGGCATATTGTGTCACGGGAAACAGTCACTCCAGTTGCACTTTCTACTTCCCTAGATAATTGCAGGGAACTTGCATGCCGGGTTTCTTCAACCCTTCTCATCACAAGACCCTCCTGTCATGGTGTTAACTTCCGTGGTCGACCTGACATCTCTGTGCAATGGTTACAGTCCCATCTTTCTTAAAATTTTGAATTACTTTAGCAACTATGTTCTTACTAATGAGTAAGGCTTTGCTTATGTTCTTGTAGCCTTTACCTTTCTGGTGTAAAGAAATGATTTTCTTTCACAGATCTGGTGTCATTTCTCTTCCATGTGGTGTGATTGCGGACAGCAGGAAATGGGAAGGGGTGGTTTGCTTTAGGTAACACCTTTTGTAGCCAACTGCCTAATGAACACATGTGTAATGACTAATTAGACTCACCTGTGTTGAATGCTTGTTCAATTACACATTAGGAGCCTGAAATGTAGTGTGGTGGGGTGTACTAATTTTTGCACCACACTAATTTGACTAAAACTGAAAAGTCAAAAGTTCAACAGATGCTGTATTAAACTTAGCCTGTGCACATTTTGGAAATATCGTTTGTTTTCAATGACATATTGTATAAAATGTCACTTTTCAAAGAGGGTGTACTCATTTATGCTGGGCACTGTAATACCTAAATTCATTAAATCACTTTTTTGTCATCTTACAACGTATCAAAAATTTTGTTTGCATTTTGACATCTACAACATGTTGACATCATGTATACCAAAACTGACAAAAAACAATGGGTGGTTTAGGAGAAGTGCATTAAATTCCAATGTCAAAATACACAAAAGTTCAAATATCTTGCTTCCTGTAGGGCATGGCCATGCCATTGTATTGACCTACATCCTTACAGAAACAATAGGGCTTCGCACCTCCGGTGCTCAAGCCCTAATACGAAAAGCTCGAAACACAATGGGTGCCTTCGTAGCTTCGCTGCTTGTGCCCCAATGAATAATAAGAAAAGCCATAAACACAATGGGTGACTTCGCAGCTTTGCTCTGATTGGGATTTTTTTTTAGAATTTATAAGATTTATGCCCAGAAAATTTACACTGACAACAATAGAACAAATTGTCAAAGATGACTGTGCCCAGAACCTTCAAAGTAGGCTTCATCCAGTCCAAATATTGAAGTATATATATTTATATATTTTGAAGAACGTTTTAGCCAAAACGTCACTCACACTTTTTGAGGGCCAACGTTTTATTACATTTTGTTTGTTCTTATGGCCGTAAGTGACATTCAAAAATAGGGACAGAGTAACAAGCCTAAATAAGCCATTTTTGTAATTTTATTAATCATTTCATGTCAGAGGGCGTCCATGTAAATCTCACCAAATTTAGTATAAATCATCTGCAGACAATGCTGACAAAAAGTCATCAAGGGACTTACCTTGACATGAACCATTTCAAAGTTGCATGTTAAACGAAATTAAAGAAGTACCTAAAAATAGTTTGACAGGCCATATCTAGGCTTCTAACTGCCCAAACATGCAAACTCAACATAACTTTCAAAGTCCACCAGTTAAACCTACATAGGATAACCATTTAAAACTGGAATTTGTGAAGAGAAGTCACATCACCCATGTAAGTTATTTAACATTCGATAATTATAATCTCCCCCCGCACAACGTAGTGGGGTATACTGGTTTCACCTTGTCTGTGTGTCCATAGACATAATCATATCTGCAATTCCTTAATATTTGGTATACTAATAGTACATAGGGAGAAGGTGTGTCACGTATAACATTTACCACTGTAGCTCATTAGCTAGGTTAGGTGAGGGACTCTTGCCATCAGTGGCGGTTCTACAGTGTTTTATTCCCCGGCCGAGACCACCTCTCAGCACCGTTGGTTTAGGAGCACAAATAACTTAGTTTTTGTAGCTCCATAGCTCATTAGCTAGGTTAGGTGAGGGACTCTTGCCATCAGTGGCAGTTCTACAGTGTTTTACTCCTCGGGCGAGACCACCTCTCAGCACCTTTGGTTTAGGAGGACAAGTAACTTATTAGTTTTTGTGAATAAATGGCGTAATCTACCTGTACCTTAATCAAAAGGTCAAGATCACAGGAGTCAGGACTACCCACTCTGGGGGTAGTCCCGGGGACATCATCGGAATGCAGGCATTTTACATACATTCATGACTAGCCATTTAGCTCCTGAATATTTCCTGTCTATGCTTATAACCATAGTGAGAGCTATAGAACCACACAACTTAGTTCATACAACAAGTTTTTAAGGAAGCGCACTGTACTTTTGGGAGACAGCTGCACATTTTATGACCACAATGTTGTAACTTAGCAATTATGTTTTCGGAAAATGCCCTCTTAGTCATAATCATTTGAGTCATTGTTAACACCCAGTAAAGAAATATTTTACTAGAAACATTTTAAAGCAACATACCTTTACAAAGAGTGGGTATGTGTCATTGTTGATTGTGTGAGAGTGGTACAATTCACCATCATACCACAGGACTTTGCCAATTGGGGAATTCTCCTTTGTAAGTGCAAACATCTTCCTTGGGTCACAGCATTCCATGATCAGTTTCCTGTGTAAAAGAAATATACACAGTAAGATAACAATAAGATACACTTAGGAATCCTTTCTTTCCTTTAGAGGAAAGGAAAAAAAACAGACACATTATGTAGTAATGGAAAAATGTTCATGAAACCAGGTATTGGGATGTTTTTTAGGAGAAAGAGAGAGAAAAACATTCACAGAGAGTTTCAGGAAGGCAATTCCAGTGCCTGAATGCAAAGGTGCTGAAGGACCGCCACTCAAGAAATAGAGTCATGTGCAGGGGACAGAGAGAAGATTATGGGTGGAGGATCTGAGAGAATAGAAGGGAGGGTAAAGTTTTACAATGTCACAGATATGGAAGCATTGTTCAGAGGAAAGTTTAACCATCTTCGGAGATTATAGACAAAAAACTAACTGTACCAGGAGCCAGCAGCCAATTGATTTATTTAGACGATTGTTTTACAATATTTTCCTAGTCTCTCTTTGTCACCTTTATGTTGGAAAAATCTGTACAGTTACTGAATGCAACACAAGTAAGGGATAATGTATTGTCCACGGGCGACTATAGGAAAATATTTCCCGACAGGGGCGAACAGCACCCCGACGCCGAAGGCGGAGGGGTATTGTTCCGCCCCTGAAGGGAAATATTTTCCTATAGTCGCCCATGGACAATACATTATCCCGCTTATTCTACAGCTTATTGCAGCTTATTACTGCTTATTTTGAGAAAAGACAGACAATTGTTTACCAAAATAATTAAGAATTTAATCATATACACGTTGGCTTCTGTCGAGAAAAAGTAGTGCAGTTGGAACGTTATTGTTGTTCGTTTCTAAAGACCTTCAAGTTTCGAAAGACCTTCATTGCTGTTCATTGCCCATGCAGTGCTCTTTTTGGTGTTGCTTTCATGCCTGTTTTCTTCTATTTTATCTATTTCCTCCTCCTGCAAATCTTGATGTCTTCTTGTTTTAGTCTCCGTGCAGTCTGTCTCTGTAAATTGCGCTTCCCACCAGCGCTCAGAAGTGCCATAGTCGCCGTATATATTAAAATTAATTGGAAACTCCTCAATTTTTTCCACCAGAAACTCCGTAGACGTAGGCCCTACTTCTCTAACAGCCTGGATAAAATAGCGGCTACAACTGCCACGTTACCGTAGCGAATATTTACTTTTTAAAGTGGTTGAACTACTTGCGGAGTGATATGGTACCGTGAATCTGAAGTGACAAAACTCGTTGCCATTGGCAGCGGGCGTTAATGGTGCAGCGGGCGGTTATCGAAAAATATTCGCCCGTAGAACGCTGGGAAAGTCCATTCAAAGTGAATGGGAGCTGTCACAACATTCTAGAGGGCCGTAGAATAAAATAAAGTAATTTTACTTCATTTAAATGATATATGTGAATTGTGGAGTTACACTCCCAATACATTTTTAATTACAATCACCACATATTGTCCTTTAAATATTGGTTCATTATGTCTGTTTGTATGTGCCTACAAACCCCTTTAATAGTAATGTACTGTCCTCCTAAAGGTGTTTTTAACCAAAATTAGACAGCCAGCCAAACTCCCTGAATGAACAACACGAGAGTGAGGATGTAAAGATCTTACTTCAAAGGTGACCCCACCTACTGTACGGCAAACCTTGCAGTATTTACTTGACTGTAAACTTGCCAACATCTCGTAATCCTGCGGTTCAAACGCAGTGAAACTAAATGGATGTGCAGAGATAGTGATAATACAGCTGTCAAAAAGTTTAAAAAGCAAATTCACATCATCTCGTTTTCCTTGTTAAAACCGTATGCCATGACTTCAAAGTTTAAATGCAGCAGTCATTTCTACAAACCGATTGAGTTTCGCTGAGTTTGGACAGCACAACTGTAAGATATTTGCATTAGAAGTTGGCCATATTATGGAACATGTACCGCGCTAACACCGGGAATGTTTAGTCATGAGACAAAAAAAGCAGCTACACTACGACTCAACCCGCTAAACAAAAGCTGTACGGATATCAGTTAGTGGAAAACTATTCCAAAATGACGAACGGTTTGATATGGAAAATATCAAATAAACCTGAATATATTGTAAAGTTACAAGAAAATAGTTCATTATTATACCACTGCTTGCTGGAATTTCCCACTGTGAAGTGCTGTTTAAATAACGTTGAAGTTTTTTCCACATGTTCACCGTAATAAAAATGTCACTCAGTTACTCCCTGAACTTGTGTGAGAGGGAGAGAGGGGGAAATGTAATTAGGCTATATCATGTTCCCTTGTTCATTGCACTTCGTTGTAAATGACAGCTAGCCCAGGCTGTAAGGTATTTGTTAAAAGATAGGTCCGCCCGCAGCGCGCATTTTCCTCCTAAAAAACAATCCACACCGCCCGACCTGCGGGCTTTAGGTCGACCCGCACATCACTTGTTTGGGCTATTCCCAGAATCTCATCATCAGTAGCCTAGTCTAGGCAACATGTCGTTCTCTTTGCTTCATCCTCACAACTTAACCTACTGTAAATGTATGAAAATAAATTATACAAGCACTGAAAACCATTTAATGTATAACCAGAAGCAGTAATAACCAGGTGTTGTTTACTCAATCATAATCCTCTCACTGAATGTGCACATCGAATTTATTGAATTTATGTTGTATTGCTTGTGTAATCTCACACATTACATTCACACTCACAAGTCAGCAGCATTCGCAGCACGCTCACAACTCATCATCATTCAATCGAAATAGGTAGGCCTACAGTACGTGAAGACGGGGGGAGGGGGGCCAGAGTACAGGCGCCTCCTTAGATAGACTGAGGCGTCCTCCTTGGAAATCGAGATAGCCTATGCTATAAAAGAGAAAACCGGAAAGTGCTTCAGAGAAAATGTTTTTATTTGCATTGTAATTCAAGTCAAACAATTGCCTGATTGCACATGACTTCAAAGTGAATGTCAAGTGGAAGTAGGGCCAGAGGGACATGCCTTTGCCCAGGGAAGATCACATGCCAGTCGGTACACCATGCAAGACTATGACCTGGTTGATGACTTTGTCCAGGTGATCTATGTATATTGCAGACCTTTTTGGTGAGTTTGTTCTTCCAGAATGACTCTATTGCAGAGATCAGTTGGTCTCTGCTCTTGGGTTTGGCCTCACAGCGAATGTATCGTAGCTAATTTTGGAGGTTGGTTTGTAGGCTACTTACAGCGGAATGTTTTTTGAGCTGCGAAGGGGCGTGACAATCCACATCAGTCCACACCTGAGTTGCACAGGGAGGTAGGAAGCAGTTTGACACTGGGATGGGGAGCAGGGGGCAGGGACGTGCACATCATTATAGAGGGGCAGGGGATCAAAGTCAGAAAAGGGCGGAGCAGATCTACTGGGCTGGCATCTAACTGACTATGGGGGGGGCACTATCGATCGTTACCTATATTCATATGAGCCTCCCTAGAGGGTCACAATTTTTCATGACTGCAGTAGGGCACGGGATTCCCAACAATGTTAACTTTAGCTGCCATCAACAACAAAAGAAGACCCAGATAAGTGGTCAGTCATCATAACAGCCCCCTACTCTTTAATGCAAACCCAAAGATCACCCAAGACTAATGAAAAGTAAATGAGCACCTTTAATATGCATCCCTTGTGATGCATAAAACACAAACGCAGCGCAATGTGTTGAACGCAGGAACAGCTTGCCGTTGATTAGGCTTAAATGACACACCTCAAAGTCCATCAGGTTCTCAACTTCGATATTTTATTTTATTTGATAAACAATAGACTACTTCATTAAACATTAAACAACCTTAAACATTTTATTAGGACCGGAGCCGCAACGGACAGAGAAGCGACAGGCTTAACACACACAGCATGGGTACGGTACAATAGCACTTCTTAAACCACTTCTTTCGCCTTAATTACGGTTTATTGAGCTTATTCGGTGTACTGTTTGGCCCAGTTTTGATTATTCACGTAAAAAGAAAATAGCGCGTCACATAGACCGCGGAACGTGTTTGAACAAGGGGGGGGCCATAATCGGGGGGGTCAGCGAAATTTTAGGTCAGACATGATGCGTAGCAGAGGCTTTGCACTATACACGGACACACACATAATGCTATCAGTCATGTCAGTGATGATGGAAACGCAACTGAACATGTTTGCTTGCTTGTACCAGTACTAAAGCACTATGAGAAACACTGAACACAAACAAGTGCACGTTCTGTGGTGCTAGGTCAGAGGAAATATGCTTGCCGAGCATATCAGAGCTTCAGAGCTGCCCGCAAGAGTGTGTGTATGACAGAGAGAGGGAGCAAACTGCCAAAAAAAACCCCAACAGGACAGAAGGCTATACATACGTGATACGTGAGCTACACATGAACAATAAACACTAGTGAACAAATCTAGTGAACTTGAACAACACTGCCACACGCCCGCACACACACACGGGTACACCACACTTAAAATGTCAGCTACACACATGACGAACAACAAAGTAAATTCATGGACGCCTACAGAATTAAGTTGTAAGTGTAACAGCAATCAAAAAGACTACAACCCCCCTGCCATATTAAACAGATTATTACTAGCTAAATAGGTTTACCCGTGCGGTCAAAAGTTTGTTAAGGTGGTGCTAGCTGTCAGACAGTGACTAGCCTGTCATGCTATGAATTTGACGCTAGTAGAAGTAGACGCTAAATCCTACGTCAAATGATTTCAGATGCAATGAAAATAATATTACATGTGGCTGTCTTGGTAACTAGTGCCACGGCAGCCATGTGATAAAGGAAACCTTACATACCTACCTTAAGTTGGTTCAGCTATGATCCATTTGTGTCCTTGCTAACCCATCCTGACATCTTACTTAGTTTAATATCACGATTGCAAGTGCACTTGTTTTTACATCAACAGTTCTTTTATTGTAGATCAAGCAACTTGGTATATGTATGCGAGCAACCCTCACTATTTGCACGCCCCTGCTTCAGCCCGTAACATGACAATACGGAGGAGAATAAAATGCTAATTAAGCCAACAACAGTACACAACAGAAGCACCACAGTAAATCCACACAGTCTACCACAACCATGACTTCCTCAGCGGAATTTTTTAGCCCTGCGCTGTGTATATGTAACGGATGCCAACTTGTAGAGTTCGGCGGTAGAACGTTAGTAAACCTCCCTCCCGAAGCCTCAAAATGATACACTGTGACCGACGACTACGTTAGTGGCCGAACATTCAGTTTACTTGTCAGAGCGTCAGACTCCCAAACGGGATTGCTGTGAGGCTGTGGATTCGAGCCCCGAGTGGCGTACTGCGAAGGAAGACTCCGGTTACATACATTTTGCAACATTCACGACGTGTGTTACCTCAAAATATTGGTTTAGGAAACACTTGATTAAATTATAATAGCATGGGTTGGGCCACGTGCAGGCCTTTTTTTATAATTGGTCTCAAAAAGTTACCCGGGCCACGGCCCGCCTGGCCCCCCCCGCTTCCGCGGTCTATGGCGCGTCATAGGCAATGATCAAACAACTATTTGGGCACCATGCTAAATCGTTTTAATGATCCCATGGTATCAGTATGCTAACTTGATAGTTTAAAACAATTATTGGCTACGCATTACATGGGACTGAAGTGTAGGAATTTCATTAAAGCTTGTTGAATGATTGAAAACAGGGTGATTACACCAACAATGGCATGGCCATAGACTGACAAATTTTGATTTGTACTTCATTATACAGTTTACCGATAGGCTGTTACACCTTGATTGCTATCTTACAATTTTTTGTCTTTGAACCCAATGCCCCCCACCCCCCCACCCCTTGTTTCACGCAAAAGTCTCATTTTGCAAAGGCAAGTTGTTCTGTAATGAGCATGAATAAACAAGGCAAAAATCCTTTTCCAAAGTGTAACTTAAATTGCAACCGAGACTTGCATCCCTACCGACACAAAAAAAGCAAGTACATCAGCTTTTCCCTGAAATATCAAAGCACCTTTTCCGTTTAAGAATGCTTAAACAGCTAAAGACATGAACTAGATGTACCGCATAGCGGTACATGGTATGACCGCCGCAGTATATTGAAGTGTGGGAACTGCAGGTATGATGAGTTTGTGGTAGGTCAGTGTTGTGAGGTGAGAGTTTGTGTGGAAATGATTTGCTGGAAGTGGGCATGGATGTGGGTTTTGAATGAATGACATTCTGTGTGTTTGTGTATATTTTGTGTAGTTCCCACCTTCTCGGTCCAAGATATTGGCAAAGCAAAATCAGAATTTTTGCATTCAAGTATATCACTAGGTGGTACTATGCTTCAAGTGAATGTTTATGGTCTGGGTCGATACACCTCTGTAACACCAGCATACTAACACAAAATCATTGTTTTGGGAAAAATTGTTGACAAGTTATTTAACAAAAACATTTTTGGACACCTAGCTTTAACAAGAAACATCACCCCCTGTGACAAAATGTCACAAAATTTGGTGCACATGAAAAGAAGTCTGTGTAAAGTTGGCATATCAACATTGGCCAAATTTGAGCAATTAGAAGCCAAGATATGGTATTTTGATGAATTTTAAGCTGTTTGAAATATTCATTGACATATAACATTGAAACGGTTAATCTCAAGATAAATCATTTGATAACTTTTTGTCATCATTGTCTGTAGATGACATGTACCAATACCATGGTGTATGCCATGTGCTGTGCTTTTAGAGGTCCTTGTGCTGATTGTGCATGACATATTTTGTGCAGTTCCCACCTTCCCAGTCCAAGACATTGGCAATACAAAATCCCAATTTTTGCATTTACCCCTATCACTAGGTGGCGCCATGCTTCAAGTGACAGTTTATGGGCTGGGTCAATGCGTCTTTGTAACCCCGAAATAATACCACAAAATCACTGTCTTCTGAAAAAATGTTGATGAGTTTTTAAAAAAAACCTGTTTTTGGACCCCTAGCTTCGACAAAAAACATTGTCCCCTTTGACAAAATATCACAAAATTTGATGCACATGAACGGAAAGCTGTTTAGAGGTGGCATAACAATTTTCACAACATTGGAGAAATTAGAAGCCAAGATATGGACTTTTGAAGAATTTTACGCTATGGTTCAAATTTTCATTGACATATAACTTTTAAACGGTTTATCTCAAGACAAATCCTTTGATAACGTTTTGTCATCATTGTCTGTAGATGACATGTACCAAATTTGGTGAGATTCACATGAACGGCCTCTGACAAGAGTTCGTTTGGTTTCACTTTCACAATGTTAAAATTTCACAGAAATTATTTTTGTTGGAAGTGGGCGTCGACCATTGTTTTCAATGCAGTAGGGTCAGTAGATCTCACGACAAAAAAGAACTGTTTGTTAACATTACCATTCTCTAGATAATAGGCAAAACGACATTTTGTACAATTACAGCGCCCCCTATGGGCCAAATTGTATGGCATGTGCTGTGCTTTTAGAGGTCTTTGTGCTTATTGTGCATGACATATTTTGTGCAGTTTCCACCTTCTCGGTCCAAGATATTGCCAATATAAAATCCCGTTTTTCGCATTTACCCATATCACTAGGTGGCGCTACACTTTAAGTGAGTGTTTATGGGCTGGGTCGATACGTCCCTGTAACACCATATCATATCACAAAAAATTCATGTTGTTCGGTGAAACATTCACTGAGTTATTCAGCAAAAACTTTTCGGCGTCTCCCCCTCTTTGATGGACACTGGCACAGCGGGGGGGGTGGCCCTTGGGGGCCAAAAGCTCCTATTCGCTCAAAAACTTCTAGGGCTACATGCCTACAAAGATTCATCTCCCCAGAGTTCCAGTGTCCTGGCAATCGTTGACGAAAAATCGGTGGAAAAAAAAAAAAAAAAAAAAGGGGAAAAAAGTCTCTGCAACACTATAATGACCGCTTTCGCTAGCTTCGCTAATAAAGTTGGTGGTTAACTGTAGGAGACCCAGTTTGCTTGGGTGCACACCATCAGATCGATACAGACTAGAATTTGCCCAGAATATATGAAAATTAGCAATAAAATCGTGACCAGCTGCACTGCAGAAATTCTTTAGCCAGGTATGGAGACTGTACAACCTGCTGAAACGTTCAGAGTCACTGGAGTTGAATGGTATCAGGCCAGACATGATGCAGTGTTTTCCGTGGCTTTCTATGGTGAGACATAAAGTTTCTAGCTCGTCCTGAAGCTTGATAGAGCTTCTGGCCATGACGTCATTTGTTCCCACGTGGACAATGACAATGACGGAAGGATGTCGGTCAAGTAGTGAGGGAATGAGTTGAGAAATGTCAATAACCCTTCCCCCCGAGATACAGTAAGTGATAGCACTAGGTATAATTAGGTCTCTGACAATCGAATCACCAACAATGAGGATTTCAGGATTGCACAGAACATTACGGTTTAAGTGGATAGTAGTGAAAGGAGGAAGTTGTAAACTGTCTGTATCGGCAGAGTTGGCAAGCTTACTGCTTGCTGAAGGTAACGGAGCAACAGACAGACTGTCAGACGGAACTGGGGAGTGGAGGTCAATACAGACTGTCGGATCCGTTTGCACTGTACAGCTTCTACCCGCTGGGAGAATGTCAACTTGAAGGATGCTGTCAGCCGTGGACAACGTCGGTGGAGTTTGACAAGGGCTACACACACTAGTGACATGAACACCATCAGCTAATAGGGGCAATGCAGCATCCCGAGGGCTCAACATGCTATCCCCTGTTGGAGAGAGGGAAGCCATAGCACTGATGCAGCCACCGTCGGAGAAGAAGAGACTCTGAGCCGCTTATCAGAACCATGCACAGGACTTGAACCGTCACTGCCTGGAGACCTGTTGTGCTTGGAGGTAGCCTTGCGGGCTCCATGTTGACGCGGCAGTGAGGGAAGAGCTGGTCGTCCCGGCAGGAGAGCAGGCGGTTTGGACGAGGAGCACGTCTCTCGACCCTGGTCCTCCAGACGTTCAAAACCACTCCGCTGTAGGGCAGGCGACGTGGGGAGATCCGCGAGAGGAGCAAAAGAGTTGTGGAGTTCTAACTCCGAGGCAATCCCGACCTGACAAGCCGGGACCGGAGGAGGAGAGCGGCGAGTCCTGCCACCAGCTACCGTAGACCAGGTAGAGGGACCTGGGGTGGCGGACAGAGTAGTATCCAGTGTGGAAGGACCAGGTAGCCGTGAATCATCCAAAAAGGTAAGACGTGCACCAAGATCTGCTTGTTTTTGTAGAAGGACTGAAATAAGTTGCTCAATCGAAGCAAGTTCACTTTTAATCTCAGTCAGGACGAAGCTGGTAGGCAGCGGTCTAGCGTTATGCAGAAACTCAACGGCCGCCATTTTGGGTCACGGGTCACGAGTCACAGGTTACATGGACCTAAAGAGACACCATCTCTATCTCGTGGGTCATCAGACCTCATGGACCTAAAGAAACACCCTCTCTGTCTCGTGGGGCATCGGACCTCACAGACCAAAAGGGAGACACCCTCTCTGCCCTGCACCAGGCCAGAGAAACTTCGTCAGCATGCGCACCTAAATAGACAAAGAATGGCCTTTGCACAAGGTCACAAAGTACTTTAACTCGAGTACACAAGTTTCCTGGAAAGGCGACCGGCATCCCTTTCTCAGTCATATAGCCATGAGCAGGGTGAGCAGATTCCCCTAGGCTACCCATTGCACAAGCAACATTTTGAGTTTGAATGGAACGGACTACTTCTAATCCACAGGATTCCCCGCCAGACGCTGAGAAAGTACAGTTCTACAAATGTCTATGCGCGACAAACCACAGTAGGAAACCTCTTAATCGCAAAGTCGATTCCCAGCTACAGGCTGAGAGAGAACTTTCCTAAAACAAGGACTCTTCCTACATCGGATCACCACAGACCGTCCAGGGAACCGAGACGACGTAACCTCAACTGCACTCTCCTGAATCAACAAGGATTCCCCAACCAACAACCAGGAACAAAGGAAACGAAAAGGCAACCTTCACGTGAGCACTTGGGCATAGATAGGATATTCTTTAGCACAGCAAGAAAGTGTTAAACTGTCTGATGTAAACAGACACACTGTTTTCATGTACACTTTGAGTGACCATTTGTTATCTTCTTTTATTTGCTACTTTGATAGACAGATCATGCATGCTCTCTCTCTCTCTCCTCTCCCTCTCACTAACTCTTATCTCACCTGGTCAAAAGGGATGCTAACGATAGCCTAGCAGAACTAGCCTGTTTCAAAGTAAGTTAATCATGTGCCATTCCCCCGCTCTCGCGCTTATCTGGCACACATTCCATTGACCATTTGACCATGCAACTGGGGACCCCCACCCAAGTCCCCCTACTCCTCTCTCCTTTCTTTCTTTGACACACACACACACACACACACCACCCTATTGTCTTGTATATACGCACAACCTGTTAGATTAGTTCACACCTGTAGTTCATTAGTTAATAAACTATACCTTTGGAATAAACTGTGTTTTGTCTGTGTTGCTGCTGTATTCATTGAAGCCACCCGGTCTAAGAACCTCCAATTGCCTTCATCATTACATTACATTACATTGCATTTGGCACACGCTTTTATCCAAAGCGACTTACAAAAAAGGAGGACATAAGCAAACAGAGGTGTAAAGGGACACAGAGTAAGCAGAGAACCTTTATACATACAGGGAGGTGCATCAGTCTGAAAAAGTTTCCCGGGGGGAGGGACACTACAGACATATGTACTTCTGCATAGGGACAGAGAAGAAGAGAGTTGGTTTAGTGATTGTTAGTTTTGTTAGGAAGGGAAGCACTGTCGGAAGAGAAGGGTTTTACAAGTTTTTTAAAGGTAGGGAGGGATGTTGCTGTTCTTGTCGGAACTGGTAGGTCATTCCACCATTTGGGGACAACCACAGAGAAGAGTTTAGAGTGACCTTGCTTTGTGAGAGGCGAGGATACAGATAGGCGATTTGTGTGAGCGGATCGCAACGCCCTGGACGGGACTTGAGCCTTTAGTAAGACGTTGAGATAAGCGGGGGCGGAACCTGAAATTACTTTGTAGGCTAGTGTCAGAGCCTCATCCGTTCCAAGTGTGTGTAAATGCTATTGACTGTAGTGTATTGTAATACGGTAAGTAATACATTATTACTATAGCTGTACAATAAAATAAGAATTAATGGTAATATTAATGGAATTGATTTTATGAGACTGACCAATTAAGACCAATTATACCCACATATGTAATTGGTGCCCCGGCACAAGGATTGACTACATTTATTTGTGGCACTCCACGCGAGAAGTACCAATTGCACCTACATTTATAAGCCATCAAAGGGACATATGTCATGGAAAAGGAGTTACACAGTAACAGTTACAAATGTTCCTATTAATAAATTTAAGGTTTAATTGTACACATATCAGAAATCATTTGGTAGTAACAGTGTTTATTACTGTATTGTCATTCCGACATATACATCATATAACTTTAAACGGTTTATCTCAAGATAAATCCTTTGATAACTTTTTGTCACCATGTAGATGACATGTACCAAATTTGGTGAGATTCACATGAACGGCCTATGACGAGTTCGTTTGGTTTTGTTTTCGCCATGTTAAAATTTCACGGAAATTCTTTTTGTTGGAAGTGGGCGTTGAGCAGTGTTTTCAATGCGGAAGGGTCAATAGATTTCACGTCAAAAAAGAATTGCTTGTAAACCTTACCATTCTCTAGATAAGAGGCTAAACGACATTTTGTACAATTACAGCGCCCCCTATGGGCCAAATTTTATGGCATGTGCTGTGCTTTGAAAGGTCTTTGTGCTGATTGTGCATATTTTGTGCAGTTCCCACCTTCTCGGTCCAAGATATTGGCAATATAAAATCCCATTTTTTGCATTTACCCATATCACTAGCTGGCACTATACTTTAAGTGAGTGTTTATAGGCAGGGTTGGTACGCACCTGTAACACCGACATATCACAGAAAATTCATGTTGTTCAGTGAAACGTTCATTGAGTTATTCAGCAAAAACTTTTCGGCGTCTCCCCCTCTGATGGACACTGGCACAATGGGGGGATGGCCCTTGGCTGCCAAAAGCTTCTATTCGCTCAAAAACTTCTAGGGCTACATGCCTACAAAGATTCATGTCCCCCAGAGTTCCAGTGTCTTGGCAATCATTGACGAAAAATCAGTGAAAAAAAAAAAAGGAAAAAAGTCTCAGCAACACTATAATGACTGCTTTCGCTAGTTTCGCTAGCTTCGCTCGCGGCGGTCATAATGAATATTTCAAAGATAGCTTAAAATTCTTCAAAAGTCCATATCTTGGCTCCTAATTGTTCATATTTGGTCAAAGTTTACATGACAACTCTGAACAGCTTTCTTTTCATGTGCACCAAATTTTGTGACATTTCGCCACAGGGTGCAATGTTTCCCGTCAAAGCTAGGTGTACAAAAACAGTTTGTGTTAAATAACTCAACTCTAATTTTACACAAGACAATGATTTTGTTTGTTTGTGAGGCGTATCGATCCATCCCATAAACAAAATTGAGATTTTGCATTGCCAATATCTTGGACCAAGAACGTGGGAACTACACAAAATATACACAAACACACAGAATGTCATTCATTCAAAACCCACATCCATGCCCACTTCCAGCAAATCATTTCCACACAAACTCTCACCTCACAACACTGACCTACCACAAACTCACCATACCTACGGTTCCCACACTTCAATACCCTGCGGCGGTCATACCATGTACCGCTATGCTTTACATCTAGTTTTTGTTTGACTGACTGCAGTCTACTTCAGCTACATGAGCTTAGCCAAGTGTAAACATGCCTGTCTGGTTCTCCAGCATTGAGTGAATATCAGGCCCACATGCTGTTTACACTTCAGCATCAAGCCTCGGCTTGCCCTTTCACCCTGTTACTCCCAGCAGACCTAGTGTCCTCCTACACTCTGGCCTCAGCCATCCATCTTCCTCCTCCTCCTTACCCTCCCGTAAATGGTTTAATACCTCAAAATATTCCCTATTTAATAGCAATTTCCTACATATTTGCAGATATTGTGCCGATGCCTACATGCGCCTGGTCTGCCCTGTTTTTTTAATCTAGTAGAGAATAGAAAGTGGTACGGTTAAAAGAGAATTGCTGTAATTTAACTGATTTGCAGTCTACCAGTATAATATACGAATAATAGAAAATAGGCTGATAACTTGTAGTTCTTTTTGTCACTGTCATCAGAAGCCTACAATAATGAAAAATAAGATGTACTTGGGTTCAATAGTCTACAACAAATGCGTCACATTTGCGTTTCATGCATTACTCATATTACAGGAATTGTAGTGCTTGCATGACACTGGTAGCTGTTATGACATCAGACGGATTACCTGGGTCTTTTGACAGCAGGTAACATCGCTGGCTTACTTTTGTGGTTTCGATTTTCATACTCAATGATATATATATGATACTTGAAACTGCTGAAGTAGTTAAAAGGCAAAACACAGCAATTCACTCTGTTCTTTTTGTTACATGGGCGCTGCCATCTTTAATTTCAACATTCCATTATGTCACTGGCATAGTACAATTTAACAGCTACCTGACAGCTAAAAAAACAAAACAAACAAACAAAAAACCTAGAACTAGAGAGGGGCATACTGCATTGCCCCAGGTTGCAGTAACGAGCTGTACAAAACCAAATCAGCCGGTTGTGATATACGGGGTGGGCCAAAAATACAGGACACATTTTAAATGCTTACATCTTAGAATCTAAAAATGACAGTAACAAATATATTCGTTGGAAAGCTCTTCTTCTTCCCCCTCTTCATAAATTTTAATTCATGTTTACGGTTTTCCAAACCTACTGTTACATTTTAGACGTCTTTAATTCACTTCCAGAATGGTGTCCAGAGAAATTAAACTACTGAATAGACCCCGGTCTCTTTTAATAACCCATACCAGCAACACATTTGAGCAGGAGCAGTGCACACCCTTAGCAAAAAGAAGTTTATTAAAGTTTACTATAAGTATACTTATTTTATACTAAAACTGAGGAAGTGTACTTGAAGTTGACTTTTATAAACTATATTTTATATACTTATAGAATAGCATAGTAAAGTATACTTGGCTTATATACTTGCATCTGTGTTGATTTGTGGATTAAACCGGATGAATCCTAAATGTTTTTGGTTAGTGCTGGTATTTATTGTTAGTTTATGCCCATTTATGTCTAATTTGTTTCATAAGATTATATGTTGTGAGTGACATTAGGACAGCAGGATTAGTATGCTAAAGTTAGCCAAAAAACATGCTTTAATAAGTTGTCTGAGGAAATAGTTCTGTGCCATATAGCAAGTAGTTAAATGCTTCATCGTGGAAATGTCAAAAACAAGCTCTCCTACAATTCATTGTTTGAAAGACTACGTTTTCATCTAAAAGGGACATCAGAATACACCATAGGAAGCTTATTAGCCTGCTAGCATGGTAAATCATTTTGGCATTCACCCCCTATTCCGACATGTCATTAGTCAGACATCCCACTATTCAGACATCCCACTATTCAGACATCCCACTACTCAGACATCCCGCTATTCAGACACTTTTTAGTACCGCTATTCCGACAGTTTTTTTTTGTCATGGTGCTCATGTAAACACACTTCCGCATCGCCTTCAACTTTTAATGCTAATATCTTTCAAACTAGGCGTCCAAAGTAAGCGAAACACGATCGGTCAGCAGGAAGAATTATATTGCTGCTGTGGAAACTCTCAGATTGTGTTGTGATTTCAACAAAGAAATGACACGACGTGAATTTCTGTTGTGAATGCACTCATATATGTATCATGATTTTCTGTGCATGGCGATTTATTTTCGCTGTGTTTGAAGCACAGGCTTGGGATATATTGACTCTTTTGTGGCCAAATGTGTAAAACTGGACCATTGCAAGATTGTGGAAAAACTGGAGGACTGATTGGACTTTGACTACAGTCAGTTTTGCCTCCAGGGTAGGCCTTGGTTTTCAGCGTCACAATAAAACAATTCATGTCGGAAAAGCGGAATGTTTCAAAAATAGCAACATGCCCCTACTCCGACAATGGAAAAAAAAAATGTCGGAATAATGATATGTTTTTTAAAAAATGATAATGTCGCTACTCCGACAATTGGACGCTAATGTCTGACTAATGACATGTCTAAATAGCGACATGTAACCAATTATTTTGCTAATTTGAAGATAGCACAAGTCTCTCTTCGGACTAATTTCTACACTTAGAGAAAACATACTTTCATGGGTAACTGTATGAACTGTTATGAAGATTGTCTGTTGAGAGAAATTCATTTTGTCTGTGAAGAAAAAAATGTCACTAGACTGTGCAGCTGTTGTCTTTGGCAGAAGTGTTACAAAAGAGCACTGTGGAGCTTCAAAGTGTGCGGTTAGATAGGGTGACCAGATTTGGGTAGTTGAAAAGAGTACACCTTTTTTGTACCATCGCTCTGTTAAAGACACACTGCAAAAGAAGGGCATTGCATTTAGGCCTACTGGAGATAACTGCAATACAATGTTTGGGGGAATCAGGCGTAATAAGGAGGGGAAAATGGCTCTCCTCTTTCACAGCAAGACACAATGGCTGTCATTATTTCCAGGGACTGCACGATTACTGCAAATGTACCCAGATGTGAAAGCATTCTTTCTATCCCAGGACAGGCCACCTCTGCAGATTAAGAAGTTTTTTGAGGATGAGTTCAGTGAGATTTACCTGTGGCAAACACATTCACTGATGTCAGTGTTTCAGCCCAGTATTCAAGAGATGGAGGAGAAGTCTGGCTGAAAAGGGAGTGGAAGTGGATGATGCAAAGTGCTTTGATCAGGTCACTGATCTCAAGAAATTCATTGAGAAAAATGGTGTGGAGGTGAAGAGGATTTTGAACAAGGTCAAGAGCACAAATGACCCAAATGACAAGGTGTCTGTATAACAATTGCATTTATTGTCTTGTAAATGCAATGCATTTAGAAAAGATTCCCTTCTTCTGCAGTGTGTCTTTTATGTACAGCGCAATGGTGTCAGCGGATTCATTTGGCGTGTTTTGAATTTCAATTAATTTGGTTTGCACACCACCATTTTTCCAGTCATAATACTGGATCAGCAGAGGGAATAGTTTTACTGCTCCGTGGTTGCTGCCATCAGTAGACATGCCACAGTAGGGAACATCTTGAAGTGCTCCTAAAGCAACGTCAACAGAATGGGGGGCTATCACGGAATTCACTATGGCTTCTGTCTTAGTTCGGGCGCATGAGAATTTCTGAGTGGTTGGGGAGTCTGTGAAAACCTTTCTTAACAAACCCGATGTGCAGTCCATTGACCTGTAACTTTCGTGGTGCTTCACTGTGTGAAAAGCAAAGCTGCCTTCTGCAGCAGTGACGGCTACACTCTCGGATTTGCTAACAAAGAACACTTTAGAAGATGAGCTCTCGCCCCTCGCTGCTTTTGTGTGCTTTGCAGAATTTACGTGTGCCTGCAGGTCATTGGCACCTTTATTAGCCACAGACACGCAAGTGCCTGCCTTGCACGTCAAACACTTGGCCTCATACGGATCACGACCTTGGCGAAAACAGGGGAATTTTTTCTTTAAGTCCTCCGTGAAGGAGCATTTGCGTTTAAGCATTGTAGCAGCGGACGCACATGTGCTGCTCTGACTGCTTCCGTTTCGCTTGTGAACACAGTGTAGTGTAGAATTTTACATGATTTTCTGTATTCTGTCAAATGAATAGCTTTCGACTGTACTCTGATTTTCTCTCTGTGCAGTAAGGGTCTGTGTTAGACTGCTAGACTAAACTGAGCTGGCGCCAGGCCAGTAACTGATATCATGAACGAGTGCAGGTGCAGGGCCTAGTAGATGCACGTATTTGGGTTATTAGAATGTTAATTCCATCCTAAACTGAGCACTACGAGTGTCCATGAACTATGCCCATACAAAGTATGCCCTTCTAGACATAGAAACTGTTCCAGTTATTTTCCACTGTTTTAGACAATTGGTGTTTTGAGTATATGTACCTCGCGTTGTCTGGTCCCGAGAGAAGACGGATCGAACCAGCATAGAGACAACATATTACAGAAAGCTGAGCCTGCCTGCACTTTGCGGTGAAGGTGGAAGAGTGTTGTAAGAACCAGCAGATAGATAGACTCTCAGTCTTCTAAACTTTGTTTTGTTACAATCAGTTTATTTCATTTTCTCTATATTCCATCTATTTGTAATAAATCATCGATCCTGATCCAAAGCAACAACGAGTCCAGACTTCTATCTTAACCAACAAAAAACACAACGCAACCTAAAGGTGATTAGGGACTTTGGGTGTAAAGTCAAAATCCACCAAAAATATAACACTAGCAAGACTAAAGCAAAGTGACTGAAGTTGAGAAGGAACTGATTTGAGAACGATACACAGAAACCTGGAATGGAGTAAAACGGAACGGAGTGGAATTCTATTGGCAATGCATTGTGTTTTGAGACAGACGCACGAAATCCCGGGCGATTTTGAGAATTCCCCCGGACATTTTTTTAGGTCCCAAGAGTAGGACATGTCCGGGGAAAAGAGGACGTCTGGTCACCCTAGGTTAGAATAGTTTATTTTGTAATCACTGACGACATCGAACTCAAGTGCTATTATTTTGCTAATTTGCCATTATTGTTTGCAATGATGCATCAAATCCATACTGGAGGTAACGCTGACTCAATGTCTTTGAAACACATGTTCAGATCATTGGAACATTCATTGGTCATGATATATATGTGTGTGCACAAGGTTGTCCTGAACTAAATTTTGTATTAAAAAAAAAAACGCCTGTCTCGTATAGACACCACTATAATCGGTCTGATCACGAACAATGACAAAACAGCATATAGAGATGACATCAACAACATCATGCAGTGGTGTCAGAGAAACAACCTTTCACTCAATGTTGCAAAAACAAAAGAAGTAATAGTGGACTTCAGGCGAAAAGAACACCAGTTTAAAGCCATTACCATCAATGATGAGACAGTGGAGAGGGGGAAAGACTCCTTGGTGTCACCATCTCAGAAGACCTTACTTGGGATAGTCACACAGAGCGCATAGTCAAAAAAGCCCAGCAGCGTTTATACCACCTCAGTCGGCTGAGAAGGTTTGGCATGCAACCCAAAGTCCTGAGGTCTTTTTACAGAGGCACCACTGAGAGCATTTTGACATGATGTTTAAATGTGTGGTATGGAAACTCCTCTCTTCATAATAGAAAGGCACTTCAGAGAGTGGTGCATACAGCAGAGAAGATTTGTGGTTGCAGTCTACCCGCCATGTTGAAGTTATACCAGGCAAGGTGTTGTAGGAAGGCCAGGAAAATAATCAAAGATCTCAGCCACCCCAACCATGGACTGTTTGAGCTTTTACCGTCTGGCAAGCAGTATATAAGCTTGAAAGCTCGCACCACCAGACTCCAGAAAAGCTTCTTCCACCAGGCGATTAGATTACTGAACTCATGATGAAGATGACCAAGGCAGTCCACCCCCCGCCCTTTTTTATTTATTTTATTTTATTTTTATTTTACACTCTCTCTGTTACTCTATCTCTCTCTCTCTCACACACACACACACACACACACACACACACACACACACACACACTGTCATTTATCTGAGGAGAAAAAAACACAAAGAATTTTACTCTCTTATTCTCCAATAATGATACGTAATAAAATATATCTTGAAACCACTGCAAAACATATTTGCCTCAATCGGACATCTGTCATGTCATTGTCTTGTAAGAACAGTATTTCTGAAATTATGCTAAAAATGACATCACGAACTAAGCAATGGCTAGTAACTTTTTGTTGCACAGGAGAAAATTTACCATACTGTTTGAAAAATAAGCCGTAGCCACTCATGCCCATTTAGTTTTCTGTTCATGTCGCAGAAACATTTCCAGTAACATTTCCCACAAAGGTAGCATTGAGTTTATATTTTTCTGTAAGAGGGATTGTTATCTTTATGGATCTTTACCATTCGATGCAAAGAAAGATGGCTAAGCTAAGCTACACGCTAGCCTTGTATGTACATGTTAACTAGCTAGCTCCCTCAACATGCTAACTGGTAAGATTGCCTTTTTTGGTTTTAGAAATGTCTCATATGAAAGCTAAAACCCTCCCAAATTATGCTCAATATACTAAAATAAATTTGCTTCACTGAAGAAAGATTGATTATTTAATCAACACCGAAAAGTCCGATTTTGGCAAGACAAGTCTTGTCGCCTTGTCATATGATGCACCCAATCCTAGATTACAACCTCACCTGTGATCAGTTATTGATCAATCTATTAGTGGGTGTGTATAAAAAGAAGGTACATCAAGTACGTCAAGTACATCAAGAACAAACCCACCAAGTGGGGAATTAAACTCTGGGTGTTACCTGACAGTTTGAATGGCTATACTTATGATTTTGATATTTACACTTGCCAAAATGTTAATGATGCACCTAGTCAAAATGGCTTAGGGTATGATGTAGTGATGAGACTCACTAGATCTTTGGCACACCAGGGGTATCAACTTTTACACATTACCAAAGCTGACTGTTCATTACATGATTGTTCATCCTAAATAAGAAGCACTGTTTTATTTGATGGTTGACTGTTTATGTTCATTGATTATTTTTCATGATCGATAAATTGCACTTCTTCATTGAGGTTCATTGACAATGTATTTTGTAATAACTTACGTTTGAAAATAAATAAACTAAATACAATCATAATGGTGTTTGGTGGTTAAACAAATGTATGTGTTTGGGTTATTTAGCTGTAACTAAAGGGTTATTTTTTTCTTTTCCATAACAATTTGTATTACCTGTCCCAAAGTATAATGAGCAAAGCAACTTATTTTGACCATTGTGTCTGGATCTGGCGAGACACTGCAGGTGAATAGGGTACATTTTTAAACTTACAGATATCACTATGAAACTTTACCAGTTGATTAATCACATGAATAGGAGAAAAAAATGTATTACAAGTTTTCTATAATTTTATGTTTCAATATGCTAATTAGGCCATATCTAATTAATTATGCGCTAATTTGCATATGTTGATGCAACGAATCTGACCACCTGAAAAAGCCAGGTTCAAAATTCTTTTTTATTTTGTTAATATATTAAATGCAAAAATATATTAAATACAAATTTACAGGAGGAATTGTGGCTATCTCCTTTTGTTATCCAGTAAAGCAGAAAATACCTCCAATAACCTTGAAAAATGGGTTTTCGGCCTATTTTTATTCATATAATATCATATAAATCAGGTCATGAATGAGATATCAACAAATCCCTCAAACAAATACGTCGCTCAGAGCGGGAGAAAAAAAAAACACATTTTGAGAAAACGGCCTTCAAAGATTTTTATGGCAAAAACAAAGGATAACATCATCAACTTCAAACTTTACACAGCATAGTTCACACAATTAATGTACAACCTACATGTCCATGCCAGCTCCATATGTCAGACCCTCCTCTACCTCCTGCTGGTGTCTCCTGACCTTTTTGGCTGTGCTTAGACTTTTTCTTTTGCGTTTTGCACTGGTGGTATGCAAAGAACTGGCTTTAGAGATTCTAAGCATGTCATCATCTCTCATTGCATTCACAGATACAACTGTGCTTTGCAGCCACAGTTTATCCATCACACTGAGCATTGCAGTTGCAGGTGTTTCTCCTTCCTCCTCAGCTCTCCTGTACCAGCACCAGGATGGGTCGCACCGTGTATGCATGGGGTTTTGATCAGTGGACATGCAGTGAAGGAGACCTGCCCATATTTCATTTTTCATTTTATCCAGTGACCCTTGGTTATTTAGTATGGCTCCCCTGTAATAGTTTTGCAGTGCTTTGCATTTTTTTTTGCTGTCAGCTTGCCCTGACCTTTGCCCCCTAATTTGCGCTCAGCACTCAGCTTCCTCAGTGCTGTGCCCATTCTCTTGTGCGCATGGTTTATGCACTCCAGCTTGGCTACATCAAGACCAGGGTATGGGTTAAGTGCCACCACCTCCTTGAATGCTGCACTGTCCTCATCTGCCAGCATCTCAGTATACCGTAGCTGGTGCTGGGAAACTGACCTGGCCCACATCCTTTTTGCTGCCTCCTGCTCCATTGCCTTACTAGACCCTGATAAATTCTTTGCGCAGTCATGGGTCTCCCTCCAGCTGTTGAGCTCCTCCTGTGTAATCTTACCCTCCCGTCTAGCACACTCTTTGAGGGTACAACCATGGCAGTAAGTGCTGAGCACCTCAAAGTCCACCACCAGACCAGTGAGGATGTCAATGCACACACCAATGCTATAGTGTGATGTGAAGCCCCTCTTCTGCCAAGTGCCATCAAAAGAGACACTGATGTTGATGACTGCATTCTCATCCTCCCTCAGCATTTCAGCCACATCAGGATCAATGTCCCTGTAGGCCTAACCTGGTCCCTGGTTCTCTGCAGTGACTCCAGACCTCTCTCAATTTCTGCCACTGGAATGGATCAATAAAACTATATCACTAAAAATGTCTAGTGATTTTCAAGTAGTCTAATTTTAGCAATACCCTACATATCTTCATTCCAGAGGCAGAAATGTCCAATTCGAGAGAGGAGAGTAGCTGGTTATAAAAGACCACTCACATTAGTATTAGTATTAGTGACTTGTTTGTTTATTTGTTATTTGTGTGTGTATTTATGCAGCTAATGATTTTAGATGTATATTCAAGGCAACATGCAAACCTTGGGGACAAATCACATGTTTTATAAAGGCTCATTTGAATTGAATTAAATGGTTATGTCTGTAGTAGACAATGCTTATATCCAAAGTGACCAACAACACAGGACAAAACAGGCAGACTTTGTTGTCTGTGATGTACATGTAGCTCTGTGTGTACCCTGAATAGGTCCAGATGTTTTATTATCAACCCAGATATTGTAACCTGACTTTTAATCCTCCCATTGCTATGATTATGTTGCACAATGCACAATTCATATCCACATTTTGCCACCTCAAAGAAAATATGTTTGGTGAAAGTAAAACCGACCAGAACAAAACATGAAGGGAATGCCACTTTATTTTATGTATCCATTACATTACATTTATCACACTTTTATCCTCATACCTATCTTACTTACTACAAACTACCTGTTACTCTCTTGTCATGCCTCTGATATGTTTTGATGACCATGCCAGGAATACCCAAAACCTTACTGATTTTCCGCAGACCAGCATAGCCCAACCCCAATTCGTGGGCTAAAACTACCATTCTCGTATTTACATCGAAGGCAACATCGGACCTGCTCTCCTCCCCAAGACGCGTGGATGAGAACACACTTTTACAGTACTTGCTCTCGTGATCACACACACCGCATTCAAGAAGCAGTGTACTACAAAATCCCCGATTTTGTGGGTCAATTGTAATCCGCAACCCCGAGCCAGCACAATTTCGACAAATTAATTTACGGATAAGATCATTTAGGCGCGCAACATGCCACTGCTGAGTAGCCACTGCTGAGTGGCAAGGTCACTGCCGCTATCCGATCTCTCTCCGTTCCCCAAAGAAAGCTTACGGATTGAAGCGTTTTCAACAGGTGTTTCATCTTGATAGTAATTATTTTTACTAGTTATTTTGTTATACCATAGATGATTATGAAGGCTCAGTCAGCATGGAGGAGAAAGCAGGAACAAGGCTTTATTCTTGCATTGATGCATCAATGGAGAGACAGAGTTGGTGTTGTTCAGGTATCTCTAAACCAGGGGTGCTCAATACGTCGATCGCGATCTACCAGTCGATCGCGAGGCCAATAGTGGTAGATCGCATACAACTTTGGAAAAAAAAAAGTTCCCTGTTCGTCCTGCACATGCTAGTTAGCTGATGGCCCATCACGCATCCACCGGCACGCAGACAGCGATCACCCAGCCATTAGCGGGCTATCTCCAAACATTTGGACCCATCAACCTTTGCAATCAAAGCCCTGCAACTTTCACGGCATACAGTTACACGATGCTGTGAAACCATGGCTGAGGATGTAACCCAGCAGATGTGGAAGGACATCGGAGATTGCGAGTGCTTCTCACTGCAGTTGGACGAATCTACGGACGTGAGTGACACAGCACAGGTGTGCATTTACATTCGTATGGTGTTCAGTGATATGACTGCAAAGGAGGAGCTATTGACAGTGATTCCCTTGAAAGAACATGCGCGAGGAGAGGACATTTTTCAGTCGTTTAAAAACTTTAGCGACAAAACTCAGCTCCCACTGTAGCCTACAAGTTAGTGTCCATCACCACGGATGGAGCCCCCGCAATGGTTGGTCGCGTGAATGGGTTCATTGCCAGGTGCAGACAGGGCGATGCTTTTCCAGACTTCGTGAATTACCACTGCATTATCCACCAACGAGCATTATGCGCGAAGATGCTGAACATGAAAGAGATCATGGACGTGGCAACGAAGATCGCTTGCTTAATTAGAGCTAGAGCACTCCAAAGACGGCTATTCCGCGCACATCTGGAGAAGGCTGACAGCGACCACTCTGAGTTGTTGCTACACACTGACGTGAGGTGGCTTAGTCGCGGGAAATTCTCGCAACGATTCCGAGAGCTCTGTCCAGAAATCAAGGGTTTTTTCCGTGAAAGTGGACATGCAGAATACAAACAGCTGAATGACGAGCAGTGGCAGCTGGATTTGGCTTTTTTAACCGATCTGACAAACATGCTGAATAACCTTAATCAAGAGCTGCAAGGAAAAGACAAAACGGTGATCGACATGATCAGCTCAGTCAATGCCTTTAAACGAAAAATGAAACATCTGTCCTCAAAGCTTCAGCACCATGACATGACAAATTTCCCGAACCTGCAGTCAGAGTTGAAGACTCAAGGGAAGGCCTGTGCACAACTAAGCAGCCTACGCTAGATGTCATCAAATTAAACTCTGAACTAATTATTAATACTATTATTATTATACATTGTCACTGTATTATTACTATTATTATATGGTAATTTAAAAACATGTTCAGAGCTTATTTTGTTGCAATATTGGCTTGGAATTTTCAATAAATTTTAAAATAACATACGCTTTTATGGGTCGGTAGATCTTTGTGACTTGGTCATTTTAAAAGTAGCTCGCACACTGAAAAAGTGTGAGCACCCCTGCTCTAAACTATCCACAGATTTACAACCAGTAAATAGAAGGTCAACAGGGGGTGTGACCCCTTAGACCCACCCAACATTAATATGCATTAGACAACTGTATGTGGCAAGGCTCTTTGTTCTACAATTTGGCAGGAATGAGTGCACTCCTTCCAGGTGTGAACCAGGACTATGACATGTCTGGAGACAGCCAAATGAATGGGACAGACCATCAAGCTGAGAATACACATCCAACACTTCACCTCTGGAGGCAGACACAGATATGGACACTTAGGAAAGTGTCTTACAGAGCTCTGATTGTGATAATAAGAGTTACAAAATAACAGGAATATAAATAATAATAAAGAAATGTGTCATTAAAATGTAACCTTAAAAAAATGTTATGTACAATGTCCTTATTATTATTCAGATTCCTTCAATCTGCTTTCTTGCTGTTCTTTCCATTTAACTTTCTTGCCAGTTTCAATTGCAAGCATCGCTTATTTGAAGCTCCAGACCTTCGCGTTGTAGTAGCCATGTCAATATTTTAAAGGTGCCGTGGAAAGCTAACCCAGGAAGCCAGAGAGTGTACCATGTGATGCATTTGAACCAATCGTCTTGACGGAAAATGACCAATCCACCGTTTAGCCAATCACAATTCAGTTTTTCGTTTAAAGGTCCCTGTGAACATCTGCGATTGGTGGCTGACAGAGCGGAACTATCCATATTTGGAGTAGACAACCTTGTACAGCAGACTGAGGGCTTTCCAACGATACCACAGATGTCATATAACAGAGATAAGCCACGAAATGACACCATGTGTAAACAATGCTAACTTTGATGATTCTTCAGTAAAATTAATTCAAGGAAGTCACGAAATTGTAAGAAAATAAACACTAAAATACTTTGTTTTGACATTTTGTTGACATTTATCTGAAAGACCATATGTTAAGGAAGCAAACTAGCCCAAAATCTCAATTTTGACCATGGTATGAAAAAACGATGTTTTCACCTGCCGTGTCTGGATTTTGAGGTCAAATGTCAAATCAGGCAGTGATGACACGTGCAGGATATAATGAATTGACCATAACCTTTGAGCAGAAAGTGATAAATTGATAGATGAGTGATTTCATTGAGTAGGGGACAACTTTCTTAGTCTTTCCAACATGCTAAAAAAAACTTAACAGCAAGCTAGTTCACTAGTAGCTAGCTAGTTGCCGTTTGTTACAGGTCATGTAGAAGGACTTTGGTATTGTGTCTGTCGCCATAGCCCGTCTGAGCGATTCATGCCAGGCTTGAACCAAACCCACAACTAATTGTATTTTTTTTTTCTGAAAAGCCATGGCCCTTGTGGCCCTCGTGAAATTCCTGCCCTGGTTGGAGCTGAGAAGCGACTATGCCCATTAGCTGGTGTAATGTCATATCACAGCAAAATTCTGAGCCGTATCCTGTATGCCCCTAACCTGTTAACATTTTTCATGATGCATGAATAAGGAGCGTCGACCCCAGGTTATACATATGCAAATGTAATTTTAAAGCCAATAGAAATACTTGGAATTGATGGTGGTGATAAATGTTCATGAAAAAGGACAAGTTTTGTGACCTGCAACATTTTAACAATGAACAATTAAAAAAGTTACACACTGGGGTTTTAACGCTCCCCTTTTCTTCCTACTTTTGCATTTTGGACAGTTAATTTTCGTAGTGTTCTGAATTGCACTTCAATTTTATGGCTTTTATCACTGAACGTTTTTCTTTGAATAGCCTTTTCTCCAGTAGCCTGACAAAATTCGAGTAAGAGGGCAGTCTCCAGAAGCAGATTGTAGTGTCAGAACAGATGTTACCATTCTAGTAACTCTTATTAGTATTTAAGGTCATAAACAGTCTTGCCCCATGCTATATCACTGATACACTGTCTTTTTATATTTCTGCACAATCCCTTAGATCTACTGAAGGTGGCCTCCCAAGGGTCTCAGAAGTTCCACCTAAAAGGATCAGGGAATCAGCCCCAAAGAGATGGAACACCCTACCACAACGCATCAGAGAAGCTAAGTCCACTGACACCTTCAAACGGCAGCTAAAGACCTCCCTGTTTAACCTCGCCTTTACTTAGGAGCTCTACTGAAGACCCCCACCCCCCAACAGACAGACTGACAACAGTTACATAAACTGTTCTACTCTTCGGAAAGTTTGACAACAGTCACACAAACCATCTAGTCAGTTCCAGCTCCGGCAGATGGGCTCCCATAGGGGCCACAGTTCTGCCTGAGGTTTCTTCCTTATACATAAATAATCCAATGCAGAACAGGGAGTTTTTCCTCACCCCTGTCGCCCCTAGGCACACAGGCAAACTGTGCCAAACTGTTTGCCAAACTGTTGAAGCACTTTGAGCTACATCTACGACTGTGCTATACAAATACAGTTTATATTATTACTGCTCGCGAGGCTGTTAGATCACTATGAATCGGTAATATTTTTTCTTCCATACAGTCTCCTACAGTTCTAATCCAGCTATTAACCCTTTGCAGATGGCCCAATCTAAAGTCAGTACTGAAGTACCGATGACATTAAACGTCATATCTCAGCAGTCCAACCACTAATTTCAAATCTAAAAAATCTAGTCTTTCTTCAAGTTGGGAGTTTAAAAGGGCCCAACATGGAAAACAAAATAATGCCCAGGGAGAACAGTGCCAAAATGCATTTTCTGAAACTGTGCTTGTGACTAATTGGAACCTCTGAAAATGTATTCAGATGTGTTTCAGATATTCAAAGCCTTTTTTTAGAGATTCAAACCAAGTTTCCAATCTTACAAAAATATTTTCAGAGATTCAATTCCTTTTATTTGAAGTTAAGAATATTGACAGTTTCCTGATCCAGTATCTTATCTGCTGGGGTCTCACGGAAAGGGGGCAGAGAATAAGCTCCAGGTCATCATGGATCCCAACTTGGAGGACTGTGAAGGCATGGATGCAGAGGAGGACTTTCTGGACAGTCAGCTGTTGGATGATGAGAAGGTGGAGAGTAATCCACCATCATCCTTAGCTAGCTCTGTGTGTGTGTGTGTGTGTGTGTGTGTGTGTGTGTGTGTGTGTGTGTGTGCGCGCGCGCATTTTTCTCTTTTGGGTTTGGTTAGCCATTCTCTAACAGGTCCTACATCAGAGAGTAAGCATAGGTGCCTCTCTGACTGTGTCTTATCCTATTCAGACATACCACAGGGCGATCAACTGAATTTGCATTTATACCCCATCATCCTGTAGGTATAGAAAGATAGAAGGCAATTTTTAAATGGTTTTACTATGTGTGACTTTGTGTCACATAGTGGGAAATCCTTTATTGGTCAAGTAGACGGACATATGTGCAGCCACGTGTCTGTCCAATTTCCTCAATGTGAATAACTATAGCCTACAGATGTCCAAAGATTAGGATACAGCATGGGACAGACTATAATGACTGCAATAAAATCATGGGTGGTGTTGATAAGTCAGATCTTTTGTTTAACTTTGTCATACTGTCATCTCATAGTTGTTGTTATTATTATTATTATTATGTTCTGATATGTCTGTAAATGTTTAACGTATTTACCTAATAACCTATTCTCGTTTATTGCCTTTTGTAAAGAATTTGTTGAAAATGTCTTTTTTGTCTTTCTAAAACTTAAATCATGTATTAGTGTCTGTTATTTTGGTTTTGAAGTAAAATGAAGGATACTGGCAAGCAATCACCATCAGCCACAGTCTTTACCTCGTTTTCACATTTGTTGTTATGAAGTCATAACGTGACCTTCAGTATACAAATATATGGCAACATGTAATCATATGCCATGTTTAGATTATTAAATTCACTTATTTTAATAAATTACATTAGTATTTATGTACTATAGGTATAAAATGTCAGATGGTATAATAACACATTAAGTTCCCTCAACATGCCATTTGTTATGGCAAAAGGTACAATTATCAGTAAATTTATCATAACTTTTGAACAAAAGGTTACACATTTATTGTTTCTTTGTGTAGATCACAACATTCTGAATCTTTAATGTACTCTTTTGTAACTACAACAGAAATTTGTGAAAATATGTGTGAAACTTGACAAAACAATGTTTTGTGTAAACCACACTAGGAGAATTTTGTGACAGATTGCATCATGTTTGTAAAAATGGAATGTTTGGCTCCACTGTAGTCTAAGCATGGTACCACCACCGACAATCCATAGCCATATGAATTTTATTTAGCCTAATTGGATTGCACCAGTTGTAAAAATCATCCCACTTCACACCTGGCTAGCCTGAGGTATGGTCTTGGCCTTGCCTAATATTGTTGGCTTCTTATGTGTTAACACAAAATAGCTTTAACTGCTGATATTTAAATGGAAAGCGACCTACCTGAATGTATCAATACCCGTCTGATTTTTCGTCCACACTTTTCCCTGTCGAATGACCTCTTCCGCTATGTCTTTGTCACTTGGCAGTCTATATGAGGGAAAGATGTAGAGCCAGCACAGTACCAAAACACACAGAGCGGCCCACACCGGCAGTTTGCTTCTGGGGCATTTCGTGAACATCACTGCGTATTCTCGAACATCCAAGCGACCAGTCTCGTCAGGCAAGAGATGTCAAACTATCGGTCCAACCCATGTAGAATAAATGCCATCACTGTGATTCAACAGAATAGCACAATATGCTATTGGGTATTTTGCCGTCCTGGTTCTGTTTCCATCCTGTGATAACCATTGCTTGCTGTCGGGTTCTTTACTTGGCAATCACTTAACCAAACACAGATGGCACATCATATTTTTTCGTAAATACAACTGCCAGCCATTCCGGATCCTGCGTGGTTCGCCTCGTTGGTTCTAGCATCTCTTCTTGGTATCCATGTTTCGCTCCACGAGTCTGCAGGAGGCAGCCTTTCCAGCAACATTTTTCAACAAAGAAACCAAGCTTATTTCAACGTAAACCGCCCACTCGAAGTGCGTTTTTGTAAAGAAGTCAGCAAGTCAATATCTTTATTCGGTGATAACATAGCGCCGTTGCATTGAAGGCTCCGGAGCTCATAGCCTACGAACTGCGGAAGTACTGCCCCTCTTCGGACAGTAAATGAATGTATTTGTGTTGTTGAACATAAAGAGAATACATAGATGCCTCATTGATGGGGACATCGTACGTCAACGTCGCCGCCATATTGGGGGTGGCACTGCAGAAAGATTTAATTGGTAGATGCAATACATATAATAGAATTTTCAGGGCTGGAGTATTTTTATGACTTAAATATTTAAAGAAAAAACGACCTGGTCTGTTGCAGTCTGTTATCTGTTCATTTTTTGTCTCAATGACGGCAATAGAATAAGCAGTGTTGGGCAAGTTACTTTAACAAAAGTAATTACGTACAGTTATTAGCTCCTCCTCCTAAAAAGTAGCTGAGTTAGTAACTGAGTTACAACTTTATGGAAGTAACTAGTAATCAGGCAAAGTAACTATTGTGTTACTTTTTAGAATGTTCAAATAGATCAGGAATTTGGGTTCCCAACCCCCGTTATTGGAACTTTAAACTTAGCTGTATGTTTAATTATAAAACTGAATGCTACAAATGTTGAAGTGGCCATTTAATTGACTAATTACTAGAAAACATTGCCTCCACTAATTTGCAGTATTTTAATGCTGCTGGAGGACAATCTGAGACAAAACATCTTACATTTAATATATTGTATACATCATCAGTAGTATGTGGCTAATACTAGAACAATGAAGAAGAATGAGTCTATTATCTGTCAAGTTTTGATATTTATTGAACCTCAGCAGGCCACAACGGGCTATCAAATAAAAAAGTAATATCAAAAGAAACCAATGTGTCTCTGATTTCCCAAAACTCCTGCTGAGTGTGAGTGTGTGACCATGGAATGCAGTAAAAGTAAAGGCGTTTTCATATTGCAACCCTGTTATTTAACCAGGGTCAAAATGGTGGGTTCACCCGGGGACAGCAATGTAAAAGGAAGGTGTGTTTTTGGCCCTGTGTTCAGGAGGCGTAGCCTAGTGGCACTTTAACATTATGCCATGCATATTGCTGGGCGTGTACAATGACCCGTGCACTGGCAGCAACTACAGGGCAGCTGTGGCCTAGTGGTTAGAGAGTTGGTCTTGAGATTGGAGGGTTGCCTGTTTGAATCCTGTTCCAATAGAAAGAATGGGGGTGTGGGGGGGTAAATAACTAGTGCTCTCCTACACCCTCATCCCTGGCTGAAGTGCCCTTGAACAAGTCATCTAACCCCACATTGCACCAGGGAATGTACCTAAATAACTGTAAGTTACTCTGCAGCGTCAGCTAAGTGTAATGTAAATACACCTGTCTGCAAAGTTTTCATTCAGTTTTTCAAAGCAACAATGGCGGACACACAGAGGAGTTGTTGCTGGCTCTTTGTGAAACCATTCAGGCGCAAATGAAGTGCATGTAAATGCTATTGTACTGCATGTGGATGCTTCTGTGGAATTGCGAACGTATGCAAAGAATACAAAGACATTAGGCGCATTCGGGTTGATGTAAACGTTTACATGCGCCTACACGCGTTTGCAGTCAGTGATGCATTGTGGGATGAAAATGTTGCATGATGGTTAGACTTTGTGTCAGACTTGCCCGAAAGGCGTCGCGATGTCATAGGCCATGGGCCCAGGGGAGAATTTTCACTTATTGGTACCATCTAAGGTGGCAAATTCTATCCTTGCTTTTTGGAATAGTATATATCTATAGACTATATTTTGCTATGATAGACATTCCAAAGTGGTAGCTTAGTCATAGAAATCTTCATCTGGAAATATTGCTCGAAAGCGTGTCATCGATATACATTATACCTGAAAAACCAACACAAATTCAACCATTGGGTGGATATTTACTGATGATCTGTGACTTACAGGGTTATAAAGGTCACTGTGAATTGAATACATGTAGTTTGGATGATAACAGAATAACAACAAAAATTGAAAAGATACATAAAGGTGAATGCAATGTAGACTACTTTAGGTTTAATCATTCAGCTTTTTCACAATTTTTTTTAAATGTTTATATTTTTAGATACATGTTGTTTGCCATAGTCAGTGTGAAAACCAGCTTAAACTTATTTTGATAACTTATTGAACAACAAAGTGATATAATACATGTAGGTGGGTCGAAGAACGGAACACAATCATCAAAAGCATCAAATACTCATGTAGAGCGGTACATTAAACTGAGATACCAACAAAAATTCAATAACTTGTTATCTGTGTATTACAGGGTTGCAAAGGCCATCATGAATTAGGTACACTGTACGTGATTCTGGCAAGACTAGTATCACAAATAAAAATATGGTAAATTAAATAACAAACCAAAAGAAAACACAACATTTAAATGATCATGCATGGGCTATAGCATGCATTTTACCATGTTTACGACCTCATGACAAACACTATGACTAAAAGATGAGTAAAACTCTACCCTGTAACTTCTATATGCTACTCGTATGTGGTCATTACATGTAAGTGCTGATGCACACCAATGTCAAACATGAAATAATACTGTAAATGATCTTCGTCGTCTGTGGTTTCTACAGTATCACAAATAAAGTTTGGGTGACTTCAGGTAATTTGAGCCATCAGGTAAAATGAGCCATTTAAGGTTCGAGCATCCTAACTCTTTAAATATTGGCAGCCAATGACTGCAAATTATTTCAAAGGAATGCTACAACTGTACTTGACGTAAAATAATACATTTGATTGGTGTATGGTTGACATGGTGGGTGGGGCAATGCAACACTTCAAGACTGCTGAGGAGAACCGTGAGGTAAGTGGACTGGCAGACAAGGTTGATAAGTTGTTCAAAAAAGGTAAATTGAGCCACCACCAAAAAATGTTATTTTATGAAAAATAGTTTAGCTAAACATAAATTCAGAATCATATGTGACTAATTCTTATACAACATGCATTTAGACTATTTTTTATAGATGTAGGTCATTTTTTGAACATTTTAGCTGACTAGTGGCTCATTTTAGCTGACCGGGTGGCTCATTTTAGCTGAATTCTGATAATCAGAAAAATGTTGATCAGCTGATGGTTTATAAGCTGTAAAACCTTAATAAATACATTTTATACAAGAATTCAACACTGAAATGTTTAAGATGGCATTAATTTACTAAAATAAACACAGACCAGTGTCATAAATTGTATTATATTATTTTTATTAGAAATTAACCAAAATGTGGCTCAAATTACCTAATGTCACCCTACAATACATTAAATAACAAAAACTGAGTTTGAGTATATGTGTGTGTGTGTGTGTGTGTATGTATGTGTGTTTGTGTGTGTGTGTTTGTCCTGTGTATGTGTGTGTGGGTGTGTATGTATGTGTGTTTGTGTGGGTGTGTGTGTGTGTGTGCGTGCGTGTGTGATAACATATGAGGGTGGGTGACCCAGTTGACTGGCGTGGGACAAGAATCAGAACATCCATCAGGCCACGCATCACCCTCTGAGCTCCGGGAGCCTGGGGGGGTGGGGGTAAAGCAGGCTGGGGGAGCAGAGTAGGCACCCTTACCTACCCCACCACCACCAACACACACCCACCCACCCTACACAAGACCTACACAAACACACACACACACACACACACATACACACCAACTTCAGACCTACACACACATATCACACCCCCCCCCACACACACACACACACACACACAAACACACACACTAACTTGAGACCTACACACACACATCAGGCCAAGACCTACACACACACGGTGCACTTCCCCCCACCAATCAAGAGCAACACACACACACACACACAAACAAACCAGTGTTAGAGATCACACATACACTGCACACACACATACACACACACACAAACACACACCAGTGTTCAACATCACAAACACACACGCAAACACACACACAAACCAGTGTTAGACACCACACACACACACACACATACACCAGTGTTAGACATCACACACACACATACACACACACCAACCCTCGTCCTATTAGCACCCTCAAGGCCACATAAGTCTGGGGGTAAGGGGGTGGGGGGCAGTTACTGAAGATCTGTTCAGTAGGCCCGACCAACTGACCGCCCGACTGACCACTCTCTCTCCCTCTCTTCCACCCTCCTCACTTTACCACTCTCTTTCTCCCACTCCTCTACCATCCCACTCGACCACTCTCTCTCCCACTCCTCCACCCTCTCACTCCACCACTCTCTCTCTCCCACTCCTCCACCTCCTCACTCCATCACTCCACCTCCTCACTCCACCCCTCTCTCTCCCACTCCTCCACCTCCTCACTCCACCACTCACTACTCTCTGTCTCTCTCTCCCACTCCACCTTCTCACTCCACCCCTTTCTCTCCCACCCCTCCACTCCCCTATAGTGGAGCAGATTGGCCCAAAAATAGTTCACTTTGGTATGCAAGCATAAAAATTGGCACAAATGTTCATTAGATGTCACTGTTTCAAAAAAAGGCGTTGGCCACTGAGAAATCCAAGATGGCGGCCATTTTTCAAGATGGCCGCCACCACTACTTGTAATTCCTAATATTAACTGCTATAACTTAAAATAACTTCAAGTTTAAAAGCTAATTTTAATTCAGATCCATACTGTGTAGGTCATAGAGTCTGAAAGTGCTCTATAAGTTTGGTAAAATATGACTTTTAGTGCAAAATGTTGTGAAAAAGTACTAAAAGTGTGCTTACATTACAGATAAACTATACTTAACGCATAATACTTAATGATATGATAAAAACTACACTTCACATGCACAACTGCACAAGGCAGTGCATGTAAGACCAAGCCTGTAGCATTTGCACCTGCCACAGCAAACTGATTTGCATCCACACCTAGTGAGCTGTTCACAGTTCTTTGCAATGGCAGGTTTTGTTGTCCAGAAAACTTTCCATGCTTCGCCATTTTTCTCCCATCCCCAGTCGGCTGGACTTGTTACTTCTGGCTGACACAGACTTGCTTGAGCCCACACCCAACCTGCCTGATATGCTGCACGTTTAACATGTTGAATTAGTGCTGCTTTTGTTGGAGGGATGGATTCATATGGCCTCAACTTTCTTGCAAATAGGTCCAGTCTGGCATCATCCACACCATCTGCAGTGCTGGACCTGTCATACATGAGAACCACAAACTTCTCCAGAATCCTAATGTCATCCTCCTCAATGGTTGGTGGGAAGTGACTGAGCTTAGAAAATATTGGTGTTGCCTGTGGGAACATTTCCCATGTCTGCCATGCGGTCTTCTTTCCTTTATTTCGGAATGCTGAGACCACATCACATCCAGTAAAAGCATGGAAGAACAGCATTGCTTTGGACTTATCTCCACCAATAGTGCTGTGAAGGTTGTGAATGCCAACCCATCGTAGGCTCTGACCTTGGCCAAATATCAGCCACAGCTGCTGCAGACCCATGGTCTGAAGAGAGGGGAACATACTTAGGCCAATGACGAGGACATCTGTATCATTAGCTTTGACTATGACACATTTACTCCCCTGTCCTACAGCATATCTGGCATGGACAAAGATGCGGCAGTCTGCCTCCTCCTGAGAACACATATCCAGTTCAGGCAGACTAACTTGGGGTGTGCTAAGTACCTGAGGTCCTTTGGTGACAATAACTAAGTTTTGTGTGGGCATCTGACCAATCTTTTCTGCCAGGAAGTGAAACAACTCCGACTTGTTATCATTGTGCCTCAAAAAGTTCTGCCAGTTTGAGGGAAGTGCATTCTTCTCTGTGACCTTGCGTCTCACCCCATCACCTCTCTTGGACCTTGTGTCTGCTTTCAGACTGGATGAAGTGTAGACATCAAAGATAATGTGTGTTGTCCTGTATGCATTAGCATACTCTTTAACCCTTGGCAGGAAATCAAGAGCTGCATAATCTGACAATGTCCTGGACCTGATCGGTGGCAGCGCATGGACCAAAGCTGACCCATCAATCACATTCTTGATGGTAAATAAAAAATGGGTCACTGAGCGTCCATAGAAATGTCGCTCCAGTCGCTTCTGGTGTGGACATGGTGTGTGCTGGTGTGTGGTGCGCTGCCTTCTTGAATTATGGACGTAGCTGTGCACACACATTTTCTAGAGATTAGCGTTGCTTGTGTGATGCTGTGATCTTGGTGACTTCTAGCAACTTTTCAGAGAGCCAATAGCAACTTCTGTTGATTTTCTTTTGGGGCAACACTACTGTACTCGGGTGTTAAAATCTGATTTCCCTCAATTGGCGACTTTTAATGCTAATTTGCTAATTCTAATACACAGCTTCATATCTACACATATGAACAATTTAATTTTGTAAAAGCTTTTTTCCTTTTTCATGCATTACCATGCCATTTTTTATTTACCATCAAGAATGTGGAATGGGTGTAATTACGTAATACAGATTAGCGCTGATCTGTAAAAAAGTCGCCAGCGCTGCCTTCTTGTATTATGGACGTAGCTGTGCACACACATTTTCTAGAGATTAGCTTTGCTTGTGTGATGCTGTGATCTTGGTGACTTCTAGCAACTTTTCAGAGAGCCAATAGCAACTTCTGTTGATTTTCTTTTGGGGCAACACTACTCTGGTGTTAAAAATCTGATTTCCCTCCATTGTCGACTTTTAATGCTAACTTGCTAATCCTAATATACAGCTTCATGTCTATACATATGAACAATTTAACCACTAAATACTATATGTAGATAAGTAGATGGGCTTCTGCAAACTTTTAAATTAGTTTAATTAATAATTAATTGCCCAGTAGAGTAGAATAGAGTAAGGGTAATCCTGCTGATGTTAAAACATCCAATAAAACTCCTTGATGGGTGAAAAAAAGTAACTAATTCATGCCAGTGACAACTGATGAGATAATATAACTCTAATAGAATAATAAATTGACCATATTAAGTCATTATTAAACATTTTTAATTGATCAGTAACACATATATCCATGAATATTGTAAAATTGGTCAATGAATGGCGGCCATCTTGAAAAACGGCAGCCATCTTGGATTTTTGCGTGGACAACGCCTTTTTATGATAGAGTAGGCCTTAGAGAATGTCTATACCAAATTTGATGCTTGCATACCAAAGTGAACTATTTTGGGGTATTTTGGCCTTTAAGCCGCTCCGCTACTACCACTGCTGTTGCTTTGGCCTCTTCCTCCCTCTCCACTGGGGCCACATACCTGTACATGGACGCAATAACTACCATGTAAAATGGCAATAACACGCAACTCGCTATTCTAGCAAGATCTGAAAAAGCAACAAAACAACCTTCTTCTCCTTAAAATCTGAAAAATCAATACAAATGTAGCATGAGAAGCTTATCTAAGGGCGCAGAAAGTCAACCAGGGGATCTCCTTACCATACTACACACTTGAAATTGCGAAACACAGCACATGGCAAAACACATTATTTGACGGATATTGACATGGCATGTAACTCTGATAGGCTACTCCTTTGGAAAGTCTATCATGGCTTAATATACTCATATGTACCCTAGAAACAAAGTGCCACCACAAAAGTTTTGCCACCTCGGATGGTACCAATATCTGGTCTGGCCCATGGCCTATCACAAAACCGTGACAAGGTCATATGACATAAAAAGTTAAATGCATGTAGACGCATGTAGACAAATCGTGCAAGCGCTTGCAGTTGCTTCCACACGTCTACAACCGTCTAACTAACGCCTCCGTGGTGACGCTACTTTGCCCTGGTTGGTTTAAAGTTCATTGACGTCCGGACACATGTGTTGTGTAGCGCTCTGTCACGGAACTTGTCATCTTATATGTACGTTATTTTAGTCCAGTTTAAAGACATATCTTTTCTCTCTCTTTTTAGCTTGTTCTGGGGGCGTGTATCTGATGCTGTCAAGCTTAATCTTTTATTTATTTATGTATTTGTTAATCTCGTTTTTATTTTATTGCTTTGTGTCAGTAGGCTATACCTATTAATGGTCTTTGGGTTATGGTTTTGCCGCGTTATTTTTCATCCTTGTGCAGCACTTTGGGACAATCTCTGTTGTTTTGTTTAAATGTGCACAATTCAATGCACCCTACTACAACCGCCCGCCCCCTCCTTGTCCCCCACACACAACACATGACCTCTCCGTCATCTACTACCAAGATCAGGTGGTGCAAGCTGAAGACTTGTGTCCAACTTGACCGACGCCCGCCCATGCTGTGAGGCGGTGTTCTTGCTGACGTATGTAGACAGATGCAGACAAACGCAAACAGACGGGATTGTAACCCGAACGCGCCTAGTATGATGCCGAACTATCGTAGCTATTTGTAGGCATACACTGTAACATTAACATATGGTAAACACTAGCGCCATCATTAAACATTTTACTCTTTCCACCCATTTTGCCAATGGTTAAAAAGCACACAACACAATGATAGGCGCGTTCGAGTTACACACCCATTTGTCAGCATTTGTCTGCGTATGTCTACATACGTCAACGAGAACTGCTCGTCACAGCATGGGTGGGCATTTAAAAGGCTTTGGTAAAGTCGGACACAAATCTTCAACGAGACTGAGCTTGCTCCTTCCCGATCTTCGTAGTAGATGACAGAGAGGTCATGTGTTGTGTGTGGGGGACAAGGAGGGGGCGGGCGGTTGTAGTAGGGTGCATTAAGACTTCAAGTCAAGTCGAGTATTTTTTTAATAGCACATTTATACAAAACAACAGAGATGCCCCAAAGTGCTGCACAACACAAGGATGAAAAATAACACCGCAAAACCATAACGCAAAGACCATTAATAGGTATAGCCTACGGACACAAAGCAATAAAATAAAAACGAGATTAACAAATACATAAATAAACTAGATGTACCGCATATGATTTTGTGGTAGTATGTCGGGGTTATAAAGACGCATTGACCCAGCCCATAAACTGTCACTTGAAGCATAGCGCCACCTAGTGATAGGGGTAAATGCAAAAATTGGGATTTTGTATTGCCAATGTCTTGGACTGGGATGGTGGGAACTGTACAAAATATGTCATGCACAATCAGCACAAAGACCTCTAAAAGCACAGCACCTGCCATACAATTTGGCCCATAGGGGGCGCTGTAATTGTAATTTTGCCTATTATCTAGAGAACAGTAATGTTTACAAGCAGTTCTTTTTTTGTCTTGAAATCTATTGACCCTCCCACATTGAAAACACTTGTCGACGTCCACTTCCAACGAAAAAAAATTCTGTGAAATTTTAACATTGTGAAAGCGAAACCAAACGAACTCGTCATAGGCCGTTCATGTGAATCTCACCAAATTTGGTACATGTCATCTACAGACAATGTTGACAAAAAGTTATCAAAGGATTTATCTTGAGATGGACTGTTTCAAAGTTACATGTAAATCAAAATTCAAAACATAGCTTAAAATTCTCCAAAAGTCCATATCTCGGCTTCTAATTGCTCAGATTTGGTCAAAGTTGACATGACAACTCTGAACGGCTTTCTTTTCATGTGCACCAAATTTTGTGACATTTCATCACATGGTGCAATGTTTCCGGTCAAAGCTAGGTGTACAAAAACAGTTTTTGTTAAATAACTTATCAAAAATTTTGCCCAAGACAATGATTTTGTGTTAGTAAGCCAGAGTTAAAGAGCCGTATCAACCCATCCTATAAACACTCACTTGAAGGAATAGCGCCACCTAGTGATATAGTTAAATGCAAAAATAGACATTTTCTTGGACCAAGGAGGTGGGAACTACACAAAATATACACAAACACACAGAATGTCATTCCTTCAAAACCCACATCCATGCCAACTTCCAGCAAATCATTTCCACACAAACTCTCACCTCACAACACTGACCTACCACAAACTCACCATACCTACGATTCCCACACTTCAATACACTGCGGCGGTCATACCATGTACCGCTATGCGGTACATCTAGTTCTCTTTATTATTTTGTTCCAGTATTATAGAATAAAGTGGGAAAAAACATTAACATTCCACACCAGAGCACAACAATCAAGCAGAGAGGCAGAAGAAGCGACAGTGGGGTACTGGCAGTCAAATATAAGCGCAATTATCTAGGGAAACTGACCAATTTGAAGTTAGCCAGGGTGATTAACTGTTGAGGGAGGAGAGAGAAAGATTTAAACACAGCAGCCACGCCACACACTCCAATACCTGGAATTAGTTCACACACAAGGGGTTAATCACAGCAAACCATCACTAAATAGTGGTAGTATCTCTACGTTTAGTTCACCTCATGCAGTGCAGAAGAAAATGGAAACACCCAATGTCCCAACACCATCACGCTCCGGACTGTCAACACAAAAAGGGAAAAGGATTAGTACCCCAGGCCTAATGTGCTACTTGGAGGGGAACGCCAGTACCCAAGCTGAGCTTAGTAGGAAATACAGCAGCGAAACATTGCCCAGCCATAGCCTTACAAACAATCATTGAAAGAAACAAAGCCAAATAAAATACTAAAAAGGGAATAAGCAAAAACGGGCAAAGGCAAAACAGCAATGGCAACTCCTGTATTCCACATGAATAAACAAATGCAGCATTTACCATGTGCACACCTGTAGCCCCCCCATCGGAAAACAGCAGCAAGTCGTAATCAGTGCTCGTCGCGATGTTCACATCGGAAATACTCTTGGTGGACATTCACAGCCAACATTGGACCCAGCGGGCAATGCAAAGGATACCAGCGACCTGCTAGGATCCCCCTTCACCGCTGTAGTCAATGGCAAGCGGAGAGACAACGTGCAGCCTTGCTATTTGACACTTCCTAGTTTTTAATCTTCTCAGCTACTGCCGTACCTTAATCAACACAACTGATGTCAGGTGTAGTGGAAATGTAGAAGGGCGGTGGGGCTGTAACCAGCGGTCAACTCAACTCATGTGTGTGTCCCCATTCTTCGAGGCAAGACGTCAGTCAACACAGTTCAGAGTTAGGTGCCAATTACCAGCGGGTGACGTATGCACATCACCCACTGGTTACATATACATAAGAGTGTGAAAGTTAAAACAATAAATAAAGACGACCGGAGGTTCGGGAGAACAAGTACATCTCAGCCGTCTCATGAAGAAACTGGTGGTCGATGAAAGTGGAAGTGCTTTTAAATAAATCGTGAAAGTTTCTTAGTCGATTGAGTGTGTTGCAAGACTGAGCATAAAGGTGCACAAAATAAGTGTGACCTAGTGTGTATGTGTGTGAGAATGTGGTGAGAGAAGGGAAAGAAAAAAATAAAAAGAATGGAGAGTGAAAACACATTACCCACATAAAACAATAATGGAGGGAGAATTTGGATGGGAGTGTGAAGAGTTTGGGGGTTGTCCCCCAAATTTGTCCCTCACTTTGTGGTTTATTACTGTTGGTTCACAGTGGGAGGGGATAAAAGTTGATGCGTATGGTCGCTCCAGAGGAGCAACAAAAAACAAAAGAGAAATGTGAGCATATGTCGAGAAAATTACAGGATAATGAAAAGGGGGGTCCCTAGCAAAAAAGAAAACACTGAGAAGAAAAGCAAACTAAAATTTGGGATAAAAATAAATAGAAAAAACAGTTAGAGCTTGAGGAAGATCGTCAAATTGTATATAACATGTTTTTAGGGGTATTAGCTATAGAGTTGGTAAGGGAGAAAATACTCACAAGAGTTGCTGAAAAAAAAGAAAAACACACACCAACTGCGCTCTTGCCGCCTCCCATTAAACCTTACCTACCACCACCAACTTTACCACTATATGCACACACACAGGCGTGTTTAACGCCTGTACACAAATGCCTTTGTTTGAGGTTAGGAGCCCCCCTCCCTAGGCTAGTCTCCCCTTGTGTGCGTTGTCCCAATGAAGGGAACAATGAAGGAGAGAGAGGGACTGGAGTATTAAAATAAATATTTTTATTTTCAATAAAAATACATAAATAAAACACGCATTCAGTCCTTGGACCCACACTCCTTGAGTGCAACAACAATCAGAATGGGCAGTACGTAATGGTTCAAACAATTCAGCACACAAGAAAATACAACAATGCACACATTACTGACTATGGTTACACTGCATGCCAATGGCCACACAAAGAGAAAGGAAAATAAGTTTAAATAAACCAGTGAAACAACGAAAACACAAAGTGGCCCAAAACCAAAAACTGTTACCCTCGGCCCAAATGACCCACAACTTGCACACCATACACACATACACACACCATGCACATAGGCATGCAATCACCCAGCCCACCGGTAGCGATTGTCCAATACGCTTCGTGAGCCGACCCATCACACCAACACACGGACACACGCGCACACACACTTCAAACAAAAAAACTGGAGCACAGGAAAAACAGTGACTGGGGTGGCGTAGAGTGTTCCACCTGTATGAATGCCAGCCTCAACATAGAATCAGGGGTTAATTGGTCGCCTTCACAGCAAAGTTGATACACTGGGTTTTACGGTCCTCAGCCAATCGCCGATGTTCAAAGTTCTCTGGACACAGGCAGACCACAGCACGCCACAAGATTACGGCAGCATGAAGGATTACTAATGTGAATTTCTCTCCAAAGCGATCCGAAACACGAGGCCAGTAAGCAAGAGGCCAGCTCATAAAGAGGCAAGCCGACCCGACAGAGGTGAAGCACGACAGGCAGACAAACCCCAAACAGATAACAACGAGTGGGAAACGCGGCTACTTTTAAGGCTTCATGCCACTTACCAGGGCACCTGATCTTCATTAGAATCACGCCCACTTCGCTAAATTGTACCCATTGAAGGCACTTACTGCCAATCGAGCAACCCCTTGCCCATGTTACACTTATTAGTTTGTAACTAACTAAAGGCCCCCTAGGGGTCATACATAGTAGCATATGTGAACTCAGCAGCATTTACAATGACATCATTGAGACAGAACAGACTGGATAAAAATTTAAGTGCACCAAATATCACTTACACACACGAAGGAATCAATATGGCAGATAACATGAGAGAAGGACATGCATGTGAACGTAGAGTGAGACAGACCACAGAAGGATTTAAGAAAGCAGAAACGGGGAAAGTGGCAGGAGAAGAATCAGCACAGTTGGCAGAACTGAGGGGGATGATGGCAGCATTAAACCAAGCTCAAGACTAAACGACTGTACATATACACTAATACAACATATGTGGCAGGAGCGGTGCATGTGGAACTTGCGCAATGGGCAAGAGCAGGATTTCTAACAGCTTCAAAAACACCTAAAAATATGAACACGAAATGAGACTATTACAGAAAGCGTTAATGAAATCGAAACAAATAATGTGGAAAGAACTAATCATGAGGGAATGTGGAGATCCCTGGACGGTAGGCCCATAATTCCTCCAGGGCTAATGCAATCTCTTTTAGCAGAAATGCATGTTTTAACTCATAATGGTAGAAGTCAAATGCAACGACACCTCACACACTGCTGGCATCCGTACCTGCCTGCTATGATTGAAAGTTACGTTAGAGAATGCGTAAAAAGGTAATGTTAAACCAACATGTAAACCACGCAAAGGAGTGTTTCGTGTCCCAAAACTACTAGGTCAAGAAATAATTATCGATTATACAGATATGTTAGAATGCGTAAAAGGATACCGCTATCTACTGGTAGCCGTAGATGTATACAAGGGGTGGCCTGAAGCCCTACCAGTGCTTCCAAACAAACACTCAAAAACCGTGATACATTTTTTCATCAACCAATACATCCCCACTCATGTTTTTTCCCAAAAGAGTACGATCAGATAATGGGAGTCATTTCAAAATAGGGATTTACAACTGGTAGAAACAGCGGTCGGCTTAAAACATTCATATGGATCCGTCTAGATTCAAGATTCAAGATTCAAGATATATTTTATTACGTCTCATTATAGGAGAATAAGAGAGTAAAATTCTTTGCGTTTTTTTCTCCTCAGATAAATGAAAGAGTGTGTGTGTGTGTGTGTGTGTGAGAGAGAGAGTGAGTGAGTGAGTGAGTGAGTGAGAGAGAGAGAGAGAGTGAGAGAGATAGAGTGAGAGAGATAGAGTAAGAGAGAGAGTGTAAAATAAAAATAGTGCTTTGGTCATCTTCATCGTGAGTTCAGGAATCTAATCGCCTGGTGGAAGAAGCTCTTCTGGAGTCTGGTGGTGCGGGCTTTGAAGCTTCTATACCGCTTGCCAGACGGTAACAGCTCAAACAGTCCATGGTTGGGGTGGCTGACATCTTTGATAATTTTCCTGGCCTTCCTACAACACCTTGCCTGGTATAACTCCAACATAGCGGGTAGACTGCAACCACAAATCCTCTCTGCTGTATGCACCACTCTCTGAAGTGCCTTTCTATTATGAAGAGAGGAGTTTCCATACCACACATTTAAACATCCTGTCAAAATGCTCTCAGTGGTGCCTCTGTAAAAAGACCTCAGGACTTTGGGTTGCATGCCAAACCTTCTCAGCCGTCTGAGGTGGTGTAGACGCTGCTGGGCTTTTTTGACTATGCGCTCCGTGTGACTATCCCAAGTAAGGTCTTCTGAGATGGTGACACCAAGGAACTTGAAGTCTTTCACCCTCTGCCCTGTCTCATCATTGATGGTAATGGCTTCAAACTGGTGTTCTTTTCGCCTGAAGTCCACTATTACTTCTTTTGTTTTTTAACATTGAGTGAAAGGTTGTTTCTCTGACACCACTGCATGATGTTGATGTCATCTCTATATGCTGTTTCGTCATTGTTCGTGATCAGACCGATTATAGTGGTGTCATCAGCAAACTTAATGATGGTGTTTGATTTGTGCATAGCCACACAGTCATGCGTGTACAGGGAGTAGAGGAGAGGGCTTAAAACGCAACCTTGCGGAGCTCCCGTGCTGATGGTCAAGGAGGATGACATGACAGAGACCATTCTGACTACCTGAAGTCTAGGATCCAGCTACAAAGACCACTATGCACTCCAAGACTTCTTAGCTTGCCGTCAAGTATACTGGGGACGATGGTATTGAAGGCAGAGCTGTAGTCCACGAACAGCATTCTTACATACGTGTCCTTTTTCTCCAGGTGTGACAGGGAGATATGCAGTGCGCTGGTGATGGCATCATCAGTGGATCTGTTCTTTCTGTAGGCAAACTGATGGGGGTCAAATTCAGGTGGAATCATTTCGCATATAGGGCTCTATTTTCACAATCATACGCGCATTGTCTAAAGTCTGTTGCGCAAGTTGCTTTGGGGGCGTTCCCGACACAATTTGGTATTTTCACGGCGAAAAAGCGAACATTGCGCCAGGCGCATCGTTCAAAAGGGTTGGGTTAAGTTACTTCATTAGTCATGGGTGTGTTTTGGGCGTAACATACAATTAACCAATGAGAATTTATACTCTCATTCCCTTTAAGAGCCAGCGGGCGCATTGTCCATAGCCTGTTGCTATTACGATGGCGGATTTGCCCGGACGGGAGGAGCTTTTCAGTGGAGGAGACCGATCTGCTCGTGCGTGAAGTAAAAGCGTGTGAGTAGTTTATGTTCGGGGATGGAAAGAATCCCCCCAAACCTCCGCGGGTCATAGAAGTATGGGAGGAAATATCTTCAATAATTGTGTCCTCCTTTGCCAAGAAGAGAACTTTCGAACAGTGCCCAAAGCGGTACAACAACGTTAGAAGACGTGAAACAAAAGGAAACATCAAAAATAAAAGGTGGAGGTCCATCTGTGACTGGTTTGATCTGCGTCCCACTGGGGCTCATATGGACATCACAGGACTCACTCAGGTCACAGCAGTATCCCCTTTATTGCTGGCACTGTAAATTACAAGAGTAGGGTGGTGGTACGAACAGCACAGATGTAATCTTTGATACGGTATCCGGCTCAAGCTTCAGAGTGTTCTGAGGTCTCGTGTGTGTGTGTGAGAGAAACACTATACCATATACAATTCTGTACCTAGCACATAAAGGTGAGTTTAACAGAATCATAATTACTAGTCATAACTACTAGGTTTACTTAGCGGCAAAACAGTTGTATGAAATATCATAAAAAAAACATAAAACAATACTGAGACATAACATAAACACTGACTGGGTTTACAATTGGATCGTATAGTGGTAAATTAATTTATGATGACAATACTCGGACACTGTGGGATTACATTTCTATTCATAACAATAGGGGATACAAAGTGAATTTTACGGTACATAAATTAAAACAAATCAACAGTTACATTTGAAACATGAGACTACATAGATACAGCGGGGCAAACTGCTGAAGACGTCTGCTCACCGAGTGGCAGCTTATTGCTAACCCCCTCGCTAGCATCCCGACACAAATAGCTCAGAAGCTGATAACAAAATTGAAACTCCTACGATAACCAACATTTCTTTAAAGAGTGAGAACTATATAAACAATATATTACCAAACAAACAATTATATTACCTGTAAATTACAAGAGTAGGGTGGTGGTACGAACAGCACAGATGTAATCTTTGATACAGTATCCTGAAAAGCATAGCCGGAGCAAAGGGTATTATGTTAGCCTGCTAGCCAGACATATAAACAATACGAAACCATTATCATGTATATATTAGAATAAAGTTGAAATAGCCCCCAACAGATCCCCAAACAGACTATGACAACCCAGCCCATATTTAACCATGAAAGGCTTAATATAATATAAATACTGTCGGACCACTTATGGATGTGACCTACCGGCTCAAACCGTCGTAACCGTAAACCGTAAACGTACCACCACACCAATTGACAGAGGCGACCCCCAGAGGGCGCTCTTGTACCATTTTAAATAATTTTATACGGAGAACTGACGTATCCTGTTACACATCAAACCATTAGTCCACTAGTTTTCTTTTTGATGATTAGTCCATTTCATTTCTTACAACTTGCCACGCTGTTTATTAAATAAACTGCAGAACATTGCAATCGGTGTTTATTTAAAACGACAAAAGAAACTGCAGAACATTGCTATAAACTGCAAAACATTGCTATACTCTTATTATTTGTGCCTGTTTGCTTACTAAAACATAAAAATACATGGCTATACAGGCTATACATGTTGCAACTTTTCTGCCAGTTCAGTCTCGCACCTACAACGCAATTTGGTAGTAGCCACATTAAGTCTCGCAATGCTCCGAGGTCACGGAGAAACGCATGCATCAAACAGACAAGTGTGTTTGCGGGCGTGTGTGTGTGTGTGTGTGTGTGTGTGTGTGTGCGCGCATGTACATACCCGGCCAAACTCCTTGTCCAAGACACGCGTCTCTGCTATCAGTCTAGCTCGCCTCGGATGCCCGCTATGCCTTAAACAGTCACCACCATCAGTACTGTATGAACGAACCCCATGCTACCAAACTCCCCCCTTTAAGTCACATATCCTACTCACCACCGTGTCAACTGGCTGGCGACTAATTCTTGAACAGTCAAAACTTCCGCGTTGTCCCAAAACTTGCTGACAGAAAAGATGCCCTCGTACTAGTAGCAGCTCAGGTGCTATTTACCGCTAACGGGATCAAACGATACCTGGCCACTTGGCACGAGATTTCGAGGTTACGTTCAAGCAGTCAAAATAAAAGTTTCCCCCTCCTCCCACTTTATGCAACCCACCCTGCCGGTTACACATAGACTGGTTCAATGTCTCCATTGGTCCACAAGCAGTACTTGAGTTTCTGTCCTGCTCATGCAAGAGGGACTGTGTCACTCCATCATGTCAGTGTGTTGCCAACAACTTGGCCTGCACTGACCTATGCCATGCAAGACAGTGCAAAAACCAGAAGGATGACTTTGCTGATGAAGATCAATCCTATTCCTCTGATGAGGATTCCGACGAGGAGTTTGATTAGTGTTGTGACCTTGAATGATGCAATGCTTGCGAAAATTTCTTCTTATTATTATTTCCTTCATTTATCATTGAGGGTGTTGTACATTAATGAACATTTTACAAATAAAATGCACCCAGTGATAGCCAAAAGGCTAATTTCCATTGGTAGTTCCCCTGCCAAAAGAAGCATGGTACCTGGTAATTAATACAAAGTTATACACAAAAAAGTAAAACTACAATATATAAAACAGATACTGTACATTACATGTCTGTCTGTAAACCCCCACCCCCTCCCCCACACAACACACATGCACACACACGCCCCCACCCCAACACACACACAAACACACACATTACATGTCTATCTGTAACCCCCCTCCCACACACAGACACACCCACACCCAAACATACACACAAGAAAGAATGTCATTGACCATGCCTAAAGGTCATGACCTTGACCTTTTACAGTAATGGCAATGTCATAATTGGGGTTACCACACCTTAAAACATAGGAATCCATGTCACATTTGTTATTTGTTATACCGTTTTTAGATTTTCAGCTGTGTCAAGGTTTTGCGTACTTTATACGCATTATTTTCTCAAACGCCATGTCTGATATAAGACCAAAAATCACCCCCTTCAAATCAGATAATATGGGTAAATGATACATTTTCTGAATCCTTAGAGTCAGGCCAGTATTTCAGTGTTTGGATTTTGTTTCTCTGATACTCCCTGCTGCCACAGGATTAAAAGACAAAATATAACTTAGGCGGAAATGGCAGGAAAATGTGTGTGATTAAAGGTTTGAAGGGCTCCAGGTTTGGATGTACTTATCCAAAATGTTCACAAGCCCAGAGTCTCCTGTTTAAAATGATACCAAACATAACAAAATAAAATATTCCAATATTTCCAGTATAGATCTTTAGCTATGTCGGTGTTCTACTTGATTTATACACATTATTTTATCTACCTTAGTTCACATTATGTGTGATAACTCAAAACAGCTACTCTTGTCAGATGGCCATCATACATCATTGGAAAGCTGAGATTCCAGGCTTTCAGAAGAGGTATGGGTCCGTGTACGTGGTGGCCATTCGATTTCCGTTTTCAAAACAGGAACTGGAAAACGGATAACGAGCCGTCTCCCGTCTCCCGTCTCGGAGACGGAAAATGAGAGACAAGGAACGAACCGATTTCCCATTTCCGATTTCCAACTTCAAAAGGGAAACGGGAAAAGGGGTCGTTTTCTGTGCTCCAATTCGTTGCTCATGAATGGGAATCGGGGTAAATAAAAACAGGGTCGTTTTTTAATATCTAAGTTTGCATTTATATCTTTTAGTTCAACCGGAAGACATTATGATGAACTTGAATTTGAACTTGTTCTTGAGAGGGGGCTGCCATTATTGCTTTTCCCAGTGGTGTAGCTAGTTTGTTGGTAGTTGATAGTTTCTTGATAGTTTGTGGATATTTTTGTTAACATGTCTCTTGAAAAATATGGTGACTTCATTCGTAGTAGGAGGTGTGGCGGCATGTCATGTATTGACATTGCCCATGATTTGGCCATGGAGTTTGGTGAAATTAGGGGTATTTCACCACGGAATGTCCGTCGATGGTGTCTGGAGCAGGGACTCCTCAAGGACTTCTGTAGCGATGATCAGCTTGAGGCTGCAGTCGCGCAAGGAATTGTGGAAGTAGGTGCCGGCAAATTATTCGCTTCTTTTTCCCTGCTCTTTCGAGAGGTTTTTTTGTTATTGTAGAAAAATCTTTAAAAAAAAAAACAATGTACAGATTGATGACGTTTGCGTGTCTCTTGTGTGTGTAAAATATTGTAGCCTACCAATCAGTAGCGGTTTTAGGCACGGGCGAACCGGGTATGTGTAATTTGAAGATGTGTAATTTGAAGCGAGGCTTCGAAGCGTGTGTCGAGCAAAAGTGGGCGTGTCAGTTGAAGCCTCAGTTCGATGCTTGTATCCATAGACTGAGCAACGCACCTACTTTCTACTGGAGCGAACGTGACGCGGGGCCGCCATCTTGAGGTGGTGATTCGCTCCACTCAGTATAACCGGTTTGACAGAATTAATGAATTGTCACCGCATTTTATAAATAATATCTCGCTAAAATAACACTGGTTTTTATGTCATCCATGAAGCAATGATAAAAAAACGTGGTTCGAAGGGATATTATTCATACTTGGCCAAACGTTATAGAATATAGGCTACATGCATCTTACATAAAAGGCCTTTATAATATTGTGGTAAAGTGAACATATATTCAAGATCATAACAGTGTAATTCCTGTGGCAGCGGCCAGGGTGTCATACTATACTAATGTGATTATTTAATCAATATACACATCAAAAAAATAAAAATAAATAAATAAATATATATATATATAAACACACACACACACACACAGTTGAAGTCAATATTATAAGCCCCCCATCACTCTTGATTTCTCAGTGAGAATGAAAATTACTAATTATTAATAGTCAAAAAGTGAAATATGAATCAGAGTGTGTGTGTTTGCTTCCACAGGCTGGGTCATCATATGGCCGGCGCATGATGACTGGTCATTTGGCAGCAAATGGAGTCCGGGCTTCTGAGGGCAGGGTGGGCAAAGTCCTCCGAAGACTTCAGCCAATCTATCACGTGGCGAGACAGCAAGTAAGGCCAAATATAATGTATTACAGTTTCTATAGAAAAGTTTGGAACAATTAGCAGCAACTTTGTTGATAACCCCTGCTATGGAACATGTATGTCTTTAGGCAGAATGGCCCACTGAGCTGCTGTGTAAGACAAGAAGTTTAGAAGTTTCAGTCCCAATGCCAGTCCTCCTCTATCTAACCTCTATCATGTCTTATATGCCTCTAAGGGCTCCAAGGCACCTAATCACGCACGATGACTTCACTTTTGGACGAAAGCATCAGCTACTATAGAATGTGATGTGTATGTGTGCATACCAATTAAACTTGTTCTTGCTACAGAGCGCCAGGAACCTGAACCCAACCCCTTATGTGGCCCAGTACATGGGCCACAAACTCCATGTGGACCAGAATGAAAAACTGGTCATGTTTGGTGTCACCCATGTGATGGCTATCGATGGGTACAGCAAAAAGGTTGTTGGCTGCTCCACCATGCCCATCAAAAACAACCTTAAGATTTATGACGAGGTATACAGGTAAGCCACAAAGTAAACAGAGGAAGACATTCCAGGACACATTTCTGTGAAATTCTATTTCCACTTTAACTACAGGTTTTCCTTTGTTATCCTTTGTACCTTTTTCAGACCTGCTGTGCTCTCGTATGGGATGTGGGACCAAGTCCGGGTGGACTGTGGGAGGGAGTTTTACCTGCTCCTTTTCATGCAGGAGAAGCTGGCTGGGTACCGCTTCAACCAGGAAAGACCTGCATACCTGCAGACACCATCTACCAGAGTAAAATCACCTCTTACCATATTCAGTCTCACATATGCTACTGTTTTGTAACAGGGACTTCACAATCATTAGGCTCAGTGACAGCTTCTTTCCTAAAGCTGTCGCACATCACCCTCATAATAAAAAATCGTCTCTTCTGCACGGAATCACACCATTGAGAGAATGTGGGTGGAAGTCAACCAAAGGGTCAACTACCCATTGAAAACTGCCCTTATGCAGGCCCTGGACCAGGAGTCCTTCTCCTTGGAAGACTCCCTCGCCAAATACTGTGTGTCTACACTGACCTGTCATGTGGCAAGGCTTGGAATGTCCAATTTTGTAGAGGCGTGGAACGCCCACAGAATTCCAGGTACTTACATGTATTGACATTGTATCTGTACACATGGCCACATGTCAACTCGTTCAACCCTCGAGAAGGCTGTAAAGACCGTTCTTCACACATTGCTTTCTAAACAAATATGTCCATGACAATGCTTAACTGCTCAGAAATAAAGACCAGAATTTTTAGTCTGTCTGTAAATGTAATGCAATGTAAAGTAATGAAGACTTCTTTTACAGGGAAAGGTGTACCCAACATTTTGTGTGGGGAAGGCTGCCCAGCGAAGGTCAGTCCAGACCACATACCAACTGCTGACATCGCGGCAGACATGTACCAGGTGGAGGTGGGGACTGGACTGACAAGGGAGTCAACTTTTGGGTCGGACCCCTTTCCCAGTGAGGAAGCCTGCAGTAATGCTGCTCAGGCATTCAATGCTGTATGTCCATCACTGCCGTCACTGCTGCACAGTGCGGTGAACAATGACTATTTCCCACTGCAGTCGGCATTGCAGCACTTAATTGACATTACACGACACTACGCTGCATAACACACACACACACAGTGAAGCCTTTCTCTCCCCCAACACACACACACACACACACACATTTTTTTTATTTTCCTTGTTGCCCTGTTAATCTGTTTCACCTTGTCTCCTTGTTTCCTTGTTCCCTTATAATCAGCTGCACCTGCACAACCTCGTTTAGCCTTGTTTTCTCTAGTTAAGTTTTCACTACTACGTGTCCTGTTTTGTTCTGTGGATTCTTGTCCTGCCGGTGCCTCGTCTCTCGTCCTGTTTTTGCCAGTCCTGCCTCCTGTGGGTTCTGTGTCTGCTTGGACTGACTCTCGGCTTCAACATGGACCTCACCGCTTCTGTTCCTGACCCGGCGGCTGACGGCGGCCGCTTCTGTTCCTGACCCGGCGGCTGACGGCGGCTGCTTCTGTTCCAGTCCTGTCCGCCCTGTACCCTGACTCTGTTCCTGTCTGCCTAGCTCTGTGTTCTGTTACCCTGTCTCTGCCCCATGTGTGCACAGTCCTGTGTACCCTGTCTTCGTGTCTGTCAATAAAGGCCTCTGGGGCAACGCTTACGCAATTGGGTCCTCTCCTGTTCTGTCCTGTTTCCCTGGTTCCTAGTCCCGTATTCGTGACACTGTCATGTGTTCTACTGTTTGTTTTATTATTGTTTTATTATTGATTGTTGCATAATACCTGCTTTAGGATATATATAATATCTTGAATATCTTGTCAAAATACAAATAACATTACATTCATTACATATGTTTTTATTTCGTGGTTCTAAAAAAAAAACATTACAGAAAAGTGATTATGAAAACAGTACAAATCAAACATCGAAATCACGGAAAAAATGTGCCGCCGGGGACAGCCCTCTAACTGTATGGATATTTTGGCGGAAGTTTTCCGCCCGGCACTTCAGGCAAATATCGGAGGTGGCACACCACACCTCCACACACACCTTGCAGCCCACCAAGGATCCACAGCACACTGCAAACTGCGGCTCCTCAAAAATAGCTGTAGAACACACAATAACAAGATTAATAAATTAGGTAAATTGAACAGGTCGCTGATGACTTCATATAGCCTACCTAGGATGTATGCCACTAAAGAACTGAACTTAAACCCTTAGTTTATCCCTCAAAAAACATGTTTCTTTGCCAATGAACATGTCAGTGCCATCACAATGTTTAGTCATCGTGTCCGTGTGTATGGATAAGATAGTCCTGTTGTAATAAAAGCTGATTATAATTTATATCAAATGTGGAAAAACATGTGAAATTATTTGTCTTTCTGCCAATTTTTTACAGCACAAAAACTTGGAATTTGAACAGGGGTGTGCAGACTTTCTATATACACAGTACTTCTACTCAAGTCTCAGTTATGTGCATGTGTGGTGTCAAATGCAGAGGTTTTTCTATAGGTTTTTCCATAATACCTTTGCACACAAGGCAGGACATTGCATCCTTGGCGGGCTGCAAGCCTGGTCTCTGGAGATGGGCAGTGGCCACCTCCGACAACTTCTGAATGGCACTGGCCACATTCTGCAGCGCCTCTGCTGCCACCTTCACCTCCTCTGCCTTGTTAACTAAGACGTTGCAGTCATCCCTTCGACTGAGAAGACATGGATGACGAATAATTAGTAACAACATGTACAGTTACCGTTCAAGATGATACTATAAGCCCCCCTCTTCAAATAAGACATTACATTACGTTACACTTAGCTGACGCTCTTATCCAGAGCGACTTACAGGTATTTACAGGGTTTCAGTTACAGTCCCTGGAGCAGTGTGGGGTTAGATGCCTTGCTCAAGGGCATTTCAACCATGGGTAGGGTGGGATTTGAACCTGCAACCCTCCAATCCAAAGACCAACTCCCTGACCCTTTGCACCCCCTTCACTGCGAATTTGAGCACTTGCCCTTATGGATGAAGTGAAATGGGACGAGATGTTACATACCTCACTTTGGCCCGTCTTTCCTGTTGCAACTCGTCATATGTCCCCTCATTCAGCACGAACACCTTACGGCTGTTCTGCCTCCAGAAGTGTGATGCTGAAGTAAAAGGCAATATTTTAGTTGACTGACTACTACTTTTGTAATTTTATCAGAAACATAACAGAAACATAAGTTGACGTACGACTGCAATTGCATATGTTTGTTTTTTTTTTCTTGATAATGCTATCTGTATTTTTTTCCTTTTTACAGGCACAGAAGGGTCATTGTGTAGGACAATGTGCTATACAATTAGTGTTTATTGTGCTATTGTTATTGTATAGTATCATAACGTACTTCTGGTGCCATCTGTATCCTGGATGGCATTGCCCTGACTGTCTGTCAGGACAATGCCATCGGCGTCGTCCTCCTGGCGGCCCAGGGCCTCCATTGTCTTGATCACCATTCCCTCCATGTTGGCCTCGGCCTCTGTGAACCGCACCACCAGAGTTTTGGTGGATACAATGCGGTTGCCCACCACTTCCCCCACATTGATGGACCTACACAGACCATAAATGCAGTCAAATCAGAGCAGTTCAGATTGCAGGATGGCCACTGTCGTCTGTCATCAGTGTTTTTAAAGTACAGTTGAGAGTTAGGCCACAGCAGACCCTTTAGAATTTTGGGTCTCCAGTCCCTCCAGTACCCAACGTGATGGCACACACTGCTTTATGGGGAAAGAATAATGGACACTTTTTCGTGTAATATTATATTTTGTGTTAACCAACCGAATCAAATACAATGGATAATAGTTTAACAAGAAAGTGGTGAAAAGTCATTATCATTTAACCTGCACCATAGGCTTTAAAAATCTTTCTGTCAGCCTACCTCTGAAAGGTCCTGGTGAAAGCTGAAGCCCGGGGGGGGAGGGTCCTTGGCCCAGCTTGAAAAGAAAAAGTAGATGTGGAGGGAGAGGAGAAAGACAAGGGGGATGAGGTGGAGGGAGGGGAGAAAGAAAAGGGGGCAGGTGTGGCAGGTGCAGCAGCAGCAGGGGTTTGTTCACCCTGGACCTCATAGTGGCCCATGACCACAAGGGCCCCCACAGGGAATTCCCCAGAGGGAAGGGGAAAAATGGCTCCATTGCCATCATCGGTCAAATACATTGACTCGGGGGCGACCTGGGGAGAGACAGTATGTCAGAATACATGTATTTAGAAGTGACGTTATAGAAATCAATGTGTAATTCGAAGTTCTCTGTTATTATATTTTGTGTGTTATTTTGTAGAGGGGTGTTTTGTGTAGGCCTATATATACATGTTTTATTTACACCAGCTTGCAAAGACAATGGGCGCATTGATGATAATACCGCAGTGCGCGTGTGTGCTGTGCAGACTGCGACTGCATGCGCCATGAAGAACTAGGCCAATTTGTTGTAAACATACTCAGCTGTGTTTCGGTGCTCATTTGATTTGACCCGGAAGTAATTCCACTGTCTGCTTATGTGTGTCAAACGTCAAGATCTTAGTGGGCGTTAAGTAGTTCCTCAAAAAATGAGTCCGGAGCGCAAGTTCATGTATAAGTAATATATCTTAAAACATGCGTATGTGTGTCAAAGTTCTTTGTGGGCGTCAAGTAGTTCCTCAACGCTCTTTGGTGTATGTGTGTCTGTGTGTGAGCTTTTTCGCCTGGAAGTAATTTGTACATACAGTAACAGCACTCGTATCAAAGACCGCTTGTATTGTAGCAATTCACATTAATACATGAATATATGAACATACTGATGGATCCCAGCTATGCTACCACCACTGTGTCAACTGGTTCCAGTGTGTTCGTTTGGAAGAAGCCGAGCCGTCGAGGACGAAAGTTGTGTCCGAATCAACAATGATTTATTAAAAACAAAGATATCAGAATAAGCAAGGCATGCAGAGCTCTGGGTTCAATCGTATTGCCCTAAAGCATGAAGATCCAACGCCGAATTTCCCTGAACCCATAGGTTAAATACTAACAGAGATCGTTTAACTAGTCATATGCATGTAAAAGTCCAATTCATTGCTGTCTTGCTGTGTCCGTCAAGTAAATCTTGCACCGGAGCCCAGTGTGCAGGGGGCGTTAGTGCAGGGTCCTAACTTTTTAAAGCGTAACATTTAATTTAAGATGCAACCGGTGGCCGCTGTGAACAGATGTTTTGTTTGGCATCCCCAGTTAACATAGAGCCCCAAGACGATTTGTGACACCGGAAATCCCTCATTGTGTAGAACTTACCTGTTGCTATGAAACCTATTGTTTGTCGGTTGAACCCAATGGTTGAACCAGAGCCGTTTTAAATTGTTACGAACATATAATACACATATCTGTCCTATGTTGTTTAAATGTTTTTTTTTAGATATAACGTTGATGACATGCATTCCGTGTGCGATCGCTAGAATAATGTGTCATCATTTGGTGATGGATTATATCGCCGTAGTGCCATATAGCTTTGACATCTGTGCTCTGCCATTCACTTGTGTAGGGTTTTAGCCTTTAGCATTTGCTGTCGTATCCCCCCCCTACTCCATTTATCCCATGCTAGGGAGCAAAAACGTAATATAAATACCTGTCATCTAGCGACTGTTTAAATGTTTTTATATATAACGTTGATGATATGTATTCCGTCGTTAGAATTATTTGTCACCATTTGGTGATGGATTATACCGCCGTCGTGCCATATAGCTTTGAAAGCTATGATCTGCAAGGGGTTTAGCCTTTAGCATTTGCTGACATATCCCCACACACTATCCCATGCAAGGGAGCTAAACGTATCCGTTTCAGGATTATCACAAGTTCAAACACAAATAAATAACTTTGCAGTAACGGTGACGTATCACACTACGTTTGTATATAATAAATAATATGATTGCCGAAATAAAACAAATGAAAAACACCTATTTGCTTCACAGTAACAGTTGAAGGTCATGTGACAGCTAGTTGACACACTTCAATGAATGAGGATGATCTGGGGTGCATCCAGTTCACCTTGAAGGAGCTGACCGCACAAAACACTACTGGCATAGTGCAATTTACCACAAAATTAATAAGCAGCAACATACAGAATATATTGTACAATGGCTAATCATCTTCATGTTTTAATGTATTCACCTGAAATATCCTCCCTACTTTTCCCACCGTCAAATCCTCCTGCCGAATTCGGACCCTCTTTGCACCCTTGAATATTACGTACTGCGCCTCCATGATGAATGAATGAATGTCATGAATGTCATCAGCACCTATTAACTCGTCTCTTTCCTAGGGCTAGTATTTTTAATAATAATAATAATAATAATACATTTTATTTTTCAAATATAAAAGCGCCTTTCAGGACACCCAAGGTCACTTTACATATAAAATAAATACATAAATAAAAGCATGGAGTCCATATTATAGACCATAGTATAGTTTAAATAGGTAGGTCTTCAGTTCCTTTTTAAACTGAGCTGTGGATTCACATTGTCTGATGTCACTTGGTAGTGAATTCCATAGCTTAGGGGCTGTATAGGAAAACGCTCTCTCCCCCATGCTGCTGAGGTTCATCTTGGGTACCTTGAGCAGACCAGCTGATGAGGATCGCAATGAGCGGGTAGGGGTGTAACTCACCAGGAGGTCAGTGATGTAGTTGGGAGCAAGGTTATGCAGGGCCTTATATGTCAGCAGTAGGATTTTAAACTGTACTCTCTGGGTAACTGGTAGCCAGTGTAGCTGTAACAGTACAGGTGTTATATGGCTAGTTGATTTTGTGCCTGTTACTATCCTGGCTGCAGAGTTCTGGATTATTTGGAGGCGGTGGAGGGATTTATGTGGAATGCCAGAGAAGATGGAGTTGCAGTAATCAATGCGTGATGTAACATAGGCATTTACAAGAACTTCTGCACTCTGCTGACTGAGGGAAGGGCGCAGTCTTGCAATGTTACGGAGATGAAAAAAGGCACTGCGTGATACACTACTGATGTGAGCATCGAAGGAAAGTGTGCTGTCCAATACAACACCAAGACTCTTCACTTTGGTGGAGCAGGCAATGTTGGAGCCATCAATGGAGAGGGAGAGTCTGTTTTCCATCTTTGCCAGTGTTGCCTTGGAGCCCACAACCAGTACTTCAGTCTTTTTGCTGTTCAGTTTTAAATAGTTGGTAGTCATCCACAAATTGATGTCATGCAGACAGGCAGTGATTGCAGCAGGAGGAAGAGAGGCAGTTGGTTTGGTAGACACATAAAGCTGGGTGTCATCAGCATAGCAGTGAAACTGAACACCATGTTGCCTGAGGATACTTCCCAGTGGGAGAAGGTAGATGATGAAGAGCAGGGGCCCCAGAACAGACCCCTGTGGCACTCCTTTCATGACAGCAGCACTCTCCGATTTGCAGTCCATAATCTGGACAAGCTGTGTCCTGCCAGAGAGGTAGGAGGTGAACCACTGGTGAGCACTGCCCTGTACTCCAATGTTGGCAAGACGCTCCAGAAGTAGCTGATGTGATATGGTGTCAAAAGCTGCACTCAGATCAAGGAGGATTAGGATGGAAATAAGTCCAGAATCAGATGCGCAGAGGAGGTCATTGGTTATCTTCACTAAAGCAGTCTCTGGGCTGTGCAGCGGTCGAAACCCAGACTGAAATGGCTCAAACAGGTCATTGTCCTTCAGGTGATCCTGGAGTTGAGATGCCACCACCCTCTCCATAACTTTTGAGATGAATGGCAAATTGGAGATAGGTCTGTAGTTATTTAGGTCATCATGGCTCAGCCCAGGTTTTTTCAGGGTTGGTCTTACAATAGCAGTCTTCAGTGAAGAAGGGACTTGGCCAGTGATAAGGGAGGTGTTAATTATTTTTGATATCATTGGTATGAAGGATGGTAGACACATCTTTACCAGGCTTGTCGGAACAGGGTCCAGCTGACAGGTGGAGGAGTTGCACTTGGTGATGAGACCATTTTTCATGACAAAACCAGTTCCGGGTCAAATTAAGGCAAAATTAAGGCAAAATTAGATATAAAAAATGACCCTGTTTTTATTTACCCCTATTCCCATCCATGAGCACCGAAATGAAGCGCAGAAAACGACCCATTTTCCCGTTTCCCCTTTTGAAGTTGGAAATCGGAAATGGGAAATTGGTTCGTTCCTTGTCTCCCATTTTCCGTCTCCGAGACGGGAGACGGGAGACGGCTCGTTATCCGTTTTCCAGTTCCTGTTTTGAAAACGGAAATCGAATGGCCACCACGTACACGGACCGGTATGGTAGCCTTTGCCACTTTTTCGGTAACGACCAACCCCTCTGGCTCACGGACTAAGGGCGAAGGCAGGCGAATTCGCCGAGGGAGGCGAAATACAGTTGGCGAAACCTGAACTTTATGCAAATTAGACCACACAAGCACCAATCAATTCAGCGTGTGATGCGTGTTGTACGTGACGTCTTGTGTAGAGGCGGGAGTATCAAAAAAAGTCTGACCAACATGGTGGCCACCAGTGGAGTCAGTAGCGTGAAAACATTTACACGATTAAAAGGTTTCTTGTTGACCAAAAGTGTGTTCATCAGCACGGATTGTTGTTTAGATCTGATGTTAATATAATCGAGGCAAATAGACGATCGTAGATTGCCATCTAAGCATTCGTTATTTCTTAGCTAGCTAGCCGCTAGCTAAGTAGCTAAATAGCTACGTCTCCAATCCATTTACTGTATTTTGAAGAGGGCTAACACCAGGGAAACACTGGATGGTTAAAATGATATAGGGTGAGTTTGTAGTAACCATGAACACAGATGAATTATGTTCTTAGTAGAGGTAACTAATCACCGTATAGCTTGTACAACATAGTCCGGCAAGAACACCACTGCAGATATTTTGAGCACTCAAACTGTTGAGCTAGCTGAGAGGCTACTCAGCTTGCTAGCGAGCCGGCTATGCGCTTGGTACTTTTACGTGACTCAAACTGTTGAGCTAGCTGACAGGCTACTCGGCTTGCTAGCGAGCCGGCTATGCACTTGGTACTTTTACGTGACGTATGCAATTACCCGGGACATTTAAAAATGGAGGAGAAGCTAATAGCAGCGGTGTCGGCATTCCCAGTATTATATGATGCCTCCTTGGCAGAGTACAAGGACGTACTAAAAAAGCAAGAAGCGTGGAAGAAGGTTGGAGAAGTCGTTGGAGCACCGGGTGGGTTAACTATTGTGCATACAGATCTGTTTTTTGAGAGGTTGCTGTAACCTTGGCTAACCTACCTCGTTTTGTAGCTGTGCTGTCATTGACATTGTAGCTGTCATTGACGGGTGCGAATGAGTACTTCACGCTGGCATGAATTAAATAGCGGTTGTATCCACTCCTGTGTATTTGATAATTAATAAAGAATTAAATGGCTTTTGTATCCACTTGTGTGCATTTTAAAGTTAAGAATACAAGTTTGCCCTTAGTTTATGTGTGCGCATGTGTGCGTGTGTGTGCGTGCAGGCGGAGGCGCTGCAGAGAAGTAAATGCGTACAAGTGAAGGTGTGACAAACTGTGATGCAGGTTCTTACATTATTATTTATTATATATGCACGGTTGTTTTCTCACAGAGGACGTTTGTAAAAAAAAGTGGAAGGGGCTTAGGGACACATTTAAAAAAGAAAAAAATAAGGAGAAGGACCGGTGCAGGAGCGGTGCGGGGCTGGCTGAGAAGACCTGGCGTTTCTCTGCCGTGATGGGCTTCCTGGCGCCGTTTCTGGAGGGCAGAGAAACGTCGGGAAATTTCAGCCAGCCCCCAAGAGACGTGGCACAAGGAGTGACACCAGGAGGCCAACCGACTCAGGAGGAAGGAGGAGATGCTCAACAGGCTGTAGCTGTAACAGGTGCTAAAGACCCTCCCTGCACCCCCCCAGGCCGACCACAGAAGAGGCAGAGGAAGGAGCGCCTCAATAGTTTTGAGGAGAGACTGCTGTCGGTTGTGGAGGGTCTCCCACGGCAGTCAGCCCCTGATGAGGACAAGCTGTTTTTTCAAGGCTTGATGCCAATACTGAAACGCTTACCTGCACGCAAGCGGAGTCATTTGAAATTTCAGTTTCACAGGATGGTCCATGAGGCTGAAATGGAGGCCATGGAGGGTCAGTCCCAGGTTTAAAAAAATAAATAAAATATAAAAGTTATTTACTAAGATTTACGTGTATTCTTAACAAATGTACCATAACCAAAATTACTGCTTGTTTGAAATGGTATTTTCCATGGGTCTTAAATGCTTATGCAACATTGGAAATGACTTTTCTGTGAATAATATGGGTGGCTCTTAAAAGAGCCTTTGGTGTGCATAGCTCCCTACACATGTTCTTGCCAGGGAACAGCACCCTCTGCATTAAAATAAGCAGAGAATGTGTCCCTGACACGGATGGCAGCTCTGGCGGCGTTATTACTGCCAACTCGAGGCACATGCTGAAGAGCTTCTGCTCCCTCATGTTCCGGTGACACTGGATGTCTAATGGCACGCTTTCCCGTCCGACGGATGAAATTGTGGAGGATGCAGGTAGCCTTTACACATGCCTCTGCCTTCGCTGGACTGACTGCAATGACACGCTTGTACATCCTCCACTGGCTGGAGAGGATGCCAAAGGCGCACTCTACAGTCAACCTGGCACGGCTGAGGCGGTAGTTAAACATCCTCCGGTCCATGGTGAGGTTGGTTCCTGGAAAAGGACGAAGCAGGTTTACCCGCAGGGGAAAGGCCTCATCCCCCACAAAAACATGAGGCAGTAGGCCTCGATGCTCAGCACCAGAGATCGTGCAGTCCTCTGGTAGGTCCAGGGTGCCATCTTTTAGGGCCTCACCAAAGGGGGAGTTGTTGAGGGTCCCACCATCACTGTTGCGGCCATAACAGCCCACATCCACCATCCGGAACAGGTAATCTGCATTCACAACAGCAAGCAGCACGATGGAGAAGGCATGCTTGTAATTGCGGAACAGGGAGCCTGAATTGGGGGGGGGCTGGATGATGACATGCTTGCCATCGATGGAACCCAAGCAGTTCGGGAAGTTCCACCGCTGACGGAAACCATCAGAAATGGAACTCCAGTCCTCTTTGGTCGGCACTGGCATGAACTCGTCCACAAGGCCATCCCAGATTGCCTGGGACACCTCGCCAACGATGTTGGCCACAGTGGATTTGCCCACCCGGTAGCTGAAGCTGATGGTTCTAAAAGAATCACCAGTGGCCAGGTATCTATATAGAAAAAGAACAAATTATTAATCATAATCATAATTATTTATTTTGTGATTAAATGATCATAAACGTATGCCTGCATACTATTTTTACTTGCAACAACAACAAAACCATACTGTCATACTGTATTTCAAAGTTATCAAAAAAAAAAAAAAAGCAAGTTACTCACCGGAGGCAAATAGCGAGACGTTCCGCTGGCCCCACAGATGCGCGCATCTGGGTGTCTCGCTTGCCAATCTGGTGTCCGAGCCGCGTCAGCAAGTCATCAAATTGCGCCTTGGTGACTCTGAAATATTGCTGGAAAAGGGCTTCGTCTAAACGAAGCTCTTGAACCAGCCGATGGTACTCGCCACCGGTCTTGCGTGCCTGGTTAATGGGGTGAACCCAATGCCTACGCTGGCGACGTCGCCGTCTTCTCCGGCAGTAAAGGAGGCTGAGTGCCAAAAGTCCTCGCATCTGATCCATCTGATCCATGATACCGGTAGTGATGATAGGAGTACTGAACCCATATTTATACTAAAGTCCTGTGTCCTCGAAAGAACGCGAAACGAGCGCGAAGTAATTGCATTGGTCTGTCTTCTTCGGTGTACAGTTCTAGAACATATCGATACTTGCGGATTATAATTTAATTGGCTCAATAAAATTAATTTATTCATAACATAAACTGTGAAAAGGCGGGAGGGCTTTTAATTCGTCCGTTTTATTCATTGTTACTGTTCTAGAATCAAACAAGAATGTAAGGATGTTTGCGGAGAAATGTATGATTGCAAAACGGGGCTTTAGAAGATGAACATAATTGTGCTGTTGTGGCGATGTGCACCATACATGTGGAAAATATAATGAGCCTGTCTAAATAAAATCTAAATAAAATCATTGCATTCAGAATATGTCTGCTTACTAAATAGGAGGTAATTAATGGTAAAAAAAAAATGGTGAGTAGGACGCACAACGCAATGTTGATGCCAATGCTGAACCGCTAGGTAGCTGTTGGCTAGCTGTTGGCTAACCCAGGCTAACCCACGATAGCATCTGTCACTGCATCACAACCACACTTGCTACCACAGGGTAGCAATAGCAACGTGCTTGCCGTTTTCGCCGACCACGCCCCCAGGCGAAATTTCGCCAGGCGAAATTCGCCTGCTGTGTGAACCGTCCGTTAGAACTTAGCAGGGCTACAGCAAGTTTGAGTTTGTTCTCATTTTTCTGTTTTATTGTTGTGTAAGCCCACTTCTGTCTCCCTCTTGTGGCCAAAGGGGCCATCTACCCTATTCTATATCTACAGGTGATGCTACCTGAGAAGGTGTGGCCAGAGCAGGAAGGGATGGTCTTTGACCAAACCAAAGCACCAAAGACAAAGACTCCTTATTTAACTTCAATACTCCTCAGTTAATTTCAATCAATTTTGTTTGTACCTTCTGAGTTTGTATCATCTTTGTTTTCATTAAATTCCACGACACTTTGGACTATTTTCTGTTACCTGGACCTTATTTTTTACGTCAGTGTTTGCGTCAGCCTCTCCAGCTTGGCCCACAAGATTGGAAATAAACAGGACTAAGCAAAAACAACCACAACATCTAGTTTTATTATTTTATAATAAACTAAAAATAGGAACTTGAAGTACATAACTAGTACAATGGCAGTATATAAATAAGTGTACTTGTGGTATACTTTAAGTATATTTTAGAGTGTACTTTTGTAAACTTAAAATTAACTTTAAAATATACTTAAAGAATACTTTTATAAACTTAAAGTGTTCCAATTTAATATAAAAAAGTATTAAATTAGCATACTTTCTAGTACACTAAAAGTACATGGTCTGTGTACTTCTGTTCTATACTTACACTTATACTGAAGTATACTTCATAAAATAAACTTTAAGTATACTACTTTTTGCTAAGGGTATGTAACCACTTCGCCATCCAGACACACACTATACTGACTACACACACATCCAGCTCTCAGCACACATACACCCTAACACATCACCACACACACACACACACACACACATACACACACACATGCATACACCAGATTTACAGAACTTTATACACCTTACAGCGACCCCCCCCCCCCCCACCCAGACACAAACACACACAAGACACAACCCTCACAACCCCCCACCACATACACACAGCACTGCTCCACTACATCCTATGCCTCTTAGCCACAACACCCCCCCATCCCCTAATCCCCCCACTTAAGCTTACCCCATTCCCACCTCAGCACTTCCCACCACACATACAGCACACAGCCTGTCTTCAGCAAACCAAGCCCCTCCACTACCACAACGCTACAGACCCATTCATTCCACCTAATACCCACCCTTATGTGGCCGCCATGCCACACATATGTTTACCCTATCTTAACAGCCACGCACAAACACATATACAAGAGACAGCACTCACTTTTGCCCCCCTCCACCACACACTCAGCACTGCCCCCCACACACAGCCGATCATCAGCACCCCTCCCCACACCACAACTATCACGAATCCCTGCGCACTGCAGTCCCTTTCCGTTGTTTTGCTTAGTAGCCCAAGCCAGCCTCACACACGTTTGCCCAACCCCCACTTCAATACAGCCGCACCACACAACCTTACAACCCCCCAACCCCTACACACACATACACAGCACTGCTCCTCACAAGAGTGCCTCCCCATCCTCCACAATATCATGCCCCCTTAGCCCCAACACCCACTGCCCTGCCTTCTCACTCGCCACTCAAGGTTGCTCCATCCACACAGCACTGCACCCCCCACTCAGAGCCCATCATCAGCACAACCCACCACAACTTTGGTTGCACTGCAGACCCATAACCCTTACCCCTAACACCCACCCTCATGCCCCCTCACCC